>OW387146.1:29825269-31025269 GCA_936440205.1 Lepidonotus clava
CCTTTTCCAATATGGCGGCGCCCACTGGGCTCTCTCCCTGATGCGGTATAGCGATGTACAGGGCGCTGGCCCCGTCCCCACTCCCACCTGCTGTGCATGATCGAATTTTCCCTCTAAAATAAGCTATATTTATCTAAGTTTCCATGGCAACCAATACTTTCAGGGTTCGAAATGTTTTCTTTGCCAGAATAAGTTAGAAACAGATCTGGAATTTGTCCAATGAATTGGTGTTTGTAATTTTTGACCAATTCTGCCCAATTTTCTGCATTTTTTTTAAATTTACAAAATGTGTTGCTTAGGAAAGTGTTGCCATGGTGACAAATAAAGGAAAAGGCTAAGTGGTAAAGGACACAGGCCCGGCAGAACGGTCGTTCGTGGCTATGGGAGCCTGATAGGGATACCCCTAAGTGTTTAGGGATTTTCCTCAATATTAGGGACATTCTTTCACTATGCCGCATTCGGGAGTCTACGTTTGCGCATGCGTGGTCCTTTGGCGCCAGTGCCTGTGGGTGGACAAGCGCCACCCCCTCAGCCAATCAGGACCATCCCTTTTCCAATATGGCGGCGCCCACTGGGCTCTCTCCCTGATGCGGTATAGCGATGTACAGGGCGCTGGCCCCGTCCCCACTCCCACCTGCTGTGCATGATCGAATTTTCCCTCTAAAATAAGCTATATTTATCTAAGTTTCCATGGCAACCAATACTTTCAGGGTTCGAAATGTTTTCTTTGCCAGAATAAGTTAGAAACAGATCTGGAATTTGTCCAATGAATTGGTGTTTGTAATTTTTGACCAATTCTGCCCAATTTTCTGCATTTTTTTTAAATTTACAAAATGTGTTGCTTAGGAAAGTGTTGCCATGGTGACAAATAAAGGAAAAGGCTAAGTGGTAAAGGACACAGGCCCGGCAGAACGGTCGTTCGTGGCTATGGGAGCCTGATAGGGATACCCCTAAGTGTTTAGGGATTTTCCTCAATATTAGGGACATTCTTTCACTATGCCGCATTCGGGAGTCTACGTTTGCGCATGCGTGGTCCTTTGGCGCCAGTGCCTGTGGGTGGACAAGCGCCACCCCTCAGCCAATCAGGACCATCCCTTTTCCAATATGGCGGCGCCCACTGGGCTCTCTCCCTGATGCGGTATAGCGATGTACAGGGCGCTGGCCCCGTCCCCACTCCCACCTGCTGTGCATGATCGAATTTTCCCTCTAAAATAAGCTATATTTATCTAAGTTTCCATGGCAACCAATACTTTCAGGGTTCGAAATGTTTTCTTTGCCAGAATAAGTTAGAAACAGATCTGGAATTTGTCCAATGAATTGGTGTTTGTAATTTTTGACCAATTCTGCCCAATTTTCTGCATTTTTTTTAAATTTACAAAATGTGTTGCTTAGGAAAGTGTTGCCATGGTGACAAATAAAGGAAAAGGCTAAGTGGTAAAGGACACAGGCCCGGCAGAACGGTCGTTCGTGGGCTATGGGAGCCTGATAGGGATACCCCTAAGTGTTTAGGGATTTCCCTCAATATTAGGGACATTCTTTCACTATGCCGCATTCGGGAGTCTACGTTTGCGCATGCGTGGTCCTTTGGCGCCAGTGCCTGTGGGTGGACAAGCGCCACCCCTCAGCCAATCAGGACCATCCCTTTTCCAATATGGCGGCGCCCACTGGGCTCTCTCCCTGATGCGGTATAGCGATGTACAGGGCGCTGGCCCCGTCCCCACTCCCACCTGCTGTGCATGATCGAATTTTCCCTCTAAAATAAGCTATATTTATCTAAGTTTCCATGGCAACCAATACTTTCAGGGTTCGAAATGTTTTCTTTGCCAGAATAAGTTAGAAACAGATCTGGAATTTGTCCAATGAATTGGTGTTTGTAATTTTTGACCAATTCTGCCCAATTTTCTGCATTTTTTTTAAATTTACAAAATGTGTTGCTTAGGAAAGTGTTGCCATGGTGACAAATAAAGGAAAAGGCTAAGTGGTAAAGGACACAGGCCCGGCAGAACGGTCGTTCGTGGCTATGGGAGCCTGATAGGGATACCCCTAAGTGTTTAGGGATTTTCCTCAATATTAGGGACATTCTTTCACTATGCCGCATTCGGGAGTCTACGTTTGCGCATGCGTGGTCCTTTGGCGCCAGTGCCTGTGGGTGGACAAGCGCCACCCCTCAGCCAATCAGGACCATCCCTTTTCCAATATGGCGGCGCCCACTGGGCTCTCTCCCTGATGCGGTATAGCGATGTACAGGGCGCTGGCCCCGTCCCCACTCCCACCTGCTGTGCATGATCGAATTTTCCCTCTAAAATAAGCTATATTTATCTAAGTTTCCATGGCAACCAATACTTTCAGGGTTCGAAATGTTTTCTTTGCCAGAATAAGTTAGAAACAGATCTGGAATTTGTCCAATGAATTGGTGTTTGTAATTTTTGACCAATTCTGCCCAATTTTCTGCATTTTTTTTAAATTTACAAAATGTGTTGCTTAGGAAAGTGTTGCCATGGTGACAAATAAAGGAAAAGGCTAAGTGGTAAAGGACACAGGCCCGGCAGAACGGTCGTTCGTGGCTATGGGAGCCTGATAGGGATACCCCTAAGTGTTTAGGGATTTCCCTCAATATTAGGGACATTCTTTCACTATGCCGCATTCGGGAGTCTACGTTTGCGCATGCGTGGTCCTTTGGCGCCAGTGCCTGTGGGTGGACAAGCGCCACCCCTCAGCCAATCAGGACCATCCCTTTTCCAATATGGCGGCGCCCACTGGGCTCTCTCCCTGATGCGGTATAGCGATGTACAGGGCGCTGGCCCCGTCCCCACTCCCACCTGCTGTGCATGATCGAATTTTCCCTCTAAAATAAGCTATATTTATCTAAGTTTCCATGGCAACCAATACTTTCAGGGTTCGAAATGTTTTCTTTGCCAGAATAAGTTAGAAACAGATCTGGAATTTGTCCAATGAATTGGTGTTTGTAATTTTTTGACCAATTCTGCCCAATTTTCTGCATTTTTTTTAAATTTACAAAATGTGTTGCTTAGGAAAGTGTTGCCATGGTGACAAATAAAGGAAAAGGCTAAGTGGTAAAGGACACAGGCCCGGCAGAACGGTCGTTCGTGGCTATGGGAGCCTGATAGGGATACCCCTAAGTGTTTAGGGATTTTCCTCAATATTAGGGACATTCTTTCACTATGCCGCATTCGGGAGTCTACGTTTGCGCATGCGTGGTCCTTTGGCGCCAGTGCCTGTGGGTGGACAAGCGCCACCCCTCAGCCAATCAGGACCATCCCTTTTCCAATATGGCGGCGCCCACTGGGCTCTCTCCCTGATGCGGTATAGCGATGTACAGGGCGCTGGCCCCGTCCCCACTCCCACCTGCTGTGCATGATCGAATTTTCCCTCTAAAATAAGCTATATTTATCTAAGTTTCCATGGCAACCAATACTTTCAGGGTTCGAAATGTTTTCTTTGCCAGAATAAGTTAGAAACAGATCTGGAATTTGTCCAATGAATTGGTGTTTGTAATTTTTGACCAATTCTGCCCAATTTTCTGCATTTTTTTTAAATTTACAAAATGTGTTGCTTAGGAAAGTGTTGCCATGGTGACAAATAAAGGAAAAGGCTAAGTGGTAAAGGACACAGGCCCGGCAGAACGGTCGTTCGTGGCTATGGGAGCCTGATAGGGATACCCCTAAGTGTTTAGGGATTTTCCTCAATATTAGGGACATTCTTTCACTATGCCGCATTCGGGAGTCTACGTTTGCGCATGCGTGGTCCTTTGGCGCCAGTGCCTGTGGGTGGACAAGCGCCACCCCTCAGCCAATCAGGACCATCCCTTTTCCAATATGGCGGCGCCCACTGGGCTCTCTCCCTGATGCGGTATAGCGATGTACAGGGCGCTGGCCCCGTCCCCACTCCCACCTGCTGTGCATGATCGAATTTTCCCTCTAAAATAAGCTATATTTATCTAAGTTTCCATGGCAACCAATACTTTCAGGGTTCGAAATGTTTTCTTTGCCAGAATAAGTTAGAAACAGATCTGGAATTTGTCCAATGAATTGGTGTTTGTAATTTTTGACCAATTCTGCCCAATTTTCTGCATTTTTTTTAAATTTACAAAATGTGTTGCTTAGGAAAGTGTTGCCATGGTGACAAATAAAGGAAAAGGCTAAGTGGTAAAGGACACAGGCCCGGCAGAACGGTCGTTCGTGGCTATGGGAGCCTGATAGGGATACCCCTAAGTGTTTAGGGATTTTCCTCAATATTAGGGACATTCTTTCACTATGCCGCATTCGGGAGTCTACGTTTGCGCATGCGTGGTCCTTTGGCGCCAGTGCCTGTGGGTGGACAAGCGCCACCCCTCAGCCAATCAGGACCATCCCTTTTCCAATATGGCGGCGCCCACTGGGCTCTCTCCCTGATGCGGTATAGCGATGTACAGGGCGCTGGCCCCGTCCCCACTCCCACCTGCTGTGCATGATCGAATTTTCCCTCTAAAATAAGCTATATTTATCTAAGTTTCCATGGCAACCAATACTTTCAGGGTTCGAAATGTTTTCTTTGCCAGAATAAGTTAGAAACAGATCTGGAATTTGTCCAATGAATTGGTGTTTGTAATTTTTGACCAATTCTGCCCAATTTTCTGCATTTTTTTTAAATTTACAAAATGTGTTGCTTAGGAAAGTGTTGCCATGGTGACAAATAAAGGAAAAGGCTAAGTGGTAAAGGACACAGGCCCGGCAGAACGGTCGTTCGTGGCTATGGGAGCCTGATAGGGATACCCCTAAGTGTTTAGGGATTTCCCTCAATATTAGGGACATTCTTTCACTATGCCGCATTCGGGAGTCTACGTTTGCGCATGCGTGGTCCTTTGGCGCCAGTGCCTGTGGGTGGACAAGCGCCACCCCTCAGCCAATCAGGACCATCCCTTTTCCAATATGGCGGCGCCCACTGGGCTCTCTCCCTGATGCGGTATAGCGATGTACAGGGCGCTGGCCCCGTCCCCACTCCCACCTGCTGTGCATGATCGAATTTTCCCTCTAAAATAAGCTATATTTATCTAAGTTTCCATGGCAACCAATACTTTCAGGGTTCGAAATGTTTTCTTTGCCAGAATAAGTTAGAAACAGATCTGGAATTTGTCCAATGAATTGGTGTTTGTAATTTTTGACCAATTCTGCCCAATTTTCTGCATTTTTTTTAAATTTACAAAATGTGTTGCTTAGGAAAGTGTTGCCATGGTGACAAATAAAGGAAAAGGCTAAGTGGTAAAGGACACAGGCCCGGCAGAACGGTCGTTCGTGGCTATGGGAGCCTGATAGGGATACCCCTAAGTGTTTAGGGATTTCCCTCAATATTAGGGACATTCTTTCACTATGCCGCATTCGGGAGTCTACGTTTGCGCATGCGTGGTCCTTTGGCGCCAGTGCCTGTGGGTGGACAAGCGCCACCCCTCAGCCAATCAGGACCATCCCTTTTCCAATATGGCGGCGCCCACTGGGCTCTCTCCCTGATGCGGTATAGCGATGTACAGGGCGCTGGCCCCGTCCCCACTCCCACCTGCTGTGCATGATCGAATTTTCCCTCTAAAATAAGCTATATTTATCTAAGTTTCCATGGCAACCAATACTTTCAGGGTTCGAAATGTTTTCTTTGCCAGAATAAGTTAGAAACAGATCTGGAATTTGTCCAATGAATTGGTGTTTGTAATTTTTGACCAATTCTGCCCAATTTTCTGCATTTTTTTTAAATTTACAAAATGTGTTGCTTAGGAAAGTGTTGCCATGGTGACAAATAAAGGAAAAGGCTAAGTGGTAAAGGACACAGGCCCGGCAGAACGGTCGTTCGTGGCTATGGGAGCCTGATAGGGATACCCCTAAGTGTTTAGGGATTTTCCTCAATATTAGGGACATTCTTTCACTATGCCGCATTCGGGAGTCTACGTTTGCGCATGCGTGGTCCTTTGGCGCCAGTGCCTGTGGGTGGACAAGCGCCACCCCTCAGCCAATCAGGACCATCCCTTTTCCAATATGGCGGCGCCCACTGGGCTCTCTCCCTGATGCGGTATAGCGATGTACAGGGCGCTGGCCCCGTCCCCACTCCCACCTGCTGTGCATGATCGAATTTTCCCTCTAAAATAAGCTATATTTATCTAAGTTTCCATGGCAACCAATACTTTCAGGGTTCGAAATGTTTTCTTTGCCAGAATAAGTTAGAAACAGATCTGGAATTTGTCCAATGAATTGGTGTTTGTAATTTTTGACCAATTCTGCCCAATTTTCTGCATTTTTTTTAAATTTACAAAATGTGTTGCTTAGGAAAGTGTTGCCATGGTGACAAATAAAGGAAAAGGCTAAGTGGTAAAGGACACAGGCCCGGCAGAACGGTCGTTCGTGGCTATGGGAGCCTGATAGGGATACCCCTAAGTGTTTAGGGATTTCCCTCAATATTAGGGACATTCTTTCACTATGCCGCATTCGGGAGTCTACGTTTGCGCATGCGTGGTCCTTTGGCGCCAGTGCCTGTGGGTGGACAAGCGCCACCCCTCAGCCAATCAGGACCATCCCTTTTCCAATATGGCGGCGCCCACTGGGCTCTCTCCCTGATGCGGTATAGCGATGTACAGGGCGCTGGCCCCGTCCCCACTCCCACCTGCTGTGCATGATCGAATTTTCCCTCTAAAATAAGCTATATTTATCTAAGTTTCCATGGCAACCAATACTTTCAGGGTTCGAAATGTTTTCTTTGCCAGAATAAGTTAGAAACAGATCTGGAATTTGTCCAATGAATTGGTGTTTGTAATTTTTGACCAATTCTGCCCAATTTTCTGCATTTTTTTTAAATTTACAAAATGTGTTGCTTAGGAAAGTGTTGCCATGGTGACAAATAAAGGAAAAGGCTAAGTGGTAAAGGACACAGGCCCGGCAGAACGGTCGTTCGTGGCTATGGGAGCCTGATAGGGATACCCCTAAGTGTTTAGGGATTTTCCTCAATATTAGGGACATTCTTTCACTATGCCGCATTCGGGAGTCTACGTTTGCGCATGCGTGGTCCTTTGGCGCCAGTGCCTGTGGGTGGACAAGCGCCACCCCTCAGCCAATCAGGACCATCCCTTTTCCAATATGGCGGCGCCCACTGGGCTCTCTCCCTGATGCGGTATAGCGATGTACAGGGCGCTGGCCCCGTCCCCACTCCCACCTGCTGTGCATGATCGAATTTTCCCTCTAAAATAAGCTATATTTATCTAAGTTTCCATGGCAACCAATACTTTCAGGGTTCGAAATGTTTTCTTTGCCAGAATAAGTTAGAAACAGATCTGGAATTTGTCCAATGAATTGGTGTTTGTAATTTTTGACCAATTCTGCCCAATTTTCTGCATTTTTTTTAAATTTACAAAATGTGTTGCTTAGGAAAGTGTTGCCATGGTGACAAATAAAGGAAAAGGCTAAGTGGTAAAGGACACAGGCCCGGCAGAACGGTCGTTCGTGGCTATGGGAGCCTGATAGGGATACCCCTAAGTGTTTAGGGATTTCCCTCAATATTAGGGACATTCTTTCACTATGCCGCATTCGGGAGTCTACGTTTGCGCATGCGTGGTCCTTTGGCGCCAGTGCCTGTGGGTGGACAAGCGCCACCCCTCAGCCAATCAGGACCATCCCTTTTCCAATATGGCGGCGCCCACTGGGCTCTCTCCCTGATGCGGTATAGCGATGTACAGGGCGCTGGCCCCGTCCCCACTCCCACCTGCTGTGCATGATCGAATTTTCCCTCTAAAATAAGCTATATTTATCTAAGTTTCCATGGCAACCAATACTTTCAGGGTTCGAAATGTTTTCTTTGCCAGAATAAGTTAGAAACAGATCTGGAATTTGTCCAATGAATTGGTGTTTGTAATTTTTGACCAATTCTGCCCAATTTTCTGCATTTTTTTTAAATTTACAAAATGTGTTGCTTAGGAAAGTGTTGCCATGGTGACAAATAAAGGAAAAGGCTAAGTGGTAAAGGACACAGGCCCGGCAGAACGGTCGTTCGTGGCTATGGGAGCCTGATAGGGATACCCCTAAGTGTTTAGGGATTTTCCTCAATATTAGGGACATTCTTTCACTATGCCGCATTCGGGAGTCTACGTTTGCGCATGCGTGGTCCTTTGGCGCCAGTGCCTGTGGGTGGACAAGCGCCACCCCTCAGCCAATCAGGACCATCCCTTTTCCAATATGGCGGCGCCCACTGGGCTCTCTCCCTGATGCGGTATAGCGATGTACAGGGCGCTGGCCCCGTCCCCACTCCCACCTGCTGTGCATGATCGAATTTTCCCTCTAAAATAAGCTATATTTATCTAAGTTTCCATGGCAACCAATACTTTCAGGGTTCGAAATGTTTTCTTTGCCAGAATAAGTTAGAAACAGATCTGGAATTTGTCCAATGAATTGGTGTTTGTAATTTTTGACCAATTCTGCCCAATTTTCTGCATTTTTTTTAAATTTACAAAATGTGTTGCTTAGGAAAGTGTTGCCATGGTGACAAATAAAGGAAAAGGCTAAGTGGTAAAGGACACAGGCCCGGCAGAACGGTCGTTCGTGGCTATGGGAGCCTGATAGGGATACCCCTAAGTGTTTAGGGATTTTCCTCAATATTAGGGACATTCTTTCACTATGCCGCATTCGGGAGTCTACGTTTGCGCATGCGTGGTCCTTTGGCGCCAGTGCCTGTGGGTGGACAAGCGCCACCCCTCAGCCAATCAGGACCATCCCTTTTCCAATATGGCGGCGCCCACTGGGCTCTCTCCCTGATGCGGTATAGCGATGTACAGGGCGCTGGCCCCGTCCCCACTCCCACCTGCTGTGCATGATCGAATTTTCCCTCTAAAATAAGCTATATTTATCTAAGTTTCCATGGCAACCAATACTTTCAGGGTTCGAAATGTTTTCTTTGCCAGAATAAGTTAGAAACAGATCTGGAATTTGTCCAATGAATTGGTGTTTGTAATTTTTGACCAATTCTGCCCAATTTTCTGCATTTTTTTTAAATTTACAAAATGTGTTGCTTAGGAAAGTGTTGCCATGGTGACAAATAAAGGAAAAGGCTAAGTGGTAAAGGACACAGGCCCGGCAGAACGGTCGTTCGTGGCTATGGGAGCCTGATAGGGATACCCCTAAGTGTTTAGGGATTTTCCTCAATATTAGGGACATTCTTTCACTATGCCGCATTCGGGAGTCTACGTTTGCGCATGCGTGGTCCTTTGGCGCCAGTGCCTGTGGGTGGACAAGCGCCACCCCTCAGCCAATCAGGACCATCCCTTTTCCAATATGGCGGCGCCCACTGGGCTCTCTCCCTGATGCGGTATAGCGATGTACAGGGCGCTGGCCCCGTCCCCACTCCCACCTGCTGTGCATGATCGAATTTTCCCTCTAAAATAAGCTATATTTATCTAAGTTTCCATGGCAACCAATACTTTCAGGGTTCGAAATGTTTTCTTTGCCAGAATAAGTTAGAAACAGATCTGGAATTTGTCCAATGAATTGGTGTTTGTAATTTTTGACCAATTCTGCCCAATTTTCTGCATTTTTTTTAAATTTACAAAATGTGTTGCTTAGGAAAGTGTTGCCATGGTGACAAATAAAGGAAAAGGCTAAGTGGTAAAGGACACAGGCCCGGCAGAACGGTCGTTCGTGGCTATGGGAGCCTGATAGGGATACCCCTAAGTGTTTAGGGATTTTCCTCAATATTAGGGACATTCTTTCACTATGCCGCATTCGGGAGTCTACGTTTGCGCATGCGTGGTCCTTTGGCGCCAGTGCCTGTGGGTGGACAAGCGCCACCCCTCAGCCAATCAGGACCATCCCTTTTCCAATATGGCGGCGCCCACTGGGCTCTCTCCCTGATGCGGTATAGCGATGTACAGGGCGCTGGCCCCGTCCCCACTCCCACCTGCTGTGCATGATCGAATTTTCCCTCTAAAATAAGCTATATTTATCTAAGTTTCCATGGCAACCAATACTTTCAGGGTTCGAAATGTTTTCTTTGCCAGAATAAGTTAGAAACAGATCTGGAATTTGTCCAATGAATTGGTGTTTGTAATTTTTGACCAATTCTGCCCAATTTTCTGCATTTTTTTTAAATTTACAAAATGTGTTGCTTAGGAAAGTGTTGCCATGGTGACAAATAAAGGAAAAGGCTAAGTGGTAAAGGACACAGGCCCGGCAGAACGGTCGTTCGTGGCTATGGGAGCCTGATAGGGATACCCCTAAGTGTTTAGGGATTTTCCTCAATATTAGGGATATTCTTTCACTATGCCGCATTCGGGAGTCTACGTTTGCGCATGCGTGGTCCTTTGGCGCCAGTGCCTGTGGGTGGACAAGCGCCACCCCTCAGCCAATCAGGACCATCCCTTTTCCAATATGGCGGCGCCCACTGGGCTCTCTCCCTGATGCGGTATAGCGATGTACAGGGCGCTGGCCCCGTCCCCACTCCCACCTGCTGTGCATGATCGAATTTTCCCTCTAAAATAAGCTATATTTATCTAAGTTTCCATGGCAACCAATACTTTCAGGGTTCGAAATGTTTTCTTTGCCAGAATAAGTTAGAAACAGATCTGGAATTTGTCCAATGAATTGGTGTTTGTAATTTTTGACCAATTCTGCCCAATTTTCTGCATTTTTTTTAAATTTACAAAATGTGTTGCTTAGGAAAGTGTTGCCATGGTGACAAATAAAGGAAAAGGCTAAGTGGTAAAGGACACAGGCCCGGCAGAACGGTCGTTCGTGGCTATGGGAGCCTGATAGGGATACCCCTAAGTGTTTAGGGATTTTCCTCAATATTAGGGACATTCTTTCACTATGCCGCATTCGGGAGTCTACGTTTGCGCATGCGTGGTCCTTTGGCGCCAGTGCCTGTGGGTGGACAAGCGCCACCCCTCAGCCAATCAGGACCATCCCTTTTCCAATATGGCGGCGCCCACTGGGCTCTCTCCCTGATGCGGTATAGCGATGTACAGGGCGCTGGCCCCGTCCCCACTCCCACCTGCTGTGCATGATCGAATTTTCCCTCTAAAATAAGCTATATTTATCTAAGTTTCCATGGCAACCAATACTTTCAGGGTTCGAAATGTTTTCTTTGCCAGAATAAGTTAGAAACAGATCTGGAATTTGTCCAATGAATTGGTGTTTGTAATTTTTGACCAATTCTGCCCAATTTTCTGCATTTTTTTTAAATTTACAAAATGTGTTGCTTAGGAAAGTGTTGCCATGGTGACAAATAAAGGAAAAGGCTAAGTGGTAAAGGACACAGGCCCGGCAGAACGGTCGTTCGTGGCTATGGGAGCCTGATAGGGATACCCCTAAGTGTTTAGGGATTTTCCTCAATATTAGGGACATTCTTTCACTATGCCGCATTCGGGAGTCTACGTTTGCGCATGCGTGGTCCTTTGGCGCCAGTGCCTGTGGGTGGACAAGCGCCACCCCTCAGCCAATCAGGACCATCCCTTTTCCAATATGGCGGCGCCCACTGGGCTCTCTCCCTGATGCGGTATAGCGATGTACAGGGCGCTGGCCCCGTCCCCACTCCCACCTGCTGTGCATGATCGAATTTTCCCTCTAAAATAAGCTATATTTATCTAAGTTTCCATGGCAACCAATACTTTCAGGGTTCGAAATGTTTTCTTTGCCAGAATAAGTTAGAAACAGATCTGGAATTTGTCCAATGAATTGGTGTTTGTAATTTTTGACCAATTCTGCCCAATTTTCTGCATTTTTTTTAAATTTACAAAATGTGTTGCTTAGGAAAGTGTTGCCATGGTGACAAATAAAGGAAAAGGCTAAGTGGTAAAGGACACAGGCCCGGCAGAACGGTCGTTCGTGGCTATGGGAGCCTGATAGGGATACCCCTAAGTGTTTAGGGATTTTCCTCAATATTAGGGACATTCTTTCACTATGCCGCATTCGGGAGTCTACGTTTGCGCATGCGTGGTCCTTTGGCGCCAGTGCCTGTGGGTGGACAAGCGCCACCCCTCAGCCAATCAGGACCATCCCTTTTCCAATATGGCGGCGCCCACTGGGCTCTCTCCCTGATGCGGTATAGCGATGTACAGGGCGCTGGCCCCGTCCCCACTCCCACCTGCTGTGCATGATCGAATTTTCCCTCTAAAATAAGCTATATTTATCTAAGTTTCCATGGCAACCAATACTTTCAGGGTTCGAAATGTTTTCTTTGCCAGAATAAGTTAGAAACAGATCTGGAATTTGTCCAATGAATTGGTGTTTGTAATTTTTGACCAATTCTGCCCAATTTTCTGCATTTTTTTTAAATTTACAAAATGTGTTGCTTAGGAAAGTGTTGCCATGGTGACAAATAAAGGAAAAGGCTAAGTGGTAAAGGACACAGGCCCGGCAGAACGGTCGTTCGTGGCTATGGGAGCCTGATAGGGATACCCCTAAGTGTTTAGGGATTTTCCTCAATATTAGGGACATTCTTTCACTATGCCGCATTCGGGAGTCTACGTTTGCGCATGCGTGGTCCTTTGGCGCCAGTGCCTGTGGGTGGACAAGCGCCACCCCTCAGCCAATCAGGACCATCCCTTTTCCAATATGGCGGCGCCCACTGGGCTCTCTCCCTGATGCGGTATAGCGATGTACAGGGCGCTGGCCCCGTCCCCACTCCCACCTGCTGTGCATGATCGAATTTTCCCTCTAAAATAAGCTATATTTATCTAAGTTTCCATGGCAACCAATACTTTCAGGGTTCGAAATGTTTTCTTTGCCAGAATAAGTTAGAAACAGATCTGGAATTTGTCCAATGAATTGGTGTTTGTAATTTTTGACCAATTCTGCCCAATTTTCTGCATTTTTTTTAAATTTACAAAATGTGTTGCTTAGGAAAGTGTTGCCATGGTGACAAATAAAGGAAAAGGCTAAGTGGTAAAGGACACAGGCCCGGCAGAACGGTCGTTCGTGGCTATGGGAGCCTGATAGGGATACCCCTAAGTGTTTAGGGATTTTCCTCAATATTAGGGACATTCTTTCACTATGCCGCATTCGGGAGTCTACGTTTGCGCATGCGTGGTCCTTTGGCGCCAGTGCCTGTGGGTGGACAAGCGCCACCCCTCAGCCAATCAGGACCATCCCTTTTCCAATATGGCGGCGCCCACTGGGCTCTCTCCCTGATGCGGTATAGCGATGTACAGGGCGCTGGCCCCGTCCCCACTCCCACCTGCTGTGCATGATCGAATTTTCCCTCTAAAATAAGCTATATTTATCTAAGTTTCCATGGCAACCAATACTTTCAGGGTTCGAAATGTTTTCTTTGCCAGAATAAGTTAGAAACAGATCTGGAATTTGTCCAATGAATTGGTGTTTGTAATTTTTGACCAATTCTGCCCAATTTTCTGCATTTTTTTTAAATTTACAAAATGTGTTGCTTAGGAAAGTGTTGCCATGGTGACAAATAAAGGAAAAGGCTAAGTGGTAAAGGACACAGGCCCGGCAGAACGGTCGTTCGTGGCTATGGGAGCCTGATAGGGATACCCCTAAGTGTTTAGGGATTTTCCTCAATATTAGGGACATTCTTTCACTATGCCGCATTCGGGAGTCTACGTTTGCGCATGCGTGGTCCTTTGGCGCCAGTGCCTGTGGGTGGACAAGCGCCACCCCTCAGCCAATCAGGACCATCCCTTTTCCAATATGGCGGCGCCCACTGGGCTCTCTCCCTGATGCGGTATAGCGATGTACAGGGCGCTGGCCCCGTCCCCACTCCCACCTGCTGTGCATGATCGAATTTTCCCTCTAAAATAAGCTATATTTATCTAAGTTTCCATGGCAACCAATACTTTCAGGGTTCGAAATGTTTTCTTTGCCAGAATAAGTTAGAAACAGATCTGGAATTTGTCCAATGAATTGGTGTTTGTAATTTTTGACCAATTCTGCCCAATTTTCTGCATTTTTTTTAAATTTACAAAATGTGTTGCTTAGGAAAGTGTTGCCATGGTGACAAATAAAGGAAAAGGCTAAGTGGTAAAGGACACAGGCCCGGCAGAACGGTCGTTCGTGGCTATGGGAGCCTGATAGGGATACCCCTAAGTGTTTAGGGATTTTCCTCAATATTAGGGACATTCTTTCACTATGCCGCATTCGGGAGTCTACGTTTGCGCATGCGTGGTCCTTTGGCGCCAGTGCCTGTGGGTGGACAAGCGCCACCCCTCAGCCAATCAGGACCATCCCTTTTCCAATATGGCGGCGCCCACTGGGCTCTCTCCCTGATGCGGTATAGCGATGTACAGGGCGCTGGCCCCGTCCCCACTCCCACCTGCTGTGCATGATCGAATTTTCCCTCTAAAATAAGCTATATTTATCTAAGTTTCCATGGCAACCAATACTTTCAGGGTTCGAAATGTTTTCTTTGCCAGAATAAGTTAGAAACAGATCTGGAATTTGTCCAATGAATTGGTGTTTTTTTTTTGTTTTTTTTTTTTATTCAGGAAAATATACATCATTCATTGCTTCGGTAACGTATACCGGTCTTCCAGCTCTGACAGACATTTGCCTAGAAGTACAATACTATATCAAATTCAATTACAAAGTTTAACATCAAGGTCGAAATCTTATATCTAAGATACACACAGTCAAGGTATTCAGTAAATGACTTAATAGAAGAGTGTTGTGAAATGGAATGTATATAAAGAAGGGAGATGAATTGATGAAAAATAAAATAAGGTATAAAATAAGGTTGATGGTTAAAAATGAAAATAAAATGGGTGATGGGCCTTGGATAAACTCTTTTGGACTAAACCTCTTTCAATGTATGTCTCTTTGTGAGTGAAAGAATTAAAAGATCTGGAATTTTTTGTGAGTGTTCAGGTTACAGAATGTAACATTCTACTAAAAAGCTCTGGATCAGTGCATTCATGGAATTTACTATCAAGATTGTTCCATAACTTTTTACCGATATATGTCAAACTTTTTTTGTACTTTTCAGTCCTAGGTTTTCTTAGTTTAAAGATCTTTTTGTTGGCTGATCTTGTACTAACTTTGTTAGCAGTACCCTCCTTGAGTAAACTAATATTTCTTGACTTTTTAAACATTGTTTGTAAGATATGATGTTTTCTTCTTACTTTCAACTTCAAGAGTTTTGCTTCAACATGAAGATCATCAGTATGATAATTTCTTTCTACTCCTAAAGCACAACGTAAGCATTTATTTTGCAGGGTTTGTAGTTTATTCTTTGTATCCATAGAGAGAGATACCAACAGTACATCTGCGTATTCTAAAATGGGTAATATCATTCCTTTGTAAACCAAGATAGCAGCCTTTTTATTTAGAAAAGGCCTCATTTTTCTCAGTTGAAAAAGTTTAGCTGTTACTTTATTTATGATAGACTGTCCATAACTCTGGTAGTTCAATTGCTCATCTAATATTACACCCAGATATCTCATTTGATGCACTCTGTCGATGGTTTGACCTTTAATAGTTATGTCTCTCATTGGCATCCTTGAGAGGGTATTTTTATTTCCAAACAATACTACTTTGGTCTTGTTTATATTAATATTAATATGGTTATCTTCACACCATTTTTGGAGGCTTAGTATTTCTTTTTGCAACATATTTGTAGCCTTATGTGCATTGACAGCTGAGAAGTAGAGTACAGTATCATCCGCGTATTGAGTAATTTTTACATTTTTAAACAGTTGACTAAGATCGTTAGCATAAAGTATATAAAATAAGGGTCCAAGTATTGATCCCTGGGGTACTCCTTGTGTAATATTTGCTTCACCTGACAACATGCTGTTTACTCTGATTTTCTGAGTCCTGTTCGTAAGGTAATCTTCGAACCATTTGATATCTGAATCATCAAAGTTGATATTTTTTAATTTGTTTAGTAGAGTGTCATGTTGTACACAATCGAAGGCCTTTGAAAAGTCTATGAATACAGCAGCTGTTACTAGGGATTTGTCATATCCTAGATTGATATGGTCTGTTAATTCTGTTAGAGCATCAATAGTAGATAAGTTTTTTCTAAAACCAAATTGGTGTGGTGAGATGAGCTGTTCATCTTCTAAGAAAGACGTCATTTGGTCATGGATTATTTTTTCCAGTATCTTTCCTGGTAGGGGGAGTAATGAGATAGGCCTGTAGTTAGAAACATTTGATGAGTCCCCTGTTTTAGGTATTGGTACTACTGTAGCCCGTTTCCACGCATCTGGAAACCTAGACATTCTGATTGACTTATTTATTAGATGTGTAAATTGCAAGTTTAATGTTTCCAGGGCTATTTTTAAAATTTTGCTGCTTATATTTTGTAGGCCTGACGATTTGGAAACATTTAATTTCTGCACCAATTTGGAAACCTTCTCAATGTCAGTTTCCTGTAGTATGAAGTTGTCCTCCTCTCCTACTCTCTCAAGGTGATCTGTATGATTCTGTACTCCAATAGTTATACTACTACTGACATTTCTCGTATCATCAATGGATGTTCCTGCTTTTTTCCCTACTTTAGTAAAGAAACTATTAAAGTAGTTGGCAACCTCATTATCATCAATAAAGGTCCCTTCATATTTGAGCCTGACATTGTTTTTGTTTTTAGTTTTAGAGGGGAAAACTTCTTTAATTTGTTTCCAGAATTTTTTACTATTTTTATTGTTCTCTGTAAGATTGTCTATAATAAAGTCAGCCTTACATTTCCTAATATTCCTGTTTGTTTCATTTCTTAGATGTCTGGCAATATTCCAATCATCTTCATCTCCGCTAGCTTTAGCTTTTTTATAAAAGTAGTCTCTATCTGCTATCTGCTCGAGTAGATTTTGGTGCATCCACTCAGGTCGGTAATTTTTAATTTTAATTTCTTGAATGGGACACATTTGATCTAAGATTTCAACTATTCGTTCAAACATGATATTCCATGCTAGGTTGACATCGTTACAGTCATAGAAGGGCTTCCAGTTAAATTGTAATAATTTTTCCTTGAAGTCATTTGCATTGAAGTTTTTGTATGACCTCCCGATAAATTCTTTTTTATCTCTTTTTTCTTTGCATTTCTTGTTTATAGCAAAGATGGGGTCATGATCGCTTAAGTGACAATTTATTGTACCAGCCTTACATATAAATTTGGCATTTGTCATGACAAGATCCAAGACAGTTTTTGATTTTTTAGTGTGTCTTGTGATATTAGTGATCATTTGTCTAAGTTGATTTGTTTTTTCAAAGAATTCCAAGGTCTTGAATTTCTTTGATGATTTATTCTTGTAATCGACATTCCAATCACCTATTATATAGAGGTCTGTTTTATTTAAATCAAAACTAGACAGGCAATTATCTAGGTATTTGATGGCGCTATCAAGATTACCGTTAGGTGGTCTGTAGAGGTTACATATTATTATATCTCTGGAGTGTTGTCTGTTAATTTTAACCCAGTGTGCTTCAATGTTTTTGTCGCATTTGTTTAGGACTGTTAATACATTGGTGGCAGCAGAGTGCTTCCAGTTTATATACGTAAGTACACCCCCTCCTCTTTTTTTCAGGCCTATATTGGGTACTCTGTCTTGTCTATATATGCTATAACCATTCAGTGATAGAAAGTTATCACTTAATTCTTTCTTGAGCCAGGTCTCAGAAATAGTTAGTACATCGACTGTATTAGTATCAATTAAAAGTCTTAATTGATCAAGTTTTTTAAACATGCTTCGCATGTTTATATGTACTATTTTGAAGCCTTTCTGATTCTGCAATTGGGAGAAATTGGGGTATACTAGTTTAGCCATGGGTGTGTGTAATGAAGCTTGAGACATTTTTTTGAATTAAGAGAGCTTACGAGAGTTTGTAACAGATTCTTTCTAGGCCATGAATTAAGGAAATAGAAATAATAATGAAAAATGGTATGATAAAAATGTGAGGTGAGTGGATGATCGTATGTGAACTGTACTTTTCTTTTATTCTTATTCAAATATGTACTACATGGTGATATAAGTACAACGGGACCCATTATTGTTCGTGTAATATGGGTCATGCGTTATGGTCCTAGGACTAGGGCTTTAAGAGTCCCAGAGGCAAAAGATTAAAACTGACAACAGTAAGTTAATAACAGTAGTTGGTTGAGTTGTTGGTATATCTAGCAACATTAGAAGTTTACTAACTCTTATCTAAAGTAATATCGGCCTAAAAACCGATGATAATTTTGTATCTTTCTCAGTATGGAGGACTGCAAGTATTAATATAACATATTTACATGAGATGCAACATCCGAAAATCTATCTCTATGATAGAATCAAACATGTAATATGATAACATCGAACATACATGGCATGCACAATTTTCATTAATAACACTTCATGGAAAACAGGAGATCTGAGATGGGGCAAGACATGTCTGGTGGTCCGTCAGAGCTGGCTAACATAGATTTATCTATGGCATACAGTACATATAATAACTATGTATTTAGTACAGTTTGATTTAAGATTTACAGTTGTGTCTTTATACTCGTATTAGCGTGTGGTTTTGTATCACGTGTCTAGTTAAAATAAACCAGTCGTGTGAGCCTATGAGTACCATAGCAGTTTGTTCAGGTTAAAATGTTCAGGGTAGTCAAATTAGTCTTAACTTGGGCAATAAATTTGTCCATAAGTTTTAGGTCACAGACTCAGTTAAAATAAACCAGGCGTGTGGTATGTATGGGGAAGTTCATGGTAGAGTTGCCTTAAAGTTAGGTCGGTTAGGTTGGAAAACAGTTAAAATAAACCGTCATCCTCTTATAACAAGTCAGTAGTTATTACAATACACAATGTGCTCCTTATACTCAGTTAATTAAACCGGGTAGAGAACACATTCTGCTGATTATATTTACGTGTATCCATCGATGACTGCCATCTCAATGAGTAGATGTGGGCCAATTGTAGAGGTCCTCTAAATCTTAGTTAAAATAAACCAAGATCAGGGGAAACGTTGCCTTCTATGAGTAGGTTTAGGTAAATAATGTTCTCAGTTATGGCTCATTCATGCTCGAGTGTCAGTTCAGGTATGATAATTATTTGTTGTACAGTTTCCCGAAATTGACAATGAAACTGTCGGAGAGCTTACTCGCCCAGTAGTCCTTTATTTCTCTGGTAAGGTGTACGCCGTCCACGTCGAGTTTTCCAAGTGAGTGTTTCCACTTCCCGTTTCCTTGACATCTATGGACAGCCGAGGCTATCCAGGGGGTAAATAAGTTGTTTTTGGTGTTGACTTGTGTAATTTCCATGTTTACCTCAGTTACTGCACTGTTGAGAGTTGATTGGTTTGGGTTTCTTTCATTTTCCTTGTTGGCTTTAGCCAAGTCCGATGAAGTGATAGGGCAGAAAACTACAGGTGGGAAGGAGTGTTGTTTAAAATACTTGTCCAGGTTGTGGATTGCTTGGGTAGTTGTTGTTACAGCATCATATTTTGAGTCAAAGGGGAAGGAAATAATTCCTGTCACCTGGTCTTTGTGAGTCATGGAGCAGATGCCGCCCAGTACGTAGATTAGGTCGCACGTGTTCATACTCAGGAAGTCTGTGAGTTCATGTCGCAAGTAGGTGTAGTCAGCCCCTTTATAGTATTCCACGATTGCTTGACAATCACTAGGACAAGATAATCTGTGTTCTATTCCTTTCCCTCTGGAGTCAGCTATGATGCAAATAAGCTTCATTTTTCCGAGTCGGCACTCGCACGTGTGAGCGATAATACAGTGTTCGTCAGTCTGACGCAATGGTGCTTGTCAGCTGGCAGAAGAGGGTGCGTTTGGAAATCATCGTTTGCGTGGTAAGTGTTACTTACACATTGTGATCTGTTAAGACTCCAGTCTCTTCCAGCGGTTTGTCTCCTAGTTCTTCTCTGATCTGCATAAGGATCTTTCCGTGATGATTACTTCCAGACCATTGGTTGTTTCTAAGCAGATTTGAATTGAGCGTTGCTCCAGAACCCCAATACTTATCTGGGCAGGCTTCGACCAGGGTATGGTTACCGGTTTCCAGCAGCTTTTTGAGGAGTTCTGGATTTTGTTTGAATTTTTCGTACTGTACGGCATACATAGCTTTAAGGCAGTTGTCGTGCCAGGTTTGGCTAGACTTGATGTCTCCTCCGATTTTCTCTGCTTCATATGGGTCACGAGTGAGTAGAATTCTGTTGGCTTCCCGAACGGTCCCGTCGGACTTAGCCTTGAGGTGTTGAAACGCCTGTTCCGCGCACGTGTAAGAGACTCGTCCGAGTTGTATTTTACATGGGTAGAAACTAGACATGGGCGAGTGCTCAGATTGATAGGCTACCATTTTCTTGTCTTCAAAGGTTTTAGTCTTGATGTTCTCCATGCTGAGTTGGTGTGGAAGGTCTTCAAGATTATTCTTGTCGTATTTCTTGCGATCAATGTAGAGGGCGAATTTCGACGCGTTGTGTTTGATCCCTTTTTCCCCAGCTTCTTTGGCCACTGCTCTGACGTTGTTTCTCACTCTCCTGGCCGAGTCTGGCAGGTCTTCCACGATCCATACGTTGGCATAACTTTTCGATTTTGACAAATTCATGCGTTTCGAGAAGACTGCGTCACGGTCGCTTGTTTTGGTGAAAGAAATTAAAATTGGCCTACTTTTTGTTTTGTATCTAGAGATTGCTCCCATCCTGTAGCATTGATCTATTTCTATCACTTTGTCTAACGAAAGTACATCGAGGAGATCTGTAACTTCCTTCTCTAAATTTTCCGATGACTGACCGTTATTATCCATCCGCTCTCTGAGCCCTTCAATGATCAATCTGTTCTTGCGTACGTTGGTGTCGATTCTCTCCGTTTTGTCTTCTAATTTGTTCAAATGGTAGAGGTTTCTTTGGGATTCTATGTGGGTTGAATCAGCTTTTGATTTCAGTTCTGCATTTTCTTTCCTGAGCGTTTTTACTTCTTTTTTAAGCGTATCTACTTCAGATTGTGAGAATTCTAGTGACGTTTTGAATCCATTGAGCGTGGTTTGAAGTTGGTCGAAGCGTTTTATGATTAACCCAAACTTATCTTCTGATCCGATTTTCGTTAAGTCTTCTTCACTGAGTAGTATAATCTGATCGTCCGTGTCCTCCTGTGGAACAATGAGGGAATTGTCTTGGCGTGTTTGTGAGGTTGTCTTTGATTCTGATTCGAAGAATTCGGCCCCGTTATCATCAGAGTCCTCGGCGTCATTGGGGTTTCCATGTTGCTTAGACTCACTGCGCAGTGTTAAATTCGATTTTTTGTTCTTGGGTGGCATAGTTATGTATGATAAATTGAATCTGTTAATTCCTGATATGTTCGTAAATCCAGAATTGTTGTCTGTTATCCGTACTGGTTATTTGGTCACAGCGTGTTGTTCCTATTTGCCTCCGGGACTCACCCAACGCACTTCCTCACACGGGCGCCATGTTGTTTGTAATTTTTGACCAATTCTGCCCAATTTTCTGCATTTTTTTTAAATTTACAAAATGTGTTGCTTAGGAAAGTGTTGCCATGGTGACAAATAAAGGAAAAGGCTAAGTGGTAAAGGACACAGGCCCGGCAGAACGGTCGTTCGTAGCTATGGGAGCCTGATAGGGATACCCCTAAGTGTTTAGGGATTTTCCTCAATATTAGGGACATTCTTTCACTATGCCGCATTCGGGAGTCTACGTTTGCGCATGCGTGGTCCTTTGGCGCCAGTGCCTGTGGGTGGACAAGCGCCACCCCTCAGCCAATCAGGACCATCCCTTTTCCAATATGGCGGCGCCCACTGGGCTCTCTCCCTGATGCGGTATAGCGATGTACAGGGCGCTGGCCCCGTCCCCACTCCCACCTGCTGTGCATGATCGAATTTTCCCTCTAAAATAAGCTATATTTATCTAAGTTTCCATGGCAACCAATACTTTCAGGGTTCGAAATGTTTTCTTTGCCAGAATAAGTTAGAAACAGATCTGGAATTTGTCCAATGAATTGGTGTTTGTAATTTTTGACCAATTCTGCCCAATTTTCTGCATTTTTTTTAAATTTACAAAATGTGTTGCTTAGGAAAGTGTTGCCATGGTGACAAATAAAGGAAAAGGCTAAGTGGTAAAGGACACAGGCCCGGCAGAACGGTCGTTCGTGGCTATGGGAGCCTGATAGGGATACCCCTAAGTGTTTAGGGATTTTCCTCAATATTAGGGACATTCTTTCACTATGCCGCATTCGGGAGTCTACGTTTGCGCATGCGTGGTCCTTTGGCGCCAGTGCCTGTGGGTGGACAAGCGCCACCCCTCAGCCAATCAGGACCATCCCTTTTCCAATATGGCGGCGCCCACTGGGCTCTCTCCCTGATGCGGTATAGCGATGTACAGGGCGCTGGCCCCGTCCCCACTCCCACCTGCTGTGCATGATCGAATTTTCCCTCTAAAATAAGCTATATTTATCTAAGTTTCCATGGCAACCAATACTTTCAGGGTTCGAAATGTTTTCTTTGCCAGAATAAGTTAGAAACAGATCTGGAATTTGTCCAATGAATTGGTGTTTGTAATTTTTGACCAATTCTGCCCAATTTTCTGCATTTTTTTTAAATTTACAAAATGTGTTGCTTAGGAAAGTGTTGCCATGGTGACAAATAAAGGAAAAGGCTAAGTGGTAAAGGACACAGGCCCGGCAGAACGGTCGTTCGTGGCTATGGGAGCCTGATAGGGATACCCCTAAGTGTTTAGGGATTTTCCTCAATATTAGGGACATTCTTTCACTATGCCGCATTCGGGAGTCTACGTTTGCGCATGCGTGGTCCTTTGGCGCCAGTGCCTGTGGGTGGACAAGCGCCACCCCTCAGCCAATCAGGACCATCCCTTTTCCAATATGGCGGCGCCCACTGGGCTCTCTCCCTGATGCGGTATAGCGATGTACAGGGCGCTGGCCCCGTCCCCACTCCCACCTGCTGTGCATGATCGAATTTTCCCTCTAAAATAAGCTATATTTATCTAAGTTTCCATGGCAACCAATACTTTCAGGGTTCGAAATGTTTTCTTTGCCAGAATAAGTTAGAAACAGATCTGGAATTTGTCCAATGAATTGGTGTTTGTAATTTTTGACCAATTCTGCCCAATTTTCTGCATTTTTTTTAAATTTACAAAATGTGTTGCTTAGGAAAGTGTTGCCATGGTGACAAATAAAGGAAAAGGCTAAGTGGTAAAGGACACAGGCCCGGCAGAACGGTCGTTCGTGGCTATGGGAGCCTGATAGGGATACCCCTAAGTGTTTAGGGATTTTCCTCAATATTAGGGACATTCTTTCACTATGCCGCATTCGGGAGTCTACGTTTGCGCATGCGTGGTCCTTTGGCGCCAGTGCCTGTGGGTGGACAAGCGCCACCCCTCAGCCAATCAGGACCATCCCTTTTCCAATATGGCGGCGCCCACTGGGCTCTCTCCCTGATGCGGTATAGCGATGTACAGGGCGCTGGCCCCGTCCCCACTCCCACCTGCTGTGCATGATCGAATTTTCCCTCTAAAATAAGCTATATTTATCTAAGTTTCCATGGCAACCAATACTTTCAGGGTTCGAAATGTTTTCTTTGCCAGAATAAGTTAGAAACAGATCTGGAATTTGTCCAATGAATTGGTGTTTGTAATTTTTGACCAATTCTGCCCAATTTTCTGCATTTTTTTTAAATTTACAAAATGTGTTGCTTAGGAAAGTGTTGCCATGGTGACAAATAAAGGAAAAGGCTAAGTGGTAAAGGACACAGGCCCGGCAGAACGGTCGTTCGTGGCTATGGGAGCCTGATAGGGATACCCCTAAGTGTTTAGGGATTTTCCTCAATATTAGGGACATTCTTTCACTATGCCGCATTCGGGAGTCTACGTTTGCGCATGCGTGGTCCTTTGGCGCCAGTGCCTGTGGGTGGACAAGCGCCACCCCTCAGCCAATCAGGACCATCCCTTTTCCAATATGGCGGCGCCCACTGGGCTCTCTCCCTGATGCGGTATAGCGATGTACAGGGCGCTGGCCCCGTCCCCACTCCCACCTGCTGTGCATGATCGAATTTTCCCTCTAAAATAAGCTATATTTATCTAAGTTTCCATGGCAACCAATACTTTCAGGGTTCGAAATGTTTTCTTTGCCAGAATAAGTTAGAAACAGATCTGGAATTTGTCCAATGAATTGGTGTTTGTAATTTTTGACCAATTCTGCCCAATTTTCTGCATTTTTTTTAAATTTACAAAATGTGTTGCTTAGGAAAGTGTTGCCATGGTGACAAATAAAGGAAAAGGCTAAGTGGTAAAGGACACAGGCCCGGCAGAACGGTCGTTCGTGGCTATGGGAGCCTGATAGGGATACCCCTAAGTGTTTAGGGATTTTCCTCAATATTAGGGACATTCTTTCACTATGCCGCATTCGGGAGTCTACGTTTGCGCATGCGTGGTCCTTTGGCGCCAGTGCCTGTGGGTGGACAAGCGCCACCCCTCAGCCAATCAGGACCATCCCTTTTCCAATATGGCGGCGCCCACTGGGCTCTCTCCCTGATGCGGTATAGCGATGTACAGGGCGCTGGCCCCGTCCCCACTCCCACCTGCTGTGCATGATCGAATTTTCCCTCTAAAATAAGCTATATTTATCTAAGTTTCCATGGCAACCAATACTTTCAGGGTTCGAAATGTTTTCTTTGCCAGAATAAGTTAGAAACAGATCTGGAATTTGTCCAATGAATTGGTGTTTGTAATTTTTGACCAATTCTGCCCAATTTTCTGCATTTTTTTTAAATTTACAAAATGTGTTGCTTAGGAAAGTGTTGCCATGGTGACAAATAAAGGAAAAGGCTAAGTGGTAAAGGACACAGGCCCGGCAGAACGGTCGTTCGTGGCTATGGGAGCCTGATAGGGATACCCCTAAGTGTTTAGGGATTTTCCTCAATATTAGGGACATTCTTTCACTATGCCGCATTCGGGAGTCTACGTTTGCGCATGCGTGGTCCTTTGGCGCCAGTGCCTGTGGGTGGACAAGCGCCACCCCTCAGCCAATCAGGACCATCCCTTTTCCAATATGGCGGCGCCCACTGGGCTCTCTCCCTGATGCGGTATAGCGATGTACAGGGCGCTGGCCCCGTCCCCACTCCCACCTGCTGTGCATGATCGAATTTTCCCTCTAAAATAAGCTATATTTATCTAAGTTTCCATGGCAACCAATACTTTCAGGGTTCGAAATGTTTTCTTTGCCAGAATAAGTTAGAAACAGATCTGGAATTTGTCCAATGAATTGGTGTTTGTAATTTTTGACCAATTCTGCCCAATTTTCTGCATTTTTTTTAAATTTACAAAATGTGTTGCTTAGGAAAGTGTTGCCATGGTGACAAATAAAGGAAAAGGCTAAGTGGTAAAGGACACAGGCCCGGCAGAACGGTCGTTCGTGGCTATGGGAGCCTGATAGGGATACCCCTAAGTGTTTAGGGATTTTCCTCAATATTAGGGACATTCTTTCACTATGCCGCATTCGGGAGTCTACGTTTGCGCATGCGTGGTCCTTTGGCGCCAGTGCCTGTGGGTGGACAAGCGCCACCCCTCAGCCAATCAGGACCATCCCTTTTCCAATATGGCGGCGCCCACTGGGCTCTCTCCCTGATGCGGTATAGCGATGTACAGGGCGCTGGCCCCGTCCCCACTCCCACCTGCTGTGCATGATCGAATTTTCCCTCTAAAATAAGCTATATTTATCTAAGTTTCCATGGCAACCAATACTTTCAGGGTTCGAAATGTTTTCTTTGCCAGAATAAGTTAGAAACAGATCTGGAATTTGTCCAATGAATTGGTGTTTGTAATTTTTGACCAATTCTGCCCAATTTTCTGCATTTTTTTTAAATTTACAAAATGTGTTGCTTAGGAAAGTGTTGCCATGGTGACAAATAAAGGAAAAGGCTAAGTGGTAAAGGACACAGGCCCGGCAGAACGGTCGTTCGTGGCTATGGGAGCCTGATAGGGATACCCCTAAGTGTTTAGGGATTTTCCTCAATATTAGGGACATTCTTTCACTATGCCGCATTCGGGAGTCTACGTTTGCGCATGCGTGGTCCTTTGGCGCCAGTGCCTGTGGGTGGACAAGCGCCACCCCTCAGCCAATCAGGACCATCCCTTTTCCAATATGGCGGCGCCCACTGGGCTCTCTCCCTGATGCGGTATAGCGATGTACAGGGCGCTGGCCCCGTCCCCACTCCCACCTGCTGTGCATGATCGAATTTTCCCTCTAAAATAAGCTATATTTATCTAAGTTTCCATGGCAACCAATACTTTCAGGGTTCGAAATGTTTTCTTTGCCAGAATAAGTTAGAAACAGATCTGGAATTTGTCCAATGAATTGGTGTTTGTAATTTTTGACCAATTCTGCCCACAATTTTCTGCATTTTTTTTAAATTTACAAAATGTGTTGCTTAGGAAAGTGTTGCCATGGTGACAAATAAAGGAAAAGGCTAAGTGGTAAAGGACACAGGCCCGGCAGAACGGTCGTTCGTGGCTATGGGAGCCTGATAGGGATACCCCTAAGTGTTTAGGGATTTTCCTCAATATTAGGGACATTCTTTCACTATGCCGCATTCGGGAGTCTACGTTTGCGCATGCGTGGTCCTTTGGCGCCAGTGCCTGTGGGTGGACAAGCGCCACCCCTCAGCCAATCAGGACCATCCCTTTTCCAATATGGCGGCGCCCACTGGGCTCTCTCCCTGATGCGGTATAGCGATGTACAGGGCGCTGGCCCCGTCCCCACTCCCACCTGCTGTGCATGATCGAATTTTCCCTCTAAAATAAGCTATATTTATCTAAGTTTCCATGGCAACCAATACTTTCAGGGTTCGAAATGTTTTCTTTGCCAGAATAAGTTAGAAACAGATCTGGAATTTGTCCAATGAATTGGTGTTTGTAATTTTTGACCAATTCTGCCCAATTTTCTGCATTTTTTTTAAATTTACAAAATGTGTTGCTTAGGAAAGTGTTGCCATGGTGACAAATAAAGGAAAAGGCTAAGTGGTAAAGGACACAGGCCCGGCAGAACGGTCGTTCGTGGCTATGGGAGCCTGATAGGGATACCCCTAAGTGTTTAGGGATTTTCCTCAATATTAGGGACATTCTTTCACTATGCCGCATTCGGGAGTCTACGTTTGCGCATGCGTGGTCCTTTGGCGCCAGTGCCTGTGGGTGGACAAGCGCCACCCCTCAGCCAATCAGGACCATCCCTTTTCCAATATGGCGGCGCCCACTGGGCTCTCTCCCTGATGCGGTATAGCGATGTACAGGGCGCTGGCCCCGTCCCCACTCCCACCTGCTGTGCATGATCGAATTTTCCCTCTAAAATAAGCTATATTTATCTAAGTTTCCATGGCAACCAATACTTTCAGGGTTCGAAATGTTTTCTTTGCCAGAATAAGTTAGAAACAGATCTGGAATTTGTCCAATGAATTGGTGTTTGTAATTTTTGACCAATTCTGCCCAATTTTCTGCATTTTTTTTAAATTTACAAAATGTGTTGCTTAGGAAAGTGTTGCCATGGTGACAAATAAAGGAAAAGGCTAAGTGGTAAAGGACACAGGCCCGGCAGAACGGTCGTTCGTGGCTATGGGAGCCTGATAGGGATACCCCTAAGTGTTTAGGGATTTTCCTCAATATTAGGGACATTCTTTCACTATGCCGCATTCGGGAGTCTACGTTTGCGCATGCGTGGTCCTTTGGCGCCAGTGCCTGTGGGTGGACAAGCGCCACCCCTCAGCCAATCAGGACCATCCCTTTTCCAATATGGCGGCGCCCACTGGGCTCTCTCCCTGATGCGGTATAGCGATGTACAGGGCGCTGGCCCCGTCCCCACTCCCACCTGCTGTGCATGATCGAATTTTCCCTCTAAAATAAGCTATATTTATCTAAGTTTCCATGGCAACCAATACTTTCAGGGTTCGAAATGTTTTCTTTGCCAGAATAAGTTAGAAACAGATCTGGAATTTGTCCAATGAATTGGTGTTTGTAATTTTTGACCAATTCTGCCCAATTTTCTGCATTTTTTTTAAATTTACAAAATGTGTTGCTTAGGAAAGTGTTGCCATGGTGACAAATAAAGGAAAAGGCTAAGTGGTAAAGGACACAGGCCCGGCAGAACGGTCGTTCGTGGCTATGGGAGCCTGATAGGGATACCCCTAAGTGTTTAGGGATTTTCCTCAATATTAGGGACATTCTTTCACTATGCCGCATTCGGGAGTCTACGTTTGCGCATGCGTGGTCCTTTGGCGCCAGTGCCTGTGGGTGGACAAGCGCCACCCCTCAGCCAATCAGGACCATCCCTTTTCCAATATGGCGGCGCCCACTGGGCTCTCTCCCTGATGCGGTATAGCGATGTACAGGGCGCTGGCCCCGTCCCCACTCCCACCTGCTGTGCATGATCGAATTTTCCCTCTAAAATAAGCTATATTTATCTAAGTTTCCATGGCAACCAATACTTTCAGGGTTCGAAATGTTTTCTTTGCCAGAATAAGTTAGAAACAGATCTGGAATTTGTCCAATGAATTGGTGTTTGTAATTTTTGACCAATTCTGCCCAATTTTCTGCATTTTTTTTAAATTTACAAAATGTGTTGCTTAGGAAAGTGTTGCCATGGTGACAAATAAAGGAAAAGGCTAAGTGGTAAAGGACACAGGCCCGGCAGAACGGTCGTTCGTGGCTATGGGAGCCTGATAGGGATACCCCTAAGTGTTTAGGGATTTTCCTCAATATTAGGGACATTCTTTCACTATGCCGCATTCGGGAGTCTACGTTTGCGCATGCGTGGTCCTTTGGCGCCAGTGCCTGTGGGTGGACAAGCGCCACCCCTCAGCCAATCAGGACCATCCCTTTTCCAATATGGCGGCGCCCACTGGGCTCTCTCCCTGATGCGGTATAGCGATGTACAGGGCGCTGGCCCCGTCCCCACTCCCACCTGCTGTGCATGATCGAATTTTCCCTCTAAAATAAGCTATATTTATCTAAGTTTCCATGGCAACCAATACTTTCAGGGTTCGAAATGTTTTCTTTGCCAGAATAAGTTAGAAACAGATCTGGAATTTGTCCAATGAATTGGTGTTTGTAATTTTTGACCAATTCTGCCCAATTTTCTGCATTTTTTTTAAATTTACAAAATGTGTTGCTTAGGAAAGTGTTGCCATGGTGACAAATAAAGGAAAAGGCTAAGTGGTAAAGGACACAGGCCCGGCAGAACGGTCGTTCGTGGCTATGGGAGCCTGATAGGGATACCCCTAAGTGTTTAGGGATTTTCCTCAATATTAGGGACATTCTTTCACTATGCCGCATTCGGGAGTCTACGTTTGCGCATGCGTGGTCCTTTGGCGCCAGTGCCTGTGGGTGGACAAGCGCCACCCCTCAGCCAATCAGGACCATCCCTTTTCCAATATGGCGGCGCCCACTGGGCTCTCTCCCTGATGCGGTATAGCGATGTACAGGGCGCTGGCCCCGTCCCCACTCCCACCTGCTGTGCATGATCGAATTTTAAGCTATATTTATCTAAGTTTCCATGGCAACCAATACTTTCAGGGTTCGAAATGTTTTCTTTGCCAGAATAAGTTAGAAACAGATCTGGAATTTGTCCAATGAATTGGTGTTTGTAATTTTTGACCAATTCTGCCCAATTTTCTGCATTTTTTTTAAATTTACAAAATGTGTTGCTTAGGAAAGTGTTGCCATGGTGACAAATAAAGGAAAAGGCTAAGTGGTAAAGGACACAGGCCCGGCAGAACGGTCGTTCGTGGCTATGGGAGCCTGATAGGGATACCCCTAAGTGTTTAGGGATTTTCCTCAATATTAGGGACATTCTTTCACTATGCCGCATTCGGGAGTCTACGTTTGCGCATGCGTGGTCCTTTGGCGCCAGTGCCTGTGGGTGGACAAGCGCCACCCCTCAGCCAATCAGGACCATCCCTTTTCCAATATGGCGGCGCCCACTGGGCTCTCTCCCTGATGCGGTATAGCGATGTACAGGGCGCTGGCCCCGTCCCCACTCCCACCTGCTGTGCATGATCGAATTTTCCCTCTAAAATAAGCTATATTTATCTAAGTTTCCATGGCAACCAATACTTTCAGGGTTCGAAATGTTTTCTTTGCCAGAATAAGTTAGAAACAGATCTGGAATTTGTCCAATGAATTGGTGTTTGTAATTTTTGACCAATTCTGCCCAATTTTCTGCATTTTTTTTAAATTTACAAAATGTGTTGCTTAGGAAAGTGTTGCCATGGTGACAAATAAAGGAAAAGGCTAAGTGGTAAAGGACACAGGCCCGGCAGAACGGTCGTTCGTGGCTATGGGAGCCTGATAGGGATACCCCTAAGTGTTTAGGGATTTTCCTCAATATTAGGGACATTCTTTCACTATGCCGCATTCGGGAGTCTACGTTTGCGCATGCGTGGTCCTTTGGCGCCAGTGCCTGTGGGTGGACAAGCGCCACCCCTCAGCCAATCAGGACCATCCCTTTTCCAATATGGCGGCGCCCACTGGGCTCTCTCCCTGATGCGGTATAGCGATGTACAGGGCGCTGGCCCCGTCCCCACTCCCACCTGCTGTGCATGATCGAATTTTCCCTCTAAAATAAGCTATATTTATCTAAGTTTCCATGGCAACCAATACTTTCAGGGTTCGAAATGTTTTCTTTGCCAGAATAAGTTAGAAACAGATCTGGAATTTGTCCAATGAATTGGTGTTTGTAATTTTTGACCAATTCTGCCCAATTTTCTGCATTTTTTTTAAATTTACAAAATGTGTTGCTTAGGAAAGTGTTGCCATGGTGACAAATAAAGGAAAAGGCTAAGTGGTAAAGGACACAGGCCCGGCAGAACGGTCGTTCGTGGCTATGGGAGCCTGATAGGGATACCCCTAAGTGTTTAGGGATTTTCCTCAATATTAGGGACATTCTTTCACTATGCCGCATTCGGGAGTCTACGTTTGCGCATGCGTGGTCCTTTGGCGCCAGTGCCTGTGGGTGGACAAGCGCCACCCCTCAGCCAATCAGGACCATCCCTTTTCCAATATGGCGGCGCCCACTGGGCTCTCTCCCTGATGCGGTATAGCGATGTACAGGGCGCTGGCCCCGTCCCCACTCCCACCTGCTGTGCATGATCGAATTTTCCCTCTAAAATAAGCTATATTTATCTAAGTTTCCATGGCAACCAATACTTTCAGGGTTCGAAATGTTTTCTTTGCCAGAATAAGTTAGAAACAGATCTGGAATTTGTCCAATGAATTGGTGTTTGTAATTTTTGACCAATTCTGCCCAATTTTCTGCATTTTTTTTAAATTTACAAAATGTGTTGCTTAGGAAAGTGTTGCCATGGTGACAAATAAAGGAAAAGGCTAAGTGGTAAAGGACACAGGCCCGGCAGAACGGTCGTTCGTGGCTATGGGAGCCTGATAGGGATACCCCTAAGTGTTTAGGGATTTTCCTCAATATTAGGGACATTCTTTCACTATGCCGCATTCGGGAGTCTACGTTTGCGCATGCGTGGTCCTTTGGCGCCAGTGCCTGTGGGTGGACAAGCGCCACCCCTCAGCCAATCAGGACCATCCCTTTTCCAATATGGCGGCGCCCACTGGGCTCTCTCCCTGATGCGGTATAGCGATGTACAGGGCGCTGGCCCCGTCCCCACTCCCACCTGCTGTGCATGATCGAATTTTCCCTCTAAAATAAGCTATATTTATCTAAGTTTCCATGGCAACCAATACTTTCAGGGTTCGAAATGTTTTCTTTGCCAGAATAAGTTAGAAACAGATCTGGAATTTGTCCAATGAATTGGTGTTTGTAATTTTTGACCAATTCTGCCCAATTTTCTGCATTTTTTTTAAATTTACAAAATGTGTTGCTTAGGAAAGTGTTGCCATGGTGACAAATAAAGGAAAAGGCTAAGTGGTAAAGGACACAGGCCCGGCAGAACGGTCGTTCGTGGCTATGGGAGCCTGATAGGGATACCCCTAAGTGTTTAGGGATTTTCCTCAATATTAGGGACATTCTTTCACTATGCCGCATTCGGGAGTCTACGTTTGCGCATGCGTGGTCCTTTGGCGCCAGTGCCTGTGGGTGGACAAGCGCCACCCCTCAGCCAATCAGGACCATCCCTTTTCCAATATGGCGGCGCCCACTGGGCTCTCTCCCTGATGCGGTATAGCGATGTACAGGGCGCTGGCCCCGTCCCCACTCCCACCTGCTGTGCATGATCGAATTTTCCCTCTAAAATAAGCTATATTTATCTAAGTTTCCATGGCAACCAATACTTTCAGGGTTCGAAATGTTTTCTTTGCCAGAATAAGTTAGAAACAGATCTGGAATTTGTCCAATGAATTGGTGTTTGTAATTTTTGACCAATTCTGCCCAATTTTCTGCATTTTTTTTAAATTTACAAAATGTGTTGCTTAGGAAAGTGTTGCCATGGTGACAAATAAAGGAAAAGGCTAAGTGGTAAAGGACACAGGCCCGGCAGAACGGTCGTTCGTGGCTATGGGAGCCTGATAGGGATACCCCTAAGTGTTTAGGGATTTTCCTCAATATTAGGGACATTCTTTCACTATGCCGCATTCGGGAGTCTACGTTTGCGCATGCGTGGTCCTTTGGCGCCAGTGCCTGTGGGTGGACAAGCGCCACCCCTCAGCCAATCAGGACCATCCCTTTTCCAATATGGCGGCGCCCACTGGGCTCTCTCCCTGATGCGGTATAGCGATGTACAGGGCGCTGGCCCCGTCCCCACTCCCACCTGCTGTGCATGATCGAATTTTCCCTCTAAAATAAGCTATATTTATCTAAGTTTCCATGGCAACCAATACTTTCAGGGTTCGAAATGTTTTCTTTGCCAGAATAAGTTAGAAACAGATCTGGAATTTGTCCAATGAATTGGTGTTTGTAATTTTTGACCAATTCTGCCCAATTTTCTGCATTTTTTTTAAATTTACAAAATGTGTTGCTTAGGAAAGTGTTGCCATGGTGACAAATAAAGGAAAAGGCTAAGTGGTAAAGGACACAGGCCCGGCAGAACGGTCGTTCGTGGCTATGGGAGCCTGATAGGGATACCCCTAAGTGTTTAGGGATTTTCCTCAATATTAGGGACATTCTTTCACTATGCCGCATTCGGGAGTCTACGTTTGCGCATGCGTGGTCCTTTGGCGCCAGTGCCTGTGGGTGGACAAGCGCCACCCCTCAGCCAATCAGGACCATCCCTTTTCCAATATGGCGGCGCCCACTGGGCTCTCTCCCTGATGCGGTATAGCGATGTACAGGGCGCTGGCCCCGTCCCCACTCCCACCTGCTGTGCATGATCGAATTTTCCCTCTAAAATAAGCTATATTTATCTAAGTTTCCATGGCAACCAATACTTTCAGGGTTCGAAATGTTTTCTTTGCCAGAATAAGTTAGAAACAGATCTGGAATTTGTCCAATGAATTGGTGTTTGTAATTTTTGACCAATTCTGCCCAATTTTCTGCATTTTTTTTAAATTTACAAAATGTGTTGCTTAGGAAAGTGTTGCCATGGTGACAAATAAAGGAAAAGGCTAAGTGGTAAAGGACACAGGCCCGGCAGAACGGTCGTTCGTGGCTATGGGAGCCTGATAGGGATACCCCTAAGTGTTTAGGGATTTTCCTCAATATTAGGGACATTCTTTCACTATGCCGCATTCGGGAGTCTACGTTTGCGCATGCGTGGTCCTTTGGCGCCAGTGCCTGTGGGTGGACAAGCGCCACCCCTCAGCCAATCAGGACCATCCCTTTTCCAATATGGCGGCGCCCACTGGGCTCTCTCCCTGATGCGGTATAGCGATGTACAGGGCGCTGGCCCCGTCCCCACTCCCACCTGCTGTGCATGATCGAATTTTCCCTCTAAAATAAGCTATATTTATCTAAGTTTCCATGGCAACCAATACTTTCAGGGTTCGAAATGTTTTCTTTGCCAGAATAAGTTAGAAACAGATCTGGAATTTGTCCAATGAATTGGTGTTTGTAATTTTTGACCAATTCTGCCCAATTTTCTGCATTTTTTTTAAATTTACAAAATGTGTTGCTTAGGAAAGTGTTGCCATGGTGACAAATAAAGGAAAAGGCTAAGTGGTAAAGGACACAGGCCCGGCAGAACGGTCGTTCGTGGCTATGGGAGCCTGATAGGGATACCCCTAAGTGTTTAGGGATTTTCCTCAATATTAGGGACATTCTTTCACTATGCCGCATTCGGGAGTCTACGTTTGCGCATGCGTGGTCCTTTGGCGCCAGTGCCTGTGGGTGGACAAGCGCCACCCCTCAGCCAATCAGGACCATCCCTTTTCCAATATGGCGGCGCCCACTGGGCTCTCTCCCTGATGCGGTATAGCGATGTACAGGGCGCTGGCCCCGTCCCCACTCCCACCTGCTGTGCATGATCGAATTTTCCCTCTAAAATAAGCTATATTTATCTAAGTTTCCATGGCAACCAATACTTTCAGGGTTCGAAATGTTTTCTTTGCCAGAATAAGTTAGAAACAGATCTGGAATTTGTCCAATGAATTGGTGTTTGTAATTTTTGACCAATTCTGCCCAATTTTCTGCATTTTTTTTAAATTTACAAAATGTGTTGCTTAGGAAAGTGTTGCCATGGTGACAAATAAAGGAAAAGGCTAAGTGGTAAAGGACACAGGCCCGGCAGAACGGTCGTTCGTGGCTATGGGAGCCTGATAGGGATACCCCTAAGTGTTTAGGGATTTTCCTCAATATTAGGGACATTCTTTCACTATGCCGCATTCGGGAGTCTACGTTTGCGCATGCGTGGTCCTTTGGCGCCAGTGCCTGTGGGTGGACAAGCGCCACCCCTCAGCCAATCAGGACCATCCCTTTTCCAATATGGCGGCGCCCACTGGGCTCTCTCCCTGATGCGGTATAGCGATGTACAGGGCGCTGGCCCCGTCCCCACTCCCACCTGCTGTGCATGATCGAATTTTAAGCTATATTTATTTAAGTTTCCATGGCAACCAATACTTTCAGGGTTCGAAATGTTTTCTTTGCCAGAATAAGTTAGAAACAGATCTGGAATTTGTCCAATGAATTGGTGTTTGTAATTTTTGACCAATTCTGCCCAATTTTCTGCATTTTTTTTAAATTTACAAAATGTGTTGCTTAGGAAAGTGTTGCCATGGTGACAAATAAAGGAAAAGGCTAAGTGGTAAAGGACACAGGCCCGGCAGAACGGTCGTTCGTGGCTATGGGAGCCTGATAGGGATACCCCTAAGTGTTTAGGGATTTTCCTCAATATTAGGGACATTCTTTCACTATGCCGCATTCGGGAGTCTACGTTTGCGCATGCGTGGTCCTTTGGCGCCAGTGCCTGTGGGTGGACAAGCGCCACCCCTCAGCCAATCAGGACCATCCCTTTTCCAATATGGCGGCGCCCACTGGGCTCTCTCCCTGATGCGGTATAGCGATGTACAGGGCGCTGGCCCCGTCCCCACTCCCACCTGCTGTGCATGATCGAATTTTCCCTCTAAAATAAGCTATATTTATCTAAGTTTCCATGGCAACCAATACTTTCAGGGTTCGAAATGTTTTCTTTGCCAGAATAAGTTAGAAACAGATCTGGAATTTGTCCAATGAATTGGTGTTTGTAATTTTTGACCAATTCTGCCCAATTTTCTGCATTTTTTTTAAATTTACAAAATGTGTTGCTTAGGAAAGTGTTGCCATGGTGACAAATAAAGGAAAAGGCTAAGTGGTAAAGGACACAGGCCCGGCAGAACGGTCGTTCGTGGCTATGGGAGCCTGATAGGGATACCCCTAAGTGTTTAGGGATTTTCCTCAATATTAGGGACATTCTTTCACTATGCCGCATTCGGGAGTCTACGTTTGCGCATGCGTGGTCCTTTGGCGCCAGTGCCTGTGGGTGGACAAGCGCCACCCCTCAGCCAATCAGGACCATCCCTTTTCCAATATGGCGGCGCCCACTGGGCTCTCTCCCTGATGCGGTATAGCGATGTACAGGGCGCTGGCCCCGTCCCCACTCCCACCTGCTGTGCATGATCGAATTTTCCCTCTAAAATAAGCTATATTTATCTAAGTTTCCATGGCAACCAATACTTTCAGGGTTCGAAATGTTTTCTTTGCCAGAATAAGTTAGAAACAGATCTGGAATTTGTCCAATGAATTGGTGTTTGTAATTTTTGACCAATTCTGCCCAATTTTCTGCATTTTTTTTAAATTTACAAAATGTGTTGCTTAGGAAAGTGTTGCCATGGTGACAAATAAAGGAAAAGGCTAAGTGGTAAAGGACACAGGCCCGGCAGAACGGTCGTTCGTGGCTATGGGAGCCTGATAGGGATACCCCTAAGTGTTTAGGGATTTTCCTCAATATTAGGGACATTCTTTCACTATGCCGCATTCGGGAGTCTACGTTTGCGCATGCGTGGTCCTTTGGCGCCAGTGCCTGTGGGTGGACAAGCGCCACCCCTCAGCCAATCAGGACCATCCCTTTTCCAATATGGCGGCGCCCACTGGGCTCTCTCCCTGATGCGGTATAGCGATGTACAGGGCGCTGGCCCCGTCCCCACTCCCACCTGCTGTGCATGATCGAATTTTCCCTCTAAAATAAGCTATATTTATCTAAGTTTCCATGGCAACCAATACTTTCAGGGTTCGAAATGTTTTCTTTGCCAGAATAAGTTAGAAACAGATCTGGAATTTGTCCAATGAATTGGTGTTTGTAATTTTTGACCAATTCTGCCCAATTTTCTGCATTTTTTTTAAATTTACAAAATGTGTTGCTTAGGAAAGTGTTGCCATAGTGACAAATAAAGGAAAAGGCTAAGTGGTAAAGGACACAGGCCCGGCAGAACGGTCGTTCATGGCTATGGGAGCCTGATAGGGATACCCCTAAGTGTTTAGGGATTTTCCTCAATATTAGGGACATTCTTTCACTATGCCGCATTCGGGAGTCTACGTTTGCGCATGCGTGGTCCTTTGGCGCCAGTGCCTGTGGGTGGACAAGCGCCACCCCTCAGCCAATCAGGACCATCCCTTTTCCAATATGGCGGCGCCCACTGGGCTCTCTCCCTGATGCGGTATAGCGATGTACAGGGCGCTGGCCCCGTCCCCACTCCCACCTGCTGTGCATGATCGAATTTTCCCTCTAAAATAAGCTATATTTATCTAAGTTTCCATGGCAACCAATACTTTCAGGGTTCGAAATGTTTTCTTTGCCAGAATAAGTTAGAAACAGATCTGGAATTTGTCCAATGAATTGGTGTTTGTAATTTTTGACCAATTCTGCCCAATTTTCTGCATTTTTTTTAAATTTACAAAATGTGTTGCTTAGGAAAGTGTTGCCATGGTGACAAATAAAGGAAAAGGCTAAGTGGTAAAGGACACAGGCCCGGCAGAACGGTCGTTCGTGGCTATGGGAGCCTGATAGGGATACCCCTAAGTGTTTAGGGATTTTCCTCAATATTAGGGACATTCTTTCACTATGCCGCATTCGGGAGTCTACGTTTGCGCATGCGTGGTCCTTTGGCGCCAGTGCCTGTGGGTGGACAAGCGCCACCCCTCAGCCAATCAGGACCATCCCTTTTCCAATATGGCGGCGCCCACTGGGCTCTCTCCCTGATGCGGTATAGCGATGTACAGGGCGCTGGCCCCGTCCCCACTCCCACCTGCTGTGCATGATCGAATTTTAAGCTATATTTATCTAAGTTTCCATGGCAACCAATACTTTCAGGGTTTGAAATGTTTTCTTTGCCAGAATAAGTTAGAAACAGATCTGGAATTTGTCCAATGAATTGGTGTTTGTAATTTTTGACCAATTCTGCCCAATTTTCTGCATTTTTTTTAAATTTACAAAATGTGTTGCTTAGGAAAGTGTTGCCATGGTGACAAATAAAGGAAAAGGCTAAGTGGTAAAGGACACAGGCCCGGCAGAACGGTCGTTCGTGGCTATGGGAGCCTGATAGGGATACCCCTAAGTGTTTAGGGATTTTCCTCAATATTAGGGACATTCTTTCACTATGCCGCATTCGGGAGTCTACGTTTGCGCATGCGTGGTCCTTTGGCGCCAGTGCCTGTGGGTGGACAAGCGCCACCCCTCAGCCAATCAGGACCATCCCTTTTCCAATATGGCGGCGCCCACTGGGCTCTCTCCCTGATGCGGTATAGCGATGTACAGGGCGCTGGCCCCGTCCCCACTCCCACCTGCTGTGCATGATCGAATTTTCCCTCTAAAATAAGCTATATTTATCTAAGTTTCCATGGCAACCAATACTTTCAGGGTTCGAAATGTTTTCTTTGCCAGAATAAGTTAGAAACAGATCTGGAATTTGTCCAATGAATTGGTGTTTGTAATTTTTGACCAATTCTGCCCAATTTTCTGCATTTTTTTTAAATTTACAAAATGTGTTGCTTAGGAAAGTGTTGCCATGGTGACAAATAAAGGAAAAGGCTAAGTGGTAAAGGACACAGGCCCGGCAGAACGGTCGTTCGTGGCTATGGGAGCCTGATAGGGATACCCCTAAGTGTTTAGGGATTTTCCTCAATATTAGGGACATTCTTTCACTATGCCGCATTCGGGAGTCTACGTTTGCGCATGCGTGGTCCTTTGGCGCCAGTGCCTGTGGGTGGACAAGCGCCACCCCTCAGCCAATCAAGACCATCCCTTTTCCAATATGGCGGCGCCCACTGGGCTCTCTCCCTGATGCGGTATAGCGATGTACAGGGCGCTGGCCCCGTCCCCACTCCCACCTGCTGTGCATGATCGAATTTTCCCTCTAAAATGAGCTATATTTATCTAAGTTTCCATGGCAACCAATACTTTCAGGGTTCGAAATGTTTTCTTTGCCAGAATAAGTTAGAAACAGATCTGGAATTTGTCCAATGAATTGGTGTTTGTAATTTTTGACCAATTCTGCCCAATTTTCTGCATTTTTTTTAAATTTACAAAATGTGTTGCTTAGGAAAGTGTTGCCATGGTGACAAATAAAGGAAAAGGCTAAGTGGTAAAGGACACAGGCCCGGCAGAACGGTCGTTCGTGGCTATGGGAGCCTGATAGGGATACCCCTAAGTGTTTAGGGATTTTCCTCAATATTAGGGACATTCTTTCACTATGCCGCATTCGGGAGTCTACGTTTGCGCATGCGTGGTCCTTTGGCGCCAGTGCCTGTGGGTGGACAAGCGCCACCCCTCAGCCAATCAGGACCATCCCTTTTCCAATATGGCGGCGCCCACTGGGCTCTCTCCCTGATGCGGTATAGCGATGTACAGGGCGCTGGCCCCGTCCCCACTCCCACCTGCTGTGCATGATCGAATTTTCCCTCTAAAATAAGCTATATTTATCTAAGTTTCCATGGCAACCAATACTTTCAGGGTTCGAAATGTTTTCTTTGCCAGAATAAGTTAGAAACAGATCTGGAATTTGTCCAATGAATTGGTGTTTGTAATTTTTGACCAATTCTGCCCAATTTTCTGCATTTTTTTTAAATTTACAAAATGTGTTGCTTAGGAAAGTGTTGCCATGGTGACAAATAAAGGAAAAGGCTAAGTGGTAAAGGACACAGGCCCGGCAGAACGGTCGTTCGTGGCTATGGGAGCCTGATAGGGATACCCCTAAGTGTTTAGGGATTTTCCTCAATATTAGGGACATTCTTTCACTATGCCGCATTCGGGAGTCTACGTTTGCGCATGCGTGGTCCTTTGGCGCCAGTGCCTGTGGGTGGACAAGCGCCACCCCTCAGCCAATCAGGACCATCCCTTTTCCAATATGGCGGCGCCCACTGGGCTCTCTCCCTGATGCGGTATAGCGATGTACAGGGCGCTGGCCCCGTCCCCACTCCCACCTGCTGTGCATGATCGAATTTTCCCTCTAAAATAAGCTATATTTATCTAAGTTTCCATGGCAACCAATACTTTCAGGGTTCGAAATGTTTTCTTTGCCAGAATAAGTTAGAAACAGATCTGGAATTTGTCCAATGAATTGGTGTTTGTAATTTTTGACCAATTCTGCCCAATTTTCTGCATTTTTTTTAAATTTACAAAATGTGTTGCTTAGGAAAGTGTTGCCATGGTGACAAATAAAGGAAAAGGCTAAGTGGTAAAGGACACAGGCCCGGCAGAACGGTCGTTCGTGGCTATGGGAGCCTGATAGGGATACCCCTAAGTGTTTAGGGATTTTCCTCAATATTAGGGACATTCTTTCACTATGCCGCATTCGGGAGTCTACGTTTGCGCATGCGTGGTCCTTTGGCGCCAGTGCCTGTGGGTGGACAAGCGCCACCCCTCAGCCAATCAGGACCATCCCTTTTCCAATATGGCGGCGCCCACTGGGCTCTCTCCCTGATGCGGTATAGCGATGTACAGGGCGCTGGCCCCGTCCCCACTCCCACCTGCTGTGCATGATCGAATTTTCCCTCTAAAATAAGCTATATTTATCTAAGTTTCCATGGCAACCAATACTTTCAGGGTTCGAAATGTTTTCTTTGCCAGAATAAGTTAGAAACAGATCTGGAATTTGTCCAATGAATTGGTGTTTGTAATTTTTGACCAATTCTGCCCAATTTTCTGCATTTTTTTTAAATTTACAAAATGTGTTGCTTAGGAAAGTGTTGCCATGGTGACAAATAAAGGAAAAGGCTAAGTGGTAAAGGACACAGGCCCGGCAGAACGGTCGTTCGTGGCTATGGGAGCCTGATAGGGATACCCCTAAGTGTTTAGGGATTTTCCTCAATATTAGGGACATTCTTTCACTATGCCGCATTCGGGAGTCTACGTTTGCGCATGCGTGGTCCTTTGGCGCCAGTGCCTGTGGGTGGACAAGCGCCACCCCTCAGCCAATCAGGACCATCCCTTTTCCAATATGGCGGCGCCCACTGGGCTCTCTCCCTGATGCGGTATAGCGATGTACAGGGCGCTGGCCCCGTCCCCACTCCCACCTGCTGTGCATGATCGAATTTTCCCTCTAAAATAAGCTATATTTATCTAAGTTTCCATGGCAACCAATACTTTCAGGGTTCGAAATGTTTTCTTTGCCAGAATAAGTTAGAAACAGATCTGGAATTTGTCCAATGAATTGGTGTTTGTAATTTTTGACCAATTCTGCCCAATTTTCTGCATTTTTTTTAAATTTACAAAATGTGTTGCTTAGGAAAGTGTTGCCATGGTGACAAATAAAGGAAAAGGCTAAGTGGTAAAGGACACAGGCCCGGCAGAACGGTCGTTCGTGGCTATGGGAGCCTGATAGGGATACCCCTAAGTGTTTAGGGATTTTCCTCAATATTAGGGACATTCTTTCACTATGCCGCATTCGGGAGTCTACGTTTGCGCATGCGTGGTCCTTTGGCGCCAGTGCCTGTGGGTGGACAAGCGCCACCCCTCAGCCAATCAGGACCATCCCTTTTCCAATATGGCGGCGCCCACTGGGCTCTCTCCCTGATGCGGTATAGCGATGTACAGGGCGCTGGCCCCATCCCCACTCCCACCTGCTGTGCATGATCGAATTTTAAGCTATATTTATCTAAGTTTCCATGGCAACCAATACTTTCAGGGTTCGAAATGTTTTCTTTGCCAGAATAAGTTAGAAACAGATCTGGAATTTGTCCAATGAATTGGTGTTTGTAATTTTTGACCAATTCTGCCCAATTTTCTGCATTTTTTTTAAATTTACAAAATGTGTTGCTTAGGAAAGTGTTGCCATGGTGACAAATAAAGGAAAAGGCTAAGTGGTAAAGGACACAGGCCCGGCAGAACGGTCGTTCGTGGCTATGGGAGCCTGATAGGGATACCCCTAAGTGTTTAGGGATTTTCCTCAATATTAGGGACATTCTTTCACTATGCCGCATTCGGGAGTCTACGTTTGCGCATGCGTGGTCCTTTGGCGCCAGTGCCTGTGGGTGGACAAGCGCCACCCCTCAGCCAATCAGGACCGTCCCTTTTCCAATATGGCGGCGCCCACTGGGCTCTCTCCCTGATGCGGTATAGCGATGTACAGGGCGCTGGCCCCGTCCCCACTCCCACCTGCTGTGCATGATCGAATTTTCCCTCTAAAATAAGCTATATTTATCTAAGTTTCCATGGCAACCAATACTTTCAGGGTTCGAAATGTTTTCTTTGCCAGAATAAGTTAGAAACAGATCTGGAATTTGTCCAATGAATTGGTGTTTGTAATTTTTGACCAATTCTGCCCAATTTTCTGCATTTTTTTTAAATTTACAAAATGTGTTGCTTAGGAAAGTGTTGCCATGGTGACAAATAAAGGAAAAGGCTAAGTGGTAAAGGACACAGGCCCGGCAGAACGGTCGTTCGTGGCTATGGGAGCCTGATAGGGATACCCCTAAGTGTTTAGGGATTTTCCTCAATATTAGGGACATTCTTTCACTATGCCGCATTCGGGAGTCTACGTTTGCGCATGCGTGGTCCTTTGGCGCCAGTGCCTGTGGGTGGACAAGCGCCACCCCTCAGCCAATCAGGACCATCCCTTTTCCAATATGGCGGCGCCCACTGGGCTCTCTCCCTGATGCGGTATAGCGATGTACAGGGCGCTGGCCCCGTCCCCACTCCCACCTGCTGTGCATGATCGAATTTTCCCTCTAAAATAAGCTATATTTATCTAAGTTTCCATGGCAACCAATACTTTCAGGGTTCGAAATGTTTTCTTTGCCAGAATAAGTTAGAAACAGATCTGGAATTTGTCCAATGAATTGGTGTTTGTAATTTTTGACCAATTCTGCCCAATTTTCTGCATTTTTTTTAAATTTACAAAATGTGTTGCTTAGGAAAGTGTTGCCATGGTGACAAATAAAGGAAAAGGCTAAGTGGTAAAGGACACAGGCCCGGCAGAACGGTCGTTCGTGGCTATGGGAGCCTGATAGGGATACCCCTAAGTGTTTAGGGATTTTCCTCAATATTAGGGACATTCTTTCACTATGCCGCATTCGGGAGTCTACGTTTGCGCATGCGTGGTCCTTTGGCGCCAGTGCCTGTGGGTGGACAAGCGCCACCCCTCAGCCAATCAGGACCATCCCTTTTCCAATATGGCGGCGCCCACTGGGCTCTCTCCCTGATGCGGTATAGCGATGTACAGGGCGCTGGCCCCGTCCCCACTCCCACCTGCTGTGCATGATCGAATTTTCCCTCTAAAATAAGCTATATTTATCTAAGTTTCCATGGCAACCAATACTTTCAGGGTTCGAAATGTTTTCTTTGCCAGAATAAGTTAGAAACAGATCTGGAATTTGTCCAATGAATTGGTGTTTGTAATTTTTGACCAATTCTGCCCAATTTTCTGCATTTTTTTTAAATTTACAAAATGTGTTGCTTAGGAAAGTGTTGCCATGGTGACAAATAAAGGAAAAGGCTAAGTGGTAAAGGACACAGGCCCGGCAGAACGGTCGTTCGTGGCTATGGGAGCCTGATAGGGATACCCCTAAGTGTTTAGGGATTTTCCTCAATATTAGGGACATTCTTTCACTATGCCGCATTCGGGAGTCTACGTTTGCGCATGCGTGGTCCTTTGGCGCCAGTGCCTGTGGGTGGACAAGCGCCACCCCTCAGCCAATCAGGACCATCCCTTTTCCAATATGGCGGCGCCCACTGGGCTCTCTCCCTGATGCGGTATAGCGATGTACAGGGCGCTGGCCCCGTCCCCACTCCCACCTGCTGTGCATGATCGAATTTTAAGCTATATTTATCTAAGTTTCCATGGCAACCAATACTTTCAGGGTTCGAAATGTTTTCTTTGCCAGAATAAGTTAGAAACAGATCTGGAATTTGTCCAATGAATTGGTGTTTGTAATTTTTGACCAATTCTGCCCAATTTTCTGCATTTTTTTTAAATTTACAAAATGTGTTGCTTAGGAAAGTGTTGCCATGGTGACAAATAAAGGAAAAGGCTAAGTGGTAAAGGACACAGGCCCGGCAGAACGGTCGTTCGTGGCTATGGGAGCCTGATAGGGATACCCCTAAGTGTTTAGGGATTTTCCTCAATATTAGGGACATTCTTTCACTATGCCGCATTCGGGAGTCTACGTTTGCGCATGCGTGGTCCTTTGGCGCCAGTGCCTGTGGGTGGACAAGCGCCACCCCTCAGCCAATCAGGACCATCCCTTTTCCAATATGGCGGCGCCCACTGGGCTCTCTCCCTGATGCGGTATAGCGATGTACAGGGCGCTGGCCCCGTCCCCACTCCCACCTGCTGTGCATGATCGAATTTTCCCTCTAAAATAAGCTATATTTATCTAAGTTTCCATGGCAACCAATACTTTCAGGGTTCGAAATGTTTTCTTTGCCAGAATAAGTTAGAAACAGATCTGGAATTTGTCCAATGAATTGGTGTTTGTAATTTTTGACCAATTCTGCCCAATTTTCTGCATTTTTTTTAAATTTACAAAATGTGTTGCTTAGGAAAGTGTTGCCATGGTGACAAATAAAGGAAAAGGCTAAGTGGTAAAGGACACAGGCCCGGCAGAACGGTCGTTCGTGGCTATGGGAGCCTGATAGGGATACCCCTAAGTGTTTAGGGATTTTCCTCAATATTAGGGACATTCTTTCACTATGCCGCATTCGGGAGTCTACGTTTGCGCATGCGTGGTCCTTTGGCGCCAGTGCCTGTGGGTGGACAAGCGCCACCCCTCAGCCAATCAGGACCATCCCTTTTCCAATATGGCGGCGCCCACTGGGCTCTCTCCCTGATGCGGTATAGCGATGTACAGGGCGCTGGCCCCGTCCCCACTCCCACCTGCTGTGCATGATCGAATTTTCCCTCTAAAATAAGCTATATTTATCTAAGTTTCCATGGCAACCAATACTTTCAGGGTTCGAAATGTTTTCTTTGCCAGAATAAGTTAGAAACAGATCTGGAATTTGTCCAATGAATTGGTGTTTGTAATTTTTGACCAATTCTGCCCAATTTTCTGCATTTTTTTTAAATTTACAAAATGTGTTGCTTAGGAAAGTGTTGCCATGGTGACAAATAAAGGAAAAGGCTAAGTGGTAAAGGACACAGGCCCGGCAGAACGGTCGTTCGTGGCTATGGGAGCCTGATAGGGATACCCCTAAGTGTTTAGGGATTTTCCTCAATATTAGGGACATTCTTTCACTATGCCGCATTCGGGAGTCTACGTTTGCGCATGCGTGGTCCTTTGGCGCCAGTGCCTGTGGGTGGACAAGCGCCACCCCTCAGCCAATCAGGACCATCCCTTTTCCAATATGGCGGCGCCCACTGGGCTCTCTCCCTGATGCGGTATAGCGATGTACAGGGCGCTGGCCCCGTCCCCACTCCCACCTGCTGTGCATGATCGAATTTTCCCTCTAAAATAAGCTATATTTATCTAAGTTTCCATGGCAACCAATACTTTCAGGGTTCGAAATGTTTTCTTTGCCAGAATAAGTTAGAAACAGATCTGGAATTTGTCCAATGAATTGGTGTTTGTAATTTTTGACCAATTCTGCCCAATTTTCTGCATTTTTTTTAAATTTACAAAATGTGTTGCTTAGGAAAGTGTTGCCATGGTGACAAATAAAGGAAAAGGCTAAGTGGTAAAGGACACAGGCCCGGCAGAACGGTCGTTCGTGGCTATGGGAGCCTGATAGGGATACCCCTAAGTGTTTAGGGATTTTCCTCAATATTAGGGACATTCTTTCACTATGCCGCATTCGGGAGTCTACGTTTGCGCATGCGTGGTCCTTTGGCGCCAGTGCCTGTGGGTGGACAAGCGCCACCCCTCAGCCAATCAGGACCATCCCTTTTCCAATATGGCGGCGCCCACTGGGCTCTCTCCCTGATGCGGTATAGCGATGTACAGGGCGCTGGCCCCGTCCCCACTCCCACCTGCTGTGCATGATCGAATTTTCCCTCTAAAATAAGCTATATTTATCTAAGTTTCCATGGCAACCAATACTTTCAGGGTTCGAAATGTTTTCTTTGCCAGAATAAGTTAGAAACAGATCTGGAATTTGTCCAATGAATTGGTGTTTGTAATTTTTGACCAATTCTGCCCAATTTTCTGCATTTTTTTTAAATTTACAAAATGTGTTGCTTAGGAAAGTGTTGCCATGGTGACAAATAAAGGAAAAGGCTAAGTGGTAAAGGACACAGGCCCGGCAGAACGGTCGTTCGTGGCTATGGGAGCCTGATAGGGATACCCCTAAGTGTTTAGGGATTTTCCTCAATATTAGGGACATTCTTTCACTATGCCGCATTCGGGAGTCTACGTTTGCGCATGCGTGGTCCTTTGGCGCCAGTGCCTGTGGGTGGACAAGCGCCACCCCTCAGCCAATCAGGACCATCCCTTTTCCAATATGGCGGCGCCCACTGGGCTCTCTCCCTGATGCGGTATAGCGATGTACAGGGCGCTGGCCCCGTCCCCACTCCCACCTGCTGTGCATGATCGAATTTTCCCTCTAAAATAAGCTATATTTATCTAAGTTTCCATGGCAACCAATACTTTCAGGGTTCGAAATGTTTTCTTTGCCAGAATAAGTTAGAAACAGATCTGGAATTTGTCCAATGAATTGGTGTTTGTAATTTTTGACCAATTCTGCCCAATTTTCTGCATTTTTTTTAAATTTACAAAATGTGTTGCTTAGGAAAGTGTTGCCATGGTGACAAATAAAGGAAAAGGCTAAGTGGTAAAGGACACAGGCCCGGCAGAACGGTCGTTCGTGGCTATGGGAGCCTGATAGGGATACCCCTAAGTGTTTAGGGATTTTCCTCAATATTAGGGACATTCTTTCACTATGCCGCATTCGGGAGTCTACGTTTGCGCATGCGTGGTCCTTTGGCGCCAGTGCCTGTGGGTGGACAAGCGCCACCCCTCAGCCAATCAGGACCATCCCTTTTCCAATATGGCGGCGCCCACTGGGCTCTCTCCCTGATGCGGTATAGCGATGTACAGGGCGCTGGCCCCGTCCCCACTCCCACCTGCTGTGCATGATCGAATTTTCCCTCTAAAATAAGCTATATTTATCTAAGTTTCCATGGCAACCAATACTTTCAGGGTTCGAAATGTTTTCTTTGCCAGAATAAGTTAGAAACAGATCTGGAATTTGTCCAATGAATTGGTGTTTGTAATTTTTGACCAATTCTGCCCAATTTTCTGCATTTTTTCAAAATTTACAAAATGTGTTGCTTAGGAAAGTGTTGCCATGGTGACAAATAAAGGAAAAGGCTAAGTGGTAAAGGACACAGGCCCGGCAGAACGGTCGTTCGTGGCTATGGGAGCCTGATAGGGATACCCCTAAGTGTTTAGGGATTTTCCTCAATATTAGGGACATTCTTTCACTATGCCGCATTCGGGAGTCTACGTTTGCGCATGCGTGGTCCTTTGGCGCCAGTGCCTGTGGGTGGACAAGCGCCACCCCTCAGCCAATCAGGACCATCCCTTTTCCAATATGGCGGCGCCCACTGGGCTCTCTCCCTGATGCGGTATAGCGATGTACAGGGCGCTGGCCCCGTCCCCACTCCCACCTGCTGTGCATGATCGAATTTTCCCTCTAAAATAAGCTATATTTATCTAAGTTTCCATGGCAACCAATACTTTCAGGGTTCGAAATGTTTTCTTTGCCAGAATAAGTTAGAAACAGATCTGGAATTTGTCCAATGAATTGGTGTTTGTAATTTTTGACCAATTCTGCCCAATTTTCTGCATTTTTTTAAAATTTACAAAATGTGTTGCTTAGGAAAGTGTTGCCATGGTGACAAATAAAGGAAAAGGCTAAGTGGTAAAGGACACAGGCCCGGCAGAACGGTCGTTCGTGGCTATGGGAGCCTGATAGGGATACCCCTAAGTGTTTAGGGATTTTCCTCAATATTAGGGACATTCTTTCACTATGCCGCATTCGGGAGTCTACGTTTGCGCATGCGTGGTCCTTTGGCGCCAGTGCCTGTGGGTGGACAAGCGCCACCCCTCAGCCAATCAGGACCATCCCTTTTCCAATATGGCGGCGCCCACTGGGCTCTCTCCCTGATGCGGTATAGCGATGTACAGGGCGCTGGCCCCGTCCCCACTCCCACCTGCTGTGCATGATCGAATTTTCCCTCTAAAATAAGCTATATTTATCTAAGTTTCCATGGCAACCAATACTTTCAGGGTTCGAAATGTTTTCTTTGCCAGAATAAGTTAGAAACAGATCTGGAATTTGTCCAATGAATTGGTGTTTGTAATTTTTGACCAATTCTGCCCAATTTTCTGCATTTTTTTTAAATTTACAAAATGTGTTGCTTAGGAAAGTGTTGCCATGGTGACAAATAAAGGAAAAGGCTAAGTGGTAAAGGACACAGGCCCGGCAGAACGGTCGTTCGTGGCTATGGGAGCCTGATAGGGATACCCCTAAGTGTTTAGGGATTTTCCTCAATATTAGGGACATTCTTTCACTATGCCGCATTCGGGAGTCTACGTTTGCGCATGCGTGGTCCTTTGGCGCCAGTGCCTGTGGGTGGACAAGCGCCACCCCTCAGCCAATCAGGACCATCCCTTTTCCAATATGGCGGCGCCCACTGGGCTCTCTCCCTGATGCGGTATAGCGATGTACAGGGCGCTGGCCCCGTCCCCACTCCCACCTGCTGTGCATGATCGAATTTTCCCTCTAAAATAAGCTATATTTATCTAAGTTTCCATGGCAACCAATACTTTCAGGGTTCGAAATGTTTTCTTTGCCAGAATAAGTTAGAAACAGATCTGGAATTTGTCCAATGAATTGGTGTTTGTAATTTTTGACCAATTCTGCCCAATTTTCTGCATTTTTTTTAAATTTACAAAATGTGTTGCTTAGGAAAGTGTTGCCATGGTGACAAATAAAGGAAAAGGCTAAGTGGTAAAGGACACAGGCCCGGCAGAACGGTCGTTCGTGGCTATGGGAGCCTGATAGGGATACCCCTAAGTGTTTAGGGATTTTCCTCAATATTAGGGACATTCTTTCACTATGCCGCATTCGGGAGTCTACGTTTGCGCATGCGTGGTCCTTTGGCGCCAGTGCCTGTGGGTGGACAAGCGCCACCCCTCAGCCAATCAGGACCATCCCTTTTCCAATATGGCGGCGCCCACTGGGCTCTCTCCCTGATGCGGTATAGCGATGTACAGGGCGCTGGCCCCGTCCCCACTCCCACCTGCTGTGCATGATCGAATTTTCCCTCTAAAATAAGCTATATTTATCTAAGTTTCCATGGCAACCAATACTTTCAGGGTTCGAAATGTTTTCTTTGCCAGAATAAGTTAGAAACAGATCTGGAATTTGTCCAATGAATTGGTGTTTGTAATTTTTGACCAATTCTGCCCAATTTTCTGCATTTTTTTAAAATTTACAAAATGTGTTGCTTAGGAAAGTGTTGCCATGGTGACAAATAAAGGAAAAGGCTAAGTGGTAAAGGACACAGGCCCGGCAGAACGGTCGTTCGTGGCTATGGGAGCCTGATAGGGATACCCCTAAGTGTTTAGGGATTTTCCTCAATATTAGGGACATTCTTTCACTATGCCGCATTCGGGAGTCTACGTTTGCGCATGCGTGGTCCTTTGGCGCCAGTGCCTGTGGGTGGACAAGCGCCACCCCTCAGCCAATCAGGACCATCCCTTTTCCAATATGGCGGCGCCCACTGGGCTCTCTCCCTGATGCGGTATAGCGATGTACAGGGCGCTGGCCCCGTCCCCACTCCCACCTGCTGTGCATGATCGAATTTTCCCTCTAAAATAAGCTATATTTATCTAAGTTTCCATGGCAACCAATACTTTCAGGGTTCGAAATGTTTTCTTTGCCAGAATAAGTTAGAAACAGATCTGGAATTTGTCCAATGAATTGGTGTTTGTAATTTTTGACCAATTCTGCCCAATTTTCTGCATTTTTTTTAAATTTACAAAATGTGTTGCTTAGGAAAGTGTTGCCATGGTGACAAATAAAGGAAAAGGCTAAGTGGTAAAGGACACAGGCCCGGCAGAACGGTCGTTCGTGGCTATGGGAGCCTGATAGGGATACCCCTAAGTGTTTAGGGATTTTCCTCAATATTAGGGACATTCTTTCACTATGCCGCATTCGGGAGTCTACGTTTGCGCATGCGTGGTCCTTTGGCGCCAGTGCCTGTGGGTGGACAAGCGCCACCCCTCAGCCAATCAGGACCATCCCTTTTCCAATATGGCGGCGCCCACTGGGCTCTCTCCCTGATGCGGTATAGCGATGTACAGGGCGCTGGCCCCGTCCCCACTCCCACCTGCTGTGCATGATCGAATTTTCCCTCTAAAATAAGCTATATTTATCTAAGTTTCCATGGCAACCAATACTTTCAGGGTTCGAAATGTTTTCTTTGCCAGAATAAGTTAGAAACAGATCTGGAATTTGTCCAATGAATTGGTGTTTGTAATTTTTGACCAATTCTGCCCAATTTTCTGCATTTTTTTTAAATTTACAAAATGTGTTGCTTAGGAAAGTGTTGCCATGGTGACAAATAAAGGAAAAGGCTAAGTGGTAAAGGACACAGGCCCGGCAGAACGGTCGTTCGTGGCTATGGGAGCCTGATAGGGATACCCCTAAGTGTTTAGGGATTTTCCTCAATATTAGGGACATTCTTTCACTATGCCGCATTCGGGAGTCTACGTTTGCGCATGCGTGGTCCTTTGGCGCCAGTGCCTGTGGGTGGACAAGCGCCACCCCTCAGCCAATCAGGACCATCCCTTTTCCAATATGGCGGCGCCCACTGGGCTCTCTCCCTGATGCGGTATAGCGATGTACAGGGCGCTGGCCCCGTCCCCACTCCCACCTGCTGTGCATGATCGAATTTTCCCTCTAAAATAAGCTATATTTATCTAAGTTTCCATGGCAACCAATACTTTCAGGGTTCGAAATGTTTTCTTTGCCAGAATAAGTTAGAAACAGATCTGGAATTTGTCCAATGAATTGGTGTTTGTAATTTTTGACCAATTCTGCCCAATTTTCTGCATTTTTTTTAAATTTACAAAATGTGTTGCTTAGGAAAGTGTTGCCATGGTGACAAATAAAGGAAAAGGCTAAGTGGTAAAGGACACAGGCCCGGCAGAACGGTCGTTCGTGGCTATGGGAGCCTGATAGGGATACCCCTAAGTGTTAAGGGATTTTCCTCAATATTAGGGACATTCTTTCACTATGCCGCATTCGGGAGTCTACGTTTGCGCATGCGTGGTCCTTTGGCGCCAGTGCCTGTGGGTGGACAAGCGCCACCCCTCAGCCAATCAGGACCATCCCTTTTCCAATATGGCGGCGCCCACTGGGCTCTCTCCCTGATGCGGTATAGCGATGTACAGGGCGCTGGCCCCGTCCCCACTCCCACCTGCTGTGCATGATCGAATTTTCCCTCTAAAATAAGCTATATTTATCTAAGTTTCCATGGCAACCAATACTTTCAGGGTTCGAAATGTTTTCTTTGCCAGAATAAGTTAGAAACAGATCTGGAATTTGTCCAATGAATTGGTGTTTGTAATTTTTGACCAATTCTGCCCAATTTTCTGCATTTTTTCAAAATTTACAAAATGTGTTGCTTAGGAAAGTGTTGCCATGGTGACAAATAAAGGAAAAGGCTAAGTGGTAAAGGACACAGGCCCGGCAGAACGGTCGTTCGTGGCTATGGGAGCCTGATAGGGATACCCCTAAGTGTTTAGGGATTTTCCTCAATATTAGGGACATTCTTTCACTATGCCGCATTCGGGAGTCTACGTTTGCGCATGCGTGGTCCTTTGGCGCCAGTGCCTGTGGGTGGACAAGCGCCACCCCTCAGCCAATCAGGACCATCCCTTTTCCAATATGGCGGCGCCCACTGGGCTCTCTCCCTGATGCGGTATAGCGATGTACAGGGCGCTGGCCCCGTCCCCACTCCCACCTGCTGTGCATGATCGAATTTTCCCTCTAAAATAAGCTATATTTATCTAAGTTTCCATGGCAACCACTACTTTCAGGGTTCGAAATGTTTTCTTTGCCAGAATAAGTTAGAAACAGATCTGGAATTTGTCCAATGAATTGGTGTTTGTAATTTTTGACCAATTCTGCCCAATTTTCTGCATTTTTTTAAAATTTACAAAATGTGTTGCTTAGGAAAGTGTTGCCATGGTGACAAATAAAGGAAAAGGCTAAGTGGTAAAGGACACAGGCCCGGCAGAACGGTCGTTCGTGGCTATGGGAGCCTGATAGGGATACCCCTAAGTGTTTAGGGATTTTCCTCAATATTAGGGACATTCTTTCACTATGCCGCATTCGGGAGTCTACGTTTGCGCATGCGTGGTCCTTTGGCGCCAGTGCCTGTGGGTGGACAAGCGCCACCCCTCAGCCAATCAGGACCATCCCTTTTCCAATATGGCGGCGCCCACTGGGCTCTCTCCCTGATGCGGTATAGCGATGTACAGGGCGCTGGCCCCGTCCCCACTCCCACCTGCTGTGCATGATCGAATTTTCCCTCTAAAATAAGCTATATTTATCTAAGTTTCCATGGCAACCAATACTTTCAGGGTTCGAAATGTTTTCTTTGCCAGAATAAGTTAGAAACAGATCTGGAATTTGTCCAATGAATTGGTGTTTGTAATTTTTGACCAATTCTGCCCAATTTTCTGCATTTTTTTTAAATTTACAAAATGTGTTGCTTAGGAAAGTGTTGCCATGGTGACAAATAAAGGAAAAGGCTAAGTGGTAAAGGACACAGGCCCGGCAGAACGGTCGTTCGTGGCTATGGGAGCCTGATAGGGATACCCCTAAGTGTTTAGGGATTTTCCTCAATATTAGGGACATTCTTTCACTATGCCGCATTCGGGAGTCTACGTTTGCGCATGCGTGGTCCTTTGGCGCCAGTGCCTGTGGGTGGACAAGCGCCACCCCTCAGCCAATCAGGACCATCCCTTTTCCAATATGGCGGCGCCCACTGGGCTCTCTCCCTGATGCGGTATAGCGATGTACAGGGCGCTGGCCCCGTCCCCACTCCCACCTGCTGTGCATGATCGAATTTTCCCTCTAAAATAAGCTATATTTATCTAAGTTTCCATGGCAACCAATACTTTCAGGGTTCGAAATGTTTTCTTTGCCAGAATAAGTTAGAAACAGATCTGGAATTTGTCCAATGAATTGGTGTTTGTAATTTTTGACCAATTCTGCCCAATTTTCTGCATTTTTTTAAAATTTACAAAATGTGTTGCTTAGGAAAGTGTTGCCATGGTGACAAATAAAGGAAAAGGCTAAGTGGTAAAGGACACAGGCCCGGCAGAACGGTCGTTCGTGGCTATGGGAGCCTGATAGGGATACCCCTAAGTGTTTAGGGATTTTCCTCAATATTAGGGACATTCTTTCACTATGCCGCATTCGGGAGTCTACGTTTGCGCATGCGTGGTCCTTTGGCGCCAGTGCCTGTGGGTGGACAAGCGCCACCCCTCAGCCAATCAGGACCATCCCTTTTCCAATATGGCGGCGCCCACTGGGCTCTCTCCCTGATGCGGTATAGCGATGTACAGGGCGCTGGCCCCGTCCCCACTCCCACCTGCTGTGCATGATCGAATTTTCCCTCTAAAATAAGCTATATTTATCTAAGTTTCCATGGCAACCAATACTTTCAGGGTTCGAAATGTTTTCTTTGCCAGAATAAGTTAGAAACAGATCTGGAATTTGTCCAATGAATTGGTGTTTGTAATTTTTGACCAATTCTGCCCAATTTTCTGCATTTTTTTTAAATTTACAAAATGTGTTGCTTAGGAAAGTGTTGCCATGGTGACAAATAAAGGAAAAGGCTAAGTGGTAAAGGACACAGGCCCGGCAGAACGGTCGTTCGTGGCTATGGGAGCCTGATAGGGATACCCCTAAGTGTTTAGGGATTTTCCTCAATATTAGGGACATTCTTTCACTATGCCGCATTCGGGAGTCTACGTTTGCGCATGCGTGGTCCTTTGGCGCCAGTGCCTGTGGGTGGACAAGCGCCACCCCTCAGCCAATCAGGACCATCCCTTTTCCAATATGGCGGCGCCCACTGGGCTCTCTCCCTGATGCGGTATAGCGATGTACAGGGCGCTGGCCCCGTCCCCACTCCCACCTGCTGTGCATGATCGAATTTTCCCTCTAAAATAAGCTATATTTATCTAAGTTTCCATGGCAACCACTACTTTCAGGGTTCGAAATGTTTTCTTTGCCAGAATAAGTTAGAAACAGATCTGGAATTTGTCCAATGAATTGGTGTTTGTAATTTTTGACCAATTCTGCCCAATTTTCTGCATTTTTTTAAAATTTACAAAATGTGTTGCTTAGGAAAGTGTTGCCATGGTGACAAATAAAGGAAAAGGCTAAGTGGTAAAGGACACAGGCCCGGCAGAACGGTCGTTCGTGGCTATGGGAGCCTGATAGGGATACCCCTAAGTGTTTAGGGATTTTCCTCAATATTAGGGACATTCTTTCACTATGCCGCATTCGGGAGTCTACGTTTGCGCATGCGTGGTCCTTTGGCGCCAGTGCCTGTGGGTGGACAAGCGCCACCCCTCAGCCAATCAGGACCATCCCTTTTCCAATATGGCGGCGCCCACTGGGCTCTCTCCCTGATGCGGTATAGCGATGTACAGGGCGCTGGCCCCGTCCCCACTCCCACCTGCTGTGCATGATCGAATTTTCCCTCTAAAATAAGCTATATTTATCTAAGTTTCCATGGCAACCAATACTTTCAGGGTTCGAAATGTTTTCTTTGCCAGAATAAGTTAGAAACAGATCTGGAATTTGTCCAATGAATTGGTGTTTGTAATTTTTGACCAATTCTGCCCAATTTTCTGCATTTTTTTAAAATTTACAAAATGTGTTGCTTAGGAAAGTGTTGCCATGGTGACAAATAAAGGAAAAGGCTAAGTGGTAAAGGACACAGGCCCGGCAGAACGGTCGTTCGTGGCTATGGGAGCCTGATAGGGATACCCCTAAGTGTTTAGGGATTTTCCTCAATATTAGGGACATTCTTTCACTATGCCGCATTCGGGAGTCTACGTTTGCGCATGCGTGGTCCTTTGGCGCCAGTGCCTGTGGGTGGACAAGCGCCACCCCTCAGCCAATCAGGACCATCCCTTTTCCAATATGGCGGCGCCCACTGGGCTCTCTCCCTGATGCGGTATAGCGATGTACAGGGCGCTGGCCCCGTCCCCACTCCCACCTGCTGTGCATGATCGAATTTTCCCTCTAAAATAAGCTATATTTATCTAAGTTTCCATGGCAACCAATACTTTCAGGGTTCGAAATGTTTTCTTTGCCAGAATAAGTTAGAAACAGATCTGGAATTTGTCCAATGAATTGGTGTTTGTAATTTTTGACCAATTCTGCCCAATTTTCTGCATTTTTTTAAAATTTACAAAATGTGTTGCTTAGGAAAGTGTTGCCATGGTGACAAATAAAGGAAAAGGCTAAGTGGTAAAGGACACAGGCCCGGCAGAACGGTCGTTCGTGGCTATGGGAGCCTGATAGGGATACCCCTAAGTGTTTAGGGATTTTCCTCAATATTAGGGACATTCTTTCACTATGCCGCATTCGGGAGTCTACGTTTGCGCATGCGTGGTCCTTTGGCGCCAGTGCCTGTGGGTGGACAAGCGCCACCCCTCAGCCAATCAGGACCATCCCTTTTCCAATATGGCGGCGCCCACTGGGCTCTCTCCCTGATGCGGTATAGCGATGTACAGGGCGCTGGCCCCGTCCCCACTCCCACCTGCTGTGCATGATCGAATTTTCCCTCTAAAATAAGCTATATTTATCTAAGTTTCCATGGCAACCAATACTTTCAGGGTTCGAAATGTTTTCTTTGCCAGAATAAGTTAGAAACAGATCTGGAATTTGTCCAATGAATTGGTGTTTGTAATTTTTGACCAATTCTGCCCAATTTTCTGCATTTTTTTTAAATTTACAAAATGTGTTGCTTAGGAAAGTGTTGCCATGGTGACAAATAAAGGAAAAGGCTAAGTGGTAAAGGACACAGGCCCGGCAGAACGGTCGTTCGTGGCTATGGGAGCCTGATAGGGATACCCCTAAGTGTTTAGGGATTTTCCTCAATATTAGGGACATTCTTTCACTATGCCGCATTCGGGAGTCTACGTTTGCGCATGCGTGGTCCTTTGGCGCCAGTGCCTGTGGGTGGACAAGCGCCACCCCTCAGCCAATCAGGACCATCCCTTTTCCAATATGGCGGCGCCCACTGGGCTCTCTCCCTGATGCGGTATAGCGATGTACAGGGCGCTGGCCCCGTCCCCACTCCCACCTGCTGTGCATGATCGAATTTTCCCTCTAAAATAAGCTATATTTATCTAAGTTTCCATGGCAACCAATACTTTCAGGGTTCGAAATGTTTTCTTTGCCAGAATAAGTTAGAAACAGATCTGGAATTTGTCCAATGAATTGGTGTTTGTAATTTTTGACCAATTCTGCCCAATTTTCTGCATTTTTTTAAAATTTACAAAATGTGTTGCTTAGGAAAGTGTTGCCATGGTGACAAATAAAGGAAAAGGCTAAGTGGTAAAGGACACAGGCCCGGCAGAACGGTCGTTCGTGGCTATGGGAGCCTGATAGGGATACCCCTAAGTGTTTAGGGATTTTCCTCAATATTAGGGACATTCTTTCACTATGCCGCATTCGGGAGTCTACGTTTGCGCATGCGTGGTCCTTTGGCGCCAGTGCCTGTGGGTGGACAAGCGCCACCCCTCAGCCAATCAGGACCATCCCTTTTCCAATATGGCGGCGCCCACTGGGCTCTCTCCCTGATGCGGTATAGCGATGTACAGGGCGCTGGCCCCGTCCCCACTCCCACCTGCTGTGCATGATCGAATTTTCCCTCTAAAATAAGCTATATTTATCTAAGTTTCCATGGCAACCAATACTTTCAGGGTTCGAAATGTTTTCTTTGCCAGAATAAGTTAGAAACAGATCTGGAATTTGTCCAATGAATTGGTGTTTGTAATTTTTGACCAATTCTGCCCAATTTTCTGCATTTTTTTTAAATTTACAAAATGTGTTGCTTAGGAAAGTGTTGCCATGGTGACAAATAAAGGAAAAGGCTAAGTGGTAAAGGACACAGGCCCGGCAGAACGGTCGTTCGTGGCTATGGGAGCCTGATAGGGATACCCCTAAGTGTTTAGGGATTTTCCTCAATATTAGGGACATTCTTTCACTATGCCGCATTCGGGAGTCTACGTTTGCGCATGCGTGGTCCTTTGGCGCCAGTGCCTGTGGGTGGACAAGCGCCACCCCTCAGCCAATCAGGACCATCCCTTTTCCAATATGGCGGCGCCCACTGGGCTCTCTCCCTGATGCGGTATAGCGATGTACAGGGCGCTGGCCCCGTCCCCACTCCCACCTGCTGTGCATGATCGAATTTTCCCTCTAAAATAAGCTATATTTATCTAAGTTTCCATGGCAACCAATACTTTCAGGGTTCGAAATGTTTTCTTTGCCAGAATAAGTTAGAAACAGATCTGGAATTTGTCCAATGAATTGGTGTTTGTAATTTTTGACCAATTCTGCCCAATTTTCTGCATTTTTTTAAAATTTACAAAATGTGTTGCTTAGGAAAGTGTTGCCATGGTGACAAATAAAGGAAAAGGCTAAGTGGTAAAGGACACAGGCCCGGCAGAACGGTCGTTTGTGGCTATGGGAGCCTGATAGGGATACCCCTAAGTGTTTAGGGATTTTCCTCAATATTAGGGACATTCTTTCACTATGCCGCATTCGGGAGTCTACGTTTGCGCATGCGTGGTCCTTTGGCGCCAGTGCCTGTGGGTGGACAAGCGCCACCCCTCAGCCAATCAGGACCATCCCTTTTCCAATATGGCGGCGCCCACTGGGCTCTCTCCCTGATGCGGTATAGCGATGTACAGGGCGCTGGCCCCGTCCCCACTCCCACCTGCTGTGCATGATCGAATTTTCCCTCTAAAATAAGCTATATTTATCTAAGTTTCCATGGCAACCAATACTTTCAGGGTTCGAAATGTTTTCTTTGCCAGAATAAGTTAGAAACAGATCTGGAATTTGTCCAATGAATTGGTGTTTGTAATTTTTGACCAATTCTGCCCAATTTTCTGCATTTTTTTAAAATTTACAAAATGTGTTGCTTAGGAAAGTGTTGCCATGGTGACAAATAAAGGAAAAGGCTAAGTGGTAAAGGACACAGGCCCGGCAGAACGGTCGTTCGTGGCTATGGGAGCCTGATAGGGATACCCCTAAGTGTTTAGGGATTTTCCTCAATATTAGGGACATTCTTTCACTATGCCGCATTCGGGAGTCTACGTTTGCGCATGCGTGGTCCTTTGGCGCCAGTGCCTGTGGGTGGACAAGCGCCACCCCTCAGCCAATCAGGACCATCCCTTTTCCAATATGGCGGCGCCCACTGGGCTCTCTCCCTGATGCGGTATAGCGATGTACAGGGCGCTGGCCCCGTCCCCACTCCCACCTGCTGTGCATGATCGAATTTTCCCTCTAAAATAAGCTATATTTATCTAAGTTTCCATGGCAACCAATACTTTCAGGGTTCGAAATGTTTTCTTTGCCAGAATAAGTTAGAAACAGATCTGGAATTTGTCCAATGAATTGGTGTTTGTAATTTTTGACCAATTCTGCCCAATTTTCTGCATTTTTTTAAAATTTACAAAATGTGTTGCTTAGGAAAGTGTTGCCATGGTGACAAATAAAGGAAAAGGCTAAGTGGTAAAGGACACAGGCCCGGCAGAACGGTCGTTCGTGGCTATGGGAGCCTGATAGGGATACCCCTAAGTGTTTAGGGATTTTCCTCAATATTAGGGACATTCTTTCACTATGCCGCATTCGGGAGTCTACGTTTGCGCATGCGTGGTCCTTTGGCGCCAGTGCCTGTGGGTGGACAAGCGCCACCCCTCAGCCAATCAGGACCATCCCTTTTCCAATATGGCGGCGCCCACTGGGCTCTCTCCCTGATGCGGTATAGCGATGTACAGGGCGCTGGCCCCGTCCCCACTCCCACCTGCTGTGCATGATCGAATTTTCCCTCTAAAATAAGCTATATTTATCTAAGTTTCCATGGCAACCAATACTTTCAGGGTTCGAAATGTTTTCTTTGCCAGAATAAGTTAGAAACAGATCTGGAATTTGTCCAATGAATTGGTGTTTGTAATTTTTGACCAATTCTGCCCAATTTTCTGCATTTTTTAAAATTTACAAAATGTGTTGCTTAGGAAAGTGTTGCCATGGTGACAAATAAAGGAAAAGGCTAAGTGGTAAAGGACACAGGCCCGGCAGAACGGTCGTTCGTGGCTATGGGAGCCTGATAGGGATACCCCTAAGTGTTTAGGGATTTTCCTCAATATTAGGGACATTCTTTCACTATGCCGCATTCGGGAGTCTACGTTTGCGCATGCGTGGTCCTTTGGCGCCAGTGCCTGTGGGTGGACAAGCGCCACCCCTCAGCCAATCAGGACCATCCCTTTTCCAATATGGCGGCGCCCACTGGGCTCTCTCCCTGATGCGGTATAGCGATGTACAGGGCGCTGGCCCCGTCCCCACTCCCACCTGCTGTGCATGATCGAATTTTCCCTCTAAAATAAGCTATATTTATCTAAGTTTCCATGGCAACCAATACTTTCAGGGTTCGAAATGTTTTCTTTGCCAGAATAAGTTAGAAACAGATCTGGAATTTGTCCAATGAATTGGTGTTTGTAATTTTTGACCAATTCTGCCCAATTTTCTGCATTTTTTTTAAATTTACAAAATGTGTTGCTTAGGAAAGTGTTGCCATGGTGACAAATAAAGGAAAAGGCTAAGTGGTAAAGGACACAGGCCCGGCAGAACGGTCGTTCGTGGCTATGGGAGCCTGATAGGGATACCCCTAAGTGTTTAGGGATTTTCCTCAATATGAGGGACATTCTTTCACTATGCCGCATTCGGGAGTCTACGTTTGCGCATGCGTGGTCCTTTGGCGCCAGTGCCTGTGGGTGGACAAGCGCCACCCCTCAGCCAATCAGGACCATCCCTTTTCCAATATGGCGGCGCCCACTGGGCTCTCTCCCTGATGCGGTATAGCGATGTACAGGGCGCTGGCCCCGTCCCCACTCCCACCTGCTGTGCATGATCGAATTTTCCCTCTAAAATAAGCTATATTTATCTAAGTTTCCATGGCAACCAATACTTTCAGGGTTCGAAATGTTTTCTTTGCCAGAATAAGTTAGAAACAGATCTGGAATTTGTCCAATGAATTGGTGTTTGTAATTTTTGACCAATTCTGCCCAATTTTCTGCATTTTTTTTAAATTTACAAAATGTGTTGCTTAGGAAAGTGTTGCCATGGTGACAAATAAAGGAAAAGGCTAAGTGGTAAAGGACACAGGCCCGGCAGAACGGTCGTTCGTGGCTATGGGAGCCTGATAGGGATACCCCTAAGTGTTTAGGGATTTTCCTCAATATTAGGGACATTCTTTCACTATGCCGCATTCGGGAGTCTACGTTTGCGCATGCGTGGTCCTTTGGCGCCAGTGCCTGTGGGTGGACAAGCGCCACCCCTCAGCCAATCAGGACCATCCCTTTTCCAATATGGCGGCGCCCACTGGGCTCTCTCCCTGATGCGGTATAGCGATGTACAGGGCGCTGGCCCCGTCCCCACTCCCACCTGCTGTGCATGATCGAATTTTCCCTCTAAAATAAGCTATATTTATCTAAGTTTCCATGGCAACCAATACTTTCAGGGTTCGAAATGTTTTCTTTGCCAGAATAAGTTAGAAACAGATCTGGAATTTGTCCAATGAATTGGTGTTTGTAATTTTTGACCAATTCTGCCCAATTTTCTGCATTTTTTAAAATTTACAAAATGTGTTGCTTAGGAAAGTGTTGCCATGGTGACAAATAAAGGAAAAGGCTAAGTGGTAAAGGACACAGGCCCGGCAGAACGGTCGTTCGTGGCTATGGGAGCCTGATAGGGATACCCCTAAGTGTTTAGGGATTTTCCTCAATATTAGGGACATTCTTTCACTATGCCGCATTCGGGAGTCTACGTTTGCGCATGCGTGGTCCTTTGGCGCCAGTGCCTGTGGGTGGACAAGCGCCACCCCTCAGCCAATCAGGACCATCCCTTTTCCAATATGGCGGCGCCCACTGGGCTCTCTCCCTGATGCGGTATAGCGATGTACAGGGCGCTGGCCCCGTCCCCACTCCCACCTGCTGTGCATGATCGAATTTTCCCTCTAAAATAAGCTATATTTATCTAAGTTTCCATGGCAACCAATACTTTCAGGGTTCGAAATGTTTTCTTTGCCAGAATAAGTTAGAAACAGATCTGGAATTTGTCCAATGAATTGGTGTTTGTAATTTTTGACCAATTCTGCCCAATTTTCTGCATTTTTTTTAAATTTACAAAATGTGTTGCTTAGGAAAGTGTTGCCATGGTGACAAATAAAGGAAAAGGCTAAGTGGTAAAGGACACAGGCCCGGCAGAACGGTCGTTCGTGGCTATGGGAGCCTGATAGGGATACCCCTAAGTGTTTAGGGATTTTCCTCAATATGAGGGACATTCTTTCACTATGCCGCATTCGGGAGTCTACGTTTGCGCATGCGTGGTCCTTTGGCGCCAGTGCCTGTGGGTGGACAAGCGCCACCCCTCAGCCAATCAGGACCATCCCTTTTCCAATATGGCGGCGCCCACTGGGCTCTCTCCCTGATGCGGTATAGCGATGTACAGGGCGCTGGCCCCGTCCCCACTCCCACCTGCTGTGCATGATCGAATTTTCCCTCTAAAATAAGCTATATTTATCTAAGTTTCCATGGCAACCAATACTTTCAGGGTTCGAAATGTTTTCTTTGCCAGAATAAGTTAGAAACAGATCTGGAATTTGTCCAATGAATTGGTGTTTGTAATTTTTGACCAATTCTGCCCAATTTTCTGCATTTTTTTTAAATTTACAAAATGTGTTGCTTAGGAAAGTGTTGCCATGGTGACAAATAAAGGAAAAGGCTAAGTGGTAAAGGACACAGGCCCGGCAGAACGGTCGTTCGTGGCTATGGGAGCCTGATAGGGATACCCCTAAGTGTTTAGGGATTTTCCTCAATATTAGGGACATTCTTTCACTATGCCGCATTCGGGAGTCTACGTTTGCGCATGCGTGGTCCTTTGGCGCCAGTGCCTGTGGGTGGACAAGCGCCACCCCTCAGCCAATCAGGACCATCCCTTTTCCAATATGGCGGCGCCCACTGGGCTCTCTCCCTGATGCGGTATAGCGATGTACAGGGCGCTGGCCCCGTCCCCACTCCCACCTGCTGTGCATGATCGAATTTTCCCTCTAAAATAAGCTATATTTATCTAAGTTTCCATGGCAACCAATACTTTCAGGGTTCGAAATGTTTTCTTTGCCAGAATAAGTTAGAAACAGATCTGGAATTTGTCCAATGAATTGGTGTTTGTAATTTTTGACCAATTCTGCCCAATTTTCTGCATTTTTTTAAAATTTACAAAATGTGTTGCTTAGGAAAGTGTTGCCATGGTGACAAATAAAGGAAAAGGCTAAGTGGTAAAGGACACAGGCCCGGCAGAACGGTCGTTCGTGGCTATGGGAGCCTGATAGGGATACCCCTAAGTGTTTAGGGATTTTCCTCAATATTAGGGACATTCTTTCACTATGCCGCATTCGGGAGTCTACGTTTGCGCATGCGTGGTCCTTTGGCGCCAGTGCCTGTGGGTGGACAAGCGCCACCCCTCAGCCAATCAGGACCATCCCTTTTCCAATATGGCGGCGCCCACTGGGCTCTCTCCCTGATGCGGTATAGCGATGTACAGGGCGCTGGCCCCGTCCCCACTCCCACCTGCTGTGCATGATCGAATTTTCCCTCTAAAATAAGCTATATTTATCTAAGTTTCCATGGCAACCAATACTTTCAGGGTTCGAAATGTTTTCTTTGCCAGAATAAGTTAGAAACAGATCTGGAATTTGTCCAATGAATTGGTGTTTGTAATTTTTGACCAATTCTGCCCAATTTTCTGCATTTTTTTAAAATTTACAAAATGTGTTGCTTAGGAAAGTGTTGCCATGGTGACAAATAAAGGAAAAGGCTAAGTGGTAAAGGACACAGGCCCGGCAGAACGGTCGTTTGTGGCTATGGGAGCCTGATAGGGATACCCCTAAGTGTTTAGGGATTTTCCTCAATATTAGGGACATTCTTTCACTATGCCGCATTCGGGAGTCTACGTTTGCGCATGCGTGGTCCTTTGGCGCCAGTGCCTGTGGGTGGACAAGCGCCACCCCTCAGCCAATCAGGACCATCCCTTTTCCAATATGGCGGCGCCCACTGGGCTCTCTCCCTGATGCGGTATAGCGATGTACAGGGCGCTGGCCCCGTCCCCACTCCCACCTGCTGTGCATGATCGAATTTTCCCTCTAAAATAAGCTATATTTATCTAAGTTTCCATGGCAACCAATACTTTCAGGGTTCCAAATGTTTTCTTTGCCAGAATAAGGTAGAAACAGATCTGGAATTTGTCCAATGAATTGGTGTTTGTAATTTTTGACCAATTCTGCCCAATTTTCTGCATTTTTTTTAAATTTACAAAATGTGTTGCTTAGGAAAGTGTTGCCATGGTGACAAATAAAGGAAAAGGCTAAGTGGTAAAGGACACAGGCCCGGCAGAACGGTCGTTCGTGGCTATGGGAGCCTGATAGGGATACCCCTAAGTGTTTAGGGATTTTCCTCAATATTAGGGACATTCTTTCACTATGCCGCATTCGGGAGTCTACGTTTGCGCATGCGTGGTCCTTTGGCGCCAGTGCCTGTGGGTGGACAAGCGCCACCCCTCAGCCAATCAGGACCATCCCTTTTCCAATATGGCGGCGCCCACTGGGCTCTCTCCCTGATGCGGTATAGCGATGTACAGGGCGCTGGCCCCGTCCCCACTCCCACCTGCTGTGCATGATCGAATTTTCCCTCTAAAATAAGCTATATTTATCTAAGTTTCCATGGCAACCAATACTTTCAGGGTTCGAAATGTTTTCTTTGCCAGAATAAGTTAGAAACAGATCTGGAATTTGTCCATGAATTGGTGTTTGTAATTTTTGACCAATTCTGCCCAATTTTCTGCATTTTTTTAAAATTTACAAAATGTGTTGCTTAGGAAAGTGTTGCCATGGTGACAAATAAAGGAAAAGGCTAAGTGGTAAAGGACACAGGCCCGGCAGAACGGTCGTTCGTGGCTATGGGAGCCTGATAGGGATACCCCTAAGTGTTTAGGGATTTTCCTCAATATTAGGGACATTCTTTCACTATGCCGCATTCGGGAGTCTACGTTTGCGCATGCGTGGTCCTTTGGCGCCAGTGCCTGTGGGTGGACAAGCGCCACCCCTCAGCCAATCAGGACCATCCCTTTTCCAATATGGCGGCGCCCACTGGGCTCTCTCCCTGATGCGGTATAGCGATGTACAGGGCGCTGGCCCCGTCCCCACTCCCACCTGCTGTGCATGATCGAATTTTCCCTCTAAAATAAGCTATATTTATCTAAGTTTCCATGGCAACCAATACTTTCAGGGTTCCAAATGTTTTCTTTGCCAGAATAAGTTAGAAACAGATCTGGAATTTGTCCAATGAATTGGTGTTTGTAATTTTTGACCAATTCTGCCCAATTTTCTGCATTTTTTAAAATTTACAAAATGTGTTGCTTAGGAAAGTGTTGCCATGGTGACAAATAAAGGAAAAGGCTAAGTGGTAAAGGACACAGGCCCGGCAGAACGGTCGTTCGTGGCTATGGGAGCCTGATAGGGATACCCCTAAGTGTTTAGGGATTTTCCTCAATATTAGGGACATTCTTTCACTATGCCGCATTCGGGAGTCTACGTTTGCGCATGCGTGGTCCTTTGGCGCCAGTGCCTGTGGGTGGACAAGCGCCACCCCTCAGCCAATCAGGACCATCCCTTTTCCAATATGGCGGCGCCCACTGGGCTCTCTCCCTGATGCGGTATAGCGATGTACAGGGCGCTGGCCCCGTCCCCACTCCCACCTGCTGTGCATGATCGAATTTTCCCTCTAAAATAAGCTATATTTATCTAAGTTTCCATGGCAACCAATACTTTCAGGGTTCGAAATGTTTTCTTTGCCAGAAAAAGTTAGAAACAGATCTGGAATTTGTCCAATGAATTGGTGTTTGTAATTTTTGACCAATTCTGCCCAATTTTCTGCATTTTTTTAAAATTTACAAAATGTGTTGCTTAGGAAAGTGTTGCCATGGTGACAAATAAAGGAAAAGGCTAAGTGGTAAAGGACACAGGCCCGGCAGAACGGTCGTTCGTGGCTATGGGAGCCTGATAGGGATACCCCTAAGTGTTTAGGGATTTTCCTCAATATTAGGGACATTCTTTCACTATGCCGCATTCGGGAGTCTACGTTTGCGCATGCGTGGTCCTTTGGCGCCAGTGCCTGTGGGTGGACAAGCGCCACCCCTCAGCCAATCAGGACCATCCCTTTTCCAATATGGCGGCGCCCACTGGGCTCTCTCCCTGATGCGGTATAGCGATGTACAGGGCGCTGGCCCCGTCCCCACTCCCACCTGCTGTGCATGATCGAATTTTCCCTCTAAAATAAGCTATATTTATCTAAGTTTCCATGGCAACCAATACTTTCAGGGTTCGAAATGTTTTCTTTGCCAGAATAAGTTAGAAACAGATCTGGAATTTGTCCAATGAATTGGTGTTTGTAATTTTTGACCAATTCTGCCCAATTTTCTGCATTTTTTTAAAATTTACAAAATGTGTTGCTTAGGAAAGTGTTGCCATGGTGACAAATAAAGGAAAAGGCTAAGTGGTAAAGGACACAGGCCCGGCAGAACGGTCGTTTGTGGCTATGGGAGCCTGATAGGGATACCCCTAAGTGTTTAGGGATTTTCCTCAATATTAGGGACATTCTTTCACTATGCCGCATTCGGGAGTCTACGTTTGCGCATGCGTGGTCCTTTGGCGCCAGTGCCTGTGGGTGGACAAGCGCCACCCCTCAGCCAATCAGGACCATCCCTTTTCCAATATGGCGGCGCCCACTGGGCTCTCTCCCTGATGCGGTATAGCGATGTACAGGGCGCTGGCCCCGTCCCCACTCCCACCTGCTGTGCATGATCGAATTTTCCCTCTAAAATAAGCTATATTTATCTAAGTTTCCATGGCAACCAATACTTTCAGGGTTCCAAATGTTTTCTTTGCCAGAATAAGTTAGAAACAGATCTGGAATTTGTCCAATGAATTGGTGTTTGTAATTTTTGACCAATTCTGCCCAATTTTCTGCATTTTTTTTAAATTTACAAAATGTGTTGCTTAGGAAAGTGTTGCCATGGTGACAAATAAAGGAAAAGGCTAAGTGGTAAAGGACACAGGCCCGGCAGAACGGTCGTTCGTGGCTATGGGAGCCTGATAGGGATACCCCTAAGTGTTTAGGGATTTTCCTCAATATTAGGGACATTCTTTCACTATGCCGCATTCGGGAGTCTACGTTTGCGCATGCGTGGTCCTTTGGCGCCAGTGCCTGTGGGTGGACAAGCGCCACCCCTCAGCCAATCAGGACCATCCCTTTTCCAATATGGCGGCGCCCACTGGGCTCTCTCCCTGATGCGGTATAGCGATGTACAGGGCGCTGGCCCCGTCCCCACTCCCACCTGCTGTGCATGATCGAATTTTCCCTCTAAAATAAGCTATATTTATCTAAGTTTCCATGGCAACCAATACTTTCAGGGTTCGAAATGTTTTCTTTGCCAGAATAAGTTAGAAACAGATCTGGAATTTGTCCATGAATTGGTGTTTGTAATTTTTGACCAATTCTGCCCAATTTTCTGCATTTTTTTAAAATTTACAAAATGTGTTGCTTAGGAAAGTGTTGCCATGGTGACAAATAAAGGAAAAGGCTAAGTGGTAAAGGACACAGGCCCGGCAGAACGGTCGTTCGTGGCTATGGGAGCCTGATAGGGATACCCCTAAGTGTTTAGGGATTTTCCTCAATATTAGGGACATTCTTTCACTATGCCGCATTCGGGAGTCTACGTTTGCGCATGCGTGGTCCTTTGGCGCCAGTGCCTGTGGGTGGACAAGCGCCACCCCTCAGCCAATCAGGACCATCCCTTTTCCAATATGGCGGCGCCCACTGGGCTCTCTCCCTGATGCGGTATAGCGATGTACAGGGCGCTGGCCCCGTCCCCACTCCCACCTGCTGTGCATGATCGAATTTTCCCTCTAAAATAAGCTATATTTATCTAAGTTTCCATGGCAACCAATACTTTCAGGGTTCGAAATGTTTTCTTTGCCAGAATAAGTTAGAAACAGATCTGGAATTTGTCCAATGAATTGGTGTTTGTAATTTTTGACCAATTCTGCCCAATTTTCTGCATTTTTTAAAATTTACAAAATGTGTTGCTTAGGAAAGTGTTGCCATGGTGACAAATAAAGGAAAAGGCTAAGTGGTAAAGGACACAGGCCCGGCAGAACGGTCGTTCGTGGCTATGGGAGCCTGATAGGGATACCCCTAAGTGTTTAGGGATTTTCCTCAATATTAGGGACATTCTTTCACTATGCCGCATTCGGGAGTCTACGTTTGCGCATGCGTGGTCCTTTGGCGCCAGTGCCTGTGGGTGGACAAGCGCCACCCCTCAGCCAATCAGGACCATCCCTTTTCCAATATGGCGGCGCCCACTGGGCTCTCTCCCTGATGCGGTATAGCGATGTACAGGGCGCTGGCCCCGTCCCCACTCCCACCTGCTGTGCATGATCGAATTTTCCCTCTAAAATAAGCTATATTTATCTAAGTTTCCATGGCAACCAATACTTTCAGGGTTCGAAATGTTTTCTTTGCCAGAAAAAGTTAGAAACAGATCTGGAATTTGTCCAATGAATTGGTGTTTGTAATTTTTGACCAATTCTGCCCAATTTTCTGCATTTTTTTAAAATTTACAAAATGTGTTGCTTAGGAAAGTGTTGCCATGGTGACAAATAAAGGAAAAGGCTAAGTGGTAAAGGACACAGGCCCGGCAGAACGGTCGTTCGTGGCTATGGGAGCCTGATAGGGATACCCCTAAGTGTTTAGGGATTTTCCTCAATATTAGGGACATTCTTTCACTATGCCGCATTCGGGAGTCTACGTTTGCGCATGCGTGGTCCTTTGGCGCCAGTGCCTGTGGGTGGACAAGCGCCACCCCTCAGCCAATCAGGACCATCCCTTTTCCAATATGGCGGCGCCCACTGGGCTCTCTCCCTGATGCGGTATAGCGATGTACAGGGCGCTGGCCCCGTCCCCACTCCCACCTGCTGTGCATGATCGAATTTTCCCTCTAAAATGAGCTATATTTATCTAAGTTTCCATGGCAACCAATACTTTCAGGGTTCGAAATGTTTTCTTTGCCAGAATAAGTTAGAAACAGATCTGGAATTTGTCCAATGAATTGGTGTTTGTAATTTTTGACCAATTCTGCCCAATTTTCTGCATTTTTTTAAAATTTACAAAATGTGTTGCTTAGGAAAGTGTTGCCATGGTGACAAATAAAGGAAAAGGCTAAGTGGTAAAGGACACAGGCCCGGCAGAACGGTCGTTCGTGGCTATGGGAGCCTGATAGGGATACCCCTAAGTGTTTAGGGATTTTCCTCAATATTAGGGACATTCTTTCACTATGCCGCATTCGGGAGTCTACGTTTGCGCATGCGTGGTCCTTTGGCGCCAGTGCCTGTGGGTGGACAAGCGCCACCCCTCAGCCAATCAGGACCATCCCTTTTCCAATATGGCGGCGCCCACTGGGCTCTCTCCCTGATGCGGTATAGCGATGTACAGGGCGCTGGCCCCGTCCCCACTCCCACCTGCTGTGCATGATCGAATTTTCCCTCTAAAATAAGCTATATTTATCTAAGTTTCCATGGCAACCAATACTTTCAGGGTTCGAAATGTTTTCTTTGCCAGAATAAGTTAGAAACAGATCTGGAATTTGTCCAATGAATTGGTGTTTGTAATTTTTGACCAATTCTGCCCAATTTTCTGCATTTTTTTAAAATTTACAAAATGTGTTGCTTAGGAAAGTGTTGCCATGGTGACAAATAAAGGAAAAGGCTAAGTGGTAAAGGACCCAGGCCCGGCAGGCATGTCGTTCGTAGGTACGGGAGCCTGACATCCCTAAGTGTCTAGGGATTTCCCCAAATATTAGTGAAGGCTTTTCACTATAGCAATGTACAGGGAGCTGGCCCCGCCCTCCCTCCCACCTGCTGTGCATGAGGTCATTCAGGGACGGCCCCTTGTGTGACCTCGCTGGGGGCCCTTGTGCTGACTTAGGACATTCAGACGAAAAATGGGGAAAAAATTGGTATTTTTCATAATTGATCTTGTTACTATGGCGACCAACTCACTCGAAAATCAAATTTTGCATTTGTTGCAATAGCACACATCCAATACTTCAATTTGACACCCTGGTTGCATTGCTATCTTAAGAGACCATGAAGATATGGGGCATTCAGAAGAAAAATGGGAGAAAAATTGGCATTTTCAATTATTGTTCTGGTTACCATGGCAACCAACTCACTCTAAAATCAAATTTTGCTCTTCCTTGCAATAGCACTCATCAAATGCTTCAATTTGACACCCTGGTTGCCTTGCTTTCTTAATAAGCAGTGAAGATATGGGGCATTCAGTAGAAAAATGGGGGGAAAGTTGGCATTTTTCATAATTGTTCTGGTAACCATGGCAACCATCTCACTCTAAAATCAAATCTAACTTGTTCAGGCAATAGCACTAATTTAATGCTTCAATTTGATAGCTTGGGTGCATTTCTATCTTAGATATTAACAAAGCTGTGGCATGAAAACCACTATTGATGAGTGCATTATGACACCATACATTATGGTTACCAAGGTCATCTGGCCTATGAAAAGCCCAGTCAGATGGGGAACATACCTCTTTCGCAGTAGAGATTCTGATACTTCTACTATAGTTAGGGACATCAGAGAGGTATCAAATTAAAGGTCTTGACCTTGGCTTTCATCTTCACTATAATACATCCCTTTTTGTTCATATCCCTTGCTGTGGAATGGAATGTTATCAAGTCTAAGAGAAAAAAAGGCCAAAAAATGACCTTGACCTTGAAACGACCTTCAGATTTAAACAGAAACCATGTTAGATATTAGGGCCCCAGTGCCCCTTTATGATTCCAAAGTTAGATTCCTGCTTTAATTTTATTATATACCTGAAATATGAAAATACCATATTCCTGATTTTCCCCCATTTTTCACTTCAAATGGTTGCCATGGCAACCAGAGCAATATCCCAGACGGCCACCAACCATTTTCTAGTACCTGAGGGTTCCCCCAACATAACTAGATATGTGTCATAATTTCATCACGAAAGTCCCACGGAACTGGATATTTGACATCATGATGCCCTACTATATGTTTTTAGCATTTGATATTCAAGGTATTTAACTAAATTTATTGGCTATCTTAGATTAGATCTCTTGTGTAGATCCCAAAGGCAAATAATTGGATTCCCTGACCCTTAAGCCCCATACCCACTTAGCGATCTACCCGGCGACCGGCGACGAGGGGTAGTTACATAATCGGCGGTGGTGAGTTGCGCGGCAAGCACAGTCGCCCGGCAATTCCCCATGGGGATGGCGTGTTTCCTGGCAGACGGGCAACGGGCGACAGGAACGCCTACAAAATCACCAGCAAAATCACCAGCAAAATATTAAACTTATTTGATTTTGTGATGAATGCCTATTCATCCAAATACGTAAAGAGACCAAATAAGAGAAAATAAGGTAATATGACAAAAAGTATATATGTTCGTAAAAGGAACGAAAGTGTAAAGGAACGAAAGTGTAAAGGAACGAAAGTGTAAAAGCCCGGAAAAGAGGCCCGAATATGTAAAGGAACGAAAGTGTAAAGGAACGAAAGTGTAAAGGAACGAAAGTGTAAAGGAACGAAACCCGGAAAGATGTAAACCGGAAGTGATATGTAAACCGGAAACGAGAATGTAAACCGGAAGTGACGTCAGTTGTAGACCACGTGACCAAAAGCAGCCAATCAGGGCTAACCTCTAGGGTATATAAAGGGGCGGTGAGGCCCGAATAAACAGAGTTCTTTAACAGTTCTCCTTGTGTCCAGACGTGTCTTCTTCCCTTAAACAACCGCTGAGATGAGCCGATACGAGTTAATTAACCAGAAGTTCGAGTAAAATAGTAGAAGTTCGAGATAAATAGGCGAAACTTAGGACGGGGGGCCCGACGGCCCGAGGAACGGGAACGAGGACCGAAGGACCGAGGTAGGGCGCAAAGGCCCGAAACTGTCCCGGATGGGGTCCCGGAAGCGTAGGCACGGAACGGCACGAAGACCCGAAACGCGGAACGGAGACCCGAAGTCCGCGGGGACGACGGCGCGGCTGGCTCGGCCCCACGCTACCAAACAATAGGCGACCGTCGGCCCGACGACCCCGCGGACCGGAATCTGGGGTGGACCGCCCTGTCGAGGTGAATACCGACCTGGGAGATAGAGCGAGACGAACCACGGCTCCCCCTGACCCCTACCATATTTTCCCTCCCCCGCAGTCCTCCGTCTGACACCGAGCACCGATTCCCGACCAATTCGCTCAGCCCCCCTCGTGCGCGAGGCACGACTCTAAAAACATCACATCTCGGTTCTTTGCCCAGATTCTCCGTCCGCCCGAGACCCGAACAATTCCCACATTCCTCTGCTGTAGGAATCGGCAACCCCAACTTACCAGAGAACATCACAATTTCACCGTCGCCCAACGACGACGACGGCAGTTTTTCTCGGCGCCCGGCGACGGTAAAGTCGCTTAGTGGGTATGGCTCTTTAATTTCCCATTTTGACACTAAGAACGTGTACTAGGCATTTCAGAAGCTAAGATGTGAGATTATCTCACTGCAAGTCTGCAATTTTGGATTTTTGGCCCCTGTTGGGGTTATGATGATATTTCAAGGTGGCTCCCCTTTTAAATTCAATGAAGGGGTTCCAGGGGATCATCATACCAAATGAAATAAAGAAATCTTGAGACAAAAGAGCAAAGTCTATATCCTTTCTTTTGAATTATTTTGGAATCCAATGTTCATTATCAAAGGTATCATGCTGAGTGAGTGAGTGAATGTTGGGAGTTTTACGCCATACCGACAGCCAGGGTCATTTTCACGGTGAAAACAAATTGGGGCGAATTCTGTCTTTGGTGATCGAATCTATGAGATGAAGGTGACAGGGCGGGCAAACAGCAGGGGATCAAAACCTGGAAATCATTTTTGATGTACCTCATCCCTTAGTGAACCAAGCACTAACCGGGAATTGAACCCAAAGAACTACTTGGTCAGTGCTAGGTCCCCCCTATCATTGCCTTCTACAATCAGCAGGGGCTACTGGGGGCCTATTCTTATCCGGAACCCCAACGGGGTGTATCATGCTGATGAATTCAGTCATTTTGAATTTGTGGTATTGTATCGGATGAATATTATATCTATTGAACACTCTAGGTTATAAACAACTGATATTGGAACCATTTCCACTTGTCTAGATACTTTAGCAGCTGAAAATCATGGTTTTTCTCAAATAAAAATATTATGGTCAGCCATCTTGGAATTTGCATGTCTACATTGACTTCAAATGTAAATAATTGAGTTCTCTGACCCATAATATCCTAATTTTGACATCAGCCATGCCTTTTTAGTCATTTTAGAAGCTGAGATATATGGTTGTATAAAGCAAAAGTCAGTCATATTTGTTTTTTGGCCCCCAACATCCATCCTATTGATATTTCAAGGTGGCTCCCCTTCCAGATTTGATAGTTATGCCTCAGAAGTGTCTTATACAAAATTTGATGCTTTTATCAGCTCTGTAACGATTTATAAAAAAAAAGACCCTACTATAAGATTAGAGAAGCAAATTGGGAACTTTGGACTAGTCACATTCAAGGCCAATTTAAACAAAATAAAAACATATTTTTAACCCAAATAGTTTTCAAAATGAAAGTATAATCCTCATATCTGATACCATACAATAAATGTACAGGGAGGTAGAGGATTTATTGCTCGTCGGAACAATGCCCGCCCGACCGGGGAGTGGCCATAAAAGTGTCATTCTCTCCGCCAACAACGTTATCTCCCCCCGCGCCTAGCGTCTACGGGGCCTGACCTCCTTTCCAACCCTCTCTTGGGGTCACAGCCGTGAACTCTTTGCCGGAAACGCCGTGTTTATTTCCGCGTAGCTTCACCCCGTGGCGCTTTTACTCCAGATCGGCCTCACACCTAACTGGAAACCGGCTCCAATCCACACCCTCTTTTCCTGGCGGTATCAATTTCACCCGTCACAAGTTCTTACGACTATTCCGCGTCTCTGCCCTATTACTTGTGTGCAGGTCATCCATCTATGGCTAGGTGCTCTTTTTTAAGCCTCACTATCTTCCGCCTGTATTAGCAATCAGTACGCCTCCCCGACTCGGCAGCCCAAGGTTGATCAGTCCTCTAACTGTCGCCTCCTCGTCTAGTGCCTATTCGGTCGTTTCCGCGGCCATAACTCCATTGTGTATAACGGACAAAGATTAGACCTATCATGAAGAGGGGGTTCCCCTTTTTCCTAAAGTGTACCGACGTACCTCATCCCATAAAGTGTTCAGCCTCCATCCAAGCTGGCGCAGCGTGTCCGTGGTAGGGGGCCAGGCGATCCACGTGTATCACCCCCCTACTTTATCTCTTTTCCTCTTGACCACCACTAGGCCTCTGTCCAACAATTTCATAATCAGCGCCGGGTCCGTCAAGGGAAACCATAATTTCGTGCCCTTTTCTAAATCTCCCACTGTGTCGCTCACCTAGACCAACTCCCCAGCGTGGAACTCTCGACGAGTCACTTTCCCATCATACTCGTGTTTCTGATGGATGGTGGCCCGCTTCAGTCCTTTTCACGCCTCCCTATAGACCACGCTCAGCCCATCCTCCAGTGCCTCCACGTAATCTCCTACTTTACGCAAGGGCTTCAGCAAGGCGCAATCGCATTCTTGGCACTCCCTCTGAACATCCTTCCTCAGTCCGGGCCAGTAGAACCCGTGCTCCAACAGCGCCACGGTTCTCATTGCCGCCAGATGTGCCGCTGATGCTCCTCCGAGGTATTCTCGTACCAGTTCCGCTAGCTGCGCACGCAGCACGACCAACTGGTATCTCTACCCTAGTCCTTCCAATTCTAAGAACTTTCAGTGTAACACTCCTCCAATTAACTCCAACCGCTCCCAATGTCTCCAGAGGATCTTCGTCGCCCGTGACTCGGGCGAGATCACTTTCCATGTGGTATGGGTCTCTTTTCTCTCGCGAAGTCGCCCAATGGGTTCCAGATCATCGTCGTCTTTCTGAGCCTCTACCACCTCTATCCCCAGAGGTGCCTCTCCCGCTGTTACCATGGCAAGGCCATCTCCTCTTGCTCGTCCAACTCGCACTGCCACTCTCGCCACCCTCAAAGGGGATACCTTCACCGTCTCTAAAACTCGGACCTCCATGGCTCTCACCATCACTGCCCTCACTCCGTGCATCTCTCGCGCCATTCCTACTATGCATTCCTCTCTTTCTTCGTCACCTATGGGAAGTAAGATGGCACCTTCGTGCAGCTTCACCGTGAGCCAGTACTGCGCGGCAAAGTCATTCCCCAATATCCCATCGTCCTGTCCAATGTTGGCTACTATGAACTCCCATGGCAAATATCGGGTTCCGAGCTGTACGAATAGCCTCTTGCTCCCATTACAATACAAAGCACTCCCGTCCACAGAGCACAGACGTCCAGGGAACTCATCCAGTTCTTTCCAGTCTAGCCCCAATGCCCTCCATGCTCAGGCAGAAATTAGGCTTATCATCGAACCCGTGTCCACCAGGAAGCGAATTGTCTCCTCCTCTATCTGTCCGGCCACGTATAACCCACGATTGCCCATGCTCATTACCTCTCTCGTCATGCCCGGAGTGGGCCCCGTGCTTACTGCGATGGTGACTGTCCGTTTCCCGAACGATTTGTACACTCTCGTGCAAAATGTCCCTTCTGGTGACAATTATGACATTCCATATCTTCCTTCCTACGTCGGCTAGCCTCCCGCCGGGCTGCATACTGTTTCCTCTGTTCTCGCTCTTCTGCTAGCTTGTTCATCAGAGCTTCCAGTTTTGTGTTAAGCGTTCCCATCTGCACCTGAACTTCCGCCTCCGCTCATGCCGCTCACACCTGCTGGCGGGAATATCGTTCTTGCACTTCAACAACTTCAACTGCCTCTTCCAGGGTCTTACATCCCTTCTCGGCACAGTTCAGCTGTAGCTCCTGCCCGACCGCTGACTGGAATGCATAAAGTGCTGCCTTTTTCTGATTGGCGCAGTCGTTCGAAAAGTAAGCTCGTGCATTATCTGCCAGTTCCTTCGCTGTCTGATTCTTTGTAGTCTTCAACCCGGCCAATTCTTGGAGTGCGTTGCATGTGTCCTTTTCTTGCCCAAACCTTCGTCGCAACGCCTCCACTCATGCCGTATATCGTAGGCCCTCATGATCAGGGAGGCCCACGTAATACATTCGGGCCGACCCCGAAACACGTCAGAAACAGCATCAATGCCTTCTCCTCACTCGTCCAGTGGCCCAGGTCGGCGTACTTTTCAAACTGGTTGATCCATCCCTCAAAGTCGTGCTTCCCGTCATATTTCTCAGGTCTCACGCTGAACTTCTTTAGGCCCAACCTAGCCGCTTCTGCCTGCTGCTGCTGTTCTGTTGCGTGTTCTGCTCCTCGTTCGGGGTGGAAGCCCGGAAGTGGAACCTACGGTTGATGATCGTGGTATCCTCTGCCTTGACCTCCGGTTTCACCGAAACCTTCTCCTCCCCCTCCTTGAACACGATGTCGGAATCCATTTGCTCGTAGCCTGTCGCCGTAGCCATGCATCCTTTACAACAGTCCGTCCAATCCACCTACAAATTCGTGTGTGCCTTTTACAGCACCGCTGACACCAGTGTGATGTACTCTGGGGGTAACACTTGTGGTTCCCGACGGAGATGTTAAGATCCTCTACGGTCCGTGTCCAAAATCGTGCTCAATCGACTGAGACACGAGTTGGACGGAGTTTCATGAACACTCGTCTGGACCCGTGATGGGATGATCTGGGGACAGGTGGTCGAGAGTGTCTCAGAAAACATGCCCCGCTCGTGGGGGTCGGTTGTGGACACGGTCTGGTCAGAGGGGTTCGGGTCACAGAAATGGTGGCTAACGAGACTCTCGTGGGGACAGAATCTCAGGATGGGCTGGCTTCGGGGTGATCTTCTCGTACAACGCGCCTAACAGGTATCTCAAACGAGGGTTCTAGCGCTCACGACACGGACCATGCCCAAAAAATTAAAAAGGTGGTAGCGTGTAGGCAGAGGTCCCAACATCTGATTGTCGTACCTGTTAACTTCCCAATTCCGTACACTGGACGGAGTCGCTCCCATTTTCTTGCGGACGCGTTCGTTCGTGCACCCCTTAGGCCTGGTCCCCTTATTTACTGGAACTTGGGTCTAATTCTTGCTCTCAAGCTGCTATTCTGGTCTATTAGGCTCTTCTAAGTCATTTCCTTGCCTATTCCCATGAAGAAGAGAGGTGTGAACACAGTGAGTTCCAAGCTAGGACTCTTTATTCTCGTGTAATCACTTCTATTTATAGCCATACAATTCCGTACTAACAAACTTGTGCATACATTTTTGTGCAAATTGTACCGTACGAGTCCGTGCCGCACGATCTCGTGTACTTCGTGATTATGTCCCAAAACACAGCTTTACTTATAATTTTAACAGACAACATTACTTGACTTTTAACCCATTGAGCAAGGCGACTAGAATTCTGGTCGATTGGGAGATCTCAAGCGACCAATATCTAACATTGTTGGTCATGAAAACGAGTCTGGACGAGTGGAAGACGTTTTTCACAAGACCTGTGTTCTAAGACTATTTTCTCAAGACCAACAGCTTGGTTGATCACCAAACTTGGCAATCTGCAAGACTACAGTCTTGGGAACAGGATTCCTGAGTTTCGTGAGTTTGTGTCAGATATTTTTGGAGCTGTGAACCGAAAACCAAAATCAACGTTTTTTTGACAAAAAGGGAGCGATAATAGAGGAGATTGTCCATCCTTATTACATAGAACTTTTGCTTCATATGTGACTCAGCAAATCTTCTCTGACAATATGTAAATGCTCCAGGATTATAGTTGGTTGTCAATTATCATGTGACAGCCTGAGGGATCCCGAAGAACAGATCCACGAAGGTGACTATTTTGTTGTAAAATAATGTGAGACATTATTCATAGTTTTTCTGATCTGGAGGATGTAGAGAACAAGCCTGATCTACTTTAAAAGCCTGTATACTTCTTTGAGGGCCATGAGGGCCATTGTCTGCCACTTAAATCAGGAAGGAATATCTTTGGAACTTTAGTTGACAGTGACAGTATGGATGATATAGAAACTCAGGATAAAAGGAAGCATTCCGAATTAGGGTCTGACGAAGATCATGCTGGCAAGCGATCAGCAGTAGATCCACAGCTCAAGGGTAGTGTAGAAGAACCTAGTCTTCTTGATGTTCAACAAGAGATAAGGGCACTCAGAAAAGACTTTCAATATCTCAAAACTGGGTTCAAAAGAGTGGAAAACAAACCAGATGACAAAATTCTCAAGATAGAGAAACGGACTGAGGACTTAGAAGTAACTGTAACTGCCCATGAGAAACGACTAACTGATCTTGAACAGGAAACTGGGGCTTCAGCAAGTGTTGGTCCAAGTCCAAATGAAGAAATTGAGAAACTAAAGGAGGAACTACAGAAGCGGCAGGCATACACAAGGCGTTTTAACCTGATAGTAAAGGGTCTCCCTAGGAAGCAGAATGAAACAAATAATGACATTCAGTCTCATTTTGAGCAGTACTGCCTTTACAAGCTGGGTGTAAGCTCTTTGAACATCGACAAGGCGCACCGTTTACTGGACCCTAATCTGGTTCTGGTTCGCTTTGTCAGCCTAAAGGATCGTGACAGGGTATGGAATGCTAGGAGAGCGTGCAGAGACATGATCATACAAGAGGATCTCCCCAAGACAGCTAGGGAAACAGCAAATCTACTCTTCAGGTGTCGGTCTGCTGCAGAGAAATCCAATCTTTACAGGTCTGTGAACATTGTGTGAGGAAAGCTCGTTTTGGATGGAACAACCTATAGACCTGACGATTTAGAAACGCTCCATCAGTCGATTCGACCCTCTACTTTAGCAACTAACAGGGACAATTCTACACTGGTGTTCTTCACAAGCTTCAGCCACTTTTCTACCCATAGGATAACCCCTTTCTCTTGCAAGGGAGAGAGGTACAACTGTATGGAGAAGTTCATCGTTGTAGCCAGAGCAAGATTCGCAAACAACAAAGAGATGGAGGAGCGGGCCTGGAAAACTCACTACCCACCAGAGCTGAAAGGACTTCTACATATTATGTCTACTGATGGCATGGAGTCTAGCTGGGAGAGTGCTGTAGAGGACATTGTACTTCCAGCTCTAATTGAGAAGTTCCAACAACATCCGATGCTCGTCCAGGCCCTGCTTGAAACTAGTGACAGAGTACTAGGAGAAGCATCATCATCAAAACATTGGGGCACAGGGGTTGCCCTGGGTAAGACGGACGCTCTGAATGTTCAAAAATGGACTGGGTTCAACTTGATGGGTAAGATCCTGATGAAAGTCAGAGACCATTTTAAGAATGGAAACTGAGACTCCTAGATGAAGTAAGGCATCATCATGTGCATATATTTATGATTTGTTTAGAGTTGTTTTTGCACTGTTGTTTGTAGAATGAGTATGATGTGTTCTTGTAGGTGTCTTAATTGGTGTTTGAAATTGGTATGCCATCTATGTGGACATTTTTAGGTATATTAATATGAGTGTTTTTTTTGTGGATTGTCTCTTTTGTTTCGCCCATACTGGTGTTTAGTACAACAAAATGTTTTTGGGAATTTCAAACTAAGGACAGCCATGTTATGGGGTGGACGCAGGGGTCTTATTTTATGCAGGCTTTTTTTTTCTCATTAATTTTGGATATATAAATTCACCTTTAAATAAAGGGAAAGGTTTTCTTACTTTTTATAAACTAAGATAATGGATCAAATTTTCGGTGGTACTATGTTGACCATGGATATTTTTTTTTTTTTTTTGAAAAGCAGTTTATTTCTTAGATCAAGGCAGATACATACAGTGTAGATCATTATTCTTGTAGCTGCATTTTCGCTGTTGTTTTTTCTTTACCTATAACCTAATGGATATATCATATGGTAGAGTAATCATTGTCTAACAACAGTTTTCTACAAACAAAAGACAACAGGTCATAGGTTTTAACAGTTAGCAGGTATAAACTATAATACTTATGAGTTAGGCGGAGCTGTGTTTACATTGACAGAACATTTCCTCATAGGTGGTGCATTTGGTAGGTTTTAATGGTTTTACTGGATATTATTAAGTATGTTTTCCCATATAATAAATTTTCTAGTCTTATTCTCTTGCAAACATATATTTTTCTCCACTATGAGCTCATCCTAAATTCTCTGGCCCAGTCTAGTACATCAAGATGGTTGCTGTAGAACAGTCTTTGTCGGTATATATAAAACTTGATTGACAGAGTAGTAAAGTTTCTAATCTTGGCTTCTCTAGTGCCCGATGGATCATTAAGTAGTATGCTCTCCTGTATTTCATTTGATATATCAATTTCTGCTACCTGTTTCAACCACCGTACAACTGTTTCCCAGAAGAACTGGACTTCTGGGCATTTTAAAAAAGTGAAGTATATCATCTTTTCCCCCGCAGAATAGACAATCAGGGGAATCAACCCCTTTTCTTTGAAATAGGAAAGATCTGCAAGGTACAATTCTTTGATGTATCTTAAACTGTAGGGACTGCAACTTAGTTTCTCTTGTTGAGGTATATGTCGCACGGTATAAATTACACCATAGGACACTGCCAGGCACAAGGTCTGGATAGACTTTGTTCCATTTGTACTGTGCAGTGGGGTACCTGAAGTATTTTTGAGATATGACTCAATATATCTGTTTACTTTGCATGCAAAATAAATTGACTGGTTTTCCTTCGATGACTGATACAAACAGACATACCGCCGGTGTTTGCTGTTCCGCCATTGACATGTTTTTAATCCAGGGAATAGCATTCTTTAGTTGAAGCCATTCCAGAAAGTTGAGTTTCACCCCATATTCATCTTGTATTTCAGTCAGCCCCATCAATCCTGAGTTTCTTATTAAATCTTTTATATGTATTATACCTGCATCTTCGCATTTTTTCCACAATAGGGTATGTCCCCCACAAGTAATAAAGTCATTGTTCCAAATACTTTCATTTTGCCTTTTTTCTTCAGTTTCTGGGAGCCAGTAGTATATGTCTAACCATGTCCCAAGTATACCCTTATAAAAGTGGTTAGAGATCCCCTTCAAGTAGTCCTTTTTTTTCAAGAAAGTAACGTAGGAAGGTAGATCTAGTGCCGAAAAACAACTTTGCGATATATGTCCATTTCTGATAATCTCCGAGACATAGCCTCCTGACCCAACTGAGCTGGGATGACTTCAACAGTATTTCCAAGCTTAATAGATTTAAGCCCCCTTGGTCAATAGGCAGACACATGGTAGAGTAGGCCACCCTATTGACCTCACTGCACCACAAGAATTTGCAAATCATTTTTTAAAATTCAGTTAACACTTTTGCTGGAGTGTGGGTCACGCTTACAGGATAAAGCAGGATGGGTATTAACAAGCTGTTGATTATTGTTACCTTTCCCTTGAGTGAGAGTGAGCGATTATTCCAGTTATTGCATATACCTTGACATTTTTTAAGTTTAGCCTCAAAGTTCCATTCATATTGTTGTCTCTCGCTCCTATGCCTCCCGACCCTAATTCCCAAGACAGTAACAGTTTCAACACATTCAATTCATGTAACATTTGGTCCTGGCATTGCACTAGAGCCTAGCAGTAAGATATGTGATTTCTCTGGGTTAATTTTAAGTCCTGAGTACCTTCTAAATCGTTCCAGACAATCCAATAGATAGACCAGAGATTGTGGGTCCTTTAAAAAGCAAGTTAAATCGTCTGCAAGCAGAGTAAGTTTAATCTCCTTCATGCCAACCTGTATGCCCCTTATTCGTGACGACTCTCTGATTGATATGGCTAGCAACTCAATAACAAGTATAAATAGGTATGGGGAGAAGCAGCAGCCTTGCCTTGTCCCTCTAGAGGGTTTGAACCAGTCAGTGGTCCAGCCATTATTTGTGACACATGTCTGGCTATTCTTATAGATTAGGCACACCCAGTTGATGAAGTATTCTCCAAACAAGTAAAGTTGGAGTGCATTTAGAATAGAGGACCAGCTCGTGGAGTCAAATGCTTTATGAAAGTCTACAGCTAGGAGGTAGCCCTCGGAGCCCGTAAGGTCCGTGTATTCTATTATATCTTCAATGGTTCGTATGTTGGTTCCAATATATCTGCCCTTAATGAACCCCGTTTGATCAGTGTATATAAGCTTAGATATGTAAGGTGCTAGTCTTTGAGCAAGTAATTTCGTGAGGATTTTATAATCGACGTTAAGAAGAGTTATGGGACGCCAGTTCTTTAACAGATCCTTATTTGACTCTTTCTTTGGGATAAGGGTAATCACACCTCTCCCCTGTTCCATACTCAGCTGTCCTGATTCTAGAGCAAACAAAAGGCTTTCAAAAACTAATTAAGTGTCTTATTTCTTCCCAGAAACATAGGTAGAATTCTACACTTAATCCATCACTTCCCGGCGTTTTCCTTTCTTCAGACCTTTTAATGATGCCTCAAGTTCGACCATTGTGATCTGTTCTTCTAGTTTATCTTTGGCTTGGTCCTCTAGTTGGGGTATTTTGGAGGCACTGAGGCCACTACTGAATTCTTCTGTATGGAAGGGGTTATTTTCTGTGTAAAGTTTTGAATAGTATTTATATAGCATATCCAAGATTCCCTTACCATCCTCAATTGTGTGCCCTGCTTCATCTATCAAATTTGAGATATTTTTGTCCTGATGATTTATTTTTTCAAGATTTAGGAAATATTTTGTGGGCTTTTCACCATGTTTTGCCCAAGTGCATTTAGATCTGAATAAAGTTGCCTGTGCTTTTTTGACCTCTATCTGTTCCAGCTCTTTTTTAATAGTTATTTTCTCTACAGCATTATCCTCATTCTCTTCTTCTTCTAATAAGTTTTCCAATCTCTTGGCAAGCTTACTTTCTTCAGCTCTAGCTTTTTTAGATTCTCCTTACTATACATCATAGTGTGATCCCTAATTAGGAATTTTGTATAGTCCCAGTTAGCCTGTGGGTTCAGATCATTTTCCTCTCTTTTAAGGTTTTTTAGAAACATTCTTGTCTGCTCAAGGAATTCCTTATCTTGTAAGAGTAGGTTGTTAAATTTCCATAACCCCGGCCCTCTTGGCTTCTCTCCACCCTCAATCTTTAGTGTGACCAGGCTGTGATCTGATAGAAGTCCTACCTCTATTTTACATTCTTTTATAGTACTCTTTATAAAGTTTGATACGAGCCAGTAGTCTATCCTGGTACTTTGCTGCCTCCTATGAAATGTGTACCTACGTTGTTTAGGGTTTTGTTCCCTCCAGAAATCAACCAAGTTATATACTTGCATAAAGTCCCTAACTGCCTCCCTGTAATGTTTAGAGTGGTCACTTTGTGATGGTAATCTTTTATCTATATTGGGGTCTAGAGCCAGATTAAAGTCCCCACCAAGAAATATAGGGAGGTCCCCAAATTCCTTCAGTTTATCCATGAAACTGTTTAGAACTACCAGTTGTTCAAATTCCTTATCTTGAGTAGGGGCATATAAGTTACCTATGATTATTTCTGAGTTGCCAATGTTTAATTTGAGATTAATGAATCTACCTTCCATATCAATAAAGATATTATCACTCTGATAGGCTAGATCCCTTTTCATTAGTATGGCTACACCTCGAGAGCTCCTGCTTCCATGTGAAAAGAATGCACAACCTCCCCACTCACTGGTCCAGAGTTGCTGACAACTGGGCACGCTATGTGTTTCTTGTAGTAAGCAAATATCAATATTTTTCTCTCTTAATCTTTTGAAAATGGCTTTGCGCTTGACTGCTTCCCCCAGACCATTGACATTAAAGGTGCATAGGCTTATATTAAGTTTCAGCATATTATTGGATCCCCCACAAGTGTCACTTGGACATCATTCAGACATACTGGGTTATAGTTCATATAGCTAGATGATGACTGGCTATGAGGAGAACACAAATATGGGCACACACTGGCATCATCTGCCACTATTCCATCTTGATCTTTGAAAACCTTTGAAGAAACTCCTTCCCCTCTTCTTATGACATTGGAGGACAGGACAGGACAGTGACAGGACACAAAAAACAAGAACATTGATACATATAAACTAATCCTAAAGTTAAGACTAACCGGGGGCATTAAGGTTTAATACAAATAAACCTCAGTGCTCCAGCACCTTACAGCCTCGTGGTACATGCAGACCAGAGTGTAGCTAATAGAGTCTTATTCCATCGTTCTTCCTCAATCGATGTCTGAAAACGTGAAGTACATAGTAGTTCTTTTGAGCGTAAATTTTGGAAAAGAGCTTAGTTGGGGTTTTGATTTAGCTGACTAGATTTTTTTAACTAATTTTTTAACTAAATTGCCTGAATTGGGGACTTCCGCGACATAGAATTTTCTTCAGTGTCAGAATGCAGTGTGCATGGTATTGTCTATGGTATGGAGTCCCTAAGTGGTCTTCCATATGGATAGATATCCCATTTTTAAAGTTTATCTAGGCAGGGTTACCGTAGTTGTCTACACATTGGGTTGTAGACACAGCTGTGGGTTTAGGGAAGGTTACACGTAGACAGTTAGACATGAACTCATTATGCTTCAGCCCCTTAGCTCTTCCCTCACCTCCATTAGAATCTTCCCAAGAATGTTCTTGCCTTTCCAGCTTTTCCTGTCCAACACTAACTTGAAGCTAAGAGACAAGCCAATTCCCCACAGCAGGTCTCTAGGAGAGGCCTCCCCCAGGACCTTCCTTCCAGTGGCAAGGAGCAGTTCCTTCAGCTTAGCATTCTGCTGGAATTTAGCCAGAACTGCCCTGAGAGCCACCTTAGGTGCCTCCTCTTCCCACTCTCCCTGGCGACCGTCCTTCTTCCAGTAGTTTAGAATAGACTTTAACTTGACAGGGTCGTGTTCTTCCATGATCTTGTGGATCTCCTGTGCTGTTGCCCCACCAAATTGGGCTCTGTCCCGCGCCAGGTACTGCTCCACACCATGGATATTTTTATTGCCTTACTCAAGAGATTACTTTGGTACAAGAAAGCAAAAATATTGTTCTTTCTGCTTTTTATTTTTCACTTGAGATTGAAGCCCACATGCTGAAGGCTATTGTATTGTTTATGGTTAATTATAATTATAGTGCATCGTCCAAGATAATTACTGTCGTTGATATTATTCCTGATGGGTGCTAGTCGAGTGGTAAGCAAGTCCACGAGATGGGCGCTCAATCCATAACATGAACAACGCTTGGCAGTCTGGTAAGTTTATTGATGGATATGGTGATGCGTACAGTTGCCAGTGATGGTAATAAGTTCCAAGGTATTACAGTTCCAGTTTAGGGTAGAGTAAGCTTCCTCCTCAGAGTCTGCTTAGCCTCACCTCCAGCCGTAGTGCGATCGTACCGTGTGAGTCACCAGATGTCCCTGTGGTTGCGTAGTTATCTAAACCCCTCCGAATCTCCCGATCCGTATTATCCAAACGCTAACGATCTCTCTCCCTCTCTTACACTGTGTTCCTGCTCTTATAGCAGTCTGATATTGATTTTACCCCAGGCATCGGCGCCTGTTGGGAGGTGTACCCCAGTGAGCATTGTCATCAGGTATATTTACACCTACCAGCGGTACCTGCCATATTTATACTAGGTATTCTCATAAACTAAGTAATTTGGAAGAATTCTTATTATCTTGTATTCAACTGGTGACCTTTACACTATTTTAATTATCATGCACAAAGTAAATGATTTAATCTCTACCTTTGTGCAATGCATTGCTGGTTTTAAAAATAAGTATATTGTTGGTTCCATGTTTACCATGAGCTTCCTGCTGCATCATCTGGGGATGGGGAAGGGTTTTGTTTTGAAAAATGGGAACTGATACATTGACGTTGTGCTCTTTGAATGTTAATGGTCTTCGTAATAGAGTTAAAAGAAAAACCATTCTAGCTAAAATAAGAGGAAAAGGGTATGATATCATTCTTCTGCAAGAGACCCATTGTGATGCAAGTGATGCCTCCTTATGGAGGTCAGAATGGGGGGGTGAAGCCTATTTTGCTAATGGTGATTCTGCTTCTAGAGGTGTAGCTATATTCTTTAAACGTGGTCTAAATGTGGAGGTAGTAGAGGCCTTTATAGATTTAATGGGCAGATACTTGATAATGCACATACCTTTCACAGTCAATCATATTTTATATGAAACATTATATGCTCCAACGCAACAGAATGAGAAAGATCAAATTTCAAACTGGATAAAATTGAAGAAATATTATCACGAGAGGGAATTCTCTTGGGAGGAGATTTCAATATTCAGCTGGACCCACAACTGGACCGTAAGAATACTTCATACCCAATAAAAGCTGCAAAATATCGTTTGGCTGTCTTAGATATGACGGAGAGGTTAGAATTAGTGGATATTTGGAGAGTGAAACACCCTATTTTGAGAAGATACTCTTTTCACAGGAGGGATCAAGCTTCTAGAATAGATCTGTTGTTGATTGCACAATGTATGTCAGGAAGGATAAAGAAAACAGATATTGTCCCAGGGATACTCTCTGATCATAGTTTTATTTGTTGCCAGCTTTAAAAACGCAGTCAAGGATTAGGTATTGGTTTTGTATTAATAAACCTATTATCATTATGATTTATCTCTTGTTTTGTGGATTTAAAAGGATCCCAATTGGCTGAATCTTAACTTAGGCAGCCAGAAGGAGACTCACAACAGTCAGTTCTTAACTTAGACTGACTATACCTTATTTCATGATCATATTGTATACTTGGTGTTGTTATTTAGTATACAGCTGATTCTTAATTTAGCTGTCTTTGATTACTATCCCTGTGACAATTATGTATACCTACATGGAAGAACATATCTTATGAATGTGGTTGATTAAATAAATAAATAAATAAAAATTTCATTAGAGATAGATTTGAATTGTCCTGCTAGGGGTCCTGGATGGTGGCACTTTAATAACAGTTTATTACAGGACAAACTGTATGTAGAGGCAATAAAGGAACTGCTGATAGAAGTACAGGATACCCCTGATCTTATATTAACCCTAACGACCTATGGGACTATACAAAGTTCAAATTAAAGATTTTTCTATAAGATATAGCAAAAAGAGGAAAGCTGAGCAAAAGAAAGAAGAGTGTGAGCTTGAGAAAATAATTAGAAATCTAACTTCGCGTTTAGATGAAGGGGAAGATGTCTATGAGGAGCTTCAGTCTTACACACAAGAGCTTCAAATGCAGAAAAAGCTTGAGGCTCAAGCTGCTATTTTGAGGTCTAAAGGTAATTGGGCTAGCAATAGTGAAAGACCCACCAAGTATTTTTTTGAATTTAGAAAAGAGAAGGGCCTTGGACAAGCAAATCACAACTATTGAAAATTCAGATGGTACGATACTTACCGAATTTAATGAAATAATGAATGCATTACAGACATTTTATATCAGGTTATATTCGAGAATTGAGAGGGAGCCCTATGAAAATATCCTTTGTGACATCCTCAACGAATATAATATTCCTAAATTGACAGACAGGCAAAAGCAGACTCTTGATAAGAAACTGTCAGAGGATGAGATCTACAAAACAGTTGGTTCAATAAAGAATAATAAAAGTCCAGGGTCAGATGGTTTGACAGCTGAATTTTATAAGTTTTTTGGGGAAGATATTAAAGGTTTCCTACTTCAAAGCTATGATTACTCCTATAATTCTGGCACACTCTGTAAAGAACAGAGAAGGGGCATAATTCGTCTTATTCCTAAAAAGGCAGCCAACAAACACAAGCTAACTTATTGGAGGCCTATAACCTTATTGAATACAGACTATAAGATATTGACCAAGTCCTTAGCATGTAGACTGAAAGATCATTTAAAAGATATAATATATTCAGATCAAACAGGTTTCATGAAAGGGAGGTATATAGGAACTAATATCAGGATTGCAGAAGATATAATTGAGTATACTGCTGAAAATGAGGACCCTTCTTGGCTTCTTGCTTAAGATTTTAAAAAAAGCCTTTGATTCTGTGATGAACGGCTATTCAGCCAAAATACATAGAGGTTAAAATAATAGAAATAAGGTAATAATGGAAATAGATGTAAAGAACGAATATGTAAAGAACGAATAACGAATATGTAAAGAACGAAGAACGAAATAGATGTAAAGAACGAATATGTAAAGAACGAATAACGAATATGTAAAGAACGAATAACGAAAACGTAATGGAACGAAACCCGGAAATATGTAAACCGGAAGTGAAATGTAAACCGGAAACGGAATATATAAACCGGAAGTGACGTCAATTGTAGGTCACGTGACCGAAGGCAGCCAATCAGGGCTGACCTCTCTAGTATATAAAGGGGCGGTGAGGCCCGAATAAACAGAGTTCTTCAACAGTTCTCCTGGTGTCCAGACGTGTCCTCTTTCCTGAAACAACCACTAAAGATGAGCCGAATAGAGTAATTAAGTCGAAGTTAGGACAAAACAGTCGAAGTCCGAGATAGGTAGTCGAAACATAGGGTAAGGGGCCCGAAGGCCCGAAGAACGAGGAACGAGGGAACGAAGTAGGGCACGAAGGCCCGAAGTAGTACCGGAAACCGAGGCGTAGTATGGTACGAAGACATGGGGAGCGGAACGAGGGAGCGAAGTCCGCGGGGACGAGGGCGCGGCGTGCTCGGCCCCACGCTACCAAACAATAGGCGACCGTCGGCCCGTCGCCCCCGCGGACCGGAACTCAGGGGTGGACCGTTCCCCGGCCGACCCGTACCCCTGCCATAATTTCCCTCCCCCGCAGTCCTCCGTCGACATCGAGTGCCGATCGATTCGCTCAGCCCCCCCTCGTGCGCGAGGCACGACTCTAGAAACACATCTCGGTTCTTGGCCCGGATTCCCCGTCCGCCCCGAGACCCGAACAACCCCCACGTTCCTCTGTCGTAAGAATCGGCAACCCCGACTTACCAGAGAACGTCACACTGGTGGCAGCGGTGGTGCTGAAATAGGCACATACGGACTTGTGGATCTTGGGTGTTTCATCGGTATTGGATACTCATGGCGACTGCGGCAGTCTTCGAGCAGATGGATTCTGACGTCGCCTTCAAGGAAGGTGGGGAGGAGAAAGGAGGTGCGAAAACCGAGACAAAAGGGGAGGACACGACCATCATGGGTAGGCAGTTTAATTTTATGGGAACGTCCACCCCGACGGATGAGCAGAATGTGCGGGCTCAACAACAACAGACCGGCCAGGAAGGAGCGAGTTTGAAGAAGTTCAGTTTATGACCAGAGAAGTATGACGGTAAACCGGATTTCGAAGGATGGATCAACCAGTTTGAGGAGTACGCAACATTGGGACGCTGGACGGCCGAGGAAAAAGCGGCGATGCTTTTCCTCTCGCTGACGGGAACGGCACGAATGTACTTTGTCGGACTCCCGGACAGGGAACGACTCCGTTACTCGGCGAGGGTGGATGCGTTGCGCCGGAGGTTCGGTCAGGAGAAGGACACGTGTAATGCTCTGCAAGAGTTGGCGGGCTTGAAACGTGTAAAGAACCAGACAGCGAAGGAGTTGGCTGATAATGCCCGGCGGCTGGCATCGAGAGCCTACTTCTCCAACGACTACGCTAGCCAGGAAAAAGCAGCACTACATGCGTTCCAGGCTGCAGTTGGGGAAGACCTTCAGCTGAAGTGTGCAGAGAAAGGATGCAAGACACTAGAGGAGGCGGTAGAGGTGGTAGAAATACAGGAACGATACTCACGCCGCCTCCTGCGGGCAGTGAAGCCCGAGGAGGACGCCAATACACAGATCATGGCCTTAAACGGTAAGTTGGAGGAGATGATGAAAGAATTGGCAGAGGAACGGGAAGCTAGAAGACAAGCAACGGCCCGGAGGGAGGCGTTTAAGAAGCGAAAAGAAGATTTAGAGTGTCATCACTGTCACCAGAAGGGCCATTTCGCAAGAGAGTGTTCCCAGCGTCAGGGAAACGGACAGTCGCCGTCGCAGTAAGCGCGGGGCCCCCTTCGGGCGCGGCGAGAGAAGTAGTAGGCATGGGAGAATGTGGACTTTATGTGGCCGGGACGGTGGGAGAGAGTGTCGTCCGTTTTTTGGTTGATACCGGATCTATGATCAGTCTGCTGTCGGAACGCCTCTGGAGAGAGTGGGGACGAAAAAGAGAAGAACTGGATGGATATGAAGGACGTCTCTGCTCGGTAGATGGTAGTCCGTTGCGGTGCTACGGATGCACGAACTTGCCAGTGAAATTGGGAACACGCGTGTTGAAGTGGACGTTCATGGTGGCAGACATCGGTAGAGATGAAGGGATCCTGGGAAACGACTTCGCGGTGAAACACCGGCTGACAGTTAAGCCCCACGCGAGTGCCATCTTCCTGCCCGCCGAGGGGGAGGGAGAGGGGGAACGAATCCCGGGAGTAGAACAGAGAACGGATGGGATTCGGGCAGTTACCGTCGGAGGACAGGTCGTGCGAATCGAGAAAACGACGGAAATACCCCCACTCCAAGTGACCCGAGTAACAGTAGTAGCGAGAATGGACATAAGACAGGGTGGACAGCTGGCTGTCATCACCGGCGCTGGATTACCTATGGGACTGGAGGTGATCCCAGGAACGGTGACATTGGGAGAAGAAAATGAAGTTTGGGTGGCCAACCGAGGGACCGAGAGCGCGAAATTGGAAACCGGCGGGGTACTCGGAGAAGCCACCTTCGTACAAGAAGTACGAGGAGTAGGAAGTGAAGCAAAAGAACCCCCAGGAGCGCTCGTTGAAATGATAGGGGAGGCTAAGAAAGACCTGACCACGAAGGAGGGCGAAGAGCTGGAGAAAGCCATCATGGCCCGGGAACAAATGTTTGCGACCTCGAAACATGAGCTAGGACGGACAGATTTAGTACAACATCGAATTAAAACGGGAGATCAGATGCCGATCAAGCAGAGGGTCAGACGGTATCCGGCCACCAGGAGAGAGGAAGAACGAGCACTGGTGGAGGATATGTTAAATTTAGGGATTATCCAAGAGAGCGGGAGTGCGTGGAGTAGCCCGACCGTTCTAGTCAAAAAGAAGGACGGAGGAACGAGGTTCTGTATTGACTACCGAAAACTGAACCAGGCTACGAAAGTGGACGCCTATCCGCTCCCGCGGATAGAGGACAGCCTCAACACTTTGGGAGGAAGCCTATTCTTCTGCAGTCTGGATCTCGCGAGCGGATATTGGCAGGTGGAGATGGCACCGGAGGACCAAGAAAAGACGGCCTTCGTGACTCAAGGAGGATTATATGAGTTCAAAGTGATGCCATTCGGGCTAGTGAACGCCCCAGCCACCTTCGAGAGACTGATGGAAAGAATCCTCAGAGGAATCGTGTGGGAGGAGTGTCTGGTATACTTAGATGATATACTGGTCTTTGGACCAACGTTCAAAGTGACTCTGGAAAGATTGGTACGGGTTCTGGACCGACTGAACGCTGCAGGACTGAAGTTAAAGGCGCGAAAATGTAAGCTGTTCCAGAAGAAGATTCCGTTCTTGGGGCACGTTGTCTCGTTCAACAGGATCGAACCCGACCCCGAAAAGTGTCGGCAAGTAACCGAGTGGCCGGTCCCGCGGGATCTCCACGAGGTACGAGCCTTCGTGGGATTATGTTCGTACTACAGAAGGCATATAAACGGCTTCACGGAGTTGGCTGCCCCCTTGTATGAATTGGCAACGAAGGAGGAACCATTCGTGTGGAGCGCGAGACGACAAGAGGCATTTGATGCGATGAAGAAGGCGCTAACAGAGGCCCCGGTGTTGGGATTCCCGGAGGAAGAAGGACAATGGTGGCTTGACACAGACGCCAGTGACGTGGGAACGGGAGCCGTGCTATCACAAGAGCAGAGAGGGGAGGAACGGGTGATAGCTTACACGAGCAAAACCCTGGAGTCAAACGAACGAAAGTATTGCACCACGCGGAAAGAACTGTTGGCGGTGGTGCGAGCTTTGAAGCATTTTCGGTGCTACATCTATGGCCAACGCGTGATAGTCCGGACGGATAACAGCGCGGTTAGTTGGCTGCAGAGGAGTAAGGAACCGATGGGGCAGGCTGCTCGGTGGATCGAGATTATCGACTCTCATGATGTGTCGTTCCAACACCGACCGGGCAGGAAGCATGGGAACGCTGACGCGTTGTCCCGGTATCCGTGCAAACAATGTGGAGAGGAGCACGAGAATACCGAACAAGTGAGAGTAGTGACGCGGGCCCGGGGGTACGAGCCCGGATGGTCCCCGCAGGAGATGAGAGCAGCGCAGAGGAGGGATCGAGATATAGGGCCGATTGTCGCACGGATGGAAAAAGATGCGGACCGGCCAGGTTGGGAGGCCATATCTCCGGAATCCCGGGAAACAAAGATCCTATGGAGGCAATGGGAACGATTAAGCCTCAGGGATGGCGTGCTGCATCGGAAGTACTGGGAACTAGAAGGACATGGTTGGAGGAACCAGTTGGTCGTTCCCCGAGGGGAACGGGCCAAGCTGGTAAGGGAATACCATGGAGGCGCGGCAGGAGCGCATTTAGGAGTCGCCAGGACGACGGCCCTGTTGGAACAAGGGTTTTACTGGCCGGGACTCCGGGAAGACGTGCGGAAGGAATGTCGAGAATGTGATTGCGCGTTGCTGAAAAAGGGAAGAGGAAGACGGGAGCCGCTACATCAGTACATAGTGGGGGAGCCGATGGAACGGCTGGCCATGGATGTTTCGGGCCCGTACCCAGTCACCAAACGAGGAAATAAGTATTGCCTGATGGTGGGATGCTATTTCACCAAATGGTTGGAGTGTTTCCCGATCCCGGATCAAAAGGCAACGACAGTGGCGAACAAACTGGTTGAAGAAGTAGTAGCACGGTACGGCGCGTTTCGGGAACTACACTCGGATCAAGGCACGAATTTCGAATCCGAGGTGGTGGCTCAGGTCTGTGCACTATTCGGGATTCACAAAACAAGAACGACGCCGTACCACCCCAGGAGTGACGGGTACATAGAACGAAGTTTCCGTACTTTGGGGTGTTGTTTGAAAGCCAGCTGCCGAGCGACAGGTCGGGAATGGGACGAGATGGTCCCGCTCGTGATGATGAGTTATAGAGCAACGCCGCAAGCCAGCACGGGAGTGACACCGAACATGATGATGCTGGGCCGACAGACCATGATGCCGCGACAGGCGATTTATGGGAGACCTCTAGGACCAGAGGAGGAACCCCGACGGGTAGGCGACTATGTGGAAAGCCTGGAGGAAGGGCTAGTCGCGGCCTATCGGGAGGCCCGGGCGGGGCTGAAACGAGCCGCCATCCATCAGAAACACGAGTATGATGGGAAGGTGACTCGACGGGAATACCACGCCGGAGAACTGGTCTGGGTGCACGATACGGTAGTGGATAGGGACAAGGGAACGAAGTTGCGATTTCCATGGATAGGCCCTGCACTGATCGTCAAGGTGCTTGACCGAGGACGGGTGGTAGTACGGAAGAAACGAGGGAAACCGGGGGGGGTGGTCCATGTGGACCGCCTGGAACCCTACCGAGGACACGCTGCGCCAGCTTGGATGGTAGCTGACCAGCAAGGATACGAGGCTGCACAGTAAATGCTTGGGGTGGGGCGCGCTAGGGCACGTAAGGAAACGGGGTACCCCCTTTTTGTGATGAAGTCGTTTTCGTGTCTCGATTCCGCAGGTGGAAGAGGACCAAGGGAACGACCAAATCGGCGCTACACAGAAAGGCTTTGGCCAAAAAGGACTGATCAACCTGGGGCCATTGAGTCGGGGCGGTGCGTTGACCACTACAGTAGGAGTGCAGGTCGTTAGGCTGTAGAGATTCGCTACCTAGCTGAAGATTGGTTCTCTTGCGGATGTAATATAGGTGGGAAATGCGGGGTTGGAACGAAAAACGGCGTTCGGGAGCCACGACGGCCCGAATGTCTAAAGTAGTCCCACGGAGCCGCTTTCCGGTCAGTTCGGAGGAACCACAGCGTGGAAAAGATGGTTGGATTACAACGGAAGACAGACCCGGTGGCAAGCTGGTGAAGACTTCTGAAGTAATGCCGACTTGGTAATACCGCTTTATAGCGTCCAGGAGACCGGAGGAGAGTAGATGCGGCACTCTCGGGAACGCCGGAGGAACGAACGGACGGCTGTAAAAGGCGAGGCCTGAAACGAGGACGGGCTTTAAAGTAGGTCGTAAAAGGAATAAAAGAGGACAAAGAGAACGGGGCGGCGGCGAGGAGATGATAACGCCGAGCCCCTGTGTTCTCCGGGAAGTGTGCGGAAGCACTGTGAGGGCCAAGATGAAAAAGGCAAGAAAAGGCGAAGAGGGATGAAAGGACCGAGGGCGTCCGGTGGGGCAATAAAAGGCCTAGGAAAAACGCGAGGACGGGCGAAGGGCCGCGAGGTAAAGAAAACAGGCGAGGCGGTGACCAGCGGCGGGCCCCGGGGACCGGAAAATAGTAGGGGGCGCCACCGTAGAAGTGGATGGTGAGTCTGACGCTAGGGGTCGCTAGTGCAGGCCACGCCCACTTCCGCCTGCGGCGGCTATAAAAGGCAGAGCGCTCGCCGGAGCAGGTCATTCTGGTCAGCCGACCAGGATTCATCGAATCGCAGACGAGCAGACTGAGCTAAGGAGAAGAAAACAAGAAGAAAAAGCAGAGAAGCGAGACGAGCAGCATCACCACGAGACAAAAACGGAAACGGCTGACGGGACGAGCTTCAAGATTGGAACGAGCCCCGAAAGCCCGGAAAACAGACACGATGAGCGGACAGTGCTGGGAAGGACATTGTCACGGAAAGGAGTTTAAGCACTTGGCCAAGCATATTAAAGGCCAGCACGATGGATTACGGAAGCAGTACTACATGTGCCCGGTGTGTTCGAGTCGAGCCTATTCGACACACCAAGACTGGAGAAAGCACATGACGGAATCACACGAAGGGAACCTGCAGAGGGGGATGCCGAAGCAAGACCCCCTTCTGAGGCTGGAGTATGCTGCGGCGTTCGCCTTGGACCCGAAAGGACGACCGCCGTACACCAGTTTCGCTACTGGGGATGAAACGGCGGCCCGGGTAGCCAACATGGAACGGGACTACGCGGTGCGCCATCCAGAGGGGTTTCAACCCCCTGAGAGGGCGGTGGATAAGGAGGCACCGGAGAGGCCGCGACGGCAGATCCGCATCCCTTACTACCCGAGGGCGTCAAGAGGATCCGAGGACAGCGACGCCGAGCAGCTGGAGCAGGTAGCAACCGAAGAAGGATCAGAGGCCGACGAGGCCGGCGAGGGAGCCCAAGCAGCCAAAGCAGCAGGGAAGGGACCCCTGGCCGAGGTGGCGGAACGATCAACACCCACGCGTCGTTCCCCTCGGAGGGCCGCGAAAGGAGTACGGAAGGAAGACACCGAGTCGCCGCGAAGCGCGAGCCGGGCCGTGGTCAACCCGAAGCCACTCCTGACACCAGACCAAATATCAGGGTTAGTACAGAGCCGAATTAAGAAGTTAAACGCCCAGGGAGAACCACGGGAACCGAGAGGACGAGGACTCCCAGGCAGAGGAAAAGGACGGACATCCACACCCACCCCGAAGCCGGGTTGCTCAGGAATACCACCGGGGGCTGAGGTGGTGGAATTGGTGAGCTCGTCCGACGACCAACGACCGAAAGTCAAGGAAGAAGAGGAGCCGCTCGCTTTCAAGAGGCCCCCGACGCAGGGATGCCCGACGGAGGAGCCGTCGCGAAAGAAGAAGTGGAAAAAGGTCAAGAAAGTCCCGAGAGAATTGGAGGAGGGAACGAGTTCGGACCAGTCGGAGTCAGGCAGGAGTATGTCGGCCCGAAGCGACCGGTCTTTGATTATCGCTGAGTCTAGCAGCACGGGAGAGCTGGGACCATCACAGCCTGAGACCTCGACAGGAGTCAAACGGACCACGGGACTAGAACCACCTTGTAGCGACGCACAATTTACTATGATGACAGTTCATAAGAAATCGGTGATATACGAATCACGACACCCGAGGTACCCCGGGTATTTAAAAGGAACAATGAACCGGGAGGGATCGTTCAGGGGTTACCACGAGGTGAGATCCGACCGGGAGCTGGAGGACAGCATTCGGGAAGCACAGGGAGGCCGGCTGGTGGAAAGAGAAGCATTGTACCTAGGGAGGTTTCTACGCGAGATGGCAGAAAGGCAGGGACTCAAACCGTCGGGGCGAGTGGAGAAAGTAAAGTATGTTCGGCATGCGGCCAGGCCGGAGGACACGGCGTCGACGGCCTCGACACAGCCGCTGTTCTCTACCCCTACCCCGACGAAAGCAGATTCACCCCTGGAGAAGATGGTATGTAAGCAGCCGATAGTGCCGCCCCCAGGATTGAAACGAATGAGAGACATTACGGTAGCACCAGACACGCCAGAAACACGGGCGGCGGTTGACAACCTGACTCGGGCCAGTTTGGGGAGCTCGTTTTTCGGGTCGCAAGGATCGGAGGAGACCCCGGGACCACCGTCGCCCGAACGTATGGGATCGCCGCCAGGACCGGATACCCCACTCAAGGACGAAGACAAACACGGGCGGGCGCTACAACCGCGGGTTGTGATACACAGATTACAAATGCCGGCTGCCCAGTCCATGGACGAGGAGGTGGAAGACTCAGAGGACATGGAGTTGGGGCAGGCCGAGACCAGAGGATACGAGCTGGAGAAACAAGAATTGGACGAGTCGGGAGCGGATTCAGTGTTCGGGTCTATCGGAACGGAGATGCCGACGGCAGGACCATCTAGAGAAACACCGAGACTCAAGTTATTACGAACACAGGCCGTTCACCAGGTCTTACAGGGACACTTTCCGGTGACGGCGCGAGCGGTACGAGACTGGGACGCGGAAAAGGCCATTCGGGTGCAACTGACGTGGCCCCCGAGAGAGGTGCGAGGAATGACGGCCAAGACAAGAGCAATGGCTTCGGCGTCTATGGCGTTCCTGATGGCACTAGAAACGGGCCGCAAGCCAGAGACATTTGAAGAAGCGATGGCGCAGTTCCCGACGGCGGCACTGGGGCCGTTGACCAGGGAGTTCCCGGGGGTCGACCAGCTAGTTAACGAACACAACCGGACCGTCCAATTGGCTCAGACCCTAGTGATGCACAAAAACGAGGATCAACTGGATGACTTGTTGAAGGCGACAAGAGAGGCGGAAAAACAGAGCGGAATGGTGGATCAGCTTCTCGAACTCCCCGCTAGGGAGGAGAGACTGTTGCTGCCGATCCGACGCCAAGAGGAAGGGTGAAGTGGATGCTGCTCGAGGTCTTGCACGGAAGAAAAACAGCGCGACGGAACCAGAGGCGGAAGATGGCGCGTCGCGAGTCGGGTGGGGAGGGATTACGGGGCGTTGGCTCCTCACCCATAGTGTCAAACCCCCAGGGAGAGAACCGGGCCGAGGCGGAGGTACCTGAGCCGCACAGGAGGCCGAAGCCTGGATAAAAGACTCTCCTGGAGACCGCTGGACGGGCCTGAAAACTTTACTTAAACTCATCGGGAACGGACTGGCGGGCTCGAACATTTTTATCTTAATTTATTCTTATTAGTTTCTTTATGGAAACCTTCTTGCGGAAGTGAACGAAACCACATGTGTTAGGAGGTGTTGAGCGTAATCAGCGAGCTGGAGGGTCCATGACTGGAATGAACTTACCAAGCCTGCGGGGCGAATACGGGACGGAAGGAGGCGCTAGGAGGAAAAACAAGTTTGTAGCTGTTCCTCTTCTTCCCTGGAGCCCGCTGCGTTGGGTGGGACCGAGCAGATGGAACGGGATCGTCCGGTCGCGGAAATGGATAACGGGCCGGGCGACCCGGGAGCGAGAGTGAAAGTTGGGAGGCGGAATCGAGGAAGGGAAATCAGAAAGGACGGATAGTGTTGTCATTGTAGTCTTTGAGTCGACGGTCGTGCCGGGGTAAATAAGGTACCGATGGGCCGGCGACTCGCCGCTGGAGGAAAGGCTGGCGCGGGCCAAGACTGAAAACCCTTCTCCCGCGCTGCCTTGAGCGATCTGGAGGCGAGGAAGAGACGACCTCTGTCCTCTAGCGGCACTTCTACTTCCTGCAACTTTGTCTTCTTGATTTTGGATGGATCGATCGGAATGTGGATGAACCCGGATTCATGTACCATCATCTTCTGAGTTTCCTTGTCTTCAGCCTCTTACCGCATACGAAGAGCGGCAAAATGGAACTTCTCGACCTGAATGCTGGTTTTATCGTGCCAGAGTTGATGCAGCGAGTCGTGAAAGGACTGCGGCAAGTCGTAGATGTCTCCCGGAGGACCAAGGCACGAGCAGGGACGATAACTTAGGGGCCCTGGCTCGTGACCGACCGTAATATATAGTAAAAACAATACATGAACGAGAAACGAAAAAAAAAATTTTAATAGACTTACTAAAACTTATATTAATCTCTCACCTGCTGTAACGACAGAGACTCCTTCCATGTCGTATTTCCTGATGTCTTCTTCCCGAGGAACGAAACAAAATAGTCTTTGAAACATATAGGGAAGTAATCTTTGCAATATACAGGGAGGTGGTGCTTGGAACGTCGGCTGCGGATGCCCTGATAGACAAATCAAGAGGTCTGCAAAGAGCGACGAGGAGCGATCCTTCTTGGAGTTCATCGGATGAGTTCTCTATACATGCTATTTTATTGTGAATGGGCCCGTTCCGGATCTCAAACGTTGACGTTGGGTGCAGGTCCCAGTTGATGTCGTCCATCTTCACTTTCTACGGCTTCTTCTTCTCCTTCTCACTAATATCTTCAACTTACCAACTTCGAACCGTCGTACCTAGGAGCAGCCCGGAACGGCTCGGAGCTGTTGTCTCGGCGTTCGTCATAGGCATAGTGTCTCCATGCAATGTGACATGGCACCGTGGACGACTGTGGCCTTACTCCAAAATCAAACCAGACCGGATCTTAAACTTACCTCTATTAACGAACTATTTGTTGGTATTACAGTCTTACGAAAATCGTCAATAAGCACGGTCCTCCGGGAGGACGAGGAGAAAAATTTAGTAAGCGAAGCGAGGCCCGAGAGCCTAGGACACGAACGAGGGCCCGAGTGCCCGAACCAGGAATCCTCTTCTTAGGAAAATCATCTCATCAGTAGAACGAAGGAGCCTCCCTCTCGCCCCAAAGAGGACTGTCTTCCTGCCGTTGCTTACGGGGGGGGGGAGGGATGAGAGGCACCGGCTCCTGTCATCAAAAAGAAACTTCATCAAAACTATCTTCTTAATCAGGTCTCCGTTCCGGTTGTTGTCATGCCACTTGGGCCCGGAACGGTGACGGAAATACTTTATTATGGTGGACTCTCTCCGACATCTCTTTCTGAAATCCTGAAATCTTCAAATGTGTCGACGTGGTCGAGGACGGAACATCTTGATGCTGGGTTAACCACGAGGACATGTGTCGTAAAAGTCAAACTTCAGTTCCTGTACGGAAAACGGACACTTCATCAATAATTAATGATTCTAATCTTCTCAGTCTCACCTTCACCCGAACTCCATCTCAAAGCTTCACCGTGACAAGTAGCACGAAACCCGCGACGTCGTCTGCTGAAGCTTCCACTCTAAGCTTTAATGAATGAAGTTAAGTTCCTTTCCACATACAACGCCATCTTCTTCTTTGGGTACCTTGGCCTCTGGCTCGAACATGTTGTCCTTGCCAACCGTGAAAAAGTCACTGGGGGGCTCTGAATGCCGAGGCGACCGAGGGTGCGAAGTCCAAAAAGAACATTCTATCTACAAAAGCTTCAGTCTTTCTTCTTCAACTCATCCTTAAAATCATCATCATCACCTAAGAGAACGCAGAGAAGAGTAACAGTTACGGAAGAACGAGGGGTCACGACCGACCGGGTAGGAGAATCACGACCGATTCTCTACCCAAAAACAAGGGAGAACGTCTGGACGACGGCAGAACGGACCGAGGGTCGAGAGGACTAAGGGTCACGACCGACCCTGGCCTCTGGGTGGGAGAGTCGCGACCGATTCTCCACCCGAACTAGGGGAGAACGTCTGGACGACGAAAAACGAAGGGAACGGGGGCACTGCGGGTCACGACCGACCCATGGCCCCGGGCAGGAGGACCACGACCGGTCCCTCTGTCCTAATGAGGGTAAAGAAAAGGCGAGGAAAAACGCGCCGAGGGGCTAAGTAAACAGAGCCCAGAGGAGAGGAGCGGGGGCGACGGGGTCACGACCGATCCCCAGTCCCGGGTGGGAGAGCCACGACCGGCTCGCTCATCCTAAAAGACGAAAAAAACAGGAGGTCCTAAATAGATCAAGGATAAGAGAACTCTGACGAAGATAAAAAGAGACTAAGATATATAAAAACGAATTATATGAACTTTTAAAAACGAAGAGAGAAAAACGAAGAAAGAAAAACGAAGAAAGAAGAGAAATAATAATTAGCCGGATAGGCCCCGGGGGCCCTCCGAAGTTGACCGGGGAGGACAGAGGGTGACACCTCCTCCTCTGCCGATAAGGAGCGTAGGATTGAAATGTTTCTGGTTCTAGAGTATGTTCTGTTGTCGTTGCTGTATGAACTGTGTTGAAATTTTGTATAACGTGTTTTCCCACCTTTCAAGAAGGTGCGGGAGGGTGTGATGAACGGCTATTCAGCCAAAATACATAGAGGTTAAAATAATAGAAATAAGGTAATAATGGAAATAGATGTAAAGAACGAATATGTAAAGAACGAATAACGAATATGTAAAGAACGAAGAACGAAATAGATGTAAAGAACAAATATGTAAAGAACGAATAACGAATATGTAAAGAACGAATAACGAAAACGTAATGGAACGAAACCCGGAAATATGTAAACCGGAAGTGAAATGTAAACCGGAAACGGAATATATAAACCGGAAGTGACGTCAATTGTAGGTCACGTGACCGAAGGCAGCCAATCAGGGCTGACCTCTCTAGTATATAAAGGGGCGGTGAGGCCCGAATAAACAGAGTTCTTCAACAGTTCTCCTGGTGTCCAGACGTGTCCTCTTTCCTGAAACAACCACTAAAGATGAGCCGAATAGAGTAATTAAGTCGAAGTTAGGACAAAACAGTCGAAGTCCGAGATAGGTAGTCGAAACATAGGGTAAGGGGCCCGAAGGCCCGAAGAACGAGGAACGAGGGAACGAAGTAGGGCACGAAGGCCCGAAGTAGTACCGGAAACCGAGGCGTAGTATGGTACGAAGACATGGGGAGCGGAACGAGGGAGCGAAGTCCGCGGGGACGAGGGCGCGGCGTGCTCGGCCCCACGCTACCAAACAATAGGCGACCGTCGGCCCGTCGCCCCCGCGGACCGGAACTCAGGGGTGGACCGTTCCCCGGCCGACCCGTACCCCTGCCATAATTTCCCTCCCCCGCAGTCCTCCGTCGACATCGAGTGCCGATCGATTCGCTCAGCCCCCCCTCGTGCGCGAGGCACGACTCTAGAAACACATCTCGGTTCTTGGCCCGGATTCCCCGTCCGCCCCGAGACCCGAACAACCCCCACGTTCCTCTGTCGTAAGAATCGGCAACCCCGACTTACCAGAGAACGTCACAATTCCATATCTTGGGAATGTATTATAGATAGTATTATTGGAATTATTTGGATTTGGAAATAACTTTGTAAACTGGATCAAGGTTATCTATAATGAAGCAGAGGCATGTGTTTCTAATAATGGGTTCAATACATCATGGTGTCATCCCCCACGAGGTACTCGGCAAGGCTGTTGCATATCTCCTTATCTTTTTGTCATTGTGGTTGAAATATTAGCAATTATAGTGAGAGAAAGGGAGACCATTAGGGGTATTAGTATGGGTGAACGTCAGATTAAAATTTCCCTGTTTGCAGATGATGTGGTGTGTTATTGTAGAAGCAAGGCTGATTTATTGTGTATCCTAGACTGTTTAGAAAGGTTTCGGCGTTATTCAGGTTTGACAATTAATAAACATAAAACAAAGCTTTTATAGTTAGGAAAGAATACTTCACGGATCAACTACAAAATGCCTTTTGAGGTAGTTGAAAATATGGTATTACTTGGCATAAAAATCGGTCAAAAGAACGATGCTGAAATAAGCTATAGGTGGAATTTTGAAGAGAGACTAAAAAAATGTGTACAGAGCTGCCATGATTGGAGAAATAGAAACTTATCAATTAAAGGCAAAATAGTGATAATTAATAGTTTACTTATACCTTTATTACTGTATCCAGCTTCCGTATCGTTCACTCCAAAGAGAGTATATGTAGAGTTTAAAAAGATTATTTGTACCTTCATCTGGTCATCTTCTGTTAATAGGATAGCGTATGATACCATGTGCAGGAAGATAAAGGATGGAGGGATGGGACTGCTAGATCTCGAGACTATGATTTCTGTTTCTAAGATTAACTGGGTTAGAAGGTTGTGTCTGAATGATTTTGATTCATGGACTTTACATGCTAGAGCTGTATTTGGAGTCAGGGATTTATTTTATGATATTTTTTGTATAAAAAACAAGTCCATAGGAAAGAATGTCTTCACTCCTTTTTACAGAGAAGTATGGATAACTTGGAATAAATTTTACAACAGAGACCCAGTTACTAAAAAAAAAAAATACAAAATGATATTTTGTGGAATAATGAAAGAATTGTGATTGGTAAGAAGGTGATTCAGTGGAGGGAGTGGAAGAGGGCTGGTATATTGAAAGTACGTGATTTGATTTCAAGGTAAGGGCAGTTTATGAACAAAGAGATGATAAACGAAGCTTATGGAATTCAATGCAATTTTTTAGAAGTAATGCAGATCAAAAATGCTATTCCATGGATGAGAACTAACTTTGCTGTTGTTTCAGACTTATCACCTAGAGATATCTTTACTCATTATGATCAAAAGCCCTTGAATATATTTGATTGTGCATCTAAAAAGCTATATGATGTTTTCAGTGATACTAAAAACCATCATCTCAAGGTTCATGATAAATGGAAAAAAGATTTCACTGAAGATGATTTTAGTTTACAAGAATGGCAGAAATTGTATAAGGTAGCTTTTATTTCCTCTAGGGAAACTAAGATACAGTCTCTCCAGTTTAAGATAATACATTGAATAATTCCTTGCCAAGATTATCTTTTTAAGAGAAAAGTAGTTGAGAGTCCACAATGTCCTATATGTGGAGAAACAGATGATATAGTTCATTTTTTCCTCACTTGCCAGGTGGTAAGAGATTTTCTTACACAAATAAAAAAAACTGGATGGGAAATATTTTAAAGATTGATTTGGAAGATTGTTCAGATAAAGATTATCTTCTTGGCATTGTAGGGGGAGGGGAAAGTATTAGAACTACTAATTTTATGTTTCTATGGGCCAAATTCTATATTTACAGGCAGCGACTTTTTCATAATGGTTTTCTAGATGTTTACCAATGGGTATATGAGTTGCGCTGTAAAATAGCTGTGGAGAGTTACATATGTCGACGTGAATATAAAAAGAAGGAAAAGATACCATGTAAGGATCTCCTTTCTAGAATACATGGTTTGTAATAATATATTTTGCTTCTTTTCTAATAATCGGATGAATGTGTTATGTTGACCTTGATAACTAGTAGATGCATGATACATGAAAAGTAGAAATCTCAGTGTTTATATGTATTTTCATAACTTGTACCTTTATCTTTTTTTTTTTCCTTATACAAAAAACTCTGTTGAACAAAGGTTTTTCATATGATGTTGTTTGATAGAAAATGTTTGTATGCAGAGCCCAAAAAGTGGAGCAGAGGAAAAGACTTGTATATTTCATTTTGAAATAAAATGAGCACTGCTCTTTACAAAAAAATATATATATCTAACATTGTTAAGGGGGGAACCCATTGAGTGATTTAACTATAATTTTGGTTGTTTTGACCAGTTCTGGTTGTTTAACCCTTTCCAGACCGTCGAGAAGCCACTTTTCACATGTTTTTCATTGACATGAGAAATGAAAATGCCAATTAAAGCCATTAATCCATGATAAATTAAAGCATATTATATATCAATGGAAAGATGATAATCTCAGAATTCTAAATTTGTTATTGGAATTATGGAAATATAATTTTCTGGTCACGTGACCAGGGTCATGTGACCTGACAATTTCTAGGAAAAGTTGACAAATTTGATCAATTTTTCAGAAAATCGGGTGAAAAAGGGTTAAATATTGATTTTTTAACAAAGTTTAGTATTAAGAATACGTAGTATATGGTAAATGGAAAAAAATGATGTGTCATTTTGTTTAATGTCTGTAGGCAGTACTATAAGTAATTGCCAATGATAGAATGCATGTTTGACTTGAGAATTTGGGTAAATCAACAATTTTTCTATATTTTCCAGCAATTTAGAGTCATAAAACATTTAAAAATTGGCAAATAGATATGGATAAAATATTTTCAAGGTGATTTTCATGAAGAGATATGCTTTGCCTAATTGCAAACCAAATTTGAATTGTAAATAGCTAGTTACCCATGAGAAAAGTGGTTAGAGTTAGACGTTGTACTTAATGTGCAAACATTCCTGTTGGCTACCTGTGACCTTTTGACCTTTTTAGACAAAATATGCATAATACTGCTACCTTTTGTGCCATATTTTATAGATTATGATTTGAAAAATCAGCAGCACTTGGCAATATATCATTTAAGTATAGCAAGAACATCATTTCTGGTTAGATATAGCAAACAATATTTTGAATTATGGTATATGTATCAAAAAGACTATATAAAAATGAAAAATAATATACTCGATAATTCAGGATAATTTTATGGTAATGACGAAACATTGAACCTATGCATATCTGGAGGCTGCAAAAACATGATAATAATATCAATTGTGTAAAAATAATGTTCAGTATCTTGGGCCATCACCTGAACAACCAATTAGGCAGAAAAAAGTAAAAGAATTCATTAAAAATTGAAAGTAGGGTGAAGAAAACCAGTTATGGTACACATATGTACCAAATTTGCATTGGCGGTCTGGAAAGGGTTAATTCTGATAGTTTTGACTAGATCTGGCCGAAAACAGCTAGAAATAGTGTTCCGACTCAGCAATTCAACAAAATAAATCTGCCAAATATCTGACAATGTTAGTTTTTGGTAGTTGGTGATCTGCTAAGTGACCAGAATCATAGTTGGGTCACTCAGTGGGCTCCCACCTTTAGATATTTTCTAAGCGATTTGCTGATTTAAGGGGGGGAACCGATTGAGCGACTTAACTATATTCAGGTCATTTCAACCACTTCTGGTCGCTTGATTCTGGTCAAAAACGACCAGATCAGGTCAAAAAGGGCCACAAATGGTGTTCCATTGAGTGATTTTACCAGATCTGGTCATTTTTTTCCTAAAACAAAGCAACCAAAACTAGTCGAGACAACCAGAATTTAGTTTAGTCACTCAATGAGTTTCCACCTTAAAAGTGCATTTCTGGTCGAATCGCACAATGGAACACCAATTCTGGTCATTTTTGACTAGATTTGGTCGTTTCCACCAGAACTGGTATCATGGCATAACTTTGGTTTAAAATAATGGAAAACAAGCATGCACTATTTTTTCTATTTCACATCTATAAATATTTGATATTTTTCAAGTTGGTTTGAAAATTCATTCATTCCACATAGAAATAAAACAAATATTTGTATATTTTCTATATTTTTTCTTGAGTTTTTGTCTAAAAAATCAGTCGAAATAAACCTGCAGGTGCCTAAAATACAGTAAATCAGCTATCCGTGGTAGGGAGAAATCACTGAATGGATCCCACACATTACCAAGATTAAAATGACAGACACGTTCAATATAATGATTCCTAATGCATTTATTCAGATTACTTAGATGTAAAACAGTAACCTTCCCGACGACATTTTGACTTTGAAGTTTAGATTTGTCTGAACATATAAACATGATAATTATGTATGTACATCTCCTTGCACTCGAAACATTGAATTATTTACAGTGAAGTGACATGCTCTTACCAAGAAAACTGATAAATTAACATTGTGTGTTTGTCTCAAAAGTCACAGTGATTCAAATCTTATAATCTTTAAATGGTTCCAATACTACAGGATTCTTTTCCAAATTACACCATGTTTATTATGATAACACATTGTCCTATGATTGGTGGCTTTATAAATTGTAATAGTCCATTTTGCTTTGAACGCTCCTTTGGCAGCCAGCCATGCCCTTCCATATCTTAGGACGTATGTGTAATAACAGGTAGTTTGAGTGACTTTAAGGGCAATGGCTCCATGTGTTTATGTGCATCCATACTGCGCAGCCTGGCTGTATGAGTGTGCAGTGGACCATGACCACAAAGGGTGAAAATACTTTACTATAGGAGTCTATGGAGGGAAAATGCGTTTTTGCTCATAGCTCTGTTAATATTAATCCAATTATCATACAGTAAGTGACAAAGTTGTAGCCCAAAACATTGTGCATTCATATATTTAGTCAAATTTAATAGGTTTGCAACTATTAATAAATTATGAATTTCTAATAAAACTACCATTTTCGACCAAACCCTTCATTTTAGATTTTTAAATTTCCTGAAAAAGTTTGAACGGTGACCCCTTATTTCTTTTCATTAAATGATAGCCAACACTTATCCCAATCAAATGTAGGTATTTCAAGTAATTTTCAACGTTGATAATGTTTTTATTACCAATTTGATAAACAATTTATTCTTTTGTATCACCAGATTCTTCAAATTAAATTTCCTCAAAATAACTTTATTTTCATAATTTTGGCAAATAATGCATTATATATAAACATTAACATATCTACATTATCCAAATGAGTTAAAAACATAATCAATGATTTTCATTAATGTGATTAAGGAATCTCTTAAAGTTATTGTAATTTGTGAAAATACTGACATTTTCGTTTTTTTGCTAATTTTGTGATGTTTTTAATTCAAAAGTTAGCATGGTGACCCCCTATTTTTTCTACATTTTTGGAATTCATAGACCCTAAACTCCAGAGGGGGAGGTGGGGTGTGAGGGCGCCCGCCCCTCTCTTTTTTTCGGGAAATTTTGCATTTTTTTAATGTAAAATTCTGACAAAGTAATTTAGGGAAAACATTTTCAATAGCGCCCCCCCCCCCCCCCTTTTCGAAATTCTGGATCAGCCAGTGCCAGTACTAGTACTTCCAAGCTGTGGACACGGCCTGACGCCCCTGGCCTCTTATGGTTGATCACACTCTCTGTGAGGGACATATCTTCTAGTAAACACGATTCAGCTATTTTCAAAACTACGAGGGTGCCACATAAAGGCGCTTTGCGTCAGGATTCCTCTCTAGGACCTCGTCAACATTTCTCCCATTTTTGTTGTCCGAACATGTGCGTTTTTCAACCGGATATTTTTTCAAAAATACTGATTTAACAACATTTCGAAAATGGTGGATCCGATATTGACAAATGTGCTATTTGATAGCTAATGACATTGTATTGATCAACTTGCTATCCCCCCTCCCATCCCCAACCACACCTATGATGGCCCTCTTTCTTTATTTTTTATCAAAATCCGCCCTTGATGAATTAGGAAGTGACACACCGGATGTTTTGAGCATTCATGGTCCACTCTGATGCATCTCATGGCAGGTTACTTTCTCTGTCGTTTGTTGTTCTCTATCTTCTGGCAGTTTACACTAATAGTTCCCTGGACTCGACTCACCACCTCTCCGGCTGCCCGGATAACCTGCTGAAACCGACCAAGCGCACAGATGCCAATCCATGTATACGCTCTGTGGAAAAGTGCTACTTACTTAACACTTTCTAGACACTTGAAAAAACACACTTTATGAATAGTTTGACTGGGAATTTACACTTCAAATTTAAAAGAAAATACTCGTATATGGGTATATGTACTGTTCTGTCTCAAATTACTCATAAGTAGGAAATCCTAAAAAAAATATAGGCGACGTATATCTCTGCATAAAGATTTTAACTCATTTGCGAGGAGAAAAAAACGTTCTAGGGTCAAACGACAATTTCAACGAGCAACATAAGCTTAGTGCAGTAGATTCTGGGAGTTGTCTTCCATAGCCTTCCGTCTGAAGAACGTAGACTAATCTAAGTGACATCAAAAACAATCATGTGTAAATTTGAAGTCCAAAGCTATACCTGCGATTCTTTTACTGTCTCTGTGGTTTGTTGCTCATTTTTCAAAGTTCCCTTTAAATAGTACACTGGTAAAACATTCTTGGACATGCAAAGCATACAAAATTACTTGTGAATCCTTTCTTCTTTAGGGTTACTTCACAAAACATGTAGAACATTTCAACCCACACAACCTCTCGCCGCTTGCTATGGTGACGTGTTGATGACGTAATAGTTAATGACGTATGATGGATGACAACCTGAGGTGACCCGAGGTCAGGCCTAAGGTCACAGAGGTCACCGGTACCCCAGCCGTTTCTTCTCCTTCTCCTTCTTCTTGACGATGTCCAGTTGGCGGTCCTTCCACGAGCTCTTTCTCAGTTTGATCGGTCGGTTCCCCACATATTTACCTGAAAAGATGCAAAAAGTTCATTGTCAATTTAGATTTTTTTTTTATTTCAGGTCGACCTTTCCCCTTGATTCTTGGCACAAAAATGCCACTCCCCACTCACGATCTCTTTTTTTACAGAAGCAATTGAGAGAAGAATAACCGTAGATAATAAATTCCAGACCTTAAATTTTATTTGAAAAACTTGAAACTGAAACAAAACTACTCATGTAATTGAAAATAACAAAGTAGGAAATCCTACAAAACTTTTATGAAAAATGGCATCTCGGCCTGCAGGTTCCCGCGCCACCCACAAGGGGGCTCTGTAGGGTGTCAGTGGGTGGTACGAGTGACAGCGGTGTCGTGCGTATAAAGCCCAGCTCACTCCGGGACGGCTGGAGGAGCAGTTCCCCACCACCTCCTCACCTCACCTGGTCGACTCCTCTCCTCACCTACCGAGTCTCCCCCAGACGAGCCTGTCAGACTCAGTTACTACTACACAGGGGGAACCCATTCAGGGTCTAGCCAATCTCTTCACCACACTCCCGGGTATCAGCACCAACTGACCATTCAGGGGTAATTCACCCGCTCAACAATCTTCTCACAAATGCCAGTGAAGTTCCTCAGAGCGGCGCTGTGGTGAGCCTACTGAAACAACTCTTACAAGGAAACTTGTTGAACTTGATTAGGACCTAATCCTAAGGCCTGGGTTTTTTTCTCCAGACACTTTTCTACGGAGGGATCTCTGTAAAGCTTTGTCTTAGAAGATCCTTGTCTGCTTATTTAATCACTCACACTAGTGTACGCCCCAGGAGGTGAGGGTCGTACACCATTGACCTGGGTGTGGGGCCGTAGGGGCAGTGTACAGCCCTGAGTCGCTCACCCCCCCCCCCCCCCGAGCTAATCGTCCACGCTCATTGAGGACACTCAAGGACCCCAGCACCACCCACAGCCACACCAGGTAAGGTCGGCCTTTCCCACATTTTACTTGGGCTTATTCTACTTTATTAGGACACGGGGAATTATTTCATAAACAGGGCAGATCTAGTGTGTTAAGTTTACCTGTGTGTGCAGCCCACTCCTACGGCAGGAAATCGACCCCCAGAGACTATTTTAACTGGCAGAGACTACTTAACCCCTACTGGGTCTTAACCTCCCTGTGCTTCAAAAACATTTGACATGTCCCTCCCTATTTACTTTATAATTTCATTCCTAAATGCAGGCGAGTATATAAGAGCAAAATCGGTACAAAGTTTTGCGCGTGCATGAGCGATGGTCGTCCCTCAATGAAATAAAATAAGCAATATAGTATTCTACTACATGTTGTACTATGGGGAGGGGCCACCCTACTACATGTTGTACTCTGGGGAGGGTGGGGCCACCTCCTACTACAAGTTGTACTCTGGGGTGGGTGGGGCCGCCTGCTACTACATGTACTCTGGGGAGGGTGGGGCCACTTCCCACTACATGTTGTCTACATGTTGGCCCCACCCTCCCCAGAGTACAACATGTAGTAGTAGGTGGGCCCACCCTCCCCAGAGTACACTTCCCACTACATGTTGTACTCTGGGGTGGGTGGGCCCACCTCCTACCACATATTGTACTCTGGGGTGGGAGGGGCCACCTCTTACTACATGTTGTACTCCTAATATAAGCGGTGGCTTAAATATGGGTTACTTTTTGAAATAAGAGCCTGTTAGGCCCCCACTTTAAGGGTGCGGCTTAGATTAAGGGTTTATACATCCTTGAATCCAATGGCATTAATGATAAAAATTATGAAAAAATACCAAAAGATAACTCCAAACCTTGGGGTACCGCTTAAATTAGGGGTTTTACGGTAAAGGGCCTTCCATTTAGTACAAGTGCATCAAGGGGGAGGTCCGAGATTTTTGAAAATGTGTGTATGTACTAAATGGAAGGCCCCTAGATATTGTACTCTGGGGTGGGAGGGGCCACCTCCTACTACATCTCGTACTCTCGGTAGGGGTGGGGCCACCTCCTAATATCCGTATATATGTGACTTTTGATCAGCTTGTTTTACTTAAACTTTCACATCCCTCTTTCAGAATGGGTTTACCGGGAGTAACCTTTTCTTTGGCACTCTTCCTCCTCCTGTGCCCTGATTGGCTGTTGTCAGCACAACCTCACCTACATGACAATCGTCCCTTCACAGACTTTCCCAACCAAGCCCTTCTACCTGCCACCAAATCGGTTCACTTAGAGACTGATAGAATAAGTCAGCAAGCAAAGCGAATGGTTAGTATCTTCCACTGCACCGGCTGGGGTGCGGGATGTTTTAAGAACAATGACCAAAACAAAGTGAGACCCAAAGTGAGAGGGAGGCCGTCCAAGAACAAGTCTCGACAAACCAAGTTGAGGAGGACAGGGTCGATCAAGTCACCCCGCATCAACTTCAAGTTCCACCCCTTCTTCCCACTAACCTCAGGTGAGTAAAACCGTGGACACTGCTTTTCCAAGTTTTTTTAATACTTTGCTTCACATGAAATAATGTAATTTGCAAACATAAAATTCATCACTTTTTCAAATTCTATGACTTTTGCATAAACATTACATTACCCAGGTTTGCATAAATCTGCATACGACAGGTGATAGTGACATCTGAACTGTGAAGAAATAATTGATATTTTCCATCTAATTTCTTATAGGCGGGTCTTGGGGGCCGACCGGAAAGCGGGGCTCCCCCAGTCTCTATGGTGACGTCCCCCGGTCAGCGGGTAGGTGGAAAGATGGGCCCGAGAACTGGAGTTGGCAGGTTAGATGCACTTTAACATGATTTTATTCAACCCTCCATGGGAGCGATAAAGTTATGCTATAATGACACAAGATCCGTAATTTTATTGTAAAATTTGGTGTTTGGTTATAAGGGCCTAACATTTTTGTGCTTATCAAATGTGATATAGCAACATCATAGAACATATCGACATACTTTTTGTGAATGTATGGCGTAAAGGAATCTTTGAACGATTACCTATGGAAATCTTTCTCTTGGGGCCATATTAATATTAATTATTGATTTTTGATAAAAAGTTTATATTACTGTTACTTCAGTTCGAGACTTTTCCATCCTTTAAGACGAAAGTAAATTTGTTCAAATTTGGTAGGATTCTCACGAAATTTTGGGATGCTTTCCTTTCACTTTTATTGACATTGTAATCTTGTTAAATAACATCTCGGTAATGATTGGCTCCTTTCAGCTGAGGATCACCCAAATAACAGGAGCAGCACAGTAATTGGTAGTATTGGAGGTGATGAATTCCTTGCGATAGCCGAAAAGATTACCAAAAGGACAGAAATACCAAACAAGACTATTGGAAAACATCCCGAGGACCTCAAACTCACTGGTGGAACACGTTTAAAATTCAGACGAGCTGGCGGCCATCATGGACCATATTAACTCTGCTGAGGATACTGTATTGGTGAAACTGCACCATGTTATTACTGGTGTTACTGTACCAGGCTAACTGTACCGTTGTATCTGTTCCAGGGTAAAGCCCCATAACCGATGGACCGATGGCCGCTGATGATGGCCTTCGGCGTCAGCGTAAAATTATTAAACATGTTTAATATGGATTGGTGCAGATGTCTGTGCTGACGTCAGCGCCGACACCGATGGCAGCACCGATTATGCGTGGGTTTGCTTTGGCAAAGCAGAGTCAGTCAACAACCGTGCCAGCGCCGATTCGTCCCAAAATTGGTTAGTGGGTATGGCACTTAACTGTACCATTGTTACTGTACCAGGGTAACAGTACCGTTGTATCTGTATCAGAGTAACTGTACCAGGGTAACGGTACCATTGTAACTGTATCAGAGTAACTGTACTGGTATTACTCTACCAGGGTATATACCATGTTACTATACCAGGGTAACTCCATTATTGTAACGGAACTATAACTGTGCAACGTATTAACCTAATGTAGGGCATCAGAATACGGCGGGGGATAAGAGGAGTGGAACAAGATTCACATTATCATTATCCAACATCATCCGTTCTCAACATTATCAAATCGCATATTGAATGGTTCTTGACATTTTTACACGTGAAATAAACTAAGAACGTTTTGCTTTACCCATGGAAACATGTTGACAGACTCATCTCCATGATATTCTTATAAGAGCGCTAAGCTTTTGGTTTCAAACTAATATGATCCCTTCTCGCTTTCTATTTAGTCCCAAGCCTTTGGTTTTAGGCAAACCCCTGACATTCTTGACTCCTTATTTCCGTATTCTTTGGCAACATGGAAAGCTTGTGGTTATAATTGTATACAATGTATTTCCACATTGTTCTAGATTCTAGATGGTGTTTTGCCATTTTCGCAATGAGTGATATTTCCAAGGAATACGTGGGTGTTCTTAACCCTCTTGGAAGTGGTCCTGTTAAGTAATGAATACCATTAGTTTTACCTGGGATTCATCGACGAAACGAGTACATGCCATTCGGCGATCATAATGGTCAGTGACAAGCTGTCGTTGGATTGAACAACATAATACGTCTTATCTCTGACAGGCTCACCCCCGTTATGTGGAGTTTATTTTCCTGTCCTGCATTTAGACTTTACTCACTAGCCTCTGTAACCTCTCCCCTCTCTCTGTCTGGCCCTGTAACCTGTCCCCTCTCTGACCCTGTAACCTGTCCCCTCTCTGTCTGGCCCTGTAACCTGTCCCCTCTCTGACCCTGTAACCTGTCCCCTCCCTGACCCTGTAACCTGTCCCCTCTCTGACCCTGTAACCTGTACCTCCCTGACCCTGTAACCTGTCCCCTCTCTGTCCGGCCCTGTAACCTGTCCCCTCCCTGACCCTGTAACCTGTCCCCTCTCTGACCCTGTAACCTGTCCCCTCTCTGACCCTGTAACCTGTCCCCTCTCTGACCCTGTAACCTGTCCCCTCTCTGACCCTGTAACCTGTCCCCTCTCTGTCCGGCCCTGTAACCTGTCCCCTCCCTGACCCTGTAACCTGTCCCCTCTCTGACCCTGTAACCTGTCCCCTCTCTGACCCTGTAACCTGTACCTCCCTGACCCTGTAACCTGTCCCCTCTCTGTCCGGCCCTGTAACCTGTCCCCTCCCTGACCCTGTAACCTGTCCCCTCTCTGACCCTGTAACCTGTCCCCTCTCTGACCCTGTACCCTGTCCCCTCTCTGTCCGGCCCTGTAACCTGTCCCCTCTCTGACCCTGTAACCTGTCCCCTCCCTGACCCTGTAACCTGTCCCCTCTCTGACCCTATACCCTGTCCCCTCTCTGTCCGGCCCTGTAACCTGTCCCCTCCCTGACCCTGTAACCTGTCCCCTCTCTGACCCTGTAACCTGTCCCCTCTCTGACCCTGTACCCTGTCCCCTCTCTGTCCGGCCCTGTAACCTGTCCCCTCCCTGACCCTGTAACCTGTCCCCTCCCTGACCCTGTAACCTGTCCCCTCTCTGTCTGGCCCTGTAACCTGTCCCCTCCCTGACCCTGTAACCTGTCCCCTCTCTGTCCGGCCCTGTAACCTGTCCCCTCTCTGACCCTGTAACCTGTCCCCTCTCTGACCCTGTAACCTGTCCACTCTCTGACCCTGTAACCTGTCCCCTCTCTGACCCTGTAACCTGTCCCCTCTCTGACCCTGTAACCTGTCCCCTCTCTGTCCGGCCCTGTAACCTGTCCCCTCCCTGACCCTGTAACCTGTCCCCTCTCTGACCCTGTAACCTGTCCCCTCTCTGACCCTGTAACCTGTACCTCCCTGACCCTGTAACCTGTCCCCTCTCTGTCCGGCCCTGTAACCTGTCCCCTCCCTGACCCTGTAACCTGTCCCCTCTCTGACCCTGTAACCTGTCTCCTCTCTGACCCTGTAACCTGTCCCCTCTCTGTCCGGCCCTGTAACCTGTCCCCTCTCTGTCTGGCCCTGTAACCTGTCCCCTCTCTGACCCTGTAACCTGTCCCCTCTCTGTCTGGCCCTGTAACCTGTCCCCTCTCTTACCCTGTAACCTGTCCCCTCTCTGACCCTGTAACCTGTCCCCTCTCTGACCCTGTAACCTGTCCCCTCTCTGACTATTGAAATTGAACTAAACATTGAAATTACCTCATTCCGGACATGTTTGATGAATGATATTGTCTTCATTCTTCACTAAAAGGGTAGGACACATTGCAGCTGTTTCTTTCATAAACTTCCGGATCACCTGAGTAGACTGACCAGGTTTGTTATTCAATGGCCAACCACTTCTGAGGGAACTGTTGAGATCTTGTTTTCAAACAGCGAGTGATGGGAGAGTCCCTGACACAGCTATTGAGTAAGTACTCAACACACTTTAAGCCCCATGCCCACTAGATGATGGACTGACGGCAGACCGCCTGTGGGCAGAGTTGGCCGACAGCAGTCAGTGATAAGTTTCAAATTATTAAACATGCTTAATATAGGTTGGCGCTCCCATCGCTCTTCCTGTTGGCCAACTCTGACTGGACAAGGTATATACACACACAGTTGGCCTATGAATCTGCAAAAATTCGGTGGAAAAACAGGGTACAGGGTGCCCACGCATTTTCAGATATCAAAATAAGACCTTTTTAAGACCTTTATAATACCTTCTCGGGAGTAAAAATAAGACCTTTTTATGTGCTGTTATATCAAAAGTGTGATCTATTTGGAAATGGAAATCTACAAAAAAAGCTAAGAATTATTGGTTGTGTCTATTTAGCAAATAAAACCATATGTAGGTATAAACTGCTAAGTGAAGGCAACCTCTAATATGATGTTGGACATCCAACACATTTTATAATCTGAAAGCTTTAGGTAAACCAAAAATTAAGACTTTAATAAGATCTCTCACTGCAAAATAAGACCTGTCTAATAGCCTTATAAATGGCAAAAACAAAAATAAGACCTTTTAGAACCTTATATAAGACCTGCGTGGGCTCCCTGAGGGTAGTATTCCACCAATTTTTGCACCGATTCAAAGGCAGACTGTGTAAATCTAATAGTCGGCATGTGGGTATGGGGCTTTAGTTGTCTGACGGGAGGACCATTAGACGAACGGTTAGATGACCACAGAACTCATCTCACGTCACTCAGCTGAGACAGGCCTGGGAGAGAAGGCATCTGTACACTGACAGACACAAGGAGTTTGACAGCCCAAATACATCATCATAGTAGTATATCATCATATCTTAGAAACGCTAATGCACAGTTAATAATCACAACCATCTACTACTTAGGTTGAAGAGTCTCCGTCTTTCTGAACATGTGGGTTAGTTAAAGGGGCGTGGGAGGAACAAACTGAAATGTGCAACTTTCCCAGGTGAATGCTTTCACATTCAATATAACACGAAAGTTGAAGAGTAACGCCAAATGAATCTGGAAACTGTACCTCAATAGGAACTAAAGGAACTTTTTTCATGGAAGCTGATCAGCGTTCATTTTTTATTTCGAAATTAGGAAAAATGATTAATTGACTTTTATATCGAAAAAACACAACACCGATTGTGAGAATATTTGTTGTTGTTGAATTTCTAATCACTGGAAGAGCCAGACTGGAAACCAAATGAAAGTTTCGTAGTTTGAGTTTGATTGAAACGTCCGCAATCACGGCGGAGCCGAGCCTTACCATGATCGGGACCCTAGACCTGCGTATATCATGACGATTGAATCACAGAAATCAAGCAGATTAGGGGAATGTCATATTGATGAGCTTGTTTTAGAAACATAAGTAACGTTGCCAAAGAAGTTAAAGGACTACTCGAGGACTCTTTGTGATTATATTGGACTATATCTAATGGACACATATATAGGGACATTTTGGATTTTATTGTAAATTGCGAGTTACAGGGCTGGACATTAACTTAAGGATGTCGAGCAGGTGTGGGTGAATTTTTACCTCCCTGATCCGTAAATTCACCTGCCTATCCTTACTGGGCTATTACCTTATTGCAGAAATTTTACCTACCCTTCGGGCAGGTGAATGTCATAATCTACCTGTCCCACCTCAAGTTTTATCTGCCCCGGGCTGGCGGGCAATGCTAAATGTCGAGCCCTGCATTTACCATATAGGCACGATCCAGCATGTGCGTTCTCAGTAATGAAGCTTCCTGATGTAATGCAGCATCATCCTTACTTCATATTATACAACATAGCCTAACACCTTGACTATCGATACCACAGCTAGTACCTCATAACTAAAAGAAAATCATAACCTCTTAAAGACATCCAATATTATAACTCTCCAAAGAGAACAATTCAGTTGTCTTATTGTATGCGGGTACCCACTATCTCTAATCTAGGGGACTCGGCGTGAGAGACTGCAGGTACAGCCCAATTTTTCTGGCCATCTTATTGGTCGAGAGGTGGTCCCGTGACCCCGAGTTAGCCAAAATCTGACGAACTCGGCGGTAGGGTCAACCTGCGCTCATTCATGACATACAGCGAGCGTAGCGGAGCATGGGTTGAGGTGCGGGCACCAGCGTAGTCTTATTGGACCTTTTCACGCCTTAAATGTACCAGAAAGAGTGGCTCTGGGCACGTGGTCTGGTCTGGTCTGGTCTGGTTCAGACAGCACTTTGTAGGACACTGATGGGCGTCTCCCAAAGATGCGCTCCGGTCAATATTTTTGATTACTGTACAATTAAAGTAGAGATCCACTTAACGACCAATTCAACAAGTTATGGTTTGATCGACTTTATAGATTTAGAAGTTGGTTTAGAAAACCAAAATCTCCGTTTCATCCATTTTTTGTTTTTAATAATGCTAATAATATGCAATAATAATTACTGTATTAAAGTCTTGTAATCAATAAAGTCTGTTGTAGACATGGCGTGATCTTTATGTGAAACAATGCCATTTGGTTGATTCAATAAAGTCTTTAATCGTATGTATTGTTCATAGAATAAGTAATTTCTTTCAATCTTGTTCATAAAGTGTTAAAATGTTTGCTATAGAAATACAAGTTAAAAAGGCAATAAATACAAACTTAGTAAATAGGTTAATTATTGCAATAATTAAAGCCTGGGCCCTGATGAAGTATAGAAAATTTCAAAGAAATCCTAGTTTTCAGTTGAGTGACTACAAATGAGTACAAATCTCTGCAAAGTTTAAAGATTCGAAATTCGTAACTAATTCCTGGAGACCTACCTAATCATGAAAGAATAAAAAGTTTGAGAGGGAAATTTAGATTTAAAGATGTTAAACTCATACCTGCACATCTTGCTAATTATGAATATGAAGTTACATTGCTGTGACGATGCAATGACGTTGACATGACATTTGTAACAGTACTAAGTACAAAAAGGCACTAAGTGAGAAAATTATTGACGTTCATTTGCTAATTATTTATCATTAATTGATTATTATGTCAGTGTTCCTTTAACTACTAATTCATTTCTAGTTATCTTTTTGTGACCGACGTTTGATGACTTAGTCCCTCTTAGTAAGTTTTTGTGGGTCATGTGGGTCATGTGGGTCATGTGGGTCATGTGGGTCATGTGGGTCATGTGGGTCATGTGGGTCATGTGGGTCATCCCCATGACATCCCCATGACATCCCCATGACATCCCCATGACATCCCCATGACATCCCCATGACATCCCCATGACATCCCCATGACATCCCCATGACATCCCCATGACATCCCCATGACATCCCCATGACATCCCCATGACATCCCCATGACATCCCCATGACATCCCCATGACATCCCCATGACATCCCCATGACATCCCCATGACATCCCCATGACATCCCCATGACATCCCCATGACATCCCCATGACATCCCCATGACATCCCCATGACATCCCCTCCACCCCTCCACCCCTCCACCCCTCCACCCCTCCACCCCTTCACCCCTTCACCCCTTCACCCCTTCACCCCTTCACCCCTTCACCCCTTCACCCCTTCACCCCTTCACCCCTTCACCCCTTCACCCCTTCACCCCTTCACCCTCTTCACCCTCTTCACCCCCTTCACCCCCTTACCCCCATATGAAAATAAAAGGGTTGAGTGAGACCTATTGTGGCATTGATATATTCATTATGTTAATTAGACTTGCATTCCCACAATGCTGTGAGACAACAATAATGCTATTTTCTTTTGTCTTTTGGGAGGAACTGGAAGCGGAAGTAGAAATGTTCTGAAAGCTGGTTCCCACAGTCATGCTAATGCATAGCACTTTGACAGTTTTAGGCTGACACCAGCAATCTCAAAACGCATTCCTATCTGTGTCCGAATGATAACTTTTACAAGGTTCACCATCGGGGCCACTCCGGGCCCAGAATAAGAACAGCTTTTTCTATATACGAATTACCAGAAACGGCTCAGAACTTATGTGACGTCATCCTTTCGCCGAAAAGGGCTTCCCCAATTCTATTTTTAGATTTTCAAAATGACGTCATCTCGTCACTCTCCTCATACAGACTTATTTATGTTAATTACTACACTCTCAAGGCATTTTCTATGGAACGACTTTCAATCTCCAAGCAGATGTTTCCTATAAGAAATAGCACGATGTGTCCCCCCCCAAATTTAACACTGATGTCTATGGGACTTGGGACGACCTATTACTCCGATATATCGGACTATCGACGTCATCCACTTCACGAAAACGGAGAATAAGAGAACCATTAAACTCAAGGACCACTTTTTGGTCTGAATAGCAAATTTTCCTCTATATTATGTTTGGTTTTGCTTCACTAATCAGATCTCCTACTGAGGGACTCCATAAGAGACCACCAAAATCTAGTCCCAACTGTTATTCCCGCTCCTTGACTCAAATATTTGCAATTAGAATTTGTACGGAACAAATGATGTGAATTTCTTTTCAGGTCTTGTGTCCAATTCCCTATTCACTATTCCTTATTGCCTAATCTTATGTCAGTAAATTCATTAAAACTTGAGATGTGTTTGAACTTAGAAAATACTGTGTCATATCATGATGCCAAAATGTGCTCCTTTGGTTACCCCTTTTAACCCCCCCCCCCCCCCCACCCCCCAATTGGATCTGCTACTGTGACCACCTCAGGCACTGGGTAGTCATTCATTTCGGACGTTGGACAGTCACCCTAAAACCCTTTGTTTGAACCTGATATATACATCTTTTTTTCCATTGACCATTCATCAGAATTGCTGAAAAACAGCCCTGGTAGCGATCAGGTGCTGCCCAGGTCAAGGACCATGTAAGTTTACTTAGGGCTGCTATGCCATCTGTACTGAACCACATTAAACCACTGGTACCAGCTCCTTTTAGCTGTTTCAATACATCAATAATTATTAATATCACTACAATCAGTAACTATAGTTAGACAGACACATAATATATATACACACAACTCAGGCCAACCTTTAAAAAAAAGTTTCCTGTTTGCCGCCCGACTGAGTATTTGAGGGCCGATGTACTGGGCTCTTTTTCTTTTCATTTTTGGAAAAAGAAAAATTTGTAATCAAAAGTTTTAGTTATAGCCTTACCAAAAAAAAAAAAAAAGGGAAACAAAAAGAACAGTTTCCAACCTCACGACTGGGTATTTTTATGCCCACCCATGCACAGGAAACAATTTTCTTAAAGTTGGGCCTCAGTGTGAAACAAGATAAGGCGTCCCTCACCATTCATCTCTCGCATGGCCCTCACAAAGTCGTTGGGGTCCCTGAAACTGACGAAGCCATAGCCGCGCGTCTTGTTGGTGCGCTTGTCGCGGACCACCTTGGCCTTGGTGAAGGTGCCATACTTGGAGAAGGCCCGCGCCAGCACCTCGTCCGTTACCTCGTTACCCAGGTCACCGCAGAATATACGGAAATCGTCTGAAACAGGCAGAGACCAGGCACCATGAAGGAGAGCAATGGGTGGTGGTTTGTAGCAACAGCGACAGGGAGGTAAGTCAAGGCTAAACAACAAATCTGAAACTCTGGGGGAAAAAATCTGAAGTCATCTTAAAATGCTATGAATTGTGGTGTGCGAAATAATCTGAAAAACGTATATCCTTGCAGTGACACAGCTACTGGTTACCAATTTAGGAGCCTTTCATTAAGTACGTATGCACTTTTCAGAAATATCAGACCGCCCCCCCCCCCCCTATTAATGTGGCTGAAGTACGCATGGATTTGTACAGGAACATACGCGATTTTTCAATAAGCCTCCCTTGGTGCTTACGTATTTAATGGAACACCCCTGACGTTCAGATGAGAATGAGTGTTGCAGGAATTAAGAAAGAGGACTGCATCTTTCTATTGCATTTGAAAATCCTACCAGTATAGGCATTTTAAAACTCTGTCTACTTAACAATATTTATCGTCACAAGTTTGAACAAATGCGAAAGCTTTGTGTCCGACAGCGGACAGGTGTACAGGGGGCATAACTCTACGATAAGAAAAAGTAGCATACATGACACATTATCAATATTGAGATCCAATAGTTTTTAGTGCGAGGTATGTTCTACATTTACCCTAAAGTTTGGTAAGGTTTCGCTGTAAGCTAGTGTGCTGTAACTTAGAGTGACTCAGTCTAGTAAAAGGTAAAAAGTAAAGCTTCTCAATCTTCTTCCATAATCATAACGTCAGATATGACATAAATCTAAGATTTAGTGGGAGGAAAATGACCTTTCAGAAGTGTTTCTATAGATTACTCCAGATAAAGTCTTCGATGACTATGTTGTACATTAAGAGAAAAAACTAGATATAAGTAAGGAAAATTTGGGGCTACTCTAAGTGTGAGTTTGATTTGGATTAAAATACGGAAATCTAGGGAGAAAACAACAGGAAAAGCAGTCAAAGCAGCATCTCCATTAGCTATCATAGTGATGAGAGAAGAGATTAAAGACTAGGCAACTTTGCATAGTTAGACGAAGGATCAATTCTCAAATTCTACCTCTATAATCGACTGAAGTTTGTATCGATTCAGATCACTAATCAGCGTGCAATACTGAAGTGTCTACAGATGTTTGATACGAATTGGTATTTGAATTGACGGGTTCTTCAGGTAGAATCGGATGATTTTAGCACTGATTAGTCGGCCGACCTTGTCAAAATGGCCTAGTATATCAGGGTCTTGAGAGAGATGTATAAGGCCCTGTCGACTGACCTGGGTTCCACTCGGTGAGCGTGGCATCCTCCCACACCTGGCCGGCCGCAGACCGCACGTAGTGCTTCTTCTTCTCCTTCTTACTCATCTTACGACCTTCACTGGGTGCACTCAGCTCCATGAGTTCAGGGCCCGGCCCGGCCTCAGGCCCCCCACGCTCCTCCAGGGCTGCCCCCAGGTCGGCGGCCGGCCCTGCCTCCACCGGCAGGCTCACCTGCACCATCGGCTCACTGCTCACCGTCGGCTTACTCTCCAACACCTTCTTCATCCCCGACTCGGGCGCCTCAGGCTCGGGCTCGGGCTTCTTGGGCACGTTTCTCACCGGCCCGGCAGAGTAGACCACCTTGGGTTTGGTGATCATTGGTGGGGCGGAGATGGTGGCGCTCGATTTGGGCTGTTGGCTCGGGCGGTCGTGGGGGCCCTGGGTCGATGTGGGCGGGCCCTGGGATTGTGGGTGGCCAGGATGGGAAGGGCCCTGGTGGGGCGGGCCTGGGTGGTGAGGGCCTTGGTGGTGGGGACCTTGGTGGTGAGGGCCTTGGTGGTGAGGGCCTGGATGGTGAGGGCCTTGGTGGTGAGGGCCTTGATGGGGGCCCGGGTGGTGGGGGCCCTGAGGTCCGGGCCCTCCTTGGTTGTAGTAGCCGGGTCCTGGAGGTCCCGGAGGCCCCCCGGGGCCAGGTCCGTTATACGGGTACTGCATCATGGGAGGGGGGCGGGGCGGGCCCCCCATGGGCGGGGGAGGGGGTGGGGGCATCATGGGTGGGCGTGGGGGCGGGGGTCGTACGGGCGGGCCCCCCGGGGGTCGTACTGACTGGCCCATCGGGGGCGGGGGCGGGCGCTTCACCTGCTGCGGTATGAAGCCCGGCGGGGGCGGGGGTGGCGGGGGGAGGCTCAGACGGCTGCCCAGGGAGGACGAGTGGCTGCTGGACGAGTTGGGCTCTGACGGCGGGGGAGGCGGAGGGGGGGCGACTGCAACTGTAAACAGAGAAGAAGGCAAATGTAGAAACACAAGTACGAACGAACAGCCACCTAATTTATTATCAATAATCATTTGCTATATTCATAACAAATAAAATAATCTAAAGGAGACTGAGGGGGGTAAAAAGCAGAGTCTGGTACCTGAATACGGGATGTTGACGGAGGAGGTGGTGGGTGGTTCTCGGGGCGGCGGTCCTCGTGGTGCGGCCGGCCCCATGGTCCCTGGAGGCCCTGGTGGCCCTGGAGGCCCTGGAGGCCCGGGCGGGCCGCGGTTGGACCCCTTGAGCTGGGCCTGCACCTGGTGGAAGGTGTTGGCCCCGATGATCATGCGGTTGGCCCCCATCAGGTGTGCCATGCCCGGCGGCTGGGGACCCATGATCTCCTCCTCGAAGCTGCACAAAGTAAGACATTTAAAGTTATATCAGTGTTTATCAGAAATGCAACAACCTACTGACTGGAAAGAAGGAAAAGTAGAAAACACAACACTGAATTCCACTTGTACAATTGACGGTGCGCACTGGGGCGAGCAAATAGAGGGATGGATGTTTTACGCTGTACCGACAATCAGGGTCATTTTCATGACAAAAACTAGTTAGGACAAATTCTGTCTTTGGTGATCATATCTATGAGAATCAGATGAAGGTGTCAGGGCGGGCAAACAGCAAGGGATCAAAACATGGAAATCATTTTGCTGTACCTCATCCCTTAGTGAACCAAGACACCAACCAAGAATCAAACCCAAAAGAACACTTGGTCGGTGTTGGGTCTCTCATATCGCCACCTTTTACAATCAGCATGGACTCCTGGGGGCCTATATTCTTCCCAAGAGCAGAAACTCCACCCCGGTACCCCCACGGGGAGCAAGCAAATATATTCATCCACAGGGCTTTCTCTATAGACCTTGTGCAGACGTGGTCACGTGATCATATTTTGGTGATCACCACGTGGTGATCAGGGACACATGGCTTTGGAATAAATTAGAAGTTTTACATTTTCAATGATGATATTTGTTTAGATTTACTCAGTGACTCTGTTATATTCAAAAGTAATATGAAAGAATTTTCCAAATGATTGAGGATTGTATATAATAATGGTTATAAATTGATCACCAATATGGCTGCCAGACCATTATGGGCAGCTGTCTCCTGCACAACGTCTATAGTCGGCTCTGCCAATCAGCTTTAAATTGTGATCGACCAGCTTTTGATACAAGAAGGTGGCCAAAAATACGTTGAAATATGGAAAATTTCGATTCAACAATTTATGTCTGACCGAATTTTAGATTTTTGGATCATACAATTATTATAGATACGTCGGTGCACGCATCCTGAGTGACCATCGCTTATTACGCGTAATTTGGTATGTGACTGTGTCCCACACGGCCCTGACTGAATACTAACCGAGCTGCTGGGGCTGCTCCAGCAACATTCTCCCTGAGGCCCCCCATGCGCGGCCCAGCTGGTGAGCCGGGACAGCATGGTCCTACGTTGCACTGAGCACCGCCTAATGCAGCAGAGGACATCACATTATGGCCTGTATCTTTCTTAATAATGGTCATAGACCCATAATGTAAGCGAGGCCAACCTTAAAAAAATATTTGTTTCCTGTCCAGCGCCCGACTGACTTTTTGAGGGCCAACTAGAGACTTTTTTTTCGGATTTTTTTTTTTTAAACAAAAGTCGTAGTTAAATCCTTACCCCCCCCCCCCCCCCGACCTCCCGACTGGGTTTTTTCCGGCCCACCCGCTGGACAGGAAACAATTTTTTTTTTAAGGGTGGCCCGAGGATAATGCTGAGATTGACATTCTCTTCCTCCCTATACTACCAGAATTTAGTTTCTTTTTAAATAATTATTTGTAAGTTATGAAAGAGATAATGTATTTCCCCCAAAAGGATCCTATGTTAAGTCCATAGGATCCAGTGTTCATCACTAGAGCATAATAGGAAAGGCCTCACATTCAAGAACCTCGGACAATAACTACTCGTATTTTAGATCGGTCTAATAATTCCTCCCTATAATAATGATAATATCTGATATAACGGATCCAACCCATAGCAGTTGATACCAAACTATATGCCAAGAAGGGCTCATGGCATGCGTGACTTTAAAGTTAAAATGATGGACAATGGCATTTTCACACACATATACAAAACGGCATTCCTTCATTCTGGCTCCCTTATTGGTCTAGGCCTTTCATTGGTTGACCCATATTTGATTTGGGAGTTTCGTGGGGACCCAACAAGGGGTGGGGGTGGGAGGGTGTGTGAATGTGAAGGGTGTGTGTGTAGTCTGAGGGAGGGGAGTGTGTGGGCCGGGTTTGAAACCTGCTGGCGGCATAAAAGAGCAGAGCCAACTTGTTACAGAATTCTGAGTGGATAACCTATCAAAAAAGGTTAAGACTAAACGTCCGACTATTTAGTACTGAAACCATAACTTTAAAGATGAAAAAAGACAAGTCATAATGTCTGTCCTGGAGCAGAACTTCCATGAGAGGCAAAATAGTCTTACGAATTCGGCATAAAAGGAAAACTTGCACATAAATTCATGAAGCGCTATTTTAAGTGTAGCTAATTTAAATTCAGTATTCTAAAAATGTTTCAAAAGAAAAAAAATGAAAATGTCGAGTTCTTAGGGAATTATTGAGGAAAGAAATTTAATTTTGGGAATTCCCTGAATGATGGGCTGCTCATTACTCCCCTTGCTATGTCACAGCTAAGGGAATTCCTTCTAAAGTTATTTTATGGATAAATATTTTGATTTATTATTAGTTGCATCAGGTCAGATACATTTACTTCTTGTTAGACTGTATAATTCTTTTTACAAATTATAAATACAGGGATGGGGATTCCCTTCTAAGGGAACATGGGATTCCCCAAGAACTCTCCTTGCTACGTCATAAATTGGGTGGATTTCCCTAAACAAGAAATGCGTAGTGTCCGCAGAAAAAAAGCGGTCTGTGCTTATAACGACGTTCGTTGACATGACGACGCTCGTCGACATGACGACGCTCATTGACGTGACGGAGTTTGTTCTATGCTGATAGCTTTAACTTCACCTGACATTATGTTAACCAATCAGAGTTCAGATGACAAATGGATTTGGGGCATTTGTTCTCTGCTGATAGCTGAAATCTAAACTGCAACAGGAAGAGGCAATCACCAAAACGAGGCTCACTAAAACTTTGCTGTTGTGAGCCTTAAATTTGGCTTAATAACAAACATAATGTAATCAACGAGTCATTATAAACACATTTTCAAGATCCAATGACATTCTAAAAAATATAATAAGTCATAAATATTGTCTACTGGAGTAATAGTGATGTTATCTCTTGGTTCCAATTAACAGACTAATATTCAGTTAGACTCTAGATGTGAGGCATGGAGTTTTGCCATGCCCATGAATTATGGACATGGACATAGATACTGCAAGTTGTGAATAGTCCGAGAGGCCCCGACCCGACGTTCAGCCACTCTGGGAACGTTAAGACAGGGGCTCTCGGTCTAGTTGTGAAGAACACACTGAATTCAATTTAATGAAAAATGACCATCCACCAATTTTCAGTAGTTAGTCATAGACCTAGTCTCTACATGAAATAGGAAGACTGTAGACAGTGTAGACTGTAGTGACTAGTGTTTTAGCAAATGTGTCAAAATACTATAGGCCTAATTTAAATTAGCCTAATATCAATAAGGCATGCATTTTACCAAGATAATCCTATTTCATAAATGGCTACAAAATGATGATAAAGTCATTCTTCATTGGCGCATGGCCCTAAAATAGACCAGGAAAACCCCCAAACAAGATACACGTCTTGTTTCTCAGCCTACCCACGTGGCTTTATTTTGGTTCTCTATTTACTGTTGTGACCCCTACATCAACGAAGGGTTGACGTTTGGTTGGTGACCCTCCTGTTGTGGGTACATTTCTTGTACTTCCAAAAATCCTAGAGCTGCCAAACTTGGAGGCAACGATAACAACCACATGTTCTCTTCAAGTGCACTATTTAACTAAACGAAGAGGGTGAATTACCGGTTCATTTCCGCTTCCATTTCGGCAAGCTTTTGCTCCGTGAGGTTCGCCATCTTGACCGGAAGTTTAGGTTTGTGTCTGCTGGTCTGCCGGGAAATCATTTTTCTCCTGAACATTTTTTTATATTGTATGTTTATTTTCCAAATTATCTACATCAATACTCATTATTTATAAAAACAATATGTCTGATCTGCATATATGTCAAATAATATAATGAATTTAGGAGTAACGATTTTGGGTGAAGGACACGAGAGTTTGTCAGTTGCAAGATGGCGTCGATGCTGGCGAAGTGTATTGGCCGGGCTCCGGCCACAATTTTACCAATTCTGAAGAAACCCCTTGGAACTCACCTTGGAGCCCTTTCCTGCCAAAGGTAGATGTCATTATCTTTTAATTGCGTAGAGGAATCAGTGTGACAATCGCCAATTTTCGACGTAATACTCAAATGTAAAGGAGTACTGTCCTGTTACAAAACACCATACGTTACTGAGTGAGACGTCAGACTCAGAGGACAAACAACAGCAAACTTACATCGTGAATTTAGATCGTAATATAATTTCTTTCAGAAAACAGAAAAGATTTGCAGCAAGGAAATGTTTGCAGAAGTTTCTATGCAGAAGTATGGCTCTAATAGATATTTGTAGTTGTCGCGCAGCAAATGCATAAGATCCAAATCACATCAAGTGTACTTAAGTTAAAGTTAAAGTGTCAGAGGTAGATGTTTAAAAAGAGAGAGAAAATAAGGAAAGGAATATGCTCCACTCCAGCACTGACAGTAGTCTATCAGTAGAACACTATTTAGGAGCTTTGGTGTCTACTAAAATATGAGAGCTAACTTATAATTTTTACACATGACAGTCCCTATATAATAGTTTGGCTCACTTTATAATAAAATCATGTCCACCACGGATGTCTGGGCAGAATGTCAGGGGCAATGTCAATCTGTAGCAATTGAAATAGGCATGTAGGCCTAGAGGCCTGATGTCTTTTTTTTCGTATTTGTTTCGGGTATTGTCACTGGCATTCCAAAACATACTAATTTAGGCCATATTCAACTTATCAAACTGAATAAAATACCAGAAACTAAGTTTGGATGAGTCTCATGCTCCTATATATCATATGGTTTGATCATTTTTGGCCTGGACATGTTTGCAATTAAAATATTTTGGATTATGTTTCACAGGTTTATAATTAAAAATGATTCAAATATTAAATAATTGTAAATTGTCATCATAGTGCTATTTCTTAAGACCTACCATCAAAATATTAAAAATGGATTCAATATACAATTGGATACAAAGACTCCACGCAAATGCCCCAATGGGCCTCAATGTAATGGATCCCCTAAGATCCTAATCTTTCCCTACCAAAATAAAATAAAATTGCCGACAGCCTGACTGGCCCTTTTAAAACCCAGTCGGTTCACCGGAATTTTTTTTTTTTTTTTTTAGTCTGGCCTCATGGTTCACCCTGGAGATCTGACATGTTGCCATGCAAACATGTCAGTCACAATCATGTCACCATGGGTACCCTTGATCACTCATAGAAGGTTATGACATCACAACTGTAACCTCTTATACGGTCGCTGAACTGAGTGCACCTCCGCCTCGTCTTACAAAATATTAAACTCAGTCTGCGACATTAACCACTGGCCCGATGCCCGAGGCCAGTGGAATGTGTGCTGGGCCAGTAGGAAATGCCAAGCCACTGGCCAGTGGTGGTGTTTGAAACTTTTTCGTTTTGAAACTTTTTGTTGTGAAACTTTATGACTATTGCCAATTATATCTACGGCTTTTTACTGGCCCTGAATCTGTCCTTTTTAATATTGAAATGTCTCTTAACTATCATTTGACATAGTAACAGCTACCAGGAATCAGAATGACATGGGCCCACATCCAAGAAAATCAGTTAGGCACCCAGATTGTCTTATTAGCTTATAGAAAATCCAATATTTTGACAGAAAAAGAACATCAGGGCTTTTTCAAAGGTGGTTGGGCCCCCGGCTTTTTATTTTCAGGGGCCCGGCTCACCCCTGACTACCATGGACTTTATTTTGACCCATGGACTAACACGTAAAGTAACTTTGGTTAGAGAATTTAGGGAAAATGTCCATTTTGGTGAAAAATTTCGGCCCTGCTCTAAAATCCTCAGCCATTGGCCGACAGGACAATATTGGTTTCCAACACTGCAGTGGGCTATTGAACGTATTTCACATTAAAATGTGTATGTTCATAGAACAATTTCCTAAAAATGAATGGTTCCTTTATTCTTATCAATATCAGTGGGGTTGTACGTAGTATAATCAGGGGTCGAAATTAACTTTTCTGGCTGTCAGCCCGGACATACTACAATGTATTACAGGTATGAAAAATTCGGGCTGATTTTATTGTAATTTTCTGAAAATTTGTCAGCCCTGATTCAAAACAATCAGCCTGGTGCTGACGGGATGACGTTAATTTCGAACCCTGAGTATTAAAGGAAATAATTCAGTTACATAAAAAAATATAAGAAACTCCTTTTAGATAATTGTTTAAACATACGTTTCCTACATTTTTCTCATAATTTTCTACTTGTCCTTCTGGATTACATCAACGATTCCCCAACATTACCAAAATGTCTTCATTCTACATGTAGAAATACTTTTACTTCTAATCTAAGTACAGACTGGAAGTCAGAGCACTATATCTTAAGTTTATTTTATCGTTATTTGCTATCAGAAAAAAGTAAGGAAATGTTGTCCTACTTTCCCCACTTCTTCATCAATCTGCATAGATTTTTCCAATTTGAAGTTTTCTTATGATAGTGTCCCTTCTGTACCTTTATAACATTAAAAATTAAGGGTGCACCTACACAGATACTTTTACATCTACTTTTTAAAATGTGAAAAAAACATGTGAACAATGGACATACAAGCCAGGGCTGTAATTGAATGCACTGTTACTTTTGAAAACTTACCAGAGGAATATTACATGTGAATCATCAAAATTACAAAGTAAAACAAGTATACTACTACTTATACAGTAAAAGGGCTATTAGCAGGTGTAATGTTTCTAAATGTACAAAGAACACTTCTCCAATTGTATCCTTGGGGCCAGTGAAAATTTGGTCGGGCCAGTGAATGTTCAGAGGTCGCTGGCCCAATGGTCAGTGTGGAAAAATGCTAATGTCGCAGCCTGTAAACTGGATTTGTAAAAGACGTAAAAGACAAGTTTACCCCTTTACTGTTATGATAATATTATCAATAAATAGAGAACGAATATTTTCTGCTCTAACAAAGTTATATTTTAAATTAGTTTAGGCCGACGTGACTTTCATTCATAAACGTAGCATTGGATCAGGATTTGATTTCAAACACTGCATACTATAATACCTAGTCCTGCCTTCAGGCCAAGTATGTATCAGGGTAGGCTGTAACGATGGTTTTTGTCTTCTCCAGAAATGCGGGAACATGGATGCCAGATGCCGAGTTTTTCGAGAAGTACAAGCACCCGGTCCTGTACCCAAATGAAGAGATGTCCAACTGGAAGCTGCCCCCTGCTAACCGTATGTAGGCTTAATAGTTAGCAGAACACATTTGAAACAAAACGAAACAGACACACGAATTTTTATACTCTGTTTCTCTGTAGAAATGAATTGTTAGAGATAATCTGTCAAACTTTCAACTCGATGTTCTCTGAGAAATCGATGTTGATAGGCAAACTATAAAATATTCGACCTAAATTTGTAATTCCTATAATACCAGCCAAATTATATGGTAACTATAAGAACAATAACCTGCAGTGAAATTAATCTCAGCCTTCCAATTTTCATGTCAATCCTCAAATATACATTGTGATCGTCGGGTGCTTAATTTTCTGGAGCTGTGCACCAGGGGTCTTGTCATGCCATCCTACTGATATGGCCTTATATTTTACAATGACAAAATATATGCACATCTCGGGTGCACACCTTAAAAAAATGTGCATGTCGAGCAGAGGACACAGTTTGATATCGGACACTGAGGGGTTTGATGGAAATCTGAGATTGGTACTGTGACGTCCTTCGGTGAGTCGCGGTTTCCGAACCCTACGACAAAGAGACATTTGTGTTGTTTCGGTCTTGAGCCGAACAACAAGCTCGAATAGGCGACCAAGGTGTAAGAGTAAGAGTCGTTCCCCGAGCACAAGGGTGAACGAACGGGACGGCTTATTTCGGGCCTTCAATCCCCTTTTTATAGTCTACAACTCAATTCTGATTATAATCATTATAGTTCGTACCTCAAAGAGGTGAATGGACAATTCATCACACCACCAATATTGACTCCTGTGTATAAGTAATGAATCTCTAATCTGATTATTTGTGGTTTCAGAGCGGTCAGTGGTGGTAGAGAAGAATGTGCAGAACATCACCCTGAACTTCGGGCCCCAGCATCCGGCGGCCCACGGCGTGCTGCGCCTGGTCCTCACCCTGGACGGAGAGGTACGTCCAGAGATGCCATTTTCCTACTTTTGTGCTACAAAATTGTAGGATTTCTTACTTTTTGGTGTTTTGCACTGCACAACCGATTTTTTCTACAGAACTTTGATATCTGATTTAGAGTATTTTTTGTGGTAGTTTCAGCTATTCAAATACAAATTCTATGTCAAGGAATCTATTCCTGAAGGTAATAGTTGCTTTTATTTGCTTCTGGAAAAGAAAAGAGAAAAATAATTTCCTACTCTTCCTACTTTTTCATGAGTAGGAAGTGGCATCTCATAATGCGATCGCTTGGCATTTTTATTATGATTATTTGTGCACTTTTTTTAACTTTAATTTACTAATCCCGGGGTGGGAGATCCTGGTGTCATGCGGGCATCTGTGAGGCTATAGCCCTTAGGGATTGCGGGCTCCAAAATAAAACCCCACAAATGAAAGTTATTAGATTTAGATCCAGAAGTGCATACGGAATATGATGAAATAGAAACTGTCCTAGGTTTCTGAACGTAAAACCTTTTGACGTTGTCAAAGTGTGTCATGGTTAGGTGCAACAGAGAGCTGTCTTATTAGGCCGAGGGCAATATTCATGATGTTGATTCCAGAAAAGTAATCACAAGTTTTTTTTTGTTTTTTGTTTTGTTATTTAATACATTTAAAAAAGGCATGGTTTTCTCCTCACTATTAGACGGTGGTGCGTGCTGACCCCCACATCGGGCTGCTGCACCGGGCGACGGAGAAGCTCATCGAGTACAAGACGTACCTGCAGGCCCTGCCCTACTTTGACCGGCTCGACTACTGCTCCATGATGTGCAACGAGCAGGCCTACTCACTCGCCGTGGAGAAACTTCTTAACATTGAGATCCCAGAGCGTGCCAAGTGGATCAGAAGTAAGTTCTTAAAGTGATTAATCCAATCGTTGTCACTGGAGGATATAAAACGATTGTCAAACTCAAAGCAAGAATGAAAGTTTTCAAGTTTCCTTGGGATTTCCATTTCTAAAGAATATGACGAAATAATGGGCCGGGGAAAATACCGCCACAGTCACCTCAAGCTGCCACTTATGTAGCGATAAGGGATTGGAGGGGCAACTGGTACAACCAGAAGCCCCCTGTCAGACGTACAGTGAACCAGATATACAATGACGGCTGGAGATACGAGACGGGTGTAAATGGTCTAAAATTAATGAGTACCCCTTATTCCCATCATAAACTTACAATTCTTGACCCTAATGCTTGACGTCGTTGCCGTTACCACTAGATCTACCTTTGTAGAATGGTTTCTGGTACGTGTTGGCCATTTTGAAATGTTAACATGAAAAGGTTAGATAGTTAATTTGACTCAAAGCCTTTACAATGTTCTAAATGTATCATATTGTTTTCCCAGCCATGTTCGGTGAGGTGACGCGCCTGCTGAACCACATCATGGGCATCACCACGCACGCCCTCGACATCGGCGCCATGACACCCTTCTTCTGGATGTTCGAGGAGCGAGAGAAGGTACGGTAATCTTTGTCAATAATAGCCATTTATAGTGTGAAGTACATCTTGTTTTTAACGGAGTGAATGAATATGACGATGACATTAATCAATCCATGCAGTATCCAGAAAACGTTTGAAAAACGGCTTACATTCAGTGCAAATTGTGCGCCACACAACGATGAAGTAAAATTGCATTTACTTTCTACGTTTTATCTTCTATTGTGACTTAATGACTGTTTTATTTTGTTTCCCCTAGCTGTGTGAGTTCTACGAGCGCGTGTCGGGAGCCCGCATGCACGCCGCCTACGTGCGGCCCGGGGGTGTCGACAGGGTAAGTCACGTCTTACTTCAAGGGGTCCTTCTTCCAATCATAGATTCTATTTTAATGATAGACAACACCTCTCAGCGGCCAATGCGCATCACTCCCTTTATTTTGGAATGAAAACTAGGCCTTAAATTTAAAAAAAAACACTCAAATTTAAGGCCTTAAAGGGTCTAAAATTTCACATTTTTCCTGCATGGGGTCTTAATAAAGTCTTAAATTGGATCTGATTAGGAAGTTGAACTCAAATGTTAGAATGAGAAAAATTGTCACTTTTTGCCAAGGGTCGCTACATCAAATATCATCTTTCGTGACCTGTGGCTTATTGGTCTTAAATTTGCCCAAAATAGATCTTCAATAGGTCTTGGTCTTTCATTGATTTTTGAAAAAGCGTGGGCACCCTGAAGTATGGTTCAGTGTCAAAAATAAGCTACACTCTGCATCTAAGATGCATGATTTTTTAATCGGGTGTATGATTTGATGTGAATGAGTGCCATTATTTCTATTTAGATACTTTTTTTATCCTGAAATGTATCTTTGTTTAACACACTACTTTCGCTAGCCATTTCAAGCTTTTCTAATCCTCATAAAAATACTGAATCTACTGATACTTTTATTACGTAAGATCTACATCATCTATTAATACTTCCTTAGTTATATTATGTCAAAATAAGAATGGAAAAGAAAAGAGACCTCTGACCCGGTTTTTTACATTGTTGTTTTCAGGATCTGCCCCTTGGGTTGATGGACGATCTGTATGACTGGATCTCCAAGTTCGGTCAGCGCATCGATGAGGTGGACGACCTGCTCAGCGGGAACCGCATCTGGAAGGAGCGCACCGTCGACATCGGGGTCATTTCGGCCGAAGAAGCTATTAACTACGGCTTCAGGTAAAAGAGGAGAAGGATTTATATATAAAGCCTCAGGGTGGTTAGAAATATGACACCAAAGTTGCAAAAAGAGCTAAATGACATATTCCCCTCAAAAACAGTAAAATAAAGCAAAAAGAAATCGTCGTTATTTCTTATTTACTGACGACGGCGGGTAAAGAAAAAAAGAGTGGCACAACAAAGACTCAGCCACACTTTTTTTTCATAATTAGCAGTTCAATTTGCGTTGTACCACTTTTTAACATTTCCCCAGTGCCAAAATTGCGCAAAAATAAAGAGGTTTCAAATGCGAAAATAAAAAATGGGCATTGATGTTTGATGCGTATTTATATAATATAGACCTATTTCAATAGAGTGGCGCCCTGCCAGCGAAATAGGCCTGAACAATCGAGATATGGGTTTTAATGGGAATCATTGCGAGCAAGATTTGTATGGGAGGGTTCAATTTGCAGGTTTGTGGGAAAGGTGTAGACCTTTCCGGGACCCTGCCAGTGTTTGAGAGGACACTCTGTCTGTGATACATAAAATAAAGAGGTATTAATTAAAAATATTACAAAATTCAGAGAGAATGTATATATTATTTTGTACACACTGTACGTGCATACACAAGAAAAATCAAAAAGCTTTTTCTTCAAGTCTCCTTCCTCCTTGAATCAAATTCAAATTAATGTACGACTTTTTTTTTATTGTTTTTATCTATAAATGAAAATAGTATTTTAACACCATCTTTCAAAAGACTTTTTCTCTCCTTAGTTTGTTATGTTGTTGTAGATGTTTGTAAAACGTTATTAATGTGACTCTCTTGTGTGTTGTGTGTTTCAGCGGGGTGATGCTGCGCGGGTCGGGCATTAAGTGGGACCTGCGCAAGGTGCAGCCCTATGACGCCTACGACAAGGTGGACTTTGAGGTGCCCATTGGCAAGAAGGGCGACTGTTACGACAGGTCAGTCTTTTCCTGATACAAGGCGCATCTTTTGATATCGTACATTAATAGAGAACCCCGTACCTTTTATGATCTGAGAGTGTTCAGAGTGCTTGAGACATCCACAATTTTTATGGTAGGGAATCATGGGTCGATTTTGAAAAGGGAAAAAAGGTGTCTCGACTCCTGTCCCAACGCCCTTACATCCCGGCTTGAGGTTTCTCAGAATACATCTCTCGACAGATTCATTGTATTTCAGATGCATCGAGTCAGTTCAGATTTAGCCCCTATCAAATGTAATGACAATAAGTTTAGCGTTCTCTGCTAGCTTTTTCGATACTTCTGTGCATCATCATCTGGCATTAGAAAAATGACTGGAATAAGGAAAATGAGGGGATTATATATTCAATTATTTGGGAAAGTTGACTTAAAACGTTGTTCATTTTCTCCTGCCCTGCCGCCCTCAGGTACCTGTGCCGGATGGAGGAGATGCGACAGAGCGTGCACATCATCCAACAGTGTCTGAACAAGATGCCGGCCGGCGAGGTCAAGGTGGACGACCACAAGATCGCCCCGCCCCGCCGGGCCGAGATGAAGGTGGGTCGGTGCTAATGTGGTCCAGACAGAGTCTTTTATCTTTCGATTTGGGAATAGATATTACAGGTACTTATCGGGGGGAGGAATGTATTAAGAAATACAATTCAGAAAAAAGAGAGGTTAGCTTTAAACAAAACAAAAAAGTATGTAATTTTTCAGATCTTTTTGTTTTATTGATTTCAGATTTGTTCACGTCATAAAACCTTTGATGAAAATTTTCAAAATGAATCACTTATAACACGTTTTGTATACATAGTATTTTTAGATTCTTTCAAATTTTCAGTCTTGAGTTTCAGATTTGATTCAGTAATTCTTAACATCCCTGTGCAAGTGAGGCCATTAGTTTTCATCAAAAGGGTTATTTGTGCGAATTTGATAAAAAAAACACAAAAAAAACCCAAATTCGCCAACTCGAAAAAGTAAGGATGAATCTAAAACGCCATTTGTCTTTCCCCTGGCCGTGTGTGCAGGAGTCGATGGAGGCGCTGATCCACCACTTCAAGCTCTACTCAGAGGGTTACCAAGTACCGCCCGGCTCTACCTACACCGCCATCGAAGCACCCAAGGTGAGACTTTTTTCTCAGGTCACCATGAATCAGAATCTCTATAGGCTCTGTTTTCTGCCAATATAGGCATCGCATGGTTAAATGGAAACATTTGCCTTGATTCGCTGTTATATTATCATTTTTACCTGCCGCATTTTATTTTGTTGAAAAAGATTAAAGACTTTTTTGATAATCAAAAGGATTGTTATCCCATGGTCACGTGCTCATTTGCGTATTTTCAAAGGGGCCTCTGTCAAGTTTACGTTCACTTTACCAAATGACGAAAGTGATAATCAGATTACCATACTCCATGAATTGATCAATAAAGATGAGACATTAAATTTTATTGGGGGGCGTGATGGTGTAGTGGGTGAGGTTCTCGCCTTGCACCAAGCCGGACCAGGTTCACGCCTGGGCTGGGCCCATTACACCACCTCACCTGGCCTTTGTTCTCACCCCCATAGATTCAGTCACCAGTACTTGGTACAAATACACAAATGTGAGTTGTTGTCAATTAAGCTGATGTATTGCTGAGCACACCCTTAACAGTCATCATCATCATCATCCTTAGATGTACCTCTATGTCCTTGTATGTCTTAGTCGTGACCCGCCTGTGCTTGTGTTTTCAGGGTGAGTTTGGTGTGTACCTGGTGTCGGACGGCACCAGTCGCCCCTACCGCTGTAAGATCAAGGCGCCAGGCTTCGCTCACCTCGCCGGCTGCCACAAACTCTCCAAGGGACACATGTTGGCCGACGTGGTCGCCATCATCGGTACGGACAGCTTTTATTCATCAGCTTTTTGTAGAAATTGAGATTTACTTTGGTGGCCGTCGCCCTGCCTAAATAACGACCAAGTAGTGGTAAAGTGACTCAAAATAGAATATCATTTTACTGACAGTTCTCCTTGTCAAAATAGGATAATCTAGAAGGACGTAGATTGTGATAGCAGATTGTTCTATTGCTTTATTATCGGCCCCCAAATTGTTCCCTTAAAATTAAAAAAAGGTTTTCAGAAAGACTTGGGTTGTTGCCACTTGTTAATAAAAAGAAAAAAAACGACCATAAGTATCCTACATGATGTCTTCGTTTAGGGACAAATTTAGAGTAAGGTTTAAAACATGAAGTTATAAACCCTGTTTCACTGAGATTGTTTGATCTTACTTTTAGGTACGTTGGATGTTGTGTTCGGAGAAATTGATCGATAAACTAGGATCTACAAGGATAGGAAGAGAGAGGCCATTGACTTTTCTGGATAGAGAGAACAGGCGAAAAGGGAAACAAAAATGTAAAAAGGGGTTATGAAATTACACAAGTCTGTGTCACAGAAAAGTAACTGTATGAGAAAATGTTCATGTCTCTAAAGCTAGACAATTTATGTACATAGTGAACTTACACGTTCGTTTGTAAACCTTACATCGGTATTCAACAATGTCAGGATGAAAACAAATGTGTCAATAAAATGTATTATTATTTACTTTACTTGTTTCTTATCTTGATTTTACTGTATTACATTTTTGATGTTGCTTCGGTCCGAAGCACTACAGAAAAAGTATAATTCCCTACCAGAAAGAACAACTAGGATATATATATAGTCATGTGAATCTGGTCAACATAAATGGGATCAATATATATACATAAATACTTGAAACGGACAAATCTTGGGAATAAAAAATTCATTGACTCGTAATTAAAGAATAAAGATGAAGAACTTGCAAGCGGTTATTCAATTTGCTAAGGGACCTTCAATTTAAGTGCGTTTGATGGAAGTGGGGCTGAAGATAGGTTGAATATGTGCGTACGTTCTTGCTCAAATCAATATCATTACTATTAGACCAATGGGGTTTGAAATAAATGTGCACGAGTATGGACTAAATGGAAGGCCCCTTGCTGAGAGAATCTTTGAAAAATAAGTTAAAAATCACAATTGTTATGTGGTTGTTAGGTAGACCTATTTCAAAAGAGTGGCGACCTGCTATCAGAATTGTCCTGAACAATCGTTTGGGATATGGGTTTCAATGGAAATGGTTGGGAACAGAGCTTCTATGGGAGGGTTCACTGTGCAGGTTGGTGGGAAAGGTGTATTATCTCAAAATAACCTAATTGTTTACTTCCAGTATGAATTAAGAGAAAAATCACAGAAACTTAGAGGTCACACTAGTGACATCTGGTGAGAAAAACATGCGAACTTTGAAATGTATTTATTTCTGACTCTATATGGGTAAAAAAAAGATGGTGTGAAATTGAAATAAAGATATCGGGCATGGTTAAACTGATTTTGAAATTTGAATTAAGATAAAATCAAAGAGAATCCACCACTCCAAACCAAGTAATTATAATTGAGTGATATTGAAAGTGACACTGCAGCACCACCTGGTGAGTAAAGTGCTGTACTGCAAAATCGATGAATTACTTTCCCTTGTGGTCCTTGTGAACACTGCTGACATCCTTTACACATTTGCAATATGATTACGTATATATTTTTCATAATGAGTTGACTTTATGTCAATTTTTTTTTCATCGGTCGTCAGGAGGTTTTCACCAACAATGGAGGACTTATTACTATTAGCGCCGAGAAATGGCTGATGCCGACCCAATCAATAAACTTCTATTGCTAAGGCCTTGATCTTTGTCACATTACAAATAGAAGTGAAAACATTTGTTTTAATTTGGTTTCATTCATTTGGGAGGTCTGTAATTGAATTTTAGATTTTGGTTGAAAAGACACAATAATCTTTCATCCGAGATTAGTACTGTTTTTCCATTATTGAATCGATGGCTTATATACAAACCTTACTTGAATGTTATTAGAGTTGAGCTAAGAATTTTTTTGTTGGAAATTAAATCTAGCTCTATGAAGCTATTTCAATCAAAGCACTAATTTATTTTCAGGGAAAACAGAAACGAAAATGTGCTGTAGCAGTATTCCATTTCCCCGCAATTACTTACTTTCTACATAGTTTTAAAATACTGGTTACCTAATAATTATTATTCATAGCCTTCCCAAATTTGTAAATATCAAAATAATTTGAAGGATTTTCATGCAAATTGTTTGGTCTACATACAACTGAAACAAGGTCGAGATTATAGAATTTATCGAATTCCAGTATGATTTGAAAAACCAAAAGCTCCGTCTCATCCACCTCTTTCAACAGGTGAAATGATAAAAAAATTACAAAATAGATTTTCCATGTAAGATTAACAAGGAGAAAAGATTTGAAACATGGATGTCTTATTTTCCAAAGGGAGATTCAAAAGATGGTAAAATATATGGGGGCATTCCTGACCTATTTTCTCATAATCTCGCCATCAGGTCACTCTCCAGCAGGATTTGGTTTTAAGTGATTGAGTGAATGGCCCAGCAGCAAGTTAGGGGCATTCCCGACCTAGTTTCAGTCTACTTTTAAGATATTGTTATGATGTCATCGGATCAATCTCTAATCACAATTTGATCCATATGAAAAATTTTCGATTCCCATAGAGATCCTATGTTAAAACCCTACTCTTTGAACAGAGCAACAGTAGTAAGCATGTGTACGGTGCCCATTCCGCTGGTTTCTGGCGAGATCCATTAAGTCATTATGTCAAAATGTGCTGGTATCAGAGATTTGGTACAACTTCAGACTACGATCTATCAGAGTATTGAAAACAAATATGTGCATACTTATGTAATTGATTATTCTACATTTTGGAAAGTCTTAAGATCCTGCCTAAATTTATTCTTAAAAAAAAGGATATCTGGTATGCATTCCATAAAAATTTGGCGATAATTATCGCCAGTTAAAGCACTTCCATAAAAGATTGGCGATACTCAAAATATTATCGCCAATGCCTCAAATCAGTATCGTGGCGATAATTACAAAATATCGCCGTTTTAAAGATATATATTTTCACAAATATTAACATATCAAAATATGTATATGTGACCAAGGAAGAAGCCTGAAAAATTTAAGTTTGATTGAAAAAAATCTTGAACAAAAAAATTGAAAAACAAAAATTTTATGTGGCGATAACATTTGCTGGTATCGTGGCATCTCTTCAACCTGGATTATCGCCAAATTTTTATGGAATGCCCCCCTGGTAGGTTACGCAGTGAACCTGAGAACTATAACGAAGAACACAGATATTTGATGTTAAAGCACTTTATTATCACATTATTGTCATCTACATTAGAATACAATGTTAACTGTAACAACTTGGCCATGGGATGTTGGCCACATTTGTCAGATTCGACTTGATTATTTTTGGTACATAGTTTTCTAGAAACAATTCGTGTGCGATTTTGTAATGTTTAACATCACAGCTTGGCATTTACTAATGAAATAAAAGCGTCTTTATGTTTTCCCTCTAAATAATTACAATTCATTGACTGGTCTGATACAGTATGCAATGTTCGGAGCCGTACTTCGTACAAATTTCATACAGAGCCATCTATGCTACCTCTGAAAATGCAAACATTGTTCCAAGTTGTGCCTTTTTAGAGTTTAGAAACGAAGATGTCTATATCACAGCTACACAGAAAACCAGTAAAACATGTTAGTTGTATTGCCAGCTAACAAAGAACGGATTCGCAAATCACCAGCCGTTGGGTTTTCGCACGCTAAACAATTTGTTAATGTTAATCTGTGCGTTTTCTACCTACGACCTTTATGGAAAGAATACAGGCATTTCAAGTACAGGAATGGAAAGAAAACTCTAAATGCAGCATTTATATTTTGATTTAAAAATACATCAGCAATAGATCCCAACCATCACTTGGTATTAAACAACAAAAAAGATAATTCGAATTACCGAGGTCCAACAGACTGGAATGCTAAACTAAACTACCCAGTTACAGGAAAACAGCTTCTCTCATTCGTAGTTATTATACAGAAAAAAACGGTCTAGTCACATGTTACAAAAAGAAATGTTTAGAGTAATGTTGCCTTTTAATCGACATTACTTTTACCCGGTAAAGGTAACATGCACGATTACTGCCTTGACGGGAAGTAAACGGGAAAAGAACCTACTGAAGATCCCATATGGGGGGTTCATGAGAAACCATGTACATCTAGATTTCACTGGCATAAAACAAAAAAAAGAAGGAAAGTCAATAAAATTCAGTAGCACTCTTTGACCCCATAGCCTCGTAGAATAGCACCAGGGACAGACAAACCTAAGCATCTTAATTAATACTAGTTTGATAACATTGGGACCTCACCACACTGACGTGACTTCACCAGTCAGAAGGAAATACAACGACCCGTAACGGTTTAGACTCGTAATGAACAGAACCTCCAAAGGTTACAGGGAGTTTCTAGACTGGCACTGAACAGATGGGGAAGTAGTAACAGTATTTGCTCGTCAAACAATCTCGACTTTCTTTCTACTTATATAACATATAACTTATGTACTTAATTGATGAAGCTGTAATACTACGTATGGAGTGCTTAAAATTATACTATGCTTATACAACTCAGTTCTCGTGGGGAGTATTAGAACTACACATGCTGCCGTACATAAGGTAGGACAGAGGATCCCTTTGGCTTTACTTGTCATGTTGTCAAGGTCCTTTCATTTTTGGGCTCTTGATTTTCTCTCTCACGCTTTCCGACACGTAAATAATTCGTCTGATAAAGTATGAATACACGACACAACCTACACAACGACAACGTTTGGTTGTTTCACCTGTGGCTTGGAGGTCTTAACATTGAAGGGCATTTACTTTTCCCCTGAGATTTTTTTTAAAGACATTTTGTAGGATTTCGTAACCACCTGAAAAGTACACTGTTTTAGACTTCTGTAAATAAGCACCTTTTGTTTGGTAACATTTACAGCGACTTCGCACTTGCACAGAACATCAATACTGGTTTACTGGTTGCAGTAAGATCTCAGGTGTGCATACCGACACTTTATAGCATAAACTGTGTTTTTCATGATACCGCACTTGGAAAAAATCCTTAACTTTTACAATGCCATCACCCTAGAGTGAACAGACTTCTGTTTTCTACTCACTTAAGGAAAACATGAATTTGTCTTCTTAAATCTCTTTCGAATATAATGACATGATAAATCAATAACCCAGCTGTGTCTTTCCGTGCCCTAATTTTCCTTCCACATTAACCCTTTGCCTACCCGAGTGTGTAACAGTCAACGTGGGCTGCATTAAGAGACATCAAGCCTTGTTAACGAGTAAATCAGAACAGCGGTCTCAGAGGCGGATCCAGGGGAGGAACCTCTTTCCTCGGATTTAGGTAGAATTGTACTGGCCCCTCCTCTGGATCCGCTCCTAAGTTAACATCACAACTTGCTACTATTGACCTGTCAATCATAAACAGTTCATGTAACCAAAACAACGTCTTTCTACTTGCTACACATTTCTGATATCCCAATGTAGTGATTTTCTACGAAAAGGCAAACCACAACCTGAAGATGTATTTATATCAACCAAAGTAAGGACTAGAAATATAAGGATTATACAAAAAATATTCCTACCACCTGCTACCCTCCCGACACCCTCCCCAAAATATTCATAATGAAATGAAATCTTGATAAAAGTACTTCACATATTAAAACTAATCTGGCAGATTGTTACATCATGAGTTACCGGGAATGCTTCCTTTTTCTCTGTGCGCTGACGGCGTTACTGGGATAAGGCACACTACGGAACTGAAGGTTTTTGTCTTTCTGGCCAAACGTGCTGTGATTTTCAAATACAAAAATGATGGTCTGCATATCTTACTATGTATGCAAAGTACATAGATCTACTAACAATATCATGGGACCTATACTTTGGTGGGATGATCTTCATATAGACAAGCTGGTGTTAGCGCCTAGCCCTGGGTGCTGACGCTCTGGCCGTACTCAGCACGGGTCTGGGAGTTAAGTGATGGGGGTAGGCGGGTGTCGGTAGTCTGATGTGGTAGTCTGCACTTGACGGTCTTTTTTGGTAGTTCTCTGTGTAAGGTGCCTGTTCGGCAGAATGAAAAAAACTACCCGTGTTACACCAACAAGGACGAGTCACGGGTACAGAGCAGTACGACATTGGTGGTTCTTTTCCGAAGTGGGCGTGGCCATCGGTGGTAGTTACGGAAGGGGGCATGGCCTCAGTTGTCAATCACCAGAATGGGCGTGGCCTATGGCGTGAGTGACAAGAGGGTGGAGCGGTATTGGTTGCTATTTGATGGGGTGGGCGTGGCCATCGTTGTAAGTCAAAGAAGGGGGCGTTGCCTCAACCATCAAACACCAGCATGGGCGTGGCCTTGGTGGTCGTGGGTGGCGCTGAATGTTGGTTACAGATGTGGGCGTGGCCTCATACTATCAGTCACATAAGTGGGCGTGGCCTCAGATGTCATTAACAGATGTGGATGTGGTTTCAGCTGTCGCTCACAGTGGATGTGTGTGGGCATGGCCATGACATCCCACTTCTTAGAATCAAGCACTGAAGTGGGTGTGGCCTAAACTTCAACACTAGGTATTGGGCGTGGCCTCGTCTGTCAGTCAAATTTCCTAAGTGATTGCTGCCTCTCGGTGGTGTAGTATTGGTGGCTCCCACCAGGAGGCAGCGTTGTAGCGGGTATCACCGTGTAGAGAGCAGGTTGGCGGCTATTATTACTCCCATAGTCATCATGATAAAGAACCCGCCGGGTAGCGAGTCCAGCACCGAGTCACCTGAAAGGTAATCAGAAGTCATGTACATCCTCCTCGTATAACTGGAGTTTCCTGTTGATATGATTTTTTACTCAATAAGTAGGTACAAATGTTGATAAATAAGATGATAAAAAGATTTATTGTATTTACGTCAACACTTATCTTTCCGCCAGAAATTTAGTTTACCAGATTAAATGGCAAAATTTAATACGATTAAGGATTCTATACTCTGAAGACTCTGACAACCAACAGAAATGGTTCTACATTTTGAAGCACCACTAGTGTCTTAAATACGGATACGACTTTGATTGATGGAAATACACACATCAACAGATATACATACTATGAAATAAAACAATATCAACCAGACCAAAACCAGGAAAATTAGAGCAGTTTCAAAACAGTGTTAATTTAGAAGAGAACCTCTAAATACAGAGAAAACTTTTTGACCAAACGTGCTTAATTCTATATGTGAGGTGTAATTTTTGTGCAACCAAAATATCCCAGTGACCGTCATTACTACCTACCATTTTTTTTGACTATTGGTATTGTATCAAGTCCTTAAGATTATAATTTACAGTTATCACAAAATATCTGACCATCAAACATAGTTTCCACAATCTGTCGAACTGAACGGAGGTCCGCCTTTGGGTAACTTATACTTATACACAGAATAGGTGAAGTTCTAAGACAGTTGCTTCTTCTGTGTTCGACTATATCTCAAATTGTGCAATACACTTGACTTTTTAATTATTTATATTTTTGAAATTGAGTTGAGATCATCTTTAAATTAAAAGTATGACATGAACTTTTTTCCAGCAGTTATAATAATTGTAAAATTAGCTCTTTATCACTAACCCAGTGGACCTTACCCTAACTGGTTTAAGTACTAACTCCGGTCACAAAGCAGGTGAGTGAAACAAAACGCAGAATACTAGTTACCACAACAAACAAAGCCACTCGGGACAGCGATCACTCACTACCTGTGTCGCTCTCCGACTCATCGTCCTCCCAGTGCATCGACCGCTTCACCGCCTTCTTCCAGCGACGGAACCTCGAGTCACGAGCTGTTACACCAAAACAGTCAAATAAAAGCACATAATAGTTTGCAACTTCTAAGTGTAACTGACACTTGGTGTGGTAGTGCTTGGCAACACAGACCTAAAAATCCGTCTCTCACATAATAGTTTAGTTTTATGGTAACAGTGCACAACAATCAACGTTACTTCATGAAATTGGTTATTTTATCAGCTGTTCAACTCAATAACATTTTCACTTTTTTAACCACAGAACAATAAACAAGGTCACAGGTGGAATTATGGAAGAAAAGAATCGGTTAGAAAACCGAAAAAACCCGGGTTATTCGTCTTCTTTTTCTATCTATGAAAATAATTCTTGATCAAATATGGGAGAGAGTAAATACGAATTATCGAGCTAATTATCGATCGAATGAAACAAAAAGATGCACACGCGAGTCCACCGCCATCTTCCTCCATTATCGTTCACCGACACGCCGAGTTTACTAACCTTGCTTTCGATGCCGATCGTATATATCGACATAATTCTTCATGATATATCGACCCAGACCAGCTCAACATATTAATAATCCATAACAGGTACTCCATATTGCTGGACGATGCCGATTTAAGGCGTAAATGGCGGTTATTCGCGGAGGACAGCTACACACGTGTTCACCGGGTAGCGCCATCTTTGGCGTCTGATGCTAGAGGCCTGTGGTTTGACAGAGTCAATGCGCGCGATGCGCTTTGCCCCGGAAGGAATTGCGCATGAAACATAGTCCGCAAAGAAATGCGATTTTCTGGGTTTATATCGACAGATAGCTTCCCAACACATCGGCATCATCAATAAAAGATCGACATAGACCTATGTGGCGCGTTAAGTCGACCGAAACGCGCGGGAAATATGCGAAATAGGCGAGCATTCCCGGCTGACTTTACGATCAGAGACCGGGGGCCGCCATCTTGGCCGTCTTCACGCTCATTAACATAATCATACTACACTGCAATCCGGGACGCTAGGCTTTTCAATGCTGAGGCGTCGATCGATGTCATACAGTTTGACCGCTGCACTCTCCGACCCGATCTCGGCTAATGCTTTTTCAATGGTCAATTTCTGGTATAGACTTCTCATAGAGCTATCATTGGGACCGGAAGCAGGTCGAAATTTGCGATCTTGTTTCCGCTGGTGCTGGTATCATTCAATGGCGTTTGCCGCCTAATTTTCCAAGTCAGTATACCCGGGCGGGATTCGATAGATCGATCATATTTCGAAGATGACTGGATAATACAGCGAGCCCGGGTAAAAACACCATATAGAAGATTTGCATTGGAAAAATAAACATATATTCAGAGAGTGATTATTTTACATTCCTTTAAAAGCACCATTTTCTGTGAAAAATATGTATAGTTAGATCTCTTATTTTCTTTTTACATCCCTGGATTTTGATGTCACATGGGCCTATATGTTCATCCTCATATCTAAACGTCTGTCCTTTTCTTGACCTGGAAATGCTGGACCTCACATCACTTCATTCTCCGACCTCACCTTTGTCAGCTATGGCAGGCACGAAGGTGTCCGTGGTGATGGCCGGCAGGTTCTTCTCGTCCAGCGGCCACACCTCAATGCCCTCTGCCGAGCCCGCTGCCATGGCCGCCCCGAGCGCTGTTGTTTCCGGCATTGATGGACGCACTGCAGGAAGATAACCCAGACAACATCAAAAAGATTGATCTTCCCATGTTTTTTTCTGAAGAGCACTTACATAGTAACAAGAACATATTTTTTTAACTATCTAATCTGGACATACAGCCCAAAGTACACAGGGTTAAAAACATCACAAAAAAAGTGTCTGTGGTTACTACTTGAAATTAAACTTTGCCACGTGATTACATACATCACAAACTTTTATCAAAATCAGAATTCAAAGACCAAATTAAAGCTCATCATATGAGTGGGGTTGTTATGTGTATATTGTGTGCTGATGAAACCAGAATGACTCACCGACGGGGATGCCACAGAGGTCGGCCTGCAGCTGCATGAGGAGGTCGTTGCCCGTCATCCCGCCATCCACTTGTAGTGATGTGATGGGGATACCACTGTCCTGGTTCATGGCCTCCAGTAACTACAACACACACCCAGAGACATGGGGTTAACGAGGCAAATAACACCCAGAGACACAGGGTTAACTGGGTGAATAACACCCAGAGACACAGGGTTAACAGGGTAAATAACACCCGGAGACACAGAGTTAACTGGGTGAATAACACCCAGAGACACAGGGCTGACAGGGTTAAAAACACCCAGAGACACAGGGTTAACTGGGTGAAAGACACCCAGAGACACAGGGTTAACAGGGTGAAAAACACCCAGAGACACAGGGTTAACAGTGTGAATAACACCCAGAGACACAGAGTTAACTGGGTGAATAACACCCCGAGACACAGGGTTAACTGGGTGAATAACACCCAGAGACACAGGGTTAACAGTGTGAATAACACCCAGAGACACAGGGCTGACAGGGTGAAAGACACCCAGAGACACAGGGTTAACTGGGTGAAAGACACCCAGAGACACAGGGTTAACAGGGTGAAAGACACCCAGAGACACAGGGTTAACTGGGTGAAAGACACCCAGAGACACAGGGCTGACAGGGTGAATAACACCCAGAGACACAGGGTTAACAGTGTGAATAACACCCAGAGACACAGGGTTAACTGGGTGAATGACACCCAGAGACACAGGGCTGACAGGGTGAAAGACACCCAGAGACACAGGGTTAACTGGGTGAAAGACACCCAGAGACACAGGGCTGACAGGGTGAATAACACCCAGAGACACAGGGTTAACTGGGTGAATAACACCCAGAGACACAGGGCTGACAGTGTGAAAGACACCCAGAGACACAGGGTTAACTGGGTGAATAACACCCAGAGACACAGGGCTGACAGGGTGAATAACACCCAGAGACACAGGGCTGACAGGGTGAAAGACACCCAGAGACACAGGGTTAACTGGGTGAATGACACCCAGAGACACAGGGTTAACAGGGTGAATAACACCCAGAGACACAGGGTTAACTGGGTGAATAACACCCAGAGACACAGGGCTGACAGGGTGAAAAACACCCAGAGACACAGGGTTAACTGGGTGAAAGACACCCAGAGACACAGGGTTAACAGGGTGAATAACACCCAGAGACACAGGGTTAACTGGGTGAATAACACCCAGAGACACAGGGCTGACAGGGTGAAAAACACCCAGAGACACAGGGCTGACAGGGTGAAAAACACCCAGAGACACAGGGCTGACAGGGTGAAAGACACCCAGAGACACAGGGCTGACAGGGTGAAAAACACCCAGAGATACAGGGTTAACTGCAAAGATGCAAGTTGGGGACAGTGAAAAAATCGGAAATATTATTAAGAAAATCTGAATGGACCTTAAAATGTTGTGAAACGTGTTCTAAATATCAAATTTTGAAACTGATTTCTGGGGGTGCTAGAGTGAAAAAATCGGAAACCCAACAAAAATCAGAAAATTTACATTCATTATTGTCACTATTCGTCATCAATGTCATATTGTAAACATTCACATATAATCAAATCAACTACATAATCAGTACATAGGACGAACTGTATGTAAATGAAGAGATGTCTATCAATAATGAAAAAACATTCCTGTAACTGGGCAAATACAACATAGAAACACAGGATTACCTGGGCAAACAATACCTAGAGCCACAGGATTAACTAGATAAATAAGGGGACAACATTTTGAAAAATTTGGATATAACATTAAGCGTTATGAGTCGGGAAGTACCAAAGCCACTCTTTGGGGTTTTGTTAATGCAATTCTTTTTTATATTAAGCATTTTGAATCACATAGTACTAATACCGCCTTACCTCTCTTGTCTGGAAGCAGACGGCCTCCAGGCAGGCCCGGGCGATGTGCGCCTTGTTGGTGAACTGAGTCAAGCCGCAGATTATACTGCAAAATAAGGGTTAGAAGATTTTGCAATTTTGTTTTGATATCCATTACAGTTAAGTCTTTTTAAAGGTATATAATTATTGGTAGATAAAGGTTAATGATTTATGATGTTTCCTTGATAATAGTGAAAACAAGAAACATGTAATGGAGATCTAAACGATCTATTTGTGAAACTAGATATCTAAAGATTTTCGGCAGGCGACTGGCCGATGTTTTGGTGGGGACTCTTCAAACACCACCCCTCATCATGGGGATGGGGGGGGGGGGGGAGGAGTGCACTCTGCTGCCTCGACAGGTTTTACTGAAAGGTATCTCTGCACTGTAACTGCCACTGGGTCCGGCCGCGACCAGTCATGCGCGACCAGCGAAAACCGCGGGACTATTTATAGGCCGCAGGGCATAGGAATAGCCATGGGTGGCGAGTTTTCTTCCTACATAGCAGAGTACTCTCACAGACTCATTTCTCGGTGCAGAGGTGGATCTCGTCGCAGAGTGGGGAGAGTGTAGTGGTCACTACCTCCCCTCTGCTCAGCCATGACGTGAGGCAGCATACTCCTTTCTCGCTTCAGATTCCCTTGTAATCATCGCTCCCATTATAGCATTCTGGGTTTGGGGAGTACCCAGATATTGGGTTGACCTACATAATGGGGCCGCGGAGCGATACAGTAAAAGTACATAATGAAAAAAGGCTATAGTCAGAGCGAGTTTTACATGTGAAATCCGACGCGACTGGGGAGTATGGTGAGGCAGGTGGGCGGGCAGGTGATAGGCCCGCAGAAACGTTGGCGGCCTGGGGGTGGGGGTGGGGGTGGGAGTGGGAGTGGGACGGTTACCAGCCATCTGTACTAAGGATTTGTAAACACTGTTATAAGGGAACAGGGGGAACCAGCTGAGTCTAGGCACTGATTATGAGTTTCAAGAGGTCCCACTTCCAGTTTATTGAAACAGGACAGTTTTGTGGAAATACTTTTATTCTTAATTAAATTGCAAAAAATAGAAATTCAAACAAGAAGCAAATTAGCTACAAAGTTACGCTCATGTATGAGCGATGGTCGTCCCCCAGTAAACTAAAGGCCCTCCTAATTAAATACCAGACGGCTATGTGTAATATGGGCTATAGGTACTGACCACCAATGCCTGCTGTCATACACAGCTCAGGGAGGGGTTTAAGAAAGGGCTGCTACTAGGTCCTAGTACTGAGTGACCTATCACTCACCCACCTGGGACTGCCCACCTGCAGGTGACAGTGGTGGTCCTAATTTGAAGAGGTAGGGGCTGTTTAGCTCAGGCATTGGTTATGTAACCCACTTCTAGCTTCTCACACTGCCTGATTCCAACAACCATTGGCGGACAATGCCCTTGAACTGCTGAGCATGAGATTGTGTAACCGGTCATTGAGAACAACGAGAATTAAATGGTTAAAGACATGACTGATTGAGGGAGTCCCCACCATTAGCTACTATACTATATAGATATAACTAGGGACTTCCAAAAACAACTCCGCATTACTCTAACATTCACGTTATTTACTCGGAAAAGTCTGGAGAATGCGTTACTCAAGTGACCCCACAGTAAACTCACCCCCTTGCGTCAAACTGCCAGTAGGGACAGAAGAGGCCGGAGAAGGCGGGCACAAAGTAACAGCCGTGGGTGTCGTCCACGCTCCCCGCCAGGGTCTCTGAAAAACAGCCCAGTAGGACACAAATCAGCATTATTGGTTTATATTGGGTTTTGGCTTTTCTGACATGGGCAATTGGTTAAATGTAATGGAGACGAAAATTTGTGATCAGCCTCAAACCTCCCACTCCTCTGACAATACTGATGATACAGTTTACGTTCAACAACTTGGGCTCTATCCGAGAAAGTGATAAAATAAAAATGAAAGTGAAATATAATTAAATACGAGTTGGTAAGAACGTCCATAATGAGTAAATATGAGTTGATATGATTTTTTTTTTCTGAAAGGTATGACATTAGTTGTGAGATGTTTAGAAAAAAAAGTTGAACACTTGGCGGAATAAGAAATGTTATCTACATTTTTTCTTATTCAAAACTGACAACTGCATAGATCCTGTGTCCATGGAGATGCTTGAAAAGTACTAACACTGACCTATCTCAGCAGCACTTTTGATGATGCCGACGTTGTCCCTCAACCAGCGCACGGCGGCCCCGGTGATGGCGATGGAGCCCTCCAGGGCGTAACACGGGGGTTGCTTCTTACCCAGCTTGTAGGCCACCGTGGTCAGCAGCCCGTGGTCCGAGGTCACCGCCTGCAACCAAGGACAGTGCAGGTTTTGTTCCTTTTAATTTCTCTTATACCCAAGTTTAGGAAATAACAAAAGCCCAGTATACAATTTTGCCAATGAGCCTTCTCATGGTCAATCCATGCAGCACAGAGAGGGGGGTGGGACAGGTGCATTGGCTGTGCATTGGCCTGTGAGCTAACTAGCCTCGTGGCTGGTGAAATGTTTTGCCATTTTGGAACGTAATCTGACGACGTTATTCGCCGCCGATTTGATGCACTTATCAGAATTACAACGTATCAAGTTATCACGATCTCACGGATGATAGCGTGGCTTTAAGTACGCAAGCACATTTTAAAAAATATCCCACTCTCCCCCTAGGCGCGTACATACTTATGGAAGGTCCCTCCCCATACCCTGAATGGATAAAGTGAGCTACGGAAATCTAAACGCACTAGGCAACTGTTGTCACCGGATTAAACTAGATTTTCGGGTACTGCCGTACCGAAGGAGGCGGGCGGTGATAGGAAATTTCAATGATTGCGCAATAATTATAACAAGTTACCAGTTCAACACTAAACCTGCGCCTGGAGATAGTGAGAAGTTAGAGAGTGGAACCTTCTTTGTCAATCTCCATGCATCCCTATGGGAAAAAGATTTGCTGTGCATGGAGAGTGATGATCTACTTCTTTTACTATAGGAAATTCCTATTTCAATTTTGTGACAAAAAACCTATGGATTCTCTCCAAAGTAACAACAAAACAACCAAATATTTCAGAATTTTGGAACCAAACCACCATATACTAGAAACAGAACTACAGAAATACATATAGTTTGAAGATTATAATGCTGGCATTACTGAGAAAAGTGGAACGAAAAATTGGTCACAAAATTGTAACAACTTTCTGACCCCCATTGGAATGCATTGAGTCAACCTGGCCAAGAAAGAGTGTAGAGAAGGTTGGCGGCCTAAGGCCCGCCTCCCAATTATTACAAGCTTAGGTATTTTAATAGAAATATTTGCCGATATAAAAACGAATGGCATGTCCACACGGAGGAAACATTGAGTCTATGATGGATCCTCACATTGAAATATCATATATTAGATCTTACCCCTCTCTATAATACAAATGCAGTTACATTCTATATTTTCACAAAACGATGATATAAACGAGGTACTATTATTTTATTCTACCTACCTCTGAGCCTGTGTTATACAGCATGAAGCAGCCCGTACCGTACCTGCAGCCAAATACAGCACACGATTTATGAAAGCAAACAACGTGAAAACATATCCAAAACTAATGGATAAGATAAATAATTTGTCTTCCATTTTATTATATTTTACGAATCAGTGTTTATTTCAGCGATTTTCAATATGCACGATTTTTGTCTACCTTCAAGTTTAATATCAAATGTCTCTCATTAACTGACTTCATAACGATGATTGACTCACTTAAGCATGCTTTTAAGTTTAAAACGCTACCAAGGTGGACTCACGTGTTTTTGACCTGGCCCTGTTTGAAGCAGGTCTGTCCCACCAGGGCCGCCTGCTGGTCGCCCAGGATCTGGGAGGAGGAAAGTAAGAGACAACTCAGAACACGCACTTATCAGGGGGGGAACTCCCACTGCCCTATTTCAGAAACACGAGGTTATATCGGACAATGAAATGAAACACGGGGATTTATTGTAGCCAGCTGCTGTCATTTTTAGTGACTTTGTGTAAAATGTTCATGTCAAAGCAAAAGAACCAGCGTTATCAATATATTCAGCACTAAAGCTGCTGATATTTTCAACCAGGTTCTCACCTCTTTACACTGAATGAAGTTTAAAAGTTGAGCTGAACGGTTTTTCGACGAAATGTCAAGGGGTTTAGAATGGGAAGGACAGAACTCAGACCTAGTGCAAACTTTTACAGCTTAGACACTCCTTCTCCCAAACCACAGAAGCAGAGAGGTGGCGGTGTGCTTACCCCGGAGATGGGCAGCCCTTTGAGGGCCGTGTCCGTCATGTGGCCGTAGATCTCCGACGAACTGCGGATTGTGGGCAAGATCTCCATAGGAATGTCGAAAAATCTGAAAGTAAAGGGAGCACAGTATCTTTGAAGCAATAACAATCATCTTTCATTTAATTTTGATGAAGGCTACATTCTTTGATATAAAATATAAATTGGAATAGAAAATAACAAAATTCAGAGTTTTATATCTAACGGTACATCCATTTGTTGTGTTTATTGTGGCGTTTTAAAAAATGGTTTATAATCAAAATCGATCAATTCCTATGAGGGGCTTTAAATACAAAGTCGAGACTGTATATGTGAAGGGCATTGCGTAGGGAAGATCTGCAGTGGGTAGAAACGCTCCCACTTCAGTTGAAGACCGGGGGGGGGGGGGGGGGGGGGGTCAAGGCGGTCCTGATCCCCTTCCTCCACTATTGGTGGGGACTTAAACTTGCCAAGGACAAAAATGTTGCGGGCATGGGCGCAAATGCACGCCGTTTTAATGCTAAGCCTTCATGTGGACTCCCCTTTCTGGAATCCTGTATCTGGTCACACACACCCCGGGAAGGCGGCCAGTGCTTACTTGCAGAGTTTGGGGTCCCAGTCGAGGGAGTGGAGGTTCATCAGCATGGTGCGGCTGGCGTTGGTCACGTCCGTCACGTGGATGCCTCCACGCACTCCCCCCGTCAGGTGCTGCATACAAACCACAAATGGTAAAGGTAGAATATAAGGGTTTCACTGCCCAAAACGGGAGAGAGGGCAGGCGACTACCGCTACACTAACTGGTAATTGAATGTCTTAATTATACTACTTTCTTTGACACTTTTCCTACTGATTACATATAATTTCAGTTGTAAACGGAATGTAGGCGGAGTAGAAATGAATGAGCGATCTTATGAATAAAATGCAAAAATAAGTATGTATTATGCAGATTGGTTACGAAACCGTAATAACAGTTAAAGGGAGCCAAAAGCAATGTTAGATCAAAATTTTGTAAAGTCTGTTAACTATAGAAACATATTCTATTGCCATAACCTAGGCCTTTGGTAAAATATAGAATGTGAATACAGACTTAAACTACATTAAAATACACAAAAACTCATCCCCAGTCAATTTTGGTGACCCACCAAAATTGGTTTGTTTACAAACATTGATGTCTTCAGGCATAAATGACATGAGTTTTATGGAAATCAAGTAAAGTTATAGTTAGTTATCATGATTCATACTTTGCCAATGGCTAAAGTTAGACTCTTTGAATGTATTTTCATAGTTATTTCAGTTTGCAATTTTTTTTTCAAATTTTGACACAGCATTGCTTTTGACTCCCTTTAAAGTCCGTCGTTCTATATGTTAAGTTGAAAGATAAATCTTCGTGAGGGTAATACAGCCGCAGCAGTAACATCCCTATAACCGCATTATTCCAGCACTTATTCAAGATTTCAAATTAATTGTAACTTTGTATGACCGATAATTCTGTGCAAAAAGAATGACATTCACATCCGCGAAATAATGAATAGTACAGCTAAAGTTCAGAGTTGAAGCTGATAAATTACCTGATTTGAGCCCCATAAATTTCATGTTTGACCGTGAATACTGGTAGTAAGGTTTAAAAAATGCCGTGTTCAGGTAACCCTACCTACCCTAAATTTTTGGCCCTACCCTTACTTTTTTTAAAGGAAGTTTTAATATTATATATATATTTTTTAATCCAAAAGAATTGACTTAAAATAGCATGGAAAACCATAAAACAGCACATAGATACTCAGGGCATGTATTTTAAATGCTTGAAATGTTTTTGGAGGATATTTGGAATATTTTTTTTTATTAATAACACTGCCTGGGTCTCTTTGGTAGGCAAAAAAAAACAAAAACATTTTCGACCTACCTACCCTATTTTTTTCGACCTATGTTACCTGAACACAACTATTTTTTTTGGGGACCTAATCTGGTAGTAAGCCCTTCGTACCCAGAGTAGCCATGAGTCGACGGTGCCGAAGAGACAGCGCTGTTCGTTGACGGCCCGGCGCACGTCGTCACTCTGGTCGATCAACCAGTGCACCTTGACGGCGCTGAAGTAGGTGGAGATGGGCAGGCCGCACCGTGCCTGGGGGAGGAGGGGAAAATGTGTAATGTTTGAGCTGCGCTAAAAAAAAGCTACACAATAAAAACTAAAGTTGTTAACAGCAGGGATGCCAGAGGGGCCCGAGAGAAAAACTAAACTATTTGGCAATATTAGAAATTCGTTTATTTTATGCGTATGCTTATTATCTTAGTTTAACATCAGAATAACATAATTTTTTTTTGTAATTCCTTGCGGAAAAAAAACGGAAGGTCATAATTTCCCTGAATACTGGCATCCCTTTTTCAGACCAAAAATTTAGTCCTGATGGTGCACCATCGACAGAGCTTCATAGAAAACCAAGGTTATTAACAGAGTACTACACCTAAGCCTACATAAATCAGTTTAATAGTGATCGTCATTCCATGGACAAATGTTCTTCAATTTATTGATGAAGATATCAAAACCATGAGGAATGATTATTTTTCGATAGGCGCGTTCTTTACTGTCTGTGAACTAAAGTTTGTATCCTCAGATATGCACGTCCTGAAAATACATACAAGCTTATTGTAGGGCAACTTACTCGCAAGTAATCCTTGTTCTTGCCTGGCGCGTTTTCTATCAGAGTTTTGACTGTCTCTGACGTTCGTGTGTCCAGCCATACTGAAAAACACAAGATGTATATATGTATTAGTGTCAGTGTAATGTTGTCGTAGCACCCTACATTGCTGACAATGTCTATCAACAGCTAACTTTTTACCAAAGCGGTAATACACACTTGCCAAATAGTTACTTAAGGATTGAAAATGTATCTATCTACTGATATAGTAAGAAAATAACGGTAGAATAGCAAGTCCCAGAGGAACTGGCGGAAAACGCATACGTGTATTTCTAACTTCATTTATTGAACCTGAATATCTTGTATACTAAAACATATTTCGAATGAATTATTACAGCCAATCAGGTAATTCTTTTTATTAAAATATTGAAAACAATAGGGAGTGTTCGCCAATAGCGGCTGGAAGTTGGTCCAGCTGGCCACCAAACTGCCCATTGTGTTGATTGCAGGTACCAGTGGTGTTCACTGGTGACACACCTGACTACACAGATCACAGGTACCAGTGGCCGGTGGTCACTGTGGCCCACCTGTATACACCTGGCAGGTGCCAGTCGGTCCCTTTTGCACCGCTATTTAGCTGGACATGTCCTATTGATTACCAACTCAATCAAAAGGCCTTGTGGGTGACTGCTGACAACTTCAGAAGTTTCGTTTGTACTGAAAAGTTTCTCGTTCAATAAACAAATTAAATGGCATACACGGCGAGTTAACAGGATTGAAAAAAAAAAAAAATGAAAAAAAAAACTAATAAAAGAAAAAGAAGAAATTCTGGTGCACCTGATGCAAAAACCATACACCCCTGGTAGTTTCTTACCCTGAATACCCATTGAGTAGTTTATGCGACACTCATTTGCACATTTCCTTCATTATGGCGGTGTACATGGATTTTCTGAATAAATATGTAGCACTTGTACGGTAACTTTTCTGAAATGTGGTGTTGTAGAGGGGCACAGAACTCGTCTCGTGATTTAAGATATCGAAGTTTATGTGGCGTAGGGCCGCTCCCATACAGAGACCGACCCAACTCAATGGATCAACTCGACAGTTGAGTCGAATTATGGTCACTCCTTCATATATGTGACCGGGGGCTAGAGCCCTAGCAACGCTTACGGATATAGTTATTAGTTAATGACCTACATAGCAGAGTCATGTCTAATGGACTATCATTTCTGGCATGGAGGGTGATTTTTCGCAGAGTGTACCTACCTATGGCGTTGTGGAGGGGCTCCCCGGTGAACTTGTCCCAGACGATGGTGGTCTCGCGCTGGTTGGTGATGCCGATGGCCTTGATGTCGGCCGGGTCCAGGCTCAGGTCGCGCAGGTTCTGCACCGCCTTGGCGATACACTCCTTCACCGAGGCCAGGATCTCCTTCGGGTCCTCCTCCACCCAGCTGTAACCAACAAGTGCACTTACAGCAATCAGGTCAACAGTGCAAATAAAACTGACACCCATTCTCAATGAGATACACATCATCGTGGCTTATATTCATCTATTCATTGAAATAATATATCATAAATAGCGTTTATCACAAAATTTTCTTGTCGGAGATTATTATGTGCTACAAGCATCCTATGGCACTGTAGTGCTTTTTAACTAAGACCAGAAAGTCGTAGGCTCTTGCGCCGCTTGGAGCTAAGACCGTCGAGTTGAGTGTGGCCGGACCTTATTCGTGATTATAGTGGTGAAATGTATAGAAGAGTACTTACCCTTTTTTTGGAAACAACTGGGTGATTTCCGTCTGGTGGTACGTCAATAGCTCGGCCGTTTTACTCGAGAAGATCTGAAAAAAAAGATAGAAAGTGTGATTAGAAAGTGAAGGAAAAAAACTGCACTGAACAATAACGATTCATTGTTAATTTGTATCTGTTTATATCTTATGTATCTCTATGGTCTAACCGGCAGTGTTCGAAATTAAGGTTATTGCAAGAGACGGATTTGTAGGTCTGTGTTGCCAGGCACTACCACACAAAGTGTCAGTTACACTCAGAAGTTGCCAACAGCAACCTGCATAACAACCCTGGTTAGTATAGCAACCAGGTGATGACATCATCAAAAACTGATGTGACTCAGGTGTTGTTGTGCCCCAAGGATAAACACAAAGTGTTGTTTCCCTGGTGATCCAATAAGATGGAGTTAGCACACAGTTTGAATTTTAATATTGGTATTTGGTGGTTTCGCCATAAAAGGCTCATCAGGTGCGAATTTGTAGGAAATTTTATGAAATAAATTTCAGGGAAAATTCCTAATGAAAAAGTATTGGTAAGTTTCCCAAGTTATATCCAAGATGAGTAAAAGATAGTCAGAAATTAAGGTTATTATTCATGCGCACACCGGGCGCATTTATTTGAAAAGTATGCGCCCACCAGTCTGTTCCTGCACCCTTCCACATATGAGTGCATATAATATGTGAAAAATATGTGCATATTCCGGGCGCACACTTCTAAAAAATGTGCGCCCGTCGCTGAAAATGTGCTCCTTGGACGCACTGTTAATTTCGAACACTGACCGGTGGCTGGTGCAAAGCAAAATCATACATGTATGTCGGACCAATAATTATATCTGACGTTGGGAACACATTTCGGTATAGCCTAAACATCATGATTAAAAAAAGAAACCGAATTATAGTTGAATTATTATTCTAGTTGTAAGAAGTAACAGGACAGGAATATGTACCCTCTATGGGCCAAATATCATAACGCATACATAACATGCGTTAATGAGAAACGAAAAGAAATGAAAAAAATAAAATAAATAAAAAAGTAATTAGAAGAAGTAACAGAAACTGTCCCACAACAGCACATAAGCCTCCGACTATCTCAAGAAGTGAGGTGACAGGATCATACAAAAGGCTGACCGTAAAAAATTCTGTTTCCGGTCCACCGAAAAATTCTCAGAAAATTCATGCTATGTCCTTACCAACAAGAACAACAACAGAAAAAATTCGCGGCCGCCCGGGTCACGTTTATTTATACAGGGATGTAAGTTGGGGGCAGTGAAAAAATCGGAAATACCATCAAGAAAATCTGAATGTATCTTTAAATGATCCGAAACTTGTTCTGAACATCAATTTTTTTTTTCGAACTTACTTTTAGAGGTGCTGGAGAGAAAGAAATCCGACAAAAATCGGAAAACTTACATCCCTTGTTCATACCACCCGCTGGACCGGAAACATAAATTTTTTTTTCCAGGACAGCCAGGGGTCAGTATGGTAGGTGCCTACTTATCTGTCTGTGAATGATAATCGGTGTACATCAACCTACTGATAACCTGATACTCTGTGGCCACGGCTGATACTCCTTATCTACGAACAGCGCAACTCGTTGAAACCCTTGACTGTAAGTGTGACCTGACACACAAGGTTTGTCGACCACTGTAAACGGGGGCTGCTGGTCTCTGTTAACAGGGTAGGGGGGGGGAGGGAGGTGGCTTATCTATATATGATAATGAGATGGACGATATCACTGCTTTGATAAATCTAGAGTTGTTGATAAAGGTCCTTTGCAGTACTTATCCTTTGGAAAAGGGTGGGGCACGCTTCTGGAAAATGTTCTTGATAACTTTTCATTACAGATGCCACGCTCATTTTGATTAAATCACGTGATGAAGTGGCATAACAAACGTTGAAAGTATGAGGCCTCGTTCTGAGTTTCACTACTTTTATGGTACACTGATATGGGTGTAGACCACTAAAATCGACAGGGCGACATGACCATTTCAACATGCGACATGGGCCTTAGTGACACAATGAGAAAAATAAACGACATGACATGGGTTATTTCTTAAAATCGGCCTATGACATGGTAGGTTCTTAAAACCGACATTGATATTCAAAACATTGACAACATGGCCATTTCTTAGCTTTGACATGTAACAACGGGACCCCCCAATCAACACCCCCAACTGATCAGATCAAGTTGTCAAGAGGTAGGGGGCCTTCCATTTAGTACGTACGCAAAATTTCTAAAATTTTAGACCCCCCTACCCCCCCCCCCCCCCCCCGTGACTAAAATACGCATTAAAGACAATCGCGCCATTTGTTACTGCGCACCACCGTGCGCAGCCTGCTGTATGTGTGTGCAGTGAAGCATGACCATCAGTGGCCCTGCCTGGTGCCTATGGGAGGTGGGGAGGGGGCAGTGCATTAATGGGTGTAAATATCTATCCAATCTTCACACAGTAGGCACCAACAGAATCCTTATGATGTAGGGAACAATATTAAAATATAATACTTCAGGATATTTTGTATTTTGATAGGTTTAGGGACCATTAAAGCAAATAGACCTGGTTTGTTAATTTCAGACTTAGAGGTAGAGAATCAATTTTTCTGGCAAAATTCATGCGGTGACCCCATGTTTTCTTCGTTGAAAATTAAAGTTAACAGTCTGATGCATGTTATGTGTCATTTTTATTGATTTTTCAACTTTGATTTTTTTTGTGTGAACTTTCTTATCAAAAAATTATTTTTTTATACTAAATTGATTTGCAATGAAAATAAATCAAAGTGCTGTAAAAAAAAACATTTTTTTCCAGGCCATGCATAAAGTCTGTGAACATATGTCCTAGCTTTAGATTCAAGTGATTAGATTGTTTATTTGAGGATTAGCATGAAAGTTTTCACAAAAATTGTATGCCTGAATATAGCTCTCCAAAACCTTAATTTTGAAGGAATTATGCCTGTATTACTCCACCTGTGGATCAAAAGTTACCATGGTGACCCCCTAATTTTTTTTCATTTTTGGACTATAAACATATTTATCTGGTATTTCTCTGAGTTTCAAGAAAATCTCAACTTTAGAACTATAATGGCGCCATTGCCCTTAAATTTGTACAGGGACGTACGCATTTCAGAAATTTCAGACCCCCCCAACCCCCTTGATGCGTACATACTTAATGGAAGGCCCCTAGGTCTCTGTTGCCTAAACTATAATCCACACAACTCCTAAGCACAGAGGACGGCCGGCCAATACACAAACCAGGCTCAGACTCAAGGCACGCTGCATACTGACCCAGATTCCTGAGTCCAAGTGCTTGAGAGCCCCCCCCCCCCCCCCCCCCCTTTGGGGATTGTTGTTGCTGCCGATTTTAGCTTTCTTTTTAAATGTAAAATTCTAGAAAATAGGGATTGCCCCTCCCCTTTCTATAAGAACGCCCCACCTTTTCAAAAAGTTGTACCGATAACCCGTCACTGTCCATGTCATGCACCCACATTCATACGCTCCACCCTGGAGTTGGTACAAAAGTTTTAGAGTTTGAAGAATTATTGTACGGTGACATTGTAACTTGTACAAACGTCACCTCATTCCCGCAAATGACTTTTTAGGACGTGTATATATACATACATGTATTCACAACCACGCCGTTAAAGGATGGAAAAAAACACGTATGAGAAGTAAAATGCATTATTTCCAATTAGGACATTTCAGGGAAACATCCATTTTGTCCTGAAGTTTCGAAATGACATTTTCACCATGCATAATGATATTATTCATGGGAATCAAGGAAGCACGACCCAGCTTTTGTGTAGGGATGTGGGGGGGGGGGGGGAGGGGGGGGGGGGGGCACGGCAGCACTTACTGGCCTAGCGCCAGGCTGGATACGGGCCCGATAGACTGTTATAAATACTGTTTCTAGACTGTCATATCCTTAATCAACTGAGTATATAATCTATATGAATTAACCTTCATTCTTACTACTGATATAGTTTGGGGGAATCTAATGCTTCCGCCGCTACAGAGCAAGTAGGGTTGAATCCAGGTTTCCGAAAAGGGGGTTGTCCCCCGGGGTTGTCCGCATTTTTAGGTGGTGTCCAAAATAAGACATTATTGGTGCCCACAATCATGCAACAATCCAATATCGAATGCAATATCTCCTAAATTTGGGCATCTATCCTAATTTTTTCATCTTTTTATTTCTTTGTAAGTAAAACTGTCTTTGACCAGAGGGGCACACGACAGGGAACTGTCCACCGTTGATTTCAGAGAATGATAGGCTACGATATAAAACCTTGTCTATCATAATGAGTGTTGTATTTCCCTTATTTCTATTCAAAAATCAATGGTGGATAAAAAATTTGCAAATTGTTTATAACATATCGGCCCAATATCTAACCATATAGTTAGTAAAACTTGAGTAAATAAAAGACGACATATCAGTCAACCTAAAGCCAGTGAAGACTGATGTGATGGTTGTGATGCCCAGCCCCAGGTACGGTAAATCATAGCAACGAGTATAGACTGAAGAGACCGTGGCTTTTGGGGCCCTTTTTGGGGGTGCCTGTCCCAAGCTTACGTTTACAATTAACATCTCAGATGAATACCGACCCCCGAGCTGTGTCTCTTTTCAGGTACTCTTTGATCATAGGCATAGCTCTTGTTGTCCGTGTGGATCCTTTTCTCGTTTGTGAGGCGAACCGATTTTGATATGTTCTAACTCCCTGCCTGGTATATTGCCTGGCGCGCCAAATTCGTGTAACATTGCCGGATTACGTTCCAAAAGAGGAGCATGAATTTGGCGTGCCAGGCAGGGAGTTACAACATATCAAAATCTGTTGGTATTGGTTGCTTTTTGATGGGGTGGGCGTGGCCATCGTTGTAAGTCAAAGAAGGGGGTGTTGCCTCGGATGTCAAACACCAGCATGGGCGTGGCCTTGATGTCGTGGGTGGTGCTGAATGTTGGTTACTATCACTCACATAAGTGGGCGTGGCCTCAGATGTCATTAACAGATGTGGGCGTGGTTTCAGCTGGCGCTCACAGAAGTGGATGTGTGTGGGCATGGCCATGACACCCTACTTCTTAAATAAAATCAAGCACTGAAGAGGGTGTGGCCTAGCCAAATGATCGACTCTCTATTCCTAACCTTGTATGGCTTGCTGTGAAAGAAGGATCCACAGAGCTAGGTGTGGCCTAAACTTCAACACTAGGTATTGGGTGTGGTCTTGTCTGTCAGTCAAATGTCCTCAGTGATGGTATAGGGGGTCAGGGTTGCCCCCACCCCCACCCCCACCCCACAGAGCACTGACTCCGGATCCGCCCCTTAGGGGCAGGGCCCTCCCACAAACATGATTCAACAGCCTAAACTTGGCTAAAATCGGAGGGAGTCCCCCCCCCCCCCCCCCTTCGATCGGATCCGCCCCTGACGAGTAGATCTATGCCCCACCAGTGTTATCTCGCATATAACTGTTGAGGCTGGCTAAGTCGGACTAGCTGTGTACAACGTTAGGACTAGAGTCCAGAGAGTCGATCAGTAACGTTAGATCAGAGACGGTATATTAGGTCTACCATAGAGATACATAAGATTTTGCCTTTATGGGTCTACTAACGAGTCTAGACTCTAGGGGGTGTAGACCCTTAAATTCGACACTGCGACATGGCTATTTCTTAAATTCGAGACGACGACACAGCCGTTTTTTTAAAATTCGACAGGCGACATGGCTACTTAGAGACAAATGACATTGCTGTTCTTGAATTCAACATGCGACATCAGCTTTAAAAAGATAGTGACATGGGACATGGCTATTTCTTAAATTCGACATGGGACATGGGTCTAAAGTGAGTTATGATGACATGCGACAGGGCTATTTTTTAAATTCCACACGCGACATGGGGACCCCCCGTCTAGACCCCCACTCTAGGTAGCAATGACGGACTGTCGTGCATATCGCGCTCTCCTATTCTGTCACTATAGAAAAACACCCTTCAGAAACATGCTGACAGATTGCTCAATATACCATAATTTGAGCTAAAAACTGTGTATTTTGTGTGAAAAATGCTGGGGATTCCAAATATGGCATTGAAAATATCATTTATTTTGGTATTTTCCAGCGACGGCCCTGTGGCTGTCACTTTCACAGCCAAGTCTATACCAATTTCGAACAGCTGTAGGGTGTAGAAATAGATCTACTACCGGTACTCAAAGTATTTTTTTGATTTTTGAATACGACAGGTAATCACCCAAGCATCAATTTACATGAAAAATTACATAAAAAACTGTATAACGTGAGGTGTAAATACATCTTTCAAAAAGAAAAAATACTGCACTGAGGTACAGTGCAAGAAAAACTAGAATAAATATATAATAGAATATTGTAAACTCGTTTGTATTGGCAAGAATATTATAGTGGAACTTGTAACGCTGATTCGTGTGCTAAACGCCAGGCGGCGACATCGTTTAGTGGCGTAGTTAGAGTATATGGAGAGTGGCAAAGTCCCCAGGCGTAAGGACTGCAGCCGGGCTGAGGCACGTCCTGCAGTTACGTACAGGTGTGACAAATGACGATGGAGACCTGTAAGGGTACGTTATGGATCGAAACATCTAGCTAAAAGATATTAAGGACAGCAGGCCTCGCCGTCAACATTAGTTTATATGATAGCTAGAAATAGAACAAGAAGCCTGCCATCATATATTTCATATATGCTTGCCATTGGGGGCCCAGGTTTTAATATTTATCGAGTATTTTGGTCTGACAGCACCAGAGAACTTATTGACAGTGTGACGGCTATGTTTTAACATTGAATGGGAATGACAGTGACTTAGGCCTAGACATATTAAAGTTCAGATTGAATATTTTGATGGTAGGTAAGAAAAAATGACACTATAGTGACAATTTCTCAAATCTTTTAATCTTTGGATCATTAATAATTGCTTTCGGAGCCTCCATTATACATTGACAGTGTTGCAGGAGGCTTAGGCCTAGCCTATCTGAGCCTGAGTCCAGTCATTTTTTCATACCATCTGTAAAATATTATTGCAAGCGTTTCCAGGCCTAAAATGCTAAAACTATATGATATATATGACCCTTAGATATATGGGAACATAGATATCTACATCACTTTCATTTTGGTAGGGATAATAAGGCCTAAAATAATTATTTTTCAGATTGCCAGTGTCCGACCCGGCTCAGTCTGCTTACCGTGTCAAGGCTGAAGCCTCCTTGTGTCCGATCGATCCAATGTCTTTGCATTCGATATGAACGCATGTTTCAGGCCATTTCATGCGTTAGTATGCGTAGATTATCCATAATTAAACGTGTAGAACTTGATTAATTCCAGATATTCAGGCGTGGGGAGGAGGACTCCTCCGTATCGACCTCGCGGACCCGGCGGGCTGCTGAGGAGCTGCGAAGGGTTGACGGTGCCATGTTTACGGTCTGTGACAGTGACAGCTCCTCGTGTCCGATCGATCCAATGTTTTCCCTTCGATACGAACGCATGATTCACGCATGAGTATTCAATGCGTTGTATGCGTTTAAGGGAGTCCAGACGTCCAAAATATATATGTTGAAAGCATCAGATACCGCTGTAATCCAGGCGGAGAAGGCGCAGCCCCGGTAACAACCAACCGTCCCCGCCCGCAGCGCGGGGCGGTCCGGGCTCTGTCAACAGGGGAGGCGAAGGATTGCAAGAAAACATCGCGATGCATTTACGCGTTTAGACGCGTTATTTCGCATTATTTTCGATTCTGGGACAGTGGGAGGCTTAGCTATGGGTCGAAATCTATCTGTGTATACCAATAACTAAGGTTAGAACGATTGATTTCATGGTGAAATACGGGTGCATAGGTCGGGGACAGCATGGCGGCCGGGTTCTTCTTCATCCTGCTCAAAGCACGCGGGTATCACGTGGTACGAAAGGAGGACGCTGATTGGTCGATGGCCCCGACAGCGATATGCAAATGAGATGTCACGTGATCGAGAGGAGGGCGCTGATTGGTCGACGCCTCATTAAATATTCACAAGTTCAAGGCCGAAAGTCACGTGATCGAATGAAGAACGCTGATTGGTCGACGGGCCAAGCCTCCTCTTCCCGCCGACCCGAGAGGCTGGCAGGCGCTTTTCTGTAAAATGGGACTCAGAAACATGGCCCGAAAACGTATTAATACTGAATATTTCTTTCCCTTACGCTTAAGTTCACCAGTTGAGATGTTTTGACATATACTGATATATTTTTTTAGGCCTTAGCACCGTCAGAAATACCTCCGAATTTGGTGAAGAAATGGTGTGTTTGAGGCTTTTTTACTATGTAAGATATAGGAGGGTGGTGACGTCACTACTCGGCTTTTACTGTCGTTCCTTGCCATGGCTAGATTTGTGGGCCTTGGGGCCCCCAAATAATTAGTTTATGTGAGTAATAGTGGGCAGTATGAGAGATAAGTAAGACTTCGTTAAGTAATAGTGTAAATGAGTATAGCGACAAGCCTTTCGGCTGTCGCTATATAAGCAGTATGAGACTTGAGATAGACGAGCAGACCAAGATAGAGTTCGAACAGAACACATGGAGCAATAGTCTTACATACGGATCACACGGGTAGTGTTAAGATGGTAGTAACCACAAAGAACAGGTGATAGTAAGGATTGGGACAGCTTAGGCTTAGCCTTACGGGCTGCGTGCTGGAAGTGACGGAGACCCTACCAATGGTCTTCGTTACCGGTAGACGAGAGGTGACTCTCTCAACAGTGTAAGAGCGTATATACCTTGCGAAAGGGGAAGCTGGATGAAGGCTATACCTGGTTGGATTGTTACTGATGTGTTTGGATTGTGAAATGAAAGGGAAAGAACTGTATGGATGGAGAATTGTATACCTGTACCTTCGGAATATCATCATGAATGTAATAAACTGACCTCTTGCCAAGTGCGTGTTCTTTGTATAGGATTGAGCCCCTTTACTTAGAATCTCTACCACTAAGAACTGAATCATGATCCAGGATAACATCAATCTGGAGAGAGCTAGCTACTTCAACGAATAATCACTAAGAACTCCCCATTATCTTAGTATAACACCTTTATTAACATCTTCAAGTAAGCGAAGTATCCACGATAAGCGATGTAATATCACGCAGTCGAGTAATGAATAAACGTATCCGTACAAGATATGAACAAGTACGAACTTTAAAAGGGATACTCCCCAATAAATAGACTAACATCAAAATATAACCACTCAGCTCAATACTTTGAACTAAAAAGAACTCAATTGTATTTGTATACCTGAACATGTGTCTATTTTATAAGATTCAATTGATTTTGAATAGATTTGAAGCGATTTTGATTTTAGTGTGGAAGGAATGGGTCAAAATGGTGGTGGTAAAACTGGCAGATCATTTAGACTATGAAGTTTTATTATTCAAAATTGCATATCTTTTTCTGAACTACAAGTTGTAGACGGTATATTAGGTATATTAGAAATATCGTTGTAGTACAACGATATTTTAACTTGTATGTGGTTAGGATGCTCACGTGAGGCCAATTGTCAATGGTTCTCATCAATTTAAAGAGTTTGAAAAATGCTTACAATTTGGGCTTCTACATTGTGACTGCAATGAACACTGCGTAGATCTAGTTAGTCTGACAGAAAAAAATCATTATTTTTTATTTTCTAACTCTATAACTCTCATAATTAGAGTAGAGGAGCCAGTTTCCGCGCATCTCTAGTTTCCGCGCATTTTACGCATTTTATGGACGCATTTTTTCTCTATGTATTAGATATGCTATTTTTAAAATGCCAGACCCAAAATAATGTTCTTATGCAATTAATTTGTCATTTTTAATGATGTTTCATACATATTTATGTATTCTAAGGCCAAATATATGTTTCAATGTCCTTATTATTAAGGAAAATGACAGGATCCTTAAAAAGTTATTATTTCTGAAATAAGGAGCATAACATCATTTTCTTCAAGAAAAAATATAATTTTCTCTTTAAAAATGTCATGGATATTAGTTTAAAGTGATATACGATCATTTTAATGTCCTAAACATAAAATTTCATGGATAACATAGAAAATAGGCCCCTGCGCGGAAACTAAGGACAATAAATTAGACAGTCTCCAGATTCCGCGCATTTTTCACCTATTTTTCCGCGATTTCCAAATTTTCAAACATTTTTCCAAAGAAAATAAAAAGAAAAAATTTTCAAAGCAAGGTTCTATATAATCTTGAGACACTTTCCTAAAATAATATAAACCATAGACTCAAAACTGAACTTTTTTTCTCTCTTTAACTGAGGCGAATTAATGCTTTTGTCATATACCGGTAATAAAAATGCATAAATATGCGTATTTCTTCCTTCTTTTCATGAATATATTCTTTAGATTTTCCCTGACAAGGTAGCATTTCTATTTGCATTATTATGAATTTTTAAGAACTTAACAATTATTTTGTTTAACGGATATCAATAGATAATCTTTTTCTGATGCCCCATGTATCATATTTTCTTTCTATAAGATATTTTACAAATTTAACACCTAAAATATAGGAAATGCGCGGAAACTGACACCAAAATGCGCGGAAATAGGCTCCAGGTGCGCGGAAACTAAAGAATTAACATGTTCAAGTAAAACCTTAAGATATTACAAAAATATTTTCAAACTTTAATTTTTTTTATTATGATTATGTTCATAGACATCATTCCCCTGAATATGGAAGAAAAAATATTAAAAATATAATTTTTTTCTTTAAATATTTTGTTAAAGCTTAACTTCTTGCCCTTAATGCGCGGAAACTGGCTCCTCTACTCTATATTCTACTGGTAACGTCGGGTCGGGGCCTCTCGGACTCCAGTCTCTTCTGTACCCCCCATTGCCGATCGCGATTTCCCCGAAACGTAGGTGTGTGATGTCTGTTTTTGAGACCCTCATAAATAGTATAGGTGTAGATCTACCACTGCCAGCGGCACTGGACTGGTGGGATTACTGGTCCACTGCAGTTGCCTAAATCTGAGCGAAAATAGAAGGATTTCGAGAATGACAACCTCTTGCTGCAGCTTTTAGCCGTACACCAAGCCCCAACCCCGATGACACCTATTCCAGACGATCTAATGACATAATTCTACCGATTTATGGCTCGACTCACCAAGAAGCGACTGCTACTCGTGCCCTGATCCACCGCCCCGACGAGCGGCCCGTGGTCGGCGGTCGCCATGTTGACATTCACTCGGAGGCTCGGCCAGGTTCACTCTGCCGCCTCGATAGTCCGTCCCTGACCTACTTAGCTCTTACATAATAGGAAACAGTGGGTCTGACTGTGACAGACTACCGCCTCGACACCTTTTACCGAAAGTTATTCTCACGGACTATTTTCCCGGCGCGGAGATGCGAAAGTTGCAGAGTGGGCCAGGTTTTCTGGGATATGTAGACTGTCAGTGACAGTTGTAACCTAAATCGCGATAGGTCCCTCTAACTATAATGAGAGAGGAAGATTAGGTCAGGAAAGGACTAAAGTGACGTGGACGGCCGCTCGGCACTCTGTGCAACAACCCTCTCAGCTGAGTGACAGGTGCCCGGTGGGGAGGTTAGATATTTACTTGGTGCAGAGTGTAGAGTGGCGCGAAATTTGACCATTCTGCTGGTGGACCCACCTGGGGTAGCTGGGCTGGTGTCTGCGGAGCAAAAAAGTGATTGGAAAATCGGACCATACTATGTTAGGTGGATAACAAAGGTTCCAGGTAAAGATTGAGATGTAGGGAATCCGGAAATGTGTCTGTATACCGCTGCCAATTGTGTTTTTGTTGCCAAATCCGAGGTTAAACTGTTACTGGGAGTGGCTGCATGAAGGCCGGGCATGAAGGGTACGGTAGGTACTGCGCCTCCGCCTACGGCCACCGCCGGTAGTCTGGGCTAGTCTGACTCTACCACCTGGGTATCATGACTTCTCTGTTGTCAATAAAATACTTATATTATCGGCAGGCGTCTATTCAGGGATGTAAGTTTTCAGATTCTAGTCTGAATTCCGATTTTCCGTTTTTGGTAGCAAAACCAAAGAAATATTATAGCCAAACAGTGGCCAAAGGTCAACATTGGGTAGCAAACTAGGGGGTGTAGATGGGGGGGTCCCATTTCCCGTGTCGAATTTAAGAAACGGCCGTGTCGCATGTCGTTATACTTGACTTTAGGGGCCTGTCCCCTGTCGAATTTAAGAAATAACCCTGTCCCCTGTCACTATCTTTTTAAGGCTCCTGTCCCCTGTCGAATTTAAGAAAAGGGCCATGTCATTTGTCACTAAATTGCCATGTCCCCTGTCGATTTTAAGAAACATCCATGTTGCCCTGTCGAATTTAAGAAAGGCCCCTGTCGCCCTGTCGATTTTAGACATCCACCCCCATAAACTACAGAACATACATCAACTTGAAGTAAAACAGTGTTTGGATGACACTGAAAGTTTGGAAAACTGTTCAGATATTTTTCAAAATAAGTTGAGATTTTCATAAAAATCTGAAAGGGGTTGGGGAAGTGAATAAATGGTGACAGCTGATTGGCTATTTCAGACTTTTTCATCAAGCCCAACTTACATCCCTGTCTATTATCGTCAGCCCTGGCAGCTATTTTTATATTTTGTAATTAGATTTATATGGGGGTGTAGATGGGGGGTCCCTATGTCGCCCTGTCGAATTTAAGAACTGGCTCTGTCGCCCTGTCGAATTTAAGAATTAGCTGTGTCGCCATGTCGAATTTAAGAATAGGCTGTGTTGCCCTGTCGAATTTAAGAATAAGTTGTGTCGCATGTTGATAAGCCAAAAAAAGGCCGTGTCGCCGTGTCGATTTTAGGGGTCTTCTCCCATTTATATGAGTTCAAAAGAAACTTGTACTCTATTAATTTATTAAATTATTTACCATTAGACTTGTACAGAGGGGGGGAGGGTGTACCATGTCGAATTTTAAAAATCTCGCCTGTCGTTAGGTATTTTCGGCACCTTAGGGGAAATCATGATTCTGTATAATCATTTTGACATAAACGGTGAAAATATCAATTTCCATCTGAAAGTCTAGGCATTTGAATAACATACAACTTACAAGACGTGGCAATTTCAACAACTGATCTATTACATCGACAGGGCGACATGGACATTTCTTAAATTCGACAAGGCGGCATGGACGTTTTTCAAGTTCGACATGCGACGTGGCAATTTAGTGACAAATGACATGGCCCTTTTCTTAAATTTAACGGGACAGGAGCCTTAACACGATAGTGACGGGACCGGGCTAAGGCCTTAAAAAAATTATTGTGTTCAGGTATCCCAACCTACCCTAATATAAAAAAAAAACATTTTTTTTTATACTAAAGAATTGACAGGAAAAGCATGAAACGGTCTGGAACAGCGTATAGATGCCTTTTATAGAATATACCTTCAACACCTCCAAGGTCTATTTGTTAAAGCTTGAGTATCGTCTGTGCACTTCTAAGGTCAGGGACTATAACCCTAATGATGTTGCAGCTGGTGACGTGTTTTGCGACGTTAGAAGTAATCCGGCGACGTGGTTGGTCACGTCATGAAATTCCCGCTGCAGTGAGGGGGTTACAACAGCAAGTTACGTCTGTCTCATGGAAGATACACTGGCTTTAAGTAACAAAAAAAAAAGCAATAAAAGAAAAATAAAATCTACCTACCTACTCAATTTTTTAAAGCTATGTTACCTGAACACAACTTTTTTTTTGGCCTAATTCTTAAATTCAACATGTGAAAGGACTTTAAACTGAGATATAATGACAGGCAACAGGACCTTTATTAAAAATTGGCACGCGAAACGGGACCCCTCCCCCATCTATACCTGCTTTCTTTGTGCGTGTTCCCCCTAGGTACCGAGTCGCACAGCATTGGTGCGAGCTATGCTGTTCGATGTAATAAGTTCTTTGCTGCTTCTGTGGTTCACTAAGGGATGAGGTACAGCAAAAATAATTTCCAGGTTTTGATCCCCTGCTGTTTGCCTGCCCTGTCACCTTCATCTTATAGATTCGATCACCAAAGACAGAATTCGTCCCAACTGGTTTTCACCGTGAAAATGACCTTGGCTGTCGGTACGGCGTAAAACACCCAACACTCACTCACTCTTTGCTGCTTTTCTTTGGGTATTTTTGTCCTCGCTGAAGATTAGGTCTGTTTGGGTTTTTGTGTTCAGGTCTCTGTGTATTTCTGGGCAGTCTTCCAGTATGTGTTTTTGTGTTTCTTATGGGTGGCCACATCCCCTACAGATCATGTCTGTGTGGATGTTTTTGTAGTTATTTTTGACCTTTATCATTCTCCACCTTGCCATAAATAGTAGGTACTGGTACCCACGCTGTATGAATGAAATGACTGCTGTTGTAGCTAGAGTAGCGGCGGGTATTATAGGCACCTTAAGGGTTTAATAATCATATATGCTTATTTTCTCTAATTTTTAATGATGTTTTCTATGAGATAGCCTCCACTTATATAAGTCCCCCTGGGTGATAGTAAATGATTTTAAGTTATGATTATGGTAATTGTTAGTGTGATTAATTTGTCATCTTTTGGAGTGTATTATCGGCACCTGTCTTGTATTATCGGCCCCATATGATGTAAATCCTTAAAGAGAGGAGCCAGTGAAATTTCAATTCTGATCTTTTTACCCTTTATATGGTAGACGTAATGCTAATTTAGAAGTATGCAAACTTTCAATCCCATTGATTGACCCATTCATGTGAAAAACCTTGTTTAATCCTTAAGAAACATCTTATTCCCCTGATCCTTAGTAAAACATTGTGTCTGTGTGTGACGTCACACAAAAAGATGTTATTTTCAAATTTTGAAAAATGTGATTTCTTAAGAATACATTTGAATGCAAATTTTTGCCATAAATAAGTTTATTTTACAGTTTTAAACAATATAAAGTTGAGAAAAAAATATCAGAACAGCTAGATAATGTTATTTCTGCATTTAGAATTTTTTATGCCATCTGTTTGGATTTATGGATATGTTGTAGAGTATGACGAATGCTAGTATAGGTGCCCTGTTGGGGTTCTAGGGAAGAATAGGCCCCCAGTAGCCCCTGCTGATCGTAGAAGGCGACAAGGCGGAGACCCTGCACTGACCAAGTGGTTCTTTGGGTTCAATTCCCGGTTGGTGCTTGGTTGACCGAGGGATGAGGTACAGCAAAAATGATTTCCAGGTTTTGATACCCTGCTGTTCATTCGCCCTGTCACCTCCATCTCATAGATACAATCACCAAAGACAGAATTCGTCCCAACCTGTTTTCGCTGTGAAAATGACCCTGGCTGTCTGTATGGCACACATAAAACACCCAACACTCACTCACTCACTCACATACCTCTGATAAATTGAAATCCATGAAAGGCTGCAACCATTGCTTCGATTTTCTCCCTTGGACCTGACCATTTTGTTTCAGTGCCTTGATCTGCAAGTTAAAATAAGTGACATGCTAATGATGGAATGTTTTTGCAGTTTCACCGTGAGACATTCTCTAGTTCAACAACCGTTCTCGCCATGAATATGACCTTAGTTGTCGAAACGGCGTAAAGCATCCATTACTCACTCTCACTCAGTCTCTGGTTCCAGGGAAGAATATAGGTCCTCAGTAGCCCCTGCTGATTCCATAAGGTGACGAAAGGGGGGACCCAGCAATGACCAAGTGGTTCATTGGGTTCGATTCCCGGTTGGTGTCTGGGTTCACTAAGGGATGAAGTATAGGAAAAATGATTTCCAGGTTTTGTTCCCCTCCTGTTTGCCCACCCTGTCACCTTCATCTCATAGATACAATGATAGGTGGGGACCCCGCACTGACAAAGTGGTTCTTTGGGGTTCAATTCCCGGTTGGTACTGGGTTGAGTAAGGGATGAGGTACAGCAAAAATGATTTCCAGGTTTTGATCCCCTGCTGTTTGCCAGCCCAGTCACCTTCATCTCAAGATATTATAGTAATAAACAATAATGATAAACAGAAAATCCTAACCTTTGCCAACTTATGTCCTGACATGCCTGACATGGTGTAGTCCGAACCTGTTTTCGCTGTGAATATGACCCTTGTTGTCAAAACGGCATAAAGCATACATCACTCACTCACTCATGTGCAAAGACTTGAAATAGAGGAACAAAGTATTTTTTATTATGAGGAGAGGTAGTGTGTTTTATTTATTTTTCATATAAAGTTCTTTCCTTTGAACCTGTAAATAATAAATACTAGGTACCTTAATTTTGACGAGGGATTTTTGGTTGTAAAACTTGGTGACGATGTTTGTGACCGTCCGGTGTTGGCCACCAACATCGCTCACTGCCTCCGTGATTTCCTTGAAGGCTTCATCACTCAATTCTTTTTTCGTCCCATGGGGGTTCTGGGGAAGAATAGGCCCCCAGTAGCCCCTGCTGATCGTATAAGGCAACGATAGGGGGAGGGACCCCGCACTGACCCAGTGGTTTTTTGGGTTCAATTCCCGGTTTGTGCTGGGTTGACTAAGGGATGAGGTACAGCAAAAATGATTTTTGCTCACTCACTCACATACCCCTGATTTTTGCTGGACGTGCCCTATTAAACCCATTATGTTATTTCTTTTTGTTTAAATTATGTTCTGTGTTGGGTGCTGATGAGTATAGATTACGAGTATCTTGTCTCACACCCTCCCCATATGTTATTTCTTAATCAATTTTCTCTCTCCAATCATGAATATCTTATGTCTGAGTCTGAGAATAGTTTTCTTGTTATTTGAGACACAAAATACTTGTAGATTAATGAATACGAGATCAGTATGCCTGTGTGTCCCTAAATAGTGGGCCCACAGGTGGGAGCAGTGGCATGTGGCCCAGGGCCAGTGAAGCAGGCCTTCACATGCCAATGGTATTTATCAAAATATACATACATAGAATCAAAGTGTGAACTACCTTTTTATTTTCGAATTTACATTTGGGAAATCCATAATTCTACAAGATCCAATTTCTGACAGATTTGGTTATGGAAGAATTGAATTTAGTATTTATAATGTCCCCTATTACTACCAGTGTCCATGTGGACCATTCATGCAGAGTCCTGAGATGGGTTTCTGGATAGGGGAACTGAGATTGGTGTCTGTTGCAAACACTCTGTAAAATTAGCATTATAACATACCATCAAAAGAGGTCAGTTCGTGGAATTCCGCACACAAGACCTCACTCTCGGTGAGGTCTTGTCGCGTTGCTTTCCCGTTTTTTTCCTTCAGTGCCTTGATCTGCAAGTTAAATGAGCGACATGTTAATGATGGAATGTTTTTACAGTTTCACCGTGAGACATTCTAAGGAACACACCGTGGGGGTTCCGGGGAAGAATATAGGCCCTCAGTAGCTCCTGCTGATTGTATGAGGTGATGATAGGGGGGACCCAGCAATGACCAAGTGGTTCATTGGGTTCGATTCCCGGTTGGTGTCTGGGTTCACCAAGGGATGAGGTACGGCAAAAATGATTTCCAGGTTTTGATACCCTGCTGTTCGCTCACCCTGTCACCTTCATCTCACAGATACGATCCCCCATGGGGATCCGGGGTTGGGGTTCCTTAGGGAGTTTCCCTTGCTGTTCGTAGAAGGCGACAAATGGGGAGACAAGACTCAGTAGCTCAATTGGTAGAGTGCCCTCTTTGAGTCTGGGAGGTGTTGGGATTTGTCCCTGGCCGAGTCACACCAAAGACTTAAACAATGGCAATGGTTGCTGCTTGCCTGGCACTCGTTATAAAGTAAGAACCACGAAATATGACAGGTCGGCCTGGTGTCAGTATAATGCGACTGGGTGGGATATTCTGTGGGCCTATGACATGATATCTAAGTGTGGCAGCACTATAAAGAGGTCATTGGGTCCCACTGCTATAAATAGGCACCTCATTTCATAGATTCGGTCACCGCCCCTGTGGCATAAAAGTAGCCGAAAGGCTTTACCTTGTGCAGTCTGGTAAAAGAACCCTGAAGGGTTGGCCGGACATTAGACTAACCCCACATACAAACAAACATAGATACGACCACCAAAGACAGAATTCTTCATACCTAATTCTTTTACCGTGAAAGCCACATCGAGCTGCTTGCATAATCCAAAAAAACATACTCACATGGTACATCTCTTTTTGTGAGCCCTTAATTATAGTTTTTAGTATTGTAGCTTATGGGAAGGGCTCACTCAATCAGTCATGTCTTTTGTAGGTATTTGGGCTTTGATCTGATTGCCCGGTTACACAATCTTACATACAAGTAGCTACAGGCCTTTGTCCACCGGCATGCATTTGTAAGCAGGACAATTAGTGTGCATGAGGTGTAATTTAGTGGGCAGACCTCTCCCTTCCACCCTACCCCACCCCCACTCCTTGAACTCAGTTCAAGGAGTGTGGTTACATAACCAGTATTTGAGCCAATCAACCTCACCCCTCCACATTAGGACCTCCACTGACACCTGCAGGTGGGTGGGTGCAGGTGACCTGGTACTAGTAGGAGGAGGAGGAGCCCCTTTCCTAAGCCCCTCCCTGAGTTGTGTGTGACAGGTGGTGGTGGTGGTCACTACTCATAGCCCATATAGCCTTCTGGTTGTAGGAGGGCCTTCAGTTTATTGAGGGACACCATTGCTATTGATTACATCCATTAGATACATTGACATTTCGTTCAATTCCCTTTCAAACACAATGAAATGTCCATTGTTATGTTAAGGGCGAACATCGATCGTACTTTGATAGTCATTTGCTTCTTGTTTCTTATTTTTCTGGGAGTGAGTCGACGTGTTGCTGTTACGGTAACTTTTGTACAGAGCTTGCCCTGTGCATATGCTTCTGTACTTACTGTTTGTCCCTCGGGACCACCTTCTCTCTCTTTCTGCACCTCTGGTTCAGATGCTGACGGCAAGTCCTCATCCAGCTGATGTCCACCTTCTTTTTTCATTCCGCAGCTGTGTGTCAGATGCAGAAAGCATGTCCTCGTCCAGCTGACGTCCACCTTCTTCCTCAGACTGCAGCTCTGTGTCAGATGCTGACAGCGAGTCCTCGTCTAGCTGATGTCTACCTTCGTCCTTAGACTGCAGACCTTGATTGTCACTAAGGACTTCTGATTGTTGAATTTAGTGACAACGTTGGCGACCGTTCGGTTCTGGCTGCCAACATCGTTCACTGCATCTGTTATCGCCTTGAAGGCTTCATCTCGCTTTTCTTTGCTGGAGATGTCAGTCCTGGAAACATACAAAAATATTCTTTAGTTTTTGTATTAGGTAGACAGAAAAATCACTTAATTTTTCAATACTGATACACTTTACAACAACTTTCTTATACAACAACTATATTATAAGATGTTTTTGCTGTAAGAATGATTGAACATGTTTAGAAGGATGGACAAGAATTCCGAGTACATTTGTTGAAAAGACCCATATATACAAAATATTTGTATCATTCTACTTTTTTTGAAATATTACATCAGCATCGTATAGACACTGTTTATTGGGTTAGTTTAATGTTTGGCCAACCCTTTAGGGTTATTTTACCAGACTGCACAAGGTTAAGCTTTGTATAGACAAGGTACACTTACTTCTTACGGTTTGCAACCTCATAGAAGACCTCCATCTTCCAGGTTCGGCCACGTGGGGGTTCCGGGGAAGAATAAGCCCTCAGTAGCCCCTGCTGATGGGGGGACTCAGCACCGACCAAGTGGTTCTTTGGGTTCAATTCCCGGTTGGTGCTGTGGTTCACTGAGGAATGAGGTACAGCAAAAATGATTTCCAGGTTTTGATCCCCTGCTGTTTACCTGCCCTGTCAACTTCATCTCGTAGATACGAATACCAAAGTCAGAGTTCATCCCAATCTGTTTTCACCGTGAATATGACCTTAGTTGTTGAAACGGCATAAAGCATCCATTACTCACTGACTCGCTCTTCCAGCTTCAAAAAAAATTGCCATGTTTGACCTTCTACAAAAAGTCTAAGGATGTTAGCATGAGTAAGAGTATAAGTATATGGATACAATTAATACCGAATGTTTTTTCTACAGCAATATCATAAAATACAATCAATTGTATTACTATCCAAATTCAATTGTCTTGCATAATTCCTTTGTGTACGAATTATCAGAAACTTTTTTAATGTAAAGATATTATGGAAATAAACAATAATGATAAACATAAAGAATCCTAACATTTGCCGACTTATGTCCTGACATGCCTGACATGGTGTATTCTAGATTTGGAAGCAAAAAACCTCCCAACCTGTTTTCGCCGTGAATATGACCCTTGTTGTCAAAACGGTAAAGCATCCATTACTCACTCACTCACTCACTCATGTGCAAAGACTTGAAATAGAGGAACAAAGTATTTTTAATTATGAGGAGAGGTGGTGTGTTTTATTTATTTTTCATATAAAGTTCTTTCCTTTGAGCCTGTAAATAATAAATACTAGGTACCTTAATTTTGACGAGGGATTTTCGGTTGTAAAAATTGGTGACGATGTTTGCGACCGTCCGGTGTTGGCCACCAACATCGCTCACTGCCTCCGTGGTTTCCTTGAAGGCTTTATCCCTCAATTTTTCCCCCCTGTCCCATGGGGGTTCTTGGGAAGAATAGGCCCCCAGTAGCCCCTGCTGATCGTATAAGGCAAGGATAGGAGGAGGGACCCCGCACTGACCCAGTGGTTTTTTGGGTTCAATTCCCGGTTTGTGCTGGGTTGACTAAGGGATGAGGTACAGCAAAAATGATTTTTGCTCACTCACTCACATACCCCTGATTTTTGCTGGACGTGCCCTATTAAACCCATTATGTTATTTCTTTTTATTTAAATTATGTTCTGTGTTGGGTGCTGATGAGTATAGATTACGAGTATCTTGTCTCACACCCTCCCCATATGTTATTTCTTAATCAATTTTCTCTCTCCAATCATGAATATCTTATGTCTGAGTCTGAGAATAGTTTTCTTGTTATTTGAGACACAAAATACTTGTAGATTAATGAATACGAGATCAGTATGCCTGTGTGTCCCTAAATAGTGGGCCCACAGGTGGGAGCAGTGGCATGTGGCCCAGGGCCAGTGAAGCAGGCCTTCACATGCCAATGGTATTTATCAAAATATACATACATAGAATCAAAGTGTGAACTACCTTTTTATTTTCGAATTTACATTTGGGAAATCCATAATTCTACAAGATCCAATTTCTGACAGATTTGGTTATGGAAGAATTGAATTTAGTATTTATAATGTCCCCTATTACTACCAGTGTCCATGTGGACCATTCATGCAGAGTCCTGAGATGGGTTTCTGGATAGGGGAACTGAGATTGGTGTCTGTTGCAAACACTCTGTAAAATTAGCATTATAACATACCATCAAAAGAGGTCAGTTCGTGGAATTCCGCACACAAGACCTCACTCTCGGTGAGGTCTTGTCGCGTTGCTTTCCCGTTTTTTTCCTTCAGTGCCTTGATCTGCAAGTTAAATGAGCAACAAAAATGATTTCCAGGTTTTGATACCCTGCTGTTCGCTCACCCTGTCACCTTCATCTCACAGATACGATCCCCCATGGGGATCCGGGGTTGGGGTTCCTTAGGGAGTTTCCCTTGCTGTTCGTAGAAGGCGACAAATGGGGAGACAAGACTTGGTAGCTCAATTGGTAGAGTGCCCTCTTTGAGTCTGGGAGGTGTTGGGATTTGTCCCTGGCTGAGTCACACCAAAGACTTAAACAATGGCAATGGTTGCTGCTTGCCTGGCACTCGTTATAAAGTAAGAACCACGAAATATGACAGGTCGGCCTGGTGTCAGTATAATGCGACTGGGTGGGATATTCTGTGGGCCTATGACATGATATCTCAGTGTGGCAGCACTATAAAGAGGTCATTGGGTCCCACTGCTATAAATAGGCACCTCATTTCATAGATTCGGTCACCGCCCCTGTGGCATAAAAGTAGCCGAAAGGCTTTACCTTGTGCAGTCTGGTAAAAGAACCCTGAAGGGTTGGCCGGACATTAGACTAACCCCACATACAAACAAACATAGATACGACCACCAAAGACAGAATTCTTCATACCTGTTTCTTTTACCGTGAAAGCCACATCGAGCTGCTTGCATAATCCAAAAAAACATACTCACATGGTACATCTCTTTTTTCTTATTTTTCTGGGAGTGAGTCGACGTGTTGCTGTTACGGTAACTTTTGTACAGAGCTTGCCCTGTGCATATGCTTCTGTACTTACTGTTTGTCCCTCGGGACCACCTTCTCTCTCTTTCTGCACCTCTGGTTCAGATGCTGACGGCAAGTCCTCATCCAGCTGATGTCCACCTTCTTTTTTCATTCCGCAGCTGTGTGTCAGATGCAGAAAGCATGTCCTCGCCCAGCTGACGTCCACCTTCTTCCTCAGACTGCAGCTCTGTGTCAGATGCTGACAGCGAGTCCTCGTCTAGCTGATGTCTACCTTCGTCCTTAGACTGCAGACCTTGATTGTCACTAAGGACTTCTGATTGTTGAATTTAGTGACAACGTTGGCGACCGTTCGGTTCTGGCTGCCAACATCGTTCACTGCATCTGTTATCGCCTTGAAGGCTTCATCTCGCTTTTCTTTGCTGGAGATGTCAGTCCTGGAAACATACAAAAATATTCTTTAGTTTTTGTATTAGGTAGACAGAAAAATCACTTAATTTTTCAATACTGATACACTTTACAACAACTTTCTTATACAACAACTATATTATAAGATGTTTTTGCTGTAAGAATGATTGAACATGTTTAGAAGGATGGACAAGAATTCCGAGTACATTTGTTGAAAAGACCCATATATACAAAATATTTGTATCATTCTACTTTTTTTGAAATATTACATCAGCATCGTATAGACACTGTTTATTGGGTTAGTTTAATGTTTGGCCAACCCTTTAGGGTTATTTTACCAGACTGCACAAGGTTAAGCTTTGTATAGACAAGGTACACTTACTTCTTACGGTTTGCAACCTCATAGAAGACCTCCATCTTCCAGGTTCGGCCACGTGGGGGTTCCGGGGAAGAATAAGCCCTCAGTAGCCCCTGCTGATGGGGGGACTCAGCACCGACCAAGTGGTTCTTTGGGTTCAATTCCCGGTTGGTGCTGTGGTTCACTGAGGAATGAGGTACAGCAAAAATGATTTCCAGGTTTTGATCCCCTGCTGTTTACCTGCCCTGTCAACTTCATCTCGTAGATACGAATACCAAAGTCAGAGTTCATCCCAATCTGTTTTCACCGTGAATATGACCTTAGTTGTTGAAACGGCATAAAGCATCCATTACTCACTGACTCGCTCTTCCAGCTTAAAAAAAAATTGCCATGTTTGACCTTCTACATAAAGTCTAAGGATGTTAGCATGAGTAAGAGTATAAGTATATGGATACAATTAATACCGAATGTTTTTTCTACAGCAATATCATAAAATACAATCAATTGTATTACTATCCAAATTCAATTGTCTTGCATAATTCCTTTGTGTACGAATTATCAGAAACTTTTTTAATGTAAAGATATTATGGAAATAAACAATAATGATAAACATAAAGAATCCTAACATTTGCCGACTTATGTCCTGACATGGTGTATTCTAGATTTGGAAGCAAAAAACCTCCCAACCTGTTTTCGCCGTGAATATGACCCTTGTTGTCAAAACGGCATAAAGCATCCATTACTCACTCACTCACTCACTCATGTGCAAAGACTTGAAATAGAGGAACAAAGCCCCCGTGGGGATCCGGGGTGGGGGTTCCTTCGGGAGCCTCCTGGGAAGAATAGGTCCCTAGCATCCCCTTGCTGATCGTAGGAGGCGACAAATGGGGCAATTTGTTTGCCGTGAATTGCGACCCGTGTTGTTTGGAGGCGGAGATCCTGGTGTCATGAGGGCATCTGCGAGGCTATGGGCCTTCGAACACTGCGGGTTCATAGTGTTCCTCCTCTTGCCCAATACTGCACTTTGGCTCTAAATTCATCTAGACGGGAGGTTGGAGAGGCCCGATCCAATCAATCGGCTGGTCATGCTAAGCCCTAGGATATCTATAAGTTAAATTTATTTTGCCCATAACATTAGTGGCTTTCTTTTTTAAGCTCAAATGGATAGTTGTTCTTTTCAGTCTAAACTCGGTAAACTATTTCGTTTTGTATCCTAGAAGGCAGTGGCTAGGGCTAATGTAGTAGTTGGTTGACTGCTACAGTATATCCCCCTTGTATCTCTGGTGTGTATCCGATGGTTGCCTCGGCTCTGCACATCCCCTTGTAGGACTCCGTGGTGGGTGGGGAGCAAGGGGGATGAAAACCGAGTATACTCATATGGAGACACTCACTACAACCCCCGACAAACGAAAGCATCCGGATTCGGATTCATCTGAAAACGAAGGCGAGAATAGGACTGTGGATAATGGTAATGATTACTGGCCAAGGTTTGTTGTACTTGAACCTTCCGACAATGCGAATCCTTTGTCAAAGCTTTCTCCTTTTGCCATAAGTAAAGGCATTGAGGGAATAGCTGGCAAGGTGAAGGACATTCGTAAACTGCGATCTGGCCAAATTCTTGTGGAGTGTGATAGGAGGGCTCATGCCACCAACCTGCTTCGTGCCACTACGTTAGCAGGTATAGGCATGAAATCCTCCCCTCACAGATCTCTAAACTCTAGCAAAGGAGTTATCCGATGTAGAGACCTTAAAGATGTTAGTGAGGATGAAATCAAAAGAGAACTGCGTCCTCAAGGTGTTTCCTTTGTTAAAAGGATTTCCATTAGGAAAGATGGTAATGTCATTCAGACCAATACCTACATCATCACCTTTGAGAGACCTTCTCCTCCCAAGAAGCTTAAAGTTGGTTATCTCCGCGTTGATGTGGATTTGTTTATACCAAATCCACTCCGCTGTTTTAAATGCCAGAGGTATGGTCATGGCAGAGACTCCTGCTCTAACGAGCAGACTTGTCTCCGATGTGGCCAGAAGGGACATGACAACGTAGAATGCATTAATGATGCTAAATGCGTAAACTGTCAAGGTGCCCATATGGCCACATCCAAAGACTGTCCTGTGTGGGTGAAAGAAAAAGCGATCCAAAAGGTTAAAGCTGAAAATCATGTCAGCTACCCGGAAGCAAGGAAGATGGTAGAAGGGACCACTCGAGTCGCTGGAGCCACTTCCTATGCAGCTGCGGTAAAACCTAAACTCAGGACAGTTGAATGCCAGACAGACTACACCTGGTTGAACAAGGATAAACCAGTGCGTAGTACCTCAAGCATCCAGGTCGTGGTAGCCGGAAAGGTTACACAAACTGAGCCCAGTACAAATGCTACAACATCATCTAAATCCAGTTCACAGTCCAAACCATCTACTTCAACAACAAACAGAAAAAAAAGTCGAAACAGTCGAGGCTCTTCTGAAGCTTCGACTGTCAATCAACAATCTACTAAAGAAAGTAAAATAGATAGGAATCCGTTGCCTTTGAGTAACAGATTTGAAAATTTGAATGAGGTAGAGATGGAAGAAGCTGCGCCTGCAAGTCGCAGCGTGTCCCCCCAAAATAAGATCAGGGGGCGATCTCCTGTCCATCCACCTTGATGGCAGGAAGATCTATCTTCCAATGGAATTGTCGAGGTTTCAGAGCCAATTTTAATGAATTAAAAATTCTCGCCAATCACTTCAATCCTCTTGCCCTGTGTCTCCAAGAAACTCTTTTAAAGAGAAATGATAACATCTCTTTTAAAGGTTATTGTATTTATAATACATACGCCCCTGATGGTGGAAGAGCCTCAGGGGGCTCATCCATTTTAATAAGACAAGATATCATGCATAGTCTTATTCCATTAAACACCAATTTTCAAACAATAGCAGTTAGAGTGACATTACATAAAACCATTACTCTTTGTTCACTCTACCTTCCACCAAATTCAAACATCAATAGACAAGAATTAGAAAATCTCTTCAACCAATTACCGTCACCAGTCCTCATAATGGGAGATCTCAATGGTCATAATCCCTTATGGGGTGGTGACAGGTATGATGATAAGGGCAGGATGATTGAAGATATTGTTAATGATCTAGATTTATGTCTTTTAAACGATGGCTCTAATACCTATTTACATCCGGGTTATGGTACTTATTCTGCTATTGACTTAACATTAGCTGACCCTCGTCTGCTGCTGGACCTCTCCTGGAGAGTATTAAATGACCTCCATGGAAGTGACCATTTCCCAATCTTAGTCAATATTGACGACCCAAATATAGGCCTAAAAGAGCCTCGATGGAGGCTCAATAGGGCCGATTGGGAGTCCTTCCAGACTTTATGTCGGGAGAGGCTCTCAGCAGATGATTCATTTATCCAATTCTCCACCAAATTACTTTCTATAGCAGAAGAAACTATCCCTAAAACCTCGACAGTTCCTAAGCACATCCGTAATCCATGGTTTAATGATGCCTGCAAAAAGGCCATTAAAGATAGAAAGAAGGCCTTGAGAAAATTCAAACGAAGACCAACTGCTGACAATTTAACTCAATTTAAAATTAAAAGGGCTCAGGCCCGAAGAATTATATGGGAATCAAAACGGCAGTGTTGGAGAGATTATGTTTCTGGCATTAATACTCGGACACCTATGAAAAAGGTCTGGACTATGGTCCGTAAAATAAAAGGCAAGGGGGGCCAGGCCAGAGTCCAGCACCTACAAGATGGTGACAATCTTTTGACCTCTCCTGTTGAGGTGGTCGAAAGATTGGCCGAAACATTTCAACATCATTCTTCTTCAGCCAACTGTCATCCCCAATTTAAACCCATTAAAATGAGAGAGGAGAGAAAACCATTAAATTTTACATCGGACAATGCTGAAGGATATAATCAAGCCTTCAGCATAGATGAACTTTTAAAATCTCTCAATAAATCTCATAATACAGCAGTTGGTCCTGATAAAATTCATTATGAGTTTCTCAAACATCTTCCTAAACCAGTGTTCAAGATTCTTTTGAATCTTTTGAATCAGATATGGGAAAGTGGCCAACTGCCAACGTCTTGGCAGGAAGCCACCATTATTCCTATTCCAAAGCCTGGTAAAGATCATAATGATCCTTCTAATTATAGGCCTATAGCATTAACATCTTGCATCTGCAAAACCATGGAGCGGATGATCAATGATCGACTCGTCTGGATGTTGGAATCTCAACATCAGATTTCAGAATTTCAGAGTGGGTTCAGACGAGGAAGAAGCACCCTCGATCATTTGATAAGATTAGAATCTTTCATCAGAGATGCCTTTATTCAGAAGCAACATGTCGTGTCAGTCTTTTTTGATTTGGAAAAGGCATATGACACGACATGGAAATATGGTATTATGAAAGATTTATATAACATGGGATTTCGTGGCCGTTTACCCATTTTTATTAGGAATTTTCTATCTAATCGTCACTTTAGGGTGCGATTAGACACCACTCTGTCTGATATTCACAATCAAGAACTGGGTGTTCCTCAGGGAAGCATCTTATCTGTGACCCTGTTTAGCATCAAAATCAATAGTATTGTTCAGTGTCTTCAAAAAGACATGTCCTGTAGTTTATATGTTGATGATTTCCTCATATGCTATAAGGGTAAAAACATGAAAATTATAGAGAGGCAAATTCAATTAAATCTAAACAAGATCCACAAATGGTCAATAGATAATGGTTTTAAATTTTCCAAAGCAAAGACAGTGGCTGTTCACTTTTGTCAGTTGAGATCCCTCCATCTGGACCCTGAGTTGAAGATGGATGGTGATCCAATCAAAGTAGTAGAACAGACCAAGTTTTTAGGTTTGGTTTTTGATCACAAGTTGTCCTTTATTCCGCATATTAACAGTCTAAGGACAAAATGTAACAAGGCTCTGGATATCATTAAAGTTTTGGCAAACACCACTTGGGGCTCTGACAGCAAAATTTTGTTACAACTTTATAGAGCTTTGATTAGATCAAAGCTCGATTATGGCTGTCAGGTCTATGGGTCAGCACGCGCATCATATATCAAGAAGCTAGACTCTGTCCATCATCAGGGGCTGCGGCTGGCATTGGGTGCTTTTAGGACATCGCCAGTCCAAAGCCTCTATGTTGAGGCGGGGGAATCTTCATTAACCAATAGAAGATTAAAACTTTCCCTTCAATTCATCATTAAGTTAAAAACAAATGCTTCTAATCCTGCCTTTAAGTGCGTATTTCAACCCCAAAACGAACATCTCTATGCTGCCAGACCAAACTACATCCAACCTTTTGGCATTCGTATGAAACCTCATATAGAAAATGCCTTTGTGGATCTTGATGTTTTGAAACAATCTCATTTTTCAGTCATTCCTCCATGGAGACTCAAATCACCTCCTATCAATTTTGACCTTTTCAAATCCAAAAAGTCACTGACTCAACCATTGGATTACGTGTCCCGGTATCATGAAGTTCGAAACAAATTTCCTCATCATTCTCCTGTTTTCACTGATGGTTCAAAGGATGGGAAACGTGCTGCAGCAGCGTCTGTCTGCTGCGGTAAGAAACACTTTGCCCGTCTACCTGACTTCAGTTCTATTTTTACAGCTGAAGCAGTTGCCATTATTATTGCTTTGAAGGCCATTAAGCAGGCAGAGGAAAAGAACTTTATCATTTTTACCGACTCAAAGTCCTGTCTTCAGGCTTTGCAGTTTTTAAAAACTGAACATACACTCATTATGAGAATTCTTCTCTGGCTACAAAAGTTGTCCAACTCAGGATTCGATGTTCAGTTCTGTTGGATACCGGGTCATGTAGGCATTCATGGTAATGAGTTAGCTGACCAAACGGCCAAGAAGGGATTGGACAAAGCAGTCCTTCCTTTTCCAATTCCTCACATAGATTTTAAACCGAGAATCGTTGAATACATCAATGAGAGATGGCAAAATGAATGGGACCAGTTCCCCAATAACAAACTGCATTCTATTTTCCCAACCATCAAAGATGTTAAACCTAATGTTCTTAAAGCTAGAAAAGACCAAACTATTTTCACTAGAATTAGAATTGGCCATTCTAGACTTACACATGTTTTTCTATTAAAGAGTGAGCCCCAACCGGAATGTATTGTTTGTAATCAACCTTTAACCATCAAGCATCTCCTTTTGGAATGCCCAGATTGTCAACAGATACGTAGACAGTTCTATCAGGTAGCTGGTCTACCTGAACTTTTTAACACTGTACAGTCTGATCGTATCATCCATTTTTTGAAAACAGCTGGTCTGTATGGACTGATATGATTAGTATATTAGCATGTTTTTATTCTTAGGATAAGATCTTGTACATATATCATGTTGTTCTATTGACAACTTTTAGTCCATCTTTTCATTGATAACAACCGTTTTCGCCATGAATATGACCTTAGTTGTCGAAATGGCGTAAAGCATCCATTACTCACTCACTCCAAAGACAGAATTCTTCATACCTGTTTCTTTTACCGTGAAAGCCACATCGAGCTGCTTGCATAATCCAAAAAAACATACTCACATGGTACATCTCTTTTTTTCTTATTTTTCTGGGAGTGAGTCGACGTGTTGCTGTTACGGTAACTTTTGTACAGAGCTTGCCCTGTGCATATGCTTCTGTACTTACTGTTTGTCCCTCGGGACCACCTTCTCTCTCTTTCTGCACCTCTGGTTCAGATGCTGACGGCAAGTCCTCATCCAGCTGATGTCCACCTTTTTTCTCATTCTCATTCTGCAGCTGTGTGTCAGATGCAGACAGCATGTCCTCGTCCAGCTGACGTCCACCTTTTTCCTCAGACTGCAGCTCTGTGTCAGATGCTGACAGCGAGTCCTCGTCCAGCTGATGTCTACCTTCGTCCTCAGACTGCAGACCTTAATTGTCACTAAGGACTTCTGATTGTTGAATTTAGTGACGACGTTGGCGACCGTTCGGTTCTGGCTGCCAACATCGTTCACTGCATCTGTTATCGCCTTGAAGGCTTCATCTCGCTTTTCTTTGCTGGAGATGTCAGTCCTGGAAACATACAAAACTTTTCTTTAGTTTTTGTATTAGGTAGACAGAAAAATCACTTAATTTTGCAATACTGATACACTTTACAACAACTTTCTTATACAACAACTATATTATAAGATGTTTTTGCTGTAAGAATGAATGGAACATGTTTAGAAGGGTGGACAAGAATTCCCAGTACATTTGTTGAAAAGACCCATATATACAAAATATTTGTATCATTCTACTTCTATTTAATATTACATCAGCATGGTATAGACACTGTTTGTTTATTGGGTTAGTTTAATGTCTGGCCAACCCTGTAGGGTTATTTTACCAGACTGCACAAGGTTAAGCTTTGTATAGACAAGGTACACTTACTTCTTACCGTTTGCAACCTCAGAGAAGACCTGCATCTTCCAGGTTCGGCCACGTGGGGGTTCCGGGGAAGAATAAGCCCTCAGTAGCCCCTGCTGATGGGGGAACTCAGCACTGACCAAGTGGTTCTTTGGGTTCAATTCCTGGTTGGTGCTGTGGTTCACTGAGGAATGAGGTACAGCAAAAATGATTTCTCGGTTTTGATCCCCTGCAGTTTGCCTGCCCTGTCACCTTCATCTCGTAGATACAAACACCAAAGGCAGAGTTCATCCCAATCTGTTTTCACCTTGAATATGACCTTGGTTGTCGGAACGGCGTAAAGCATCCATTACTCACTCACTCGCTCTTCCAGCTTCAAAAAATTGCCATGTTTGACCTTCTACAAGAAGTATAAGGATGTTAGCATGAGTAAGAGTATAAGTATATGAATACAATTAATACTGAATGTTTTTTTCTAAAGCAATATTATAAAATACAATCAATTGTATTGCTATCCAAATTCAGTTGTATTGCATAATTCCTTTGTGTACAAATTATCAGAAAAACGTTTTTAATGTAAAGATATTATGGAAATAAACAATAATGGTAAACATAAAGAATCCTAAGCTTTGCCGACTTATGTAAATAAAAAATATAAGGTACCTTGACTTTGACGAGGGATTTTTGGTTGTAGAACTTGGTGACGATGTTGGCGGTCGTCCGGTTTTGGCCGCCAACATCGTTCACCGCCTTGGTTATTTCATTGAACGCATCATCCCTCAATTTTTTATCTTTGCTGGAGATATCAGTCCATCTTCTTCCTTAGACTGCAGCTCTGCGTCAGGTGCTGGTTGTGTGTCCTTGACCAGCTGACTTCCAGCTTCTCTCTCTTCCTGCACCTCTGGGTGAGACTGCTGCCCCTTAACTGTTGCAGTCGGGAAATCATGAACATCGTACTGGGTCCCTTTTGTCTCAGGAGAATCAACGGCCGGTGATGTTTGGACCTGTCTATCGACAGCAGACCCACAGTGGTTCATGGTCCTAATTAACTCTGCAACTTTGTCTTCCAAGCCAACAATACGAGCGTTCGTTTCTACTTTTAAGGAATCGAAACTGTTCTGCAAAGATTTTATGTCACTCTTAGTTGCCGCTCCACGCGCTTGATCATCACCTGCATATACAAAAGTGTAATGACAAATTCATGGATATGTTGAGGAGTATGATGAATCCAAGGATAGGTGCTCCATGGTGGGGGGGGGAGGGGGTTCTGGGGAAGAAAAGGACCCCAGTAGCCCTTGCTGATTGTAGAAGGCGATGATAGGGGGGACCCCGCACTGACCAAGTGGTTCTTTGGGTTCAATTCCCGGTTTGTGCTGGGTTGATTAAGGGATGAGGTGCAGCAAAAACGATTTTTGCTCACTCACTCACTCACTCACTCATACCCCTGATTTTTGCTCACTCACTCACATACCCCTAATAAATTGAAATCCATGAAAGGCTGCAGCCATCGCTTCAATTTTGGTGAGGTCCTTTTCATGTACCTCACCATTTTTCCATTTCAGTGCATCGATCTGCAGGTTAAAATTAGTGACATGTTAATGTTGGAATGTTTGAACAGTTTCACCGTGAGACATTCTAACGCACACACCATTGGGGTCCCCGTGGGGGTTCCGGGTAAGAATAGGCCCCGAGTAGCCCTTGCTGATTGTAGAAGGTGACAATAGCGGGGACCCAGCACTGACAAAGTGGTTCTTTGGGTTCAATCCCCGGTTGGTGCTGTGGTTCACTAAGGCATGAGGTACAGCAAAAATGATTTCCAGGTTTTGATCCCCTGCTGTTTGCCCGCCCTGTCACCTTCATCTCAGAGATACGATCACCAAAGACAGCTTATCCCAATCGTTTTTTTCGCAGTGAATATGACCTTAGGCAACGAGGGGGGGGGACCCCCACGCTGACCAAGTGGTTTTATGGGTTCAATTCCTGGTTGGCCCTGTCACCTTTATCTCATAGATTCGATCACCAAAGACAGAATTCGTCCGAACAGGTTTTAGCCATGAAAATGACCTTGGCTGTCGATACGGCGTAAAACACCCAACAATAATGGTAAACATAAAGAATCCTAAGCTTTGCCGACTTATGTAAATACAAAATATAAGGTACCTTGACTTTGACGAGGGATTTTTGGTTGTAGAACTTGGTGACAATGTTGGCGGTCGTCCGGTTTTGGCCGCCAACATCGTTCACCGCCTTGGTCACTTCATTGAACGCCTCATCCCTCAATTTTTTATCTTTGCTGGAGATATCAGTCCATCTTCTTCCTTAGACTGCAGCTCTGCGTCAGGTGCTGGTTGTGTGTCCTTGACCAGCTGACTTCCAGCTTCTCTCTCTTCCTGCACCTCTGGGTGAGACTGCTGCCCCTTAACTGTTGCAGTCGGGAAATCATGAACATCGTACTGGGTCCCTTTTGTCTCAGGAGAATCAACGGCCGGTGATGTTCGGACCTGTCTATCGACAGCGGACCCACATTGGTTCATGGTCCTAATTAACTCTGCAACTTTGTCTTCCAAGCCAACAATACGAGCGTTCGTTTCTACTTTTAAGGAATCGAAACTGTTCTGCAAAGATTTTATGTCACTCTTAGTTGCCGCTCCACGCGCTTGATCATCACCTGCATATACAAAAGTGTAATGACAAATTCATGGATATGTTGAGGAGTATGATGAATCCAAGGATAGGTGCTCCATGGTGGGGGGGGGGAGGGGGTTCTGGGGAAGAAAAGGACCCCAGTAGCCCTTGCTGATTGTAGAAGGCGATGATAGGGGGGACCCCCCTGACCAAGTGGTTCTTTGGGTTCAATTCCCGGTTTGTGCTGGGTTGATTAAGGGATGAGGTGCAGCAAAAACGATTTTTGCTCACTCACTCACTCACTCACTCATACCCCTGATTTTTGCTCACTCACTCACATACCCCTAATAAATTGAAATCCATGAAAGGCTGCAGCCATCGCTTCAATTTTGGTGAGGTCCTTTTCATGTACCTCACCATTTTTCCATTTCAGTGCATCGATCTGCAGGTTAAAATTAGTGACATGTTAATGTTGGAATGTTTTAACAGTTTCACCGTGAGACATTCTAACGCACACACGGTTGGGGTCCCCGTGGGGGTTCCGGGTAAGAATAGGCCCCCAGTAGCCCTTGCTGATTGTAGAAGGTGACAATAGCGGGGACCCAGCACTGACAAAGTGGTTCTTTGGGTTCAATCCCCGGTTGGTGCTGTGGTTCACTAAGGCATGAGGTACAGCAAAAATGATTTCCAGGTTTTGATCCCCTGCTGTTTGCCCGCCCTGTCACCTTCATCTCATAGATACGATCACCAAAGACAGCTTATCCCAATCGTTTTTTTCGCAGTGAATATGACCTTAGGCAACGAGGGGGGGGGGACCCCACGCTGACCAAGTGGTTTTTTGGGTTCAATTCCTGGTTGGCCCTGTCACCTTTATCTCATAGATTCGATCACCAAAGACAGAATTCGTCCGAACAGGTTTTCGCCATGAAAATGACCTTGGCTGTCGATACGGCGTAAAACACCCAACAATAATGGTAAACATAAAGAATCCTAAGCTTTGCCGACTTATGTAAATAAAAAATATAAGGTACCTTGACTTTGACGAGGGATTTTTGGTTGTAGAACTTGGTGACAATGTTGGCGGTCGTCCGGTTTTGGCCGCCAACATCGTTCACCGCCTTGGTCACTTCATTGAACGCCTCATCCCTCAATTTTTTATCTTTGCTGGAGATATCAGTCCATCTTCTTCCTTAGACTGCAGCTCTGCGTCAGGTGCTGGTTGTGTGTCCTTGACCAGCTGACTTCCAGCTTCTCTCTCTTCCTGCACCTCTGGGTGAGACTGCTGCCCCTTAACTGTTGCAGTCGGGAAATCATGAACATCGTACTGGGTCCCTTTTGTCTCAGGAGAATCAACGGCCGGTGATGTTTGGACCTGTCTATCGACAGCGGACCCACAGTGGTTCATGGTCCTAATTAACTCTGCAACTTTGTCTTCCAAGCCAACAATACGAGCGTTCGTTTCTACTTTTAAGGAATCGAAACTGTTCTGCAAAGATTTTATGTCACTCTTAGTTGCCGCTCCACGCGCTTGATCATCACCTGCATATACAAAAGTGTAATGACAAATTCATGGATATGTTGAGGAGTATGATGAATCCAAGGATAGGTGCTCCATGGGGGGGGGGAGGGGGTTCTGGGGAAGAAAAGGACCCCAGTAGCCCTTGCTGATTGTAGAAGGCGATGATAGGGGGGACCCTGCACTGACCAAGTGGTTCTTTGGGTTCAATTCCCGGTTTGTGCTGGGTTGATTAAGGGATGAGGTGCAGCAAAAACGATTTTTGCTCACTCACTCACTCACTCACTCATACCCCTGATTTTTGCTCACTCACTCACATACCCCTAATAAATTGAAATCCATGAAAGGCTGCAGCCATCGCTTCAATTTTGGTGAGGTCCTTTTCATGTACCTCACCATTTTTCCATTTCAGTGCATCGATCTGCAGGTTAAAATTAGTGACATGTTAATGTTGGAATGTTTTAACAGTTTCACCGTGAGACATTCTAACGCACACACCGTTGGGGTCCCCGTGGGGGTTCCGGGTAAGAATAGGCCCCCAGTAGCCCTTGCTGATTGTAGAAGGTGACAATAGCGGGGACCCAGCACTGACGAAGTGGTTCTTTGGGTTCAATCCCCGGTTGGTGCTGTGGTTCACTAAGGCATGAGGTACAGCAAAAATGATTTCCAGGTTTTGATCCCCTGCTGTTTGCCCGCCCTGTCACCTTCATCTCATAGATACGATCACCAAAGACAGCTTATCCCAATCGTTTTTTTCGCAGTGAATATGACCTTAGGCAACGCGGGGGGGGGGGACCCCACGCTGACCAAGTGGTTTTTTGGGTTCAATTCCTGGTTGGCCCTGTCACCTTTATCTCATAGATTCGATCACCAAAGACAGAATTCGTCCGAACAGGTTTTCGCCATGAAAATGACCTTGGCTGTCGATACGGCGTAAAACACCCAACAATAATGGTAAACATAAAGAATCCTAAGCTTTGCCGACTTATGTAAATAAAAAATATAAGGTACCTTGACTTTGACGAGGGATTTTTGGTTGTAGAACTTGGTGACAATGTTGGCGGTCGTCCGGTTTTGGCCGCCAACATCGTTCACCGCCTTGGTCACTTCATTGAACGCCTCATCCCTCAATTTTTTATCTTTGCTGGAGATATCAGTCCATCTTCTTCCTTAGACTGCAGCTCTGCGTCAGGTGCTGGTTGTGTGTCCTTGACCAGCTGACTTCCAGCTTCTCTCTCTTCCTGCACCTCTGGGTGAGACTGCTGCCCCTTAACTGTTGCAGTCGGGAAATCATGAACATCGTACTGGGTCCCTTTTGTCTCAGGAGAATCAACGGCCGGTGATGTTTGGACCTGTCTATCGACAGCGGACCCACAGTGGTTCATGGTCCTAATTAACTCTGCAACTTTGTCTTCCAAGCCAACAATACGAGCGTTCGTTTCTACTTTTAAGGAATCGAAACTGTTCTGCAAAGATTTTCTGTCACTCTTAGTTGCCGCTCCACGCGCTTGATCATCACCTGCATATACAAAAGTGTAATGACAAATTCATGGATATGTTGAGGAGTAGGATGAATCCAAGGATAGGGGCTCCATGGGGGGGGGGAGGGGGTTCTGGGGAAGAAAAGGACCCCAGTAGCCCTTGCTGATTGTAGAAGGCGATGATAGGGGGGACCCTGCACTGACCAAGTGGTTCTTTGGGTTCAATTCCCGGTTTGTGCTGGGTTGATTAAGGGATGAGGTGCAGCAAAAACGATTTTTGCTCACTCACTCACTCACTCACTCATACCCCTGATTTTTGCTCACTCACTCACATACCCCTAATAAATTGAAATCCATGAAAGGCTGCAGCCATCGCTTCAATTTTGGTGAGGTCCTTTTCATGTACCTCACCATTTTTCCATTTCAGTGCATCGATCTGCAGGTTAAAATTAGTGACATGTTAATGTTGGAATGTTTTAACAGTTTCACCGTGAGACATTCTAACGCACACACCGTTGGGGTCCCCGTGGGGGTTCCGGGTAAGAATAGGCCCCCAGTAGCCCTTGCTGATTGTAGAAGGTGACAATAGCGGGGACCCAGCACTGACGAAGTGGTTCTTTGGGTTCAATCCCCGGTTGGTGCTGTGGTTCACTAAGGCATGAGGTACAGCAAAAATGATTTCCAGGTTTTGATCCCCTGCTGTTTGCCCGCCCTGTCACCTTCATCTCATAGATACGATCACCAAAGACAGCTTATCCCAATCGTTTTTTTCGCAGTGAATATGACCTTAGGCAACGATGGGGGGGGGGGGCCCCACGCTGACCAAGTGGTTTTATGGGTTCAATTCCTGGTTGGCCATGTCACCTTTATCTCATAGATTCGATCACCAAAGACAGAATTCGTCCGAACAGGTTTTCGCCATGAAAATGACCTTGGCTGTCGATACGGCGTAAAACACCCAACACTCACTCACTCATTCCTGGTTGGTGCTGGGTTGACTAAGGGATGAGGTACAGCAAAAATGATTTTTGCTCACTCACTCACATACCCCTGATTTTTGCTCACTCACTCACATACCCTTGACAAATTGAAATCCATGAAAGACCGCAGCCATCACTTCCATTTTGGTGAGGTTCTTTTCATGGACCTTACCATCTTTCCGTTGTGCATAGGGGTACTGAGATCAGTGTCTGTTGCAAACACTCTCTAAAATTAGCATTAAAACATACCACCAAAAAAAGCCAGTCCATGGAAAGCTGTGCATAAGGCCTCACTCTTGGTCAGGTCTTGCCTCGTAACTTGACTATCTGTCCTTTTCAGTGCCTCGATCTGTAGGAGGGGGTGGGGTGGTCTAACGGTTAGCATGCTGGCATTGCACGCGGCCAGCCGGGGTTCAATTCCTGGTGCTGACTGTTAGATCACCTCACCTTGCCGTCGTTCTCACCCCCATAGATACGGTCACACAATTATGTAAAGTCAAAAACCGGAGTTGGTCTCTATATAACTGAAAAATTGTTGAGCAGTCCATAAACTCCAACATCATCATCATGCTCGATGTGTAAGTTAAAATAAGTGACATGTTAATGATGGAATGTTTTTACAGTTTCACCGTGAGACATTCTAACGAACATACCGTGGGGATTCCAGGGAAGGATGTAGGCCCTCAGTAGCTCCTGCTGATTGTGTGAGGTGACAATAGGGGGACCCAGCAATGACCAAGTGGTTCATTGGGTTCACTAAGGGATGAGGTATAGGAAAAATGATTTCCAAGTTTTGATCCCCTCCTGTTTGATGTGTTCCCAGCGGCCCCTGGCTGTTCGTAGAAGGCGACAAATGGGGAGACCACACTCGGTAGCTCAATTGGTAGAGTGCCGGCTTTGAGTCTGGGAGATCTTGGGATTTGTCCCTAGCCGAGTCAGACCAAAGGCTTTAACAATGGCAGTGGTTGCTGCTTGACTGGCACTCTGTATAAAGTAAGAACCACGAAATATGACTGGTCGGCCTGGTGTCAGTGTAATGTGACTGGGTGGGATATTCTGTGGGCCTATGACATGATATCTCAGTGTGGCAGCACTATAGAGAGGGCATTGGGTCCCACTGCTACAAATAGGCACCTCATTTCATAGATTCAGTCACCGCCCCGGTGGCATAAAAGTAGCCGAAAGTCTTTACCTTGTGCAGTCTGGTAAAAGAACCCTGAAGGGTTGGCCGGACATTAAACTAACCCCACATACAAACAAACATAGATATGATCACCAAAGACAGAATTCTTCATACTTGTTTTTTTGCAGTGAAAGCCACATCGATCTGCTTGCATAATCCAAAAAAAAATACTCACATGGTACTTCTCTTTTTTCTTATTTTTCTGGGAGTGAATCGACTTGTTGCTGTTACAGTAACTTTTGTACAGAGCTTGCCCTGTGCATATGCTTCTGTACTTACTGTTTGTCCCGAGGGACCACTTTCTCTCTCTTTCTGCACCTCTGGTTCAGATGATGACGGCAAGTCCTCATCCAGCTGATGTCCACCTTCTTTCTCATTCTCATTCTGCAGCTGTGTGTCAGATGCAGACAGCATGTCCTCGTCCAGCTGACGTCCACCTTTTTCCTCAGACTGCAGCTCTGTGTCAGATGCTGACAGCGAGTCCTCGTCCAGCTGATGTCTACCTTCGTCCTCAGACTGCAGACCTTAATTGTCACTAAGGACTTCTGATTGTTGAATTTAGTGACGACGTTGGCGACCGTTCGGTTCTGGCTGCCAACATCGTTCACTGCATCTGTTATCGCCTTGAAGGCTTCATCTCGCTTTTCTTTGCTGGAGATGTCAGTCCTGGAAACATACAAAACTTTTCTTTAGTTTTTGTATTAGGTAGACAGAAAAATCACTTAATTTTGCAATACTGATACACTTTACAACAACTTTCTTATACAACAACTATATTATAAGATGTTTTTGCTGTAAGAATGATTGAACATGTTTAGAAGGATGGACAAGAATTCTGAGTACATTTGTTGAAAAGACCCATATATACAAAATATTTGTATCATTCTACTTTTTTAAAAATATTACATCAGCATCGTATAGACACTGTTTATTGGGTTAGTTTAATGTTTGGCCAACCCTTTAGGGTTATTTTACCAGACTGCACAAGGTTAAGCTTTGTATAGACAAGGTACACTTACTTCTTACGGTTTGCAACCTCATAGAAGACCTCCATCTTCCAGGTTCGGCCATGTGGGGGTTCTGGGGAAGAATAAGCCCTCAGTAGCCCCTGCTGATGGGGGGACTCAGCACCGACCAAGTGGTTCTTTGGGTTCAATTCCCGGTTGGTGCTGTGGTTCACTGAGGAATGAGGTACAGCAACAATGATTTCCAGGTTTTGATCCCCTGCTGTTTACCTGCCCTGTCAACTTCCTCTCGTAGATACGAATACCAAAGTCAGAGTTCATCCCAATCTGTTTTCACCGTGAATATGACCTTAGTTGTTGAAACGGCATAAAGCATCCATTACTCACTGACTCGCTCTTCCAGCTTCAAAAAAAATTGCCATGTTTGACCTTCTACAAAAAGTCTAAGGATGTTAGCATGAGTAAGAGTATAAGTATATGGATACAATTAATACTAAATGTTTTTTCTACAGCAATATCATAAAATACAATCAATTGTATTACTATCCAAATTCAATTGTCTTGCATAATTCCTTTGTGTACGAATTATCAGAAACTTTTTTAATGTAAAGATATTATGGAAATAAACAATAATGATAAACATAAAGAATCCTAACATTTGCCGACTTATGTCCTGACATGCCTGACATGGTGTATTCTAGATTTGGAAGCAAAAAACCTCCCAACCTGTTTTCGCCGTGAATATGACCCTTGTTGTCAAAACGGCATAAAGCATCCATTACTCACTCACTCACTCACTCACTCACTCATGTGCAAAGACTTGAAATAGAGGAACAAAGTATTTTTAATTATGAGGAGAGGTGGTGTGTTTTATTTATTTTTCATATAAAGTTCTTTCCTTTGAGCCTGTAAATAATAAATACTAGGTACCTTAATTTTGACGAGGGATTTTCGGTTGTAAAAATTGGTGACGATGTTTGCGACCGTCCGGTGTTGGCCACCAACATCGCTCACTGCCTCCGTGGTTTCCTTGAAGGCTTTATCCCTCAATTTTTCCCCCCTGTCCCATGGGGGTTCTTGGGAAGAATAGGCCCCCAGTAGCCCCTGCTGATCGTATAAGGCAACGATAGGGGGAGGGACCCCGCACTGACCCAGTGGTTTTTTGGGTTCAATTCCCGGTTTGTGCTGGGTTGACTAAGGGATGAGGTACAGCAAAAATGATTTTTGCTCACTCACTCACATACCCCTGATTTTTGCTGGACGTGCCCTATTAAACCCATTATGTTATTTCTTTTTGTTTAAATTATGTTCTGTGTTGGGTGCTGATGAGTATAGATTACGAGTATCTTGTCTCACACCCTCCCCATATGTTATTTCTTAATCAATTTTCTCTCTCCAATCATGAATATCTTATGTCTGAGTCTGAGAATAGTTTTCTTGTTATTTGAGACACAAAATACTTGTAGATTAATGAATACGAGATCAGTATGCCTGTGTGTCCCTAAATAGTGGGCCCACAGGTGGGAGCAGTGGCATGTGGCCCAGGGCCAGTGAAGGAGGCCTTCACATGCCAATGGTATTTATCAAAATATACATACATAGAATCAAAGTGTGAACTACCTTTTTATTTTCGTATTTACATTTGGGAAATCCATAATTCTACAAGATCCAATTTCTGACAGATTTGGTTATGGAAGAATTGAATTTAGTATTTATAATGTCCCCTATTACTACCAGTGTCCATGTGGACCATTCATGTAGAGTCCTGAGATGGGTTTCTGGATAGGGGAACTGATATTGGTGTCTGTTGCAAACACTCTGTAAAATTAGCATTATAACATACCATCAAAAGAGGTCAGTTCGTGGAATTCCGCACACAAGACCTCACTCTCGGTGAGGTCTTGTCGCGTTGCTTTCCTGTTTTTTTCCTTCAGTGCCTTGATCTGCAAGTTAAATGAGCGACATGTTAATGATGGAATGTTTTTACAGTTTCACCGTGAGACATTCTAAGGAACACACCGTGGGGGTTCCAGGGAAGAATATAGGCCCTCAGTAGCTCCTGCTGATTGTATGAGGTGATGATAGGGGGGACCCAGCAATGACCAAGTGGTTCATTGGGTTCGATTCCCGGTTGGTGTCTGGGTTCACCAAGGGATGAGGTACGGCAAAAATGATTTCCAGGTTTTGATACCCTGCTGTTCGCTCACCCTGTCACCTTCATCTCACAGATACGATCCCCCATGGGGATCCGGGGTTGGGGTTCCTTAGGGAGTTTCCCTTGCTGTTCGTAGAAGGCGACAAATGGGGAGACAAGACTCGGTAGCTCAATTGGTAGAGTGCCCTCTTTGAGTCTGGGAGGTGTTGGGATTTGTCCCTGGCCGAGTCACACCAAAGACTTAAACAATGGCAATGGTTGCTGCTTGCCTGGCACTCGTTATAAAGTAAGAACCACGAAATATGACAGGTCGGCCTGGTGTCAGTATAATGCGACTGGGTGGGATATTCTGTGGGCCTATGACATGATATCTAAGTGTGGCAGCACTATAAAGAGGTCATTGGGTCCCACTGCTATAAATAGGCACCTCATTTCATAGATTCGGTCACCGCCCCTGTGGCATAAAAGTAGCCGAAAGGCTTTACCTTGTGCAGTCTGGTAAAAGAACCCTGAAGGGTTGGCCGGACATTAAACTAACCCCACATACAAACAAACATAGATACGATCACCAAAGACAGAATTCTTCATACCTGTTTCTTTTACCGTGAAAGCCACATCGAGCTGCTTGCATAATCCAAAAAAACATACTCACATGGTACATCTCTTTTTTCTTATTTTTCTGGGAGTGAGTCGACGTGTTGCTGTTACGGTAACTTTTGTACAGAGCTTGCCCTGTGCATATGCTTCTGTACTTACTGTTTGTCCCTCGGGACCACCTTCTCTCTCTTTCTGCACCTCTGGTTCAGATGCTGACGGCAAGTCCTCATCCAGCTGATGTCCACCTTCTTTTTTTCATTCCGCAGCTGTGTGTCAGATGCAGAAAGCATGTCCTCGTCCAGCTGACGTCCACCTTCTTCCTCAGACTGCAGCTCTGTGTCAGATGCTGACAGCGAGTCCTCGTCTAGCTGATGTCTACCTTCGTCCTTTGACTGCAGACCTTGATTGTCACTAAGGACTTCTGATTGTTGAATTTAGTGACAACGTTGGCGACCGTTCGGTTCTGGCTGCCAACATCGTTCACTGCATCTGTTATCGCCTTGAAGGCTTCATCTCGCTTTTCTTTGCTGGAGATGTCAGTCCTGGAAACATACAAAAATATTCTTTAGTTTTTGTATTAGGTAGACAGAAAAATCACTTAATTTTTCAATACTGATACACTTTACAACAACTTTCTTATACAACAACTATATTATAAGATGTTTTTGCTGTAAGAATGATTGAACATGTTTAGAAGGATGGACAAGAATTCCGAGTACATTTGTTGAAAAGACCCATATATACAAAATATTTGTATCATTCTACTTTTTTAAAAATATTACATCAGCATCGTATAGACACTGTTTATTGGGTTAGTTTAATGTTTGGCCAACCCTTTAGGGTTATTTTACCAGACTGCACAAGGTTAAGCTTTGTATAGACAAGGTACACTTACTTCTTACGGTTTGCAACCTCATAGAAGACCTCCATCTTCCAGGTTCGGCCATGTGGGGGTTCCGGGGAAGAATAAGCCCTCAGTAGCCCCTGCTGATGGGGGGACTCAGCACCGACCAAGTGGTTCTTTGGGTTCAATTCCCGGTTGGTGCTGTGGTTCACTGAGGAATGAGGTACAGCAAAAATGATTTCCAGGTTTTGATCCCCTGCTGTTTACCTGCCCTGTCAACTTCATCTCGTAGATACAAATACCAAAGTCAGAGTTCATCCCAATCTGTTTTCACCGTGAATATGACCTTAGTTGTTGAAATGGCATAAAGCATCCATTACTCACTGACTCGCTCTTCCAGCTTAAAAAAAAATTGCCATGTTTGACTTTCTACAAAAAGTCTAAGGATGTTAGCATGAGTAAGAGTATAAGTATATGGATACAATTAATACTGAATGTTTTTTCTACAGCAATATCATAAAATACAATCAATTGTGTTACTATCCAAATTCAATTGTCTTGCATAATTCCTTTGTGTACGAATTATCAGAAACGTTTTTAATGTAAAGATATTATGGAAATAAACAATAATGATAAACATAAAGAATCCTAACATTTGCCGACTTATGTCCTGACATGCCTGACATGGTGTATTCTAGATTTGGAAGCAAAAAATCTCCCAACCTGTTTTCGCCGTGAATATGACCCTTGTTGTCAAAACGGCATAAAGCATCCATTACTCACTCACTCACTCACTCACTCACTCACTCACTCACTCACTCATGTGCAAAGACTTGAAATAGAGGAACAAAGTATTTTTAATTATGAGGAGAGGTGGTGTGTTTTATTTATTTTTCATATAAAGTTCTTTCCTTTGAGCCTATAAATAATAAATACTAGGTACCTTAATTTTGACGAGGGATTTTCGGTTGTAAAAATTGGTGACGATGTTTGCGACCGTCCGGTGTTGGCCACCAACATCGCTCACTGCCTCCGTGGTTTCCTTGAAGGCTTTATCCCTCAATTTTTCCCCCCTGTCCCATGGGGGTTCTTGGGAAGAATAGGCCCCCAGTAGCCCCTGCTGATCGTATAAGGCAACAATAGGGGGAGGGACCCCGCACTGACCCAGTGGTTTTTTGGGTTCAATTCCCGGTTTGTGCTGGGTTGACTAAGGGATGAGGTACAGCAAAATTGATTTTTGCTCACTCACTTAACATTGGTGGACATACCCGGGTTCTCCACCAATGTTAAGTTTAATCTTTTTCTTTATGTCTATCTTGTTTTGTTATATATATATCAAAATTGGAGCTTAGCGAGGTCTATCGTAATATGGTGAATAATGACACGGTGACAACACAAATTCCATTAAAATATAGAATGTCAAATAGATGTCACCACCACAATTAACCTAACAGAATCAACAGCCAGTGATATCTGGACCTGTATATCGACAGTGGATCTACGATTGTTCATGTCTCTGGTTAACTCTGCAATTCTGTTACGTCAGCTTTGAATGATTTGAAGCATGTCTTCCACTCCAGCCACGCAAGAGTTAAAATCATCATTTTGTGTTTTAAGTACTCGATACTTGCGGAGATCTGACACGCCAAGATAAATTTCTGCAAAGACTTTAAGTCATTCTTAGGTGCAGCTGCACGTGCTTGATCATCACCTGGTATACAAAAGTGTAATGACAAATTTATGGATATGTTGTGGAGTATGATACATCCAAGGATAGGTGCCCCATGGGGGTTCCGGGGAAGAAGAGGCCCCCAGTAGCCCCTGCTGATCGTAGAAGGCAATGATAGGTGGGGACCCCGCACTGACAAAGTGGTTCTTTGGGTTCAATTCCCGGATGGTACTGGGTTGAGTAAGGGATGAGGTACAGCAAAAATGATTTCCAGGTTTTGATCCCCTGCTGTTTGCCAGCCCAGTCACCTTCATCTCAAAATATTATGGAAATAAACAATAATGATAAACATAGAAAATCCTTACCTTTGCCAACTTATGTCCTGACATGCCTGACATGGTGTAGTCCGATCCCCGTGGGGGTCCGGGTAAGAATAGGCCCCCAGTATCCCCTGCTAATCGTAAGAGGCGAGGAAAAGGGGCCACTTGTTTGCCATGAGTCACGACCCGTGACGGTTGAGGAAGAGATCCTGGTGCCTGAGGGAACTTGAGAATTGGGTGTCTCATTTTCCCAACACTGCACTTTGGCTCCTACTTCATCTAGACGGGAGGTTGGAAGCTGGCCCAGTCCAATCAATCGGCTGGTCGTGACGTGCCCTAGGATATCTTGTAACACATAATGGCGCATAACAACTGCCAATCCAAACGTTTCAGAAACATTAGTTCCAACATCAACTTTACCTTGTATAACGTAATGGCACTTGACATCTGCCAGTAATATCATTCTCCAAAGACTAGATCTAACATCAACTGCTAACACAAAAACATCCTAGAAGGCTACGGCCAGGGCTAATCGAGTGGTGTCCTGCATTGCTTGAGTATACCGTTCTCGTATCACTGGTGTGCATCCGCTGGATATCCGCGGCTCTGTGCATCCCCTTGTTGGGCTCCGAGGCGGGTGGTGAGCGAGGATGATGAACATACGGCCCTACCATGAACTTTCCCCCCCACAAAAACCCAAAAAAACAATTGTTGATTATTGACTCGGATTCGGATTCGGAAACTATCGATTGGCCTAAGTTTGTCGTACTCAGTCCAAGTGACCCGTCTGTTCCTCTAAGTAAGTTGTCGCCATTTGCAATACTCAAGGGAATCAACGGCATTGCAGGTGCTGTAAATGACATCAAGAAGTTGCGGTCTGGACAGATACTGGTTGAATGTGGGAAGAAGGCTCATGCCGACAATTTGCTACATGCAACCATGCTGGCAAACGTTGGCATGAAGGCCTCTCCCCACAGAACTTTAAACTCCAGCAAAGGGGTGATTCGTACCAGAGAGCTAAGTGATGTTGATGAGGCTGAGATTGCCGAGGAGCTCTCACCTCAAGGAGTAACTCATATAAGGAGAATAACAATCAAGAAGGAGGGTAGGGTCATTCCTACCAACACTTACATAGTTACCTTCAACAGACCGACGGCACCTGCAAGGTTGAAAGTTGGGTATTTGAATGTGAAGGTGGACTTGTATGTTCCCAACCCACTCCGCTGTTTCAAATGCCAAAAATACGGCCATGGAAAAGACTCCTGTTCAAATGATCTTGTATGCTTCAGATGTGGCCAGAAAGGGCATGACAATACTAACTGTCAAAATCCGGCAAAATGTGCCAATTGCCAGGAAGCCCATATGGCCATTTCTAAGGAATGCCCAGTATGGAAGAAAGAAAAGCTAATCCAAAAGATCAAAGCAGAACGAAACATCAGCTACCCTGAGGCAAGAAGGACTGCCGAGGCTGAGACTCAGTCACTGCCCTCCCAGTCCTACGCTGAAGCAGCGAGACGATCGATGCGAACAGTTGAGTGCCAGACGGAGTGCACGTGGCTCAATCGTGATGAACCAACCACCTTCACATCTGAAGTAAAAGCGACAACAAAGGTTCAGAGGCCAACGCAGACCGAAGAACAGCGACAACCAGAAAAGACTGAAGAACAGAAAGACCCTGTCTCCCAGAGACAGAAGGCCAGTGGGGAGCCTTCGAAAAGACCCACAACATCACCTCGCCTAACCAAGGCGAAGAAACTTTCCATCCCCAACAACAACCGCTTTAGTAGCCTTACTGATGTGGAGATGGAAGACATGGCAGATATCGATCGTGACATCCGTCAAGATCGCAGCCGCTCCCCCAAAAATAAAAGTGGGAAGAGATCCCCTGTCCATCCACCGTGATGCCAGGGGGCCCCATCGTTCAATGGAACTGCCGAGGTTTTCGAGCCAATTTTAACGAACTAAAAATACTAACGGAAAGATACAATCCTCTTGCCTTTTGCCTACAAGAAACATATCTTAAAGCCACAGATAGCCCAACCTTAAAGAATTTTGTCATCTACAGTACTTATGGCCCTGCTGGAGACAGACCTTCAGGAGGTACCTCCATTCTTGTGAGACACAATCTGTTACATAGTCCTGTACCACTGAACACTAATCTACAAGCCATAGCTATTAGAATGACCCTACAAAAAACCATTACCCTTTGCTCAATATACCTACCACCCCAAGTTAATTTTACAACCCAAGAATTAACAAATTTGGCAAATCAACTCCCTACTCCATTCATTATCCTAGGTGATTTTAATGGGCATAACCCCTTGTGGGGTAGTAACAATTCAGATGCTAGGGGCAAGAGGATCGAAGATTTCCTAGAAGATCAGGCTCTATGCCTGCTCAATGATGGCTCCAAAACCTACCTTCATCCAGGTTTTGGAACCTACACCGCAATAGACCTAACGCTCAGTCATCCTGGCTTACTTCCAGACCTGTCTTGGACAGTGGTTCGTGACCTCCATGGAAGCCACAGAATTGAAGGAAGCCTCCATGGGTGAGAGGGAGCCCATGTGGAGGCTCAATAAGGCTGACTGGGAAGAATTTAAAAGACTATGCACAGAAAGGATCACAGAGGACATAGTCAATGATGAAGAAGGTCTAGAAGTATTCTCTGCTACCCTCATTTCCATCGCAGAGGATACAATCCCGAAAACCTCGGCTGTTCCAAAACGTCCAAGGAATCCATGGTTTACTGACGAGTGCCAAAAGGCTATAAATGAAAGAAAGAAGGCCGAAAGGAAGTTTTATCGGAGGCCAACTCAAGAAAACTTGACAATATTCAAAATTAAAAGGGCCAAAACCCGTCAAATTATCAATACCGCTAAAAGACAAAGCTGGAGAGAGTATGTGTCTGGAATAACTTCCAGAACACCAATGAAAAAGGTATAGTCAATGATTAAGAGGATGAAAGGAAAGGGAGGGGGCTCTAGAGTCCAACACCACCCAGGTTTAGTGACAACATCTAGTGACATAGCAGAGAAACTAGCAGAGACCTTCGAACACAACTCATCTTCAGCTAACTGTCTTGATGCATTCAAAGAACGGAAAACAAGGGAAGAACAGAAATTTCTCAACTTTAGGTCAAATAACAACGAAAATTACAATTCCTTTTTCACAATAGAAGCATTAACATCGGCAATAGACCGATCACACAACACTGCAGTTGGCCCTGATAAGATTCATTACGATTTTTTAAAGCATATGCCAGAGCCAGTCCTTAAACTCCTTCTAGGACTGTTAAATAGAATATGGGAGAGTGGCCAAATACCAGCTTGCTGGCATGAAGCCATTGTTATACCTATCCCAAAGCCTGGTAAAGACCACACAAATCCGACCAACTATCGGCCTATAGCCCTTACAAGCTGCCTTTGTAAGACCATGGAAAGAATGGTCAATGCCCGCCTTGTCTGGCTCCTGGAGTCGGAACATCTGATTTCTGACTTCCAGAGTGGCTTCAGGCGAGGAAGGAGCACTATTGACCACCTAGTAAGCCTGGAATCCTTCCTACGGGACACTTTTATTCATAAGGAACATGCAGTTGCAATATCTTTCGACCTAGAAAAAGCCTATGATACGACGTGGAAGCATGGCATTATGAGAGATTTGCATGCCATGGGGTTCCGTGGCCGACTGCCCACATTCATAAAAAGTTTTCTGGACAATAGGCATTTTAGAGTACGGTTAAACAACACTTATTCCATTATGCACCGACAGGAGATGGGTGTCCCACAGGGTAGCATCCTCTCTGTCACCAACCCCGTGGGGGTCCGGGTAAGAATAGGCCCTCAGTAGCCCCTGCTGATCGTAAGAGGCGACGATAGGGGGGACCCTGCACTGACCAAGTGGTTTTTGGGTTCAATTCCCAGTCAGTGCTTGGTTCACTAAGGGATGAGGTACAGCAAAAATGATTGCTTGGTTTTGATCCCCTGCTGTTTGCCCGCCCTGTCACCTTCATCTCATAGATTCAATCACCAAAGACAGAATTCGTCCCAACTGGTTTTCGCCGTGAAAATGACCCTGGCTGTCGGTACGGCGTAAAACACCCAACACTCACTCACTCACTCCTCTCTGTCACCTTGTTTAACATTAAGATCAATGGCATAGTCAATGTCATCAAAAAGGAGATAACCTGTAGCCTATATGTGGACGACTTCCTCATGTGTTACAGGGGCAGGAACATGCACAGCATTGAAAGGCAGTTACAACTGAGCCTGAACAAAGTCTCCAGATGGTCTATAGAGAATGGTTTCAAGTTTTCCAAAACCAAGACAGTGGCTGTTCACTTTTGCCAAATGAGAACCCCTCACCCCGACCCTGTGTTGAGGCTCGATGGGGACCTCATCCAAGTGGTGGAAGAGACCAAATTCCTAGGACTCATCTTTGATAGAAGGCTGTCATTTCTGCCACACATCAAGTCCTTGAGAACTAAATGCCTGAAAGCACTGGACATTATAAAGGTCTTGTGTAATACCACATGGGGTGCAGACAGTAGGGTTCTCCTCAGCCTGTATAGAGCACTTGTTAGATCGAAGCTCGACTATGGAAGTCAGGTCTATGGTTCAGCCCGCAAAAGCTACATCAACATGCTGAACACTGTCCACCACCAAGGCCTAAGGTTGGCCTTGGGTGCATTTCGAACATCACCAGTCCAGAGCCTATATGTTTTGGCCCAAGAACCATCACTCGAAAACAGACGACTTAAACTAGCTCTGCAATTTGCACTCAAGTTAAAAACAAACAAGTCCAACCCAGCATACAAATATGTCTTCAGCTACAACGATGAAGAAGTCTATGATGCTAAGCCTTCATACATCAGGCCATTTGGACTGAGGGTCAAACCCTATCTTGAAGACCCAGATATAGACCTAGACTTGTTGAAACAAACCCACTTCACCCCCATCCCACCCTGGCAAATAGACAAACCTAAAATCAACCTTTCACTGGCCAGACTCAAGAAGAGCGACACTCCACCGCTCACTTATAAAACTCAATTCCTGGCTATTAGGGATGGTCTCCCGCTCCACGTTGCATGTTACACAGACGGGTCCAAAGAAGGAGAGACAGTTGCTGCCGCTGCTGTGGGTTGTGGCAGAAGAGTTGCAATGCGGCTCCCAGACCACAGCTCAATCTTCACGGCAGAAGCATGTGGGCTATTCATGGCACTGAAGATCATCCAAACATCAGAACATAAAAATGCCATCATCTTCAGTGACTCGAAATCCTGTCTAGAAGCACTAAATCATCTGAAAACAGACCATTCCATTTTAGTGCAAGTGCTTTCCAAACTACACAACCTTAAAAACACAGGTTATGACATCCAATTCTGTTGGATACCGAGCCACATTGGCTTGACTGGAAATGAGATGGCTGATGAAACAGCCAAGATGGGTCTCCAAGGAGACATGCAACGCTGCCCAATTCCACACACGGACCTGAGACCACTGGTCAAAGAATGTATCAATGACACTTGGCAGGCGGAGTGGGATGAACATCCTACCAACAAACTACATGTAATATTCCCATTGATCAAAGATGCAAAACCAAATAGTATAAAAAACAGAAATGACCAGTCGGTGTTTACCAGATGCTGCATCGGACACTCAAGAATAACCCATGGTTATCTTCTCAAAGGCCAGCCCCAACCAGAATGTGTTGTCTGTGACTGTACTCTAACTGTTAAGCATTTACTCTTAGAATGTGTTGATTTTCATGCCATTAGGCAACAGTTTTACCAGGTTGCTGAAATGTCAGACCTCATCAAGAAGGTTTTGCCGGCCAAAATTCTTGGCTTCCTAAAATCATCAGGCCTTTATGACAAATTATAGTTTATTCCAGTTTTTCCACCTCTATACACTGTTTTCTGACCGTCAACATAATTACATTTAGGAAAACCATATTCTCACAGGACACCAAAATAGTTTAGTCTTTCCATACCTGTTTTCGCCGTGAATATGACCTCTGTTGTCGACACGGCGTTAAAGCTCCATCGCTCACTCACTCACTGGTGTAGTCCGAACCTGTTTTCGCTGTGAATATGACCCTTGTTGTCAAAACGGCATAAAGCATACATCACTCACTCACTCATGTGCAAAGACTTGAAATAGAGGAACAAAGTATTTTTTATTATGAGGAGAGGTAGTGTGTTTTATTTATTTTTCATATAAAGTTCTTTCCTTTGAACCTGTAAATAATAAATACTAGGTACCTTAATTTTGACGAGGGATTTTTGGTTGTAAAACTTGGCGACGATGTTTGTGACCGTCCGGTGTTGGCCACCAACATCGCTCACTGCCTCCGTGATTTCCTTGAAGGCTTCATCACTCAATTTTTTTTCGTCCCATGGGGGTTCTGGGGAAGAATAGGCCCCCAGTAGCCCCTGCTGATCGTATAAGGCAACGATAGGGGGGGGGGGGGGGGGGGGGGATCCCGCACTGACCAAGTGGTTTTTTGGGTTCAATTCCCGGTTGGTGCTGGGTTGACTAAGGGATGAGGTACAGCAAAAATGATTTTTGCTCACTCACTCACATACCCCTGATTTTTGCTCACTCACTCACATACCCTTGACAAATTGAAATCCATGAAAGACCGCAGCCATCACTTCCATTTTGGTGAGGTTCTTTTCATGGACCTTACCATCTTTCCGTTGTGCATAGGGGTACTGAGATCAGTGTCTGTTGCAAACACTCTCTAAAATTAGCATTATAACATACCACCAAAAAAAGCCAGTCCATGGAAAGCTGTGCATAAGGCCTCACTCTTGGTCAGGTCTTGCCTCGTAACTTGACTATCTGTCCTTTTCAGTGCCTCGATCTGTAGGAGGGGGTGGGGTGGTCTAACGGTTAGCATGCTGGCATTGCACGCGGCCAGCCGGGGTTCAATTCCTGGTGCTGACTGTTAGATCACCTCACCTTGCCGTCGTTCTCACCCCCATAGATACGGTCACACACTTATGTAAAGTCAAAAACCGGAGTTGGTCTCTATACAACTGAAAAATTGTTGAGCAGTCCATAAACTCCAACATCATCATCATGCCCGATGTGTAAGTTAAAATAAGTGACATGTTAATGATGGAATGTTTTTACAGTTTCACCGTGAGACATTCTAACGAACACACCGTGGGGGTCCACATGGGGGTTCCGGGTAAGAATAGGCCCCCAGTAGCCCCTGCTGATTGTAGAAGGTGACAATAGCGGGGACCCAGCACTGACCAAGTGGTTCTTTGGGTTCAACCCCCGGTTGGTGCAGTGGTTCACTTAGGGATGAGGTACAGCAAAAATGATTTCCAGGTTTTGATCCCCTGCTGTTTGCCTGCCCTGTCACCTTCATCTCATAGATACAATCACCAAAGACAGTCTGGGCAGCGGGAGATGTGGTCTCTGCAAATGACTGGGTGGATATATTCTGTGGGCCTATGACATGATAACTCAGCGTGGCAGGACTATAAAGAGGGCATTGGGTCCCACTGCTACAAATAGGCGGCACCTCATTTCATAGATGAGGCACAGCAAAAATGATTTCCGGGTTTTGATCCCCTGCTGTTTGCCTGCCTTGTCACCTTTTTTTTTTAACCACATTCATTTATACAAATGTTCTTCCATGTAGGTGAGAGATTTGATAACATCAAAGTGAAAATATAACAGTTATATATGTCATAGCATGACTGTCTCAGTTAAGAATCAGCCATAAATAGATATAAATGAGGTAGCAAGGGGCAAGGCCGTCTAAATTAAGAATAGGCAGTTACCAATGATAATAATAGGTCAACAATAAGGATTAAGGCTGTCTAAATTAAGAATCAGCCCTTACCAATTTTGATAATAGACCAACTATAACAAATAAATGGTCAATCAATGAATATGCACTAGATAGATTTGTTCACACGGAATCATTATCAGCTACAACTTTTTCAGTTGCTCTTTGAAGGATGATGCACTATCAGCTTGCTGTATTTGGTATGTTAGATCATTCCAGAAGTGAGCACCAATATAGAATGGACTTGACTGGTATCTGTTAATGGTGGACAATTCAGTATGAAAGATTATCCCAGCTAACAATTTTACGTTGTTACAACGTTGCTACAACATCAGGTTTTGGTTGTGACAACGTTGTGCAATTACGTTGTTACAACATAAAAATGTGGACTCCCAGAAAGGTTGCAGCAACGTTGTACACAACGTTGTACTGCAACCATTTTACAACCATTTCACAACCTAAAAAATTATTTGTATTCTCCCTTCTTTCTTTTTTGTAAATAATTAATTCAACATTCAAAAATATACTACATTCCCATTGGCCCATAATGGTATTCCAGATGAAATAAGTTGTAAGTTAAATATCTAAAAATTATTTTTGTGTTTTCTAAACAATAAAAAAAACTTAGGAAAAAACATCTTTATTAATGATCCACTAGTTTTCATTTGTATGTGCATTTTGTATTTTAAGACCAATGTGATGATGATGGTAGATCATGTTAGGCCTTGTTGAGTCGCATGTACAATTGAAGATCCTAAAGGCTTATTAGCCTGTACTATAAAAATTGACTACAAAAAAGGTGTTTAACTTGAGCTTTGCTTTTAATTTTCCACCTTATATCATAATTCTAAATTATTATAACCATAACATTAACTGCTTGGCTTAGGTTATTATAATTTTGCATTTCATCTAAAAACAAATATCAAATACTTGTCATAAATAGCTTGAATATAAAACGTTTTTGAAATTTGGTCCTTTTCAAACAGTGCTGACACCTATATGTTGATTTTAGGTTGTTGTACAACATTGTGACAACGTTGTGAAAGCAACATTGTTATAATGTTGTGAAAATGACATTGCCACAACGTTATTTAGTGATGTTCCTTAAACGTTGCAATACAATGTTGTATATTTGGTTATAGCAACGTTGTGGCAACGTCGTTCCTATGATGTTGTAAAAAGGTTATGTTGTACAACGTTGCCTGGACGTAGTGTGTTTGCTGGGATCTTATTTTGCATTTCTGGTGACACGTCCACTTGAGACACACCAGTCAGTGCGGGTCCTGTATTTATACATATGGGATAATAATTGGCGTTTTCTTCGATCAGCCAATGTGTCAATTCTACAATTAACATGTAAATCTATGATTGAGACTGTTCTGTAATCAAAAACATCTGCACATAGTCGCAGTGCTTTATTCTGCATGCGCTGCAATTTCTCCTGTTCATGCTTCTTACATAGGTACAGCATAAAACTTGAGTATTCGACCATTGGAAGAACCATTTGTTTATAAAGTAAGCACCGGGTCTTAACATCCAAGCAATTTTTAACTTTTGAAAGTGTAAATTTCCTTTGAGCAAATTTTCGACAAACTGATTTAAAGTGTTTTTCCATATTCATACATTCATCTAGGTAAACACCCAAGTAGTTGTACCCAAGTAGAGTCACAGTTGTCTAGTTTGATGTTATTAATTGTAATGCACAATTTATGTGATTTAGTTAGCATGTTACGAGTACCATAGAGACATACCTTTGATTTACGTTCATTGATAGTCAAACCATTATTAACACACCAGTTTGAAATTGCAGCACACGTTATAATGAGACTCTCCTCAATTTCTGATATAGTCTGCTCTGAGCATAGGATAGCAGCATCGTCTGCATAAAGCAAAAACTTAACATTTTCATTAGTTTGACAATCAAATATCCCATTTATATAGATCAAAAATAATAGTGGGCCAATTGTGCTCCCCTGAGGAACGCCGATGTTTATTGGCTCCTCAGGTGATATGATGTTATTAAATTTAGTTCTTATCCTCCTGTTTCCCAGGTATCCCGCTAGCCATTTATTTTGACAATAATAATTCCGTGTTCACACAATCAAACGCTTTGGCCAAATCGAGATATAAGACTCCAGTGTATCTTCTATTGTTGAACCCGTCTAATATCTCTTTACTAATTTCAAAGATTGCGTCTCCCATTGATCGGTTTTTCATAAAACCATATTGGTTTTTTGAAATAAAGTTAATATCAGTGCAGTAATCCAAAAGAATCTTATGAATATAACTTTCAAGCATTTTGCCAGGCAAAGGTTGAATACTTATAGGTCTCCAATTACAGACCTTAGTCAGATCTCCCTCTTTTGGAATGGGCGTGATGGTAGCAACAGCCCATGCAGAGGGGTATATACCTGTCCTGATCGAGCAATTAAACAAATCTGTGAGCTGCTCACTCACGACTTCAAAACAGTCTTTCAATATAAACGTCGGTATCAATTCAATACCAGAATTTTTATATACCTTCATCTATTAGATACGAACACCAAAGGCAGAGTTCATCCCAATCTGTTTTCACCGTGAATATGACCTTAGTTGTCGAAACAGCGTAAAGCATCCATTACTCACTCACTCGCTCTTCCAGCTCAGTAAAATTTCCATGTTTGACCTTCTTTGGGAAGTATAAGGGGGTTAGCATGAGCAAGAGTATAATTATATGAATACAATTAATACTGAATGTTTTTTCTAAAGCAATTTGATAAAATACATCATCAATTGTATAGGTATCCAAATTCAATTGTAGTGCATAATTCCTTTGTGTACGAATTAAGAGAAGAACTTTTTTAATGTAAAGATATGATGGAAATAAACAATAATGATAAAAATAAAGAATCCTAACATTTGCCGACTTATGTCCTGACATGCCTGACATGGTGAAGTCTAGATTTGGAAGCAGAAAACCTCCCAACCAGTGTTATCCACTGATATGCTTTACAACAACTTTGATATACTTTAAAACAACTTTCTTATACAACAACTATCTGACAACTATATTAAAGGGTGCTTTTGGTGTAAGAACGAATGAACATGTTTAGAAGGGTGCACAATAATTCCCGGTACATTTGTTAAAAAGACCCATTTACACAACATTTGCCGACTTATGTCCTGTCATGGTGTAGTCTAGATTTGGAAGCAGAAAACCTCCCGACCAGTGTTATCAACGTGAATATGACCCTTGTTGTCAAAACGGCGTAAAGCATCCATTACTCACTCACTCACTCATGTGCAAAGACTTGAAATAGAGGAACAAAGTATTTTTATTATGAGGAGAGGTCGTGTGTTTTATTTATTTTTCATATGAAGTTCTTTCCTTTGAGCCTGTAAATAATGAATACTGGCTACCTTAATTTTGACGAGGGATTTTTGGTTGTAGAACTTGGTGATGATGTTTCCGACCGTCCGATGTTGTCCACCAACATCGTTCACCGCCTCGGTGATTGCATGGAAGGCTTCCTCCCTCAACTGTTTTTTCATTGCTGGACACTGATATGCTTAACAACAACTTTGATATACTTTAAAACAACTTTCTTATACAACAACTATCTGACAACTATATTAAAGGGTGCTTTTGGTGTAAGAACGAATGAACATGTTTAGAAGGGTGCACAATAATTCCCGGTACATTTGTTAAAAAGACCCATTTACACAAAATATTTGTATCATTCTACTTCTACTTAATATTACATCAGCATCATATAGACAAATAGTATAAAAAGCAGAAATGACCAATCAGTGTTTACTAGATGCTGCATCGGACACTCAAGAATAACCCATGGTTATCTTCTCAAAGGCGAGCCCCAACCAGAATGTGTTGTCTGTGACTGTACTCTAACTGTTAAGTATTACATTTTATTCTTAGAATGTGTTGATTTTCATGCCATTAGGCAACAGTTTTACCAGGTTGCTGAAATGTCAGACCTCATCAAGAAGGTTTTGCGAGACAAAATTCTTGGCTTCCTAAAATCACCAGGCCTTTATGACAAATTCTAGTTTATTTCAGTTTTTTCACCCCTATTCACTGTTTTATGACTGTCAACGTAATTACATTTTAGTCTTTCCATACCTGTTTTCGCCGTGAATATGACCTCTGTTGTCGACACTGCGTTAAAGCTCCATCACTCACTCACTCACTCACTCACTCGTATAGACCGATGATAGGGGGTACCCAGCACTGACCAAGTGGTTGTTTGGGTTCAATTCCTGGTTGGTGTCTGGCGTTCACTAAGGGATAAGTCACAGCAAAAATGATTTCCAGGTTTTGATCCCCTGCTGTTTGCCTGCCCTGTTACCTTCATCTCGTAGATACGAACACCGAAAGGCAGAGTTCATCCCAATCTGTTTTCACCGTGAATATGACCTTAGTTGTCGAAAGAGCATAAAGCATCCATTACTCACTCACTCGCTCTTCCAGCTCAGTAAAGTTTCCATGTTTGACCTTCTTTGGGAAGTATAAGGAGGTTAGCATGAGCAAGAGTATAATTATATGAATACAATTAATACTGAATGTTTTTTCTAAAGCAATTTCATAGGAATACATCATCAATTGTATTGCTATCCGAATTCAATTGTAGTGCATAATTCCTTTGTGTACGAATTACCAGAAGAACTTTTTTAATGTAAAGATATGATGGAAATAAACAATAATGATAAACATAAAGAATCCTAACATTTGCCGACTTATGTCCTGACATGCCTGACATGGTGTAGTCTAGATTTGGAAGCAGAAAACCTCCCAACCAGTGTTATCACCGTGAATATGACCCTTGTTGTCAAAACGGCGTAAAGCATCCATTACTCCCTCACTCACTCATGTGCAAAGACTTGAAATAGAGGAACAAAGTATTTTTTATAATGAGGAGAGGTCGTGTGTTTATCTATTTTTCATATGAAGTTCTTTCTTTTGAGCCTGTAAATAATGAATACTGGCTACCTTAATTTTGACGAGGGATTTTTGGTTGTAGAACTTGGTGATGATGTTTCCGACCGTCCGGTGTTGGCCACCAACATCGTTCACCGCCTCGGTGATTGCATGGAAGGCGCCCCGTGGGGGTCCGGGTAAGAATAGGCCCTCTGTAGCCCCTGCTGATCGTATGAGGCGACGATAGGGGGGACCCTGCACTGACCAAGTGGTTTTTGGGTTCAATTCCCGGTTAGTGCTTGGTTCACTAAGGGATGAGGTACAGCAAAAATGATTGCTGGGTTTTGATCCCCTGCTGTTTGCCCGCCCTGTCACCTTCATTTCATAGATTCGATCACCAAGACAGAATTCGTCCCAACTGGTTTTCGCCGTGAAAATGACCCTGGCTGTCGGTACGGCGTAAAACACCCAACACTCACTCACTCACTTGCATGGAAGGCTTCCTCCCTCAACTGTTTTTTCATTGCTGGACACTGATATGCTTTACAACAACTTTGATATACTTTATAACAACTTTCTTATACAACAACTATCCGACAACTATATTAAAGGGTGCTTTTGGTGTAAGAACAAATGAACATGTTTAGAAGGGTGGACAATAATTCCTGGTATAGTTGATAAAAAGACCCATTTACACACAATTTTTGTATCATTCTGCTTCTACTTAATATTACATCAGCATCAGGTTTTGCGAGACAAAATTCTTGGCTTCCTAAAATCACCAGGCCTTTATGACAAATTCTAGGTTATTTCAGTTTTTTCACCCCTATTCACTGTTTTATGACTGTCAACGTAATTACATTTAGGAAAACCATATTCTCACAGGACACCGAAATATTTTAGTCTTTCCATACCTGTTTTCACCGTGAATATGACCTCTGTTGTCGACACTGCATTAAAGCTCCCTCACTCACTCACTCACTCACTCACTCACTCACTCACTCACTCACTCACTCGTATAGACCGATGATAGGGGGTACCCAGCACTGACCAAGTGGTTGTTTGGGTTCAATTCCTGGTTGGTGTCTGGCGTTCTCTAAGGGATAAGTCACAGCAAAAATGATTTCCAGGTTTTGATCCCCTGCTGTTTGCCTGCCCTGTTACCTTCATCTCGTAGATACGAACTCCAAAGGCAGAGTTCATCCCAATCTGTTTTCACCGTGAATATGACCTTAGTTGTCGAAACAGCGTAAAGCATCCATTACTCACTCACTCGCTCTTCCAGCTCAGTAAAGTTTCCATGTTTGACCTTCTTTGGGAAGTATAAGGAGGTTAGCATGAGCAAGAGTATAATTATATGAATACAATTAACACTGAATGCTTTTTCTAAAGCAATTTCATAAAATACATCATCAATTGTATTGCTATCCAAATTCAATTGTAGTGCATAATTCCTTTGTGTACGAATTACCAGAAGAACTTTTTTAATGTAAAGATATGATGGAAATAAACAATAATGATAAACATAAAGAATCCTAACATTTGCCGACTTATGTCCTGACATGCCTGACATGGTGTAGTCTAGATTTGGAAGCAGAAAACCTCCCAACCAGTGTTATCACCGTGAATATGACCCTTGTTGTCAAAACGGCGTAAAGCATCCATTACTCCCTCACTCACTCATGTGCAAAGACTTGAAATAGAGGAACAAAGTATTTTTTATAATGAGGAGAGGTCGTGTGTTTATCTATTTTTCATATGAAGTTCTTTCCTTTGAGCCTGTAAATAATGAATACTGGCTACCTTAATTTTGACGAGGGATTTTTGGTTGTAGAACTTGGTGATGATGTTTCCGACCGTCCGGTGTTGGCCACCAACATCGTTCACCGCCTCGGTGATTGCATGGAAGGCGCCCCGTGGGGGTCCGGGTAAGAATAGGCCCTCTGTAGCCCCTGCTGATCGTATGAGGCGACGATAGGGGGGACCCTGCACTGACCAAGTGGTTTTTGGGTTCAATTCCCGGTTAGTGCTTGGTTCACTAAGGGATGAGGTACAGCAAAAATGATTGCTGGGTTTTGATCCCCTGCTGTTTGCCCGCCCTGTCACCTTCATTTCATAGATTCGATCACCAAGACAGAATTCGTCCCAACTGGTTTTCGCCGTGAAAATGACCCTGGCTGTCGGTACGGCGTAAAACACCCAACACTCACTCACTCACTTGCATGGAAGGCTTCCTCCCTCAACTGTTTTTTCATTGCTGGACACTGATATGCTTTACAACAACTTTGATATACTTTATAACAACTTTCTTATACAACAACTATCCGACAACTATATTAAAGGGTGCTTTTGGTGTAAGAACAAATGAACATGTTTAGAAGGGTGGACAATAATTCCTGGTATAGTTGTTAAAAAGACCCATTTACACACAATTTTTGTATCATTCTGCTTCTACTTAATATTACATCAGCATCAGGTTTTGCGAGACAAAATTCTTGGCTTCCTAAAATCACCAGGCCTTTATGACAAATTCTAGGTTATTTCAGTTTTTTCACCCCTATTCACTGTTTTATGACTGTCAACGTAATTACATTTAGGAAAACCATATTCTCACAGGACACCGAAATATTTTAGTCTTTCCATACCTGTTTTCACCGTGAATATGACCTCTGTTGTCGACACTGCATTAAAGCTCCCTCACTCACTCACTCACTCACTCACTCACTCACTCACTCACTCACTCGTATAGACCGATGATAGGGGGTACCCAGCACTGACCAAGTGGTTGTTTGGGTTCAATTCCTGGTTGGTGTCTGGCGTTCTCTAAGGGATAAGTCACAGCAAAAATGATTTCCAGGTTTTGATCCCCTGCTGTTTGCCTGCCCTGTTACCTTCATCTCGTAGATACGAACTCCAAAGGCAGAGTTCATCCCAATCTGTTTTCACCGTTAATATGACCTTAGTTGTCGAAACAGCGTAAAGCATCCATTACTCACTCACTCGCTCTTCCAGCTCAGTAAAGTTTCCATGTTTGACCTTCTTTGGGAAGTATAAGGAGGTTAGCATGAGCAAGAGTATAATTATATGAATACAATTAACACTGAATGCTTTTTCTAAAGCAATTTCATAAAATACATCATCAATTGTATTGCTATCCAAATTCAATTGTAGTGCATAATTCCTTTGTGTACGAATTACCAGAAGAACTTTTTTAATGTAAAGATATGATGGAAATAAACAATAATGATAAACATAAAGAATCCTAACATTTGCCGACTTATGTCCTGTCATGGTGTAGTCTAGATTTGGAAGCAGAAAACCTCCCGACCAGTGTTATCAACGTGAATATGACCCTTGTTGTCAAAACGGCGTAAAGCATCCATTACTCACTCACTCACTCATGTGCAAAGACTTGAAATAGAGGAACAAAGTATTTTTATTATGAGGAGAGGTCGTGTGTTTTATTTATTTTTCATATGAAGTTCTTTCCTTTGAGCCTGTAAATAATGAATACTGGCTACCTTAATTTTGACGAGGGATTTTTGGTTGTAGAACTTGGTGATGATGTTTCCGACCGTCCGATGTTGTCCACCAACATCGTTCACCGCCTCGGTGATTGCATGGAAGGCTTCCTCCCTCAACTGTTTTTTCATTGCTGGACACTGATATGCTTAACAACAACTTTGATATACTTTAAAACAACTTTCTTATACAACAACTATCTGACAACTATATTAAAGGGTGCTTTTGGTGTAAGAACGAATGAACATGTTTAGAAGGGTGCACAATAATTCCCGGTACATTTGTTAAAAAGACCCATTTACACAAAATATTTGTATCATTCTACTTCTACTTAATATTACATCAGCATCATATAGACAAATAGTATAAAAAACAGAAATGACCAATCAGTGTTTACTAGATGCTGCATCGGACACTCAAGAATAACCCATGGTTATCTTCTCAAAGGCGAGCCCCAACCAGAATGTGTTGTCTGTGACTGTACTCTAACTGTTAAGTATTACATTTTATTCTTAGAATGTGTTGATTTTCATGCCATTAGGCAACAGTTTTACCAGGTTGCTGAAATGTCAGACCTCATCAAGAAGGTTTTGCGAGACAAAATTCTTGGCTTCCTAAAATCACCAGGCCTTTATGACAAATTCTAGTTTATTTCAGTTTTTTCACCCCTATTCACTGTTTTATGACTGTCAACGTAATTACATTTTAGTCTTTCCATACCTGTTTTCGCCGTGAATATGACCTCTGTTGTCGACACTGCGTTAAAGCTCCATCACTCACTCACTCACTCACTCACTCGTATAGACCGATGATAGGGGGTACCCACAACTGACCAAGTGGTTGTTTGGGTTCAATTCCTGGTTGGTGTCTGGCGTTCACTAAGGGATAAGTCACAGCAAAAATGATTTCCAGGTTTTGATCCCCTCCTGTTTGCCTGCCCTGTTACCTTCATCTCGTAGATACGAACACCAAAGGCAGAGTTCATCCCAATCTGTTTTCACTGTGAATATGACCTTAGTTGTCGAAACAGCGAAAAGCATCCATTACTCACTCACTCGCTCTTCCAGCTCAGTAAAGTTGCCATGTTTGACCTTCTTTGGGAAGTATAAGGAGGTTAGCATGAGCAAGAGTATAATTATATGAATACAATTAATACTGAATGTTTTTTCTAAAGCAATTTCATAAAATACATCATCAATTGTATTGCTATCCAAATTCAATTGTAGTGCATAATTCCTTTGTGTACGAATTACCAGAAGAACTTTTTTAATGTAAAGATATGATGGAAATAAACAATAATGATAAACATAAAGAATCCTAACATTTGCCGACTTATGTCCTGTCATGGTGTAGTCTAGATTTGGAAGCAGAAAACCTCCCAACCAGTGTTATCACCGTGAATATGACCCTTGTTGTCAAAACGGCGTAAAGCATCCATTACTCACTCACTCACTCATGTGCAAAGACTTGAAATAGAGGAACAAAGTATTTTTTATAATGAGGAGAAGTCGTGTGTTTTATTTATTTTTCATATGAAGTTCTTTCCTTTGAGCCTGTAAATAATAAATACTGGCTACCTTAATTTTGACGAGGGATTTTTGGTTGTAGAACTTGGTGATGATGTTTCCGACCGTCCGGTGTTGGCCACCAACATCGTTCACCGCCTCGGTGATTGCATGGAAGGCTTCCTCCCTTAACTGTTTTTTCATTGCTGGACACTGATATGCTTTACAACAAATTTGATATACTTTAAAACAACTTTCTTATACAACAACTATCTGACAACTATATTAAAGGGTGCTTTTGGTGTAAGAATGAATGAACATGTTTAGAAGTGTGGACAATAATTCCTGGTACATTTGTTAAAAAGACCCATTTACACAAAATATTTGTATCATTCTACTTCTACTTAATATTACATCAGCATCATATAGACAAATAGTATAAAAAACAGAAATGACCAATCAGTGTTTACTAGATGCTGCATCGGACACTCAAGAATAACCCATGGTTATCTTCTCAAAGGTGAGCCCCAACCAGAATGTGTTGTCTGTGACTGTACTCTAACTGTTAAGCATTAAATTTTATTCTTAGAATGTGTTGATTTTCATGCCATTAGGCAACAGTTTTACCAGGTTGCTGAAATGTCAGACCTCATCAAGAAGGTTTTGCGAGACAAAATTCTTGGCTTCCTAAAATCACCAGGCCTTTATGACAAATTCTAGTTTATTTCAGTTTTTTCACCCCTATTCACTGTTTTATGACTGTCAACGTAATTACATTTAGTAAAACCATATTCTCACAGGACACCAAAATATTTTAGTCTTTCCATACCTGTTTTCGCCGTGAATATGACCTCTGTTGTCGACACTGCGTTAAAGCTCCATCACTCACTCACTCACTTACTCACTCACTCACTCACTCACTCGTATAGACCAATGATAGGGGGTACCCACCACTGACCAAGTGGTTGTTTGGGTTCAATTCCTGGTTGGTGTCTGGCGTTCACTAAGGGATGAGTCACAGCAAAAATGATTTCCAGGTTTTGATCCCCTGCTGTTTGCCTGCCCTGTTACCTTCATCTCGTAGATACGAACACCAAAGGCAGAGTTCATCCCAATCTGTTTTCACCGTGAATATGACCTTAGTTTGTGAAACAGCGAAAAGCATCCATTACTCACTCACTCGCTCTTCCAGCTCAGTAAAATTTCCATGTTTGACCTTCTTTGGGAAGTATAAGGAGGTTAGCATGAGCAAGAGTATAATTATATGAATACAATTAATACTGAATGTTTTTTCTAAAGCAATTTCATAAAATACATCATCAATTGTATTGCTATCCAAATTCAATTGTAGTGCATAATTCCTTTGTGTACGAATTACCAGAAGAACTTTTTTAATGTAAAGATATGATGGAAATAAACAATAATGATAAACATTCTTCTTCAGCCAACTGTCATCCCCAATTTAAACCTATTAAAATGAGAGAGGAGAGAAAACCATTAAATTTTACATCGGACAATGAGTAGTCCCTCAAGCATCCAGGTCGTGGTAGCCGGAAAGGTTACACAAACTGAGCCCAGTACAAGTGCTACAACATCATCTAAACCCAGTCCACAGTCTAAACCATCAAGTTCAACGACAAACAGAAAAAAAAGTCGAAACAGTCGAGGCTCTTCTGAAGCTTCGAATGTTAATCAACAATCTACTAAAGAAAGTAAAATAGATAGAAATCTGTTGCCTTTGAGTAACAGATTCGAAAATTTGAATGAGATAGAGATGGGAGAAGCTGCGCCTGCAAGTTGCAGCGCGTCCCCCCAAAATAAGATCAGGGGGCGATCTCCTGTCCATCCACCTTGATGGCAGGAAGATCTATCTTCCAATGGAATTGTCGAGGTTTCAGAGCCAATTTTAATGAATTAAAAATTCTCGCCAATCACTTCAATCCTCTTGCCCTATGTCTCCAAGAAACTCTTTTAAAGAGAAATGATAACATCTCTTTTAAAGGTTATTGTATTTATAATACATACGCCCCTGATGGTGGAAGAGCCTCAGGGGGCTCATCCATTTTAATAAGACAAGATATCATGCATAGTCTTATTCCATTAAATACCAATTTTCAAACACCCCCGTGGGGATCCGGGGTGGGGGTTCTTTCGGGAGCCTCCTGGGAAGAATAGGTCCCTAGCATCCCCTTGCTGATCGTAGGAGGCGACAAATGGGGCAATTTGTTTGCCGTGAATTGCGACCCGTGTTGTTTGGAGGCGGAGATCCTGGTGTCATGAGGGCATCTGCGAGGCTATGGGCCTTCGAACACTGCGGGTTCATAGTGTTCCTCCTCTTGCCCAATACTGCACTTTGGCTCTAAATTCATCTAGACGGGAGGTTGGAGAGGCCCGATCCAATCAATCAGCTGGTCATGCTAAGCCCTAGGATATCTATAAGTTAAATTTATTTTGCCCATAACATCAGTGGCTTTCTTTTTTAAGCTCAAATGGATAGTTGTTCTTTTCAGTCTAAACTCTGTAAACTATTTCGTTTTGTATCCTAGAAGGCAGTGGCTAGGGCTAATGTAGTAGTTGGTTGACTGCTACAGTATATCCCCCTTGTATCTCTGGTGTGTATCCGATGGTTACCTCGGCTCTGCACATCCCCTTGTAGGACTCCGTGGTGGGTGGGGAGCAAGGGGGATGAAAACCGAGTATACTCATATGGATACACTCACTACAACCCCCGAGAAACGTAAGCATCCGGATTCGGATTCATCTGAAAACGAAGGCGAGAATAGGACTGTGGATAATGGTAATGATTACTGGCCAAGGTTTGTTGTACTTGAACCTTCCGACAATGCGAATCCTTTGTCAAAGCTTTCTCCTTTTGCCATAAGTAAAGGCATTGAGGGAATAGCTGGCAAGGTGAAGGACATTCGTAAACTGCGATCTGGCCAAATTCTTGTGGAGTGTGATGGGAGGGCTCATGCCACCAACCTGCTTCGTGCCACCACGTTAGCAGGTATAGGCATGAAATCCTCCCCTCACAGATCTCTAAACTCTAGCAAAGGAGTTATCCGATGTAGAGACCTTAAAGATGTTAGTGAGGATGAAATCAAAAGAGAACTGCGTCCTCAAGGTGTTTCCTTTGTTAAAAGGATTTCCATTAGGAAAGATGGTAATGTCATTCAGACCAATACCTACATCATCACCTTTGAGAGACCTTCTCCTCCCAAGAAACTTAAAGTTGGTTATCTCCGCGTTGATGTGGATTTGTTTATACCAAATCCACTCCGCTGTTTTAAATGCCAGAGGTATAGTCATGGCAGAGACTCCTGCTCTAACGAGCAGACTTGTCTCCGATGTGGCCAGAAGGGACATGACAACGTAGAGTGCATCAATGATGCTAAATGCGTAAACTGTCAAGGTGCCCATATGGCCACATCCAAAGACTGTCCTGTGTGGGTGAAAGAAAAAGCGATCCAAAAGGTTAAAGCTGAAAATCACGTCAGCTACCCGGAAGCTAGGAAGATGGTAGAAGGGACCATTCGAGTCCCTGGAGCCACTTCCTATGCGGCCACGGTTAAGCCTAAACTCAGGACGGTTGAATGCCAGACAGATTACACCTGGTTGAAAAAGGATAAACCAGTGCGTAGTCCCTCAAGCATCCAGGTCGTGGTAGCCGGAAAGGTTACACAAACTGAGCCCAGTACAAGTGCTACAACATCATCTAAACCCAGTCCACAGTCTAAACCATCAAGTTCAACGACAAACAGAAAAAAAAGTCAACAGTCGAGGCTCTTCTGAAGCTTCGACTGTTAATCAACAATCTACTAAAGAAAGTAAAATAGATAGAAATCCGTTGCCTTTGAGTAATAGATTTGAAAATTTGAATGAGATAGAGATGGAAGAAGCTGCGCTTGCAAGTCGCAGCGCGTCCCCCCAAAATAAGATCAGGGGGCGATCTCCTGTCCATCCACCTTGATGGCAGGAAGATCTATCTTCCAATGGAATTGTCGAGGTTTCAGAGCCAATTTTAATGAACTAAAAATTCTCGCCGATCACTTCAATCCTCTTGCCCTATGTCTCCAAGAAACTCTTTTAAAGAGAAATGATAACATTTCACCAGAATTAGAATTGGTCATTCTAGACTTACACATGTTTTTCTTTTAAAGGGTGAGCCCCAACCGGAATGTATTGTTTGTAATCAACCTTTAACCATCAAGCATCTCCTTTTGGAATGTCCTGATTTTGAACAGACACATAGACAGTTCTATCAGGTAGCTGGTCTACCTGAACTTTTTAACACTGTACAGTCTGATCGTATCATCCATTTTTTGAAAACAGCTGGTCTGTATGGTCTGATATGATTAGTATATTAACATGTTTTTATCCTTAGGATAAGATCTTGTACATATATCATGTTGTTCTATTGACAACTTTTAGTCCATCTTTTCATTGATAACAACCGTTTTCGCCATGAATATGACCTTAGTTGTCGAAATGGCGTAAAGCATCCATTACTCACTCACTCATCTCTTTTAAAGGTTATTGTATTTATAATACATACGCCCCTGATGGTGGAAGAGCCTCAGGGGGCTCATCCATTTTAATAAGACAAGATATCATGCATAGTCTTATTCCATTAAATACCAATTTTCAAGCAATAGCAGTTAGAGTGACATTACATAAAACCATTACTCTTTGTTCACTCTACCTTCCACCAAATTCAAACATCAATAGACAAGAATTAGAAAATCTCTTCAACCAATTACCGTCACCAGTCCTCATAATGGGAGATCTCAATGGTCATAATCCCTTATGGGGTGGTGACAGGTATGATGATAAGGGCAGGATGATTGAAGATATTGTTAATGATCTAGATTTATGTCTTTTAAACGATGGCTCTAATACCTATTTACATCCGGGTTATGGTACTTATTCTGCTATTGACTTAACATTAGCTGACCCTCGTCTGCTGCTGGACCTCTCCTGGAGAGTATTAAATGACCTCCATGGAAGTGACCATTTCCCAATCTTAGTCAATATTGACGACCCAAATATAGGCCTAAAAGAGCCTCGATGGAGGCTCAATAGGGCCGATTGGGAGTCCTTCCAGACTTTATGTCGGGAGAGGCTCTCAGCAGATGATTCATTTATCCAATTCTCCACCAAATTACTTTCTATAGCAGAAGAAACTATCCCTAAAACCTCGACAGTTCCTAAGCACATCCGTAATCCATGGTTTAATGATGCCTGCAAAAAGGCCATTAAAGATAGAAAGAAGGCCTTGAGAAAATTCAAACAAAGACCAACTGCTGACAATTTAACTCAATTTAAGATTAAAAGGGCTCAGGCCCGAAGAATTATATGGGAGTCAAAACGGCAGTGTTGGAGAGATTATGTTTCTGGCATTAATACTCGAACACCTATGAAAAAGGTCTGGACTATGGTCCGTAAAATAAAAGGCAAGGGGGGCCAGGCCAGAGTCCAGCACCTACAAGATGGTGACAATCTTTTGACCTCTCCCGTTGAGGTGGTCGAAAGATTGGCCGAAACATTTCAACATCATTCTTCTTCAGCCAACTGTCATCCCCAATTTAAACCTATTAAAATGAGAGAGGAGAGAAAACCATTAAATTTTACATCGGACAATGCTGAAGGATATAATCAAGCCTTCAGCATAGATGAACTTTTAAAATCTCTCAATAAATCTCATAATACAGCAGTTGGTCCTGATAAAATTCATTATGACTTTCTCAAACATCTTCCTAAACCAGTGCTCAAGATTCTTTTGAATCTTTTCAATCAGATATGGGATAGTGGCCAACTGCCAACGTCTTGGCAGGAAGCCACCATTATTCCTATTCCAAAGCCTGGTAAAGATCATAATGATCCTTCTAATTATAGGCCTATAGCATTAACATCTTGCATCTGCAAAACCATGGAGCGGATGATCAATGATCGACTCGTCTGGATGCTGGAATCTCAACATCAGATTTCAGAATTTCAGAGTGGGTTCAGACGAGGAAGAAGCACCCTCGATCATTTGATAAGATTGGAATCTTTCATAAGAGATGCATTTATTCAGAAGCAACATGTTGTGTCAGTCTTTTTTGATTTGGAAAAGGCATATGACACGACATGGAAATATGGTATTATGAAAGATTTATATAACATGGGATTTCGTGGCCGTTTACCCATTTTTATTAGAAATTTTCTATCTAATCGTCACTTTAGGGTGCGATTAGACACCACTCTGTCTGATATTCACAATCAAGAACTTGGTGTTCCTCAGGGAAGCATCTTATCTGTGACCCTGTTTAGCATCAAAATCAATAGTATTGTTCAGTGTCTTCAAAAAGACATGTCCTGTAGTTTATATGTTGATGATTTCCTCATATGCTATAAGGGTAAAAACATGAACACTATAGAGAGGCAAATTCAATTAAATCTAAACAAGATCCACAAATGGTCAATAGATAATGGTTTTAAATTTTCCAAAGCAAAGACAGTGGCTGTTCACTTTTGTCAGTTGAGATCCCTCCATCTGGACCCTGAGTTGAAGATGGATGGTGATCCAATCAAAGTAGTAGAACAGACCAAGTTTTTAGGTTTGATTTTTGATCAAAAGTTGTCTTTTATTCCACATATTAACAGTCTAAGGACAAAATGTAACAAGGCTTTGGACATCATAAAAGTTCTGGCAAACACCACTTGGGGTTCTGACAGCAAAATCTTATTACAACTTTATAGAGCTTTGATTAGATCAAAGCTCGATTATGGCTGTCAGGTCTATGGGTCAGCACGCGCATCATATATCAGGAAGCTAGACTCCGTCCATCATCAGGGGCTGCGGCTGGCATTGGGTGCTTTTAGGACATCGCCAGTCCAAAGCCTCTATGTGGAGGCGGGGGAATCTTCATTAACCAATAGAAGATTAAAACTTTCCCTTCAATTCATCATTAAGTTAAAAACCAATGCTTCTAATCCTGCCTTTAAGTGCGTATTTCAACCCCAAAACGAACATCTCTATGCTGCCAGACCAAACTACATCCAACCTTTTGGCATTCGAATGAAACCTCACATAGAAAATGCCTTTGTGGATCTTGATGTTTTGAAACAGCCTCATTTTTCAGTCATTCCTCCATGGAGACTCAAACCACCTCATATCAATTTTGACCTCACCAAATCTAAAAAGTCACTGACTCAACCATTGGATTACGTGTCCCGGCATCATGAAGTTCGAAACAAATTTCCTCATCATTCTCCTGTTTTCACTGATGGTTCAAAGGATGGGAAACGTGCTGCAGCAGCATCTGTCTGCTGCGGTAAGAAACAGTTTGCCCGTCTACCTGACTTCAGTTCTATTTTCACAGCTGAAGCAGTTGCCATTATTCTTGCTTTGAAGGCCATTCAACAGGCAGAGGAAAAGAACTTTATCATTTTTACCGACTCAAAGTCCTGTCTTCAGGCTTTGCAGTTTTTGAAAACTGAACATACACTCATTATGAGAATTCTTCTCTGGCTACAAAAGTTGTCCAACTCAGGATTTGATGTTCAGTTCTGTTGGATACCGGGTCATGTAGGCATTCATGGTAATGAGTTAGCTGACCAAACGGCCAAGAAGGGATTGGACAAAGCAGTCCTTCCTTTTCCAATTCCTCACATAGATTTTAAACCGAGAATCGTTGAATACATCAATGAGAGATGGCAAAATGAATGGGACCAGTTCCCCAATAACAAACTGCATTCTATTTTCCCAACCATCAAAGATGTTAAACCTAATGTTCTTAAAGCTAGAAAAGACCAAACTATTTTCACCAGAATTAGAATCGGTCATTCTAGACTTACACATGTTTTCCTTTTAAAGGGTGAGCCCCCACCAGAATGTATTGTCTGTAACGAACCTTTAACCATCAAGCATCTCCTTTTGGAATGCCCAGATTTTGAACAGATACGTAGACAGTTCTATCAGGTAGCTGGTCTACCTGAACTTTTTAACACTGTACAGTCTGATCGTATCATTCAATTTTTGAAAACAGCTGGTCTGTATGGACTGATATGATTAGTATATTAACATGTTTTTATCCTTAGGATAAGATCTTGTACATATATCATGTTGTTCTATTGACAACTTTTAGTCCATCTTTTCATTGATAACAACCGTTTTCGCCATGAATATGACCTTAGTTGTCGAAATGGCGTAAAGCATCCATTACTCACTCACTCAATGAGAGATGGCAAAATGAATGGGACCAGTTCCCCAATAACAAACTGCATTCTATTTTCCCAACCATCAAAGATGTTAAACCTAATGTTCTTAAATCTAGAAAAGATCAAACAGTTTTTACCAGAATTAGAATTGGTCACTCTAGACTTACACATGTTTTCCTTTTAAAGGGTGATCCCCCACCAGAATGTATTGTTTGTAATCAACCTTTTACCATCAAGCATCTCCTTTTGGAATGCCTTGATTTTGAACAGATGCGTAGACAGTTCTATCAGGTAGCTGGTCTACCTGAACTTTTTAACACTGTACAGTCTGATCGTATCATCCATTTTTTGAAAACAGCTGGTCTGTATGGACTGATATGATTAGTATATTAACTTGTTTTTATCCTTAGGATAAGATCTTGTACATATATCATGTTGTTCTATTGACAACTTTTAGTCCATTTTTTCATTGATAACAACCGTTTTCGCCATGAATATGACCTTAGTTGTCGAAATGGCGTAAAGCATCCATTACTCACTCACTCACTCTAGATAGGAATCCGTTGCCTTTGAGTAACAGATTTGAAAATTTGAATGAGGTAGAGATGGAAGAAGCTGCGCCTGCAAGTCGCAGCGCGTCCCCCCAAAATAAGATCAGGGGGCGATCTCCTGTCCATCCACCTTGATGGCAGGAAGATCTATCTTCCAATGGAATTGTCGAGGTTTCAGAGCCAATTTTAATGAAATAAAAATTCTCGCCAATCACTTCAATCCTCTTGCCCTGTGTCTCCAAGAAACTCTTTTAAAGAGAAATGATAACATCTCTTTTAAAGGTTATTGTATTTATAATACATACGCCCCTGATGGTGGAAGAGCCTCAGGGGGCTCATCCATTTTAATAAGACAAGATATCATGCATAGTCTTATTCCATTAAACACCAATTTTCAAACAATAGCAGTTAGAGTGACATTACATAAAACCATTACTCTTTGTTCACTCTACCTTCCACCAAATTTAAACATCAATAGACAAGAATTAGAAAATCTCTTCAACCAATTACCGTCACCAGTCCTCATAATGGGAGATCTCAATGGTCATAATCCCTTATGGGGTGGTGACAGGTATGATGATAAGGGCAGGATGATTGAAGATATTGTTAATGATCTAGATTTATGTCTTTTAAACGATGGCTCTAATACCTATTTACATCCGGGTTATGGTACTTATTCTGCTATTGACTTAACATTAGCTGACCCTCGTCTGCTGCTGGACCTCTCCTGGAGAGTATTAAATGACCTCCATGGAAGTGACCATTTCCCAATCTTAGTCAATATTGACGACCCAAATATAGGCCTAAAAGAGCCTCGATGGAGGCTCAATAGGGCTGATTGGGAGTCCTTCCAGACTTTATGTCGGGAGAGGCTCTCAGCAGATGATTCATTTATCCAATTCTCCACCAAATTACTTTCTATAGCAGAAGAAACTATCCCTAAAACCTCGACAGTTCCTAAGCACATCCGTAATCCATGGTTTAATGATGCCTGCAAAAAGGCCATTAAAGATAGAAAGAAGGCCTTGAGAAAATTCAAACAAAGACCAACTGCTGACAATTTAACTCAATTTAAAATTAAAAGGGCTCAGGCCCGAAGAATTATATGGGAATCAAAACGGCAGTGTTGGAGAGATTATGTTTCTGGCATTAATACTCGGACACCTATGAAAAAGGTCTGGACTATGGTCCGTAAAATAAAAGGCAAGGGGGGCCAGGCCAGAGTCCAGCACCTACAAGATGGTGATAATCTTTTGACCTCTCCTGTTGAGGTGGTCGAAAGATTGGCCGAAACATTTCAACATCATTCTTCTTCAGCCAACTGTCATCCCCAATTCAAACCAATTAAAATCAGAGAAGAAAGAAAACCATTAAATTTTACATCTGATAATTCTGAGGGATATAACCAAGCCTTTAGCATAGATGAACTTTTAAAATCTCTCAATAAATCTCATAATACAGCAGTTGGTCCTGATAAAATTCATTATGACTTTCTCAAACATCTTCCTAAACCAGTGCTCAAGATTCTTTTGAATCTTTTCAATCAGATATGGGATAGTGGCCAACTGCCAACGTCTTGGCAGGAAGCCACCATTATTCCTATTCCAAAGCCTGGTAAAGATCATAATGATCCTTCTAATTATAGGCCTATAGCATTAACATCTTGCATCTGCAAAACCATGGAGCGGATGATCAATGATCGACTCGTCTGGATGCTGGAATCTCAACATCAGATTTCAGAATTTCAGAGTGGGTTCAGACGAGGAAGAAGCACCCTCGATCATTTGATAAGATTAGAATCTTTCATCAGAGATGCCTTTATTCAGAAGCAACATGTCGTGTCAGTCTTTTTTGATTTGGAAAAGGCATATGATACGACATGGAAATATGGTATTATGAAAGATTTATATAACATGGGATTTCGTGGCCGTTTACCCATTTTTATTAGGAATTTTCTATCTAATCGTCACTTTAGGGTGCGATTAGACACCACTCTGTCTGATATTCACAATCAAGAACTTGGTGTTCCTCAGGGAAGCATCTTATCTGTGACCCTGTTTAGCATCAAAATCAATAGTATTGTTCAGTGTCTTCAAAAAGACATGTCCTGTAGTTTATATGTCGATGATTTCCTCATATGCTATAAGGGCAAAAACATGAACATTATCGAGAGGCAAATTCAATTAAATCTAAACAAGATCCACAAATGGTCAATAGATAATGGTTTTAAATTTTCCAAAGCAAAGACAGTGGCTGTTCACTTTTGTCAGTTGAGATCCCTCCATCTGGACCCTGAGTTGAAGATGGATGGTGATCCAATCAAAGTAGTAGAACAGACCAAGTTTTTAGGTTTGGTTTTTGATCACAAGTTGTCCTTCATTCCGCATATTAACAGTCTAAGGACAAAATGTAACAAGGCTCTGGATATCATTAAAGTTCTGGCAAACACCACTTGGGGTTCTGACAGCAAAATTTTGTTACAACTTTATAGAGCTTTGATTAGATCAAAGCTCGATTATGGCTGTCAGGTCTATGGGTCAGCACGCACATCATATATCAAGAAGCTAGACTCTGTCCATCATCAGGGGCTACGGCTGGCATTGGGTGCTTTTAGGACATCGCCAGTCCAAAGCCTCTATGTTGAGGCGGGGGAATCTTCATTAACCAATAGAAGATTAAAACTTTCCCTTCAATTCATCATTAAGTTAAAAACCAATGCTTCTAATCCTGCCTTTAAGTGCGTATTTCAACCCCAAAACGAACATCTCTATGCTGCCAGACCAAACTACATCCAACCTTTTGGCATTCGTATGAAACCTCACACAAAAAATGCCTTTGTGGATCTTGATGTTTTGAAACAGCCTCATTTTTCAGTCATTCCTCCATGGAGACTCAAACCACCTCCTATCAATTTTGACCTCACCAAATCTAAAAAGTCACTGACTCAACCATTGGATTACGTGTCCCGGTATCATGAAGTTCGAAATAAATTTCCTCATCATTCTCCTGTTTTCACTGATGGTTCAAAGGATGGGAAACGTGCTGCAGCAGCGTCTGTCTGCTGCGGTAAGAAACAGTTTGCCCGTCTACCTGACTTCAGTTCTATTTTCACAGCTGAAGCAGTCGCCATTATTATGGCTTTGAAAGCCATTCAGCAGGTAGAGGAAAAGAACTTTATCATTTTTACCGACTCAAAGTCCTGTCTTCAGGCTTTGCAGTTTTTGAGAACTGAACATACACTCATTATGAAAATTCTTCTCTGGTTACAAAAGTTGTCCAACTCAAGATTTGATGTTCAGTTCTGTTGGATACCGGGTCATGTAGGCATTCATGGTAATGAGTTAGCTGACCAAATGGCCAAGAAGGGATTGGACAAAGCAGTCCTTCCTTTTCCAATTCCTCACATAGATTTTAAACCGAGAATCGTTGAATACATCAATGAGAGATGGCAAAATGAATGGGACCAGTTCCCCAATAACAAACTGCATTCTATTTTCCCAACCATCAAAGATGTTAAACCTAATGTTCTTAAAGCTAGAAAAGACCAAACTATTTTCACCAGAATTAGAATTGGTCATTCTAGACTAACACATGTTTTCCTTTTAAAAGGTGAGCCCCCACCAGAATGTATTGTTTGTAATCAACCTTTAACCATCAAGCATCTCCTTTTGGAATGCCCAGATTTTGAACAGACGCGTAGACAGTTCTATCAGGTAGCTGGTCTACCTGAACTTTTTAATACTGTACAGTCTGATCATATCATTCAATTTTTGAAAACAGCTGGTCTGTATGGACTGATATGATTAGTATATTAACATGTTTTTATCCTTAGGATAAGATCTTGTACATATATCATGTTGTTCTATTGACAACTTTTAGTCCATCTTTTCATTGATAACAACCGTTTTCGCCATGAATATGACCTTAGTTGTCGAAATGGCGTAAAGCATCCATTACTCACTCACTCACTCATACATATACACTGCTGCCATTCCCATAGGAAATAAGTGTCTACTGTTGGGAATAGATTTCCTGTGGACTGTTTATTTGTACATTAGTGGGATATTTCATCAACTCCTTGTGAGTACTTCTGCACCTGGGACCCTGCTATTGTACATAAGGAAATAAAGCAGCATCGTTCAACTTGTTACAAAGGCTTTGTCGACTCTTCATTGGCTTCGACCACTACAGTTGGGTACAGATGCCCAAGCTAATTGTATCTAGAATATTGCAAGTCGCTCCTGAGTCACATACGTGGGAAACCTTAAAGGGAAAAGGTATCCATTGTGAGTCTCGGACATCCAACCATAAGTTGTTTTCTTGGGGGCAGTCTGAAGCCCTGGAAATAGTTGGCACTTTTGAGGTTGAGATAGTGTGCCCGGAAAGTGGGAAATAGTGCAGGCTGGAGTTCCTTGTGGTAAAGCGGCAAGGTAAATCTCTGCTAGGATGGGAGACAGCAAAAGCACTGAATGTCTTACAGGTAGGTCCCAAGGATGTGAACAGTATAGTTGAAGAGTATACAAAGGCTGACATACATGCCAAGTACAAGAGTTTGTTCAGCGTTGTTGGGAAGCTGAAAGGCTATGAATTGGAGATTCATATTGACAAAGTCAGGAAGCCAGTGGCGCAACCTGTGAGGCACATCCCATTTGTTTTCCAAGGTAAGGCACATCAAGACTGACTTTTGAAAGAACATTGAGGAATAAGACGCTGCAGTCCCTGTTGGCAGTTAAGTGAAACTGTAGTTGACTTGGCCTGCCATGAAAAGAAGCCCACTGTCCAACTCCTACGTAAGGCAAGGGATGCCACATCTGTGAAATTGGGGAAAATATCTCATGATTTTGCCCCTTTATATCACAGCTCCATGACACCCTGTTGCTGCCTGAGGGCATCAGAACACTAAATGACAGAAAAATCAAATTCACCATAACTATTTTGCATTGTGTAAGGTAAAAGACTAGAAAAAAGGTGAAACTACGCTTTGAGGTTGGTCTGAAAAAGGATACCTTTTCTAAAAGTCCTGCCTTTATTTCTATAGTTAATGTCCTGATCCCATATAGAAGTTGTGTCTGACAACAATGAAGATACTCCTGGAATTTATCTTTTATAGTTTGTAGGACGAGCATATATCTAAAATATAAAACCAATAATATTATTAACTGTTCCTCAAAATACAAGTTTTTATGGGAAATGTCATAATCATACCAATTGTAAAAATCGACGTTCATGAATTGAACTCAACAAGATTGAATTTAAACTTTTATAGCTAATCTCCTATATGTTTATTTATAGATATAGATAATGTTTAAAGTATTACCTCTCATATTAAATCATGTCAGTCAGGCTGTTGTCCATAAGCTTGGTGCTATATATTTTTTACTCGGATTCATGCTTTTATTATTTACCTCTAGTTTTTGGATATCATAAACATAGAATAGCGTATGTAATAGTGCTCAATATTTTTGTTAATGAATCTCATTGAAAACTCAGAGAGTATAATTATTCTTGCCATTCATTTATTAGTTTTGTCTCAATTAAGATTGTTGTAAGTTTTGGTGCCCCTTGGGGGTCCGGGTAAGAATAGGCCCTCAGTAGCCCCTGCTGATCGTACGAGGCGACGATAGGGGAGACCCTGCACTGACCAATTGGTTCTTTGGGTTCAATTCCCTGTCAGTGCTTGGTTCACTAAGGGATGAGGTACAGCAAAAATGATTGTTAGGTTTTGATCCCCTGCTGTTTGATCTCCCTGTCATCTTCATCTCATAGATTTGATCACCAAAGACAGAATTCGTGCCAATTGGGTTTTCGCCGTGAAAATTACCTTAGCTGTCGGTACGGTACGGCCTAAAACACCCAACACTCACTCACTGTAAGTTTTGGTTCTGGTGCCATATTTCAATAGCTGGGACTCTGAGGGAAATCATCCCCACACTCTTTATTCTTGGATTCCGTGTCCAATGAGGTTGTCTGAGTTGCCACATCCTTCATTGGAGCATGTCTGCCACGTCATTCAGCTGCCTTCAGCTCATCTACTTTCTGCTCTAACTGTGTCACTATTGCTGTAAAAGTATGCACCTCATTGCACATTGGCTTTATTTTAGATATAACAAGACCCACTTGACTTTTTATGACCTTTGTGACCCATTTGCAAAACTTGATCCAAGTTAACCTATGGTATATACATGACTTACTATAACGTTTGGAAGCAAATGTTTTGGTAGGGGTCGGGATGTTTTTTTCAATTTGTATCCAGCGTTCGGCCAAAATCTATTTGTCAAGACCGGAACCAGCCGCATCGAGTAATGTAAAATATGATTCTGAAAAGCTTATCAATTCCACCCCGTTTCTGCCTTTATTTTATATCATATTGCAGGCTTGTTCGATTAGATTAATAGGAAAACTCCCAAAGAGTGCAGATGTTGTCTGAATCAGGTAGAGTAATGCGTTATTTAAGCGTAGGCGATGTTTTTACAAAGACATTTACCCCCCGCATTTTTGCACATTCCCAGCTATCAAACCTACCTTTATATTCGATTTGTGACAAAGATACGTTACAATCACATTAGTTAAGTATGTTTCTTCTACATTTCCGTATATTTGTGAAAGCATGAAGTGAAATAAAGAAATTTATTAGTGATTTTGCTCATTGCCATTTCGAAAGATTCATTTTTTTCAAAATGGTGCAGACCGGGTGTTCAGGTCTCAGGGAACTAAATGTTTTCCTGTATAGTTTAATGTAACGCGACATCCAATAAAAAATATTCAGAAAGAGTGTTGCCTGAAAATTCAACTAGACAGACCTTTCATACGCAACATATTCAAGATTTTCAGGGTTAACCTATGCTGAAATTTTGATAAGGGCCGAAAATGTGTGCCTACCCTCATTTTGACAGGTCCGCCTTGATGTATGTTTTGTCAATGATTTCCCTAAAAGTTTACATATCTGGGATTCATACCTAAACGGCTAACTTGTCCCTACTCCTAGTCTGTGGAAAAAGTAACATGTCACGAGAGTAGGAACTTTTGCTACACGCATGCGCAGTTGTACGTTGAGGCCCAACGCCGACTTCTCACATGCGGCGACATTCCACTCGCTACAGTGCCATATTTAGTTCTCTGAGACCTCCAGGCGGACGAAGTACATTGCGCATGTGCTGACCTCTGTAGTTCATGGAAACTTGTCAGCGCCTGGTCAATGGCGTTTTGTTATTACGCTCTTCAAGAGCAAAGCATGTCACCAGTAATGCTGTTGCTAGGCTTAAAACGTCGGCAGATGTATCTCAATGAACTCGTGGACAAGACAGCTGCTCTAATTTTACCGAAAAACTGTGGTTAAAATAGATTATTTTTGCCGAGACAGTGGCCGATAATATGGCTATATCTTGAAATAAGTCGCAATTCCTATTTTTGCGACTTATTTCGGATTTCAGTAAGGTAAAAGTAAAAAGTGGATTCACCATTTAATAAACGGAATACAATAAAAATACTGTTTGTCTTATTTATTCATTGGTATCAAATATATCTAAGAAAAATATTGTACTAACAAAAATAACATTTAGGCCCGATATTTCAATAGATCTACTCCTTAACCTTAAACTTTTGACAGATTTAAAGGGACGTTTTCGTCCGTGAGTTCATTGCGATACATCCGCCGATGTAAGCCTAACGATGTGACGGTCAGCGACGTGTTTTCCACTTTTGGAATCCTGCAATGTCATTGGTCGCGTCACGAATTTGGCGCCCCTCTGGGATAGTTGCAACGCGGCTATCGGCGACGTCGTTGGCGACGAGAACGTCCCTTTAAGGTGGTTGCTAGGGAGTTAAGGCCAATTTAAGGCCTGGCCTTAAATTGGCCTCAACATTTAAGGTCTGTGATATTTCAAAACACCATACCTTAGAAATAACCCAATTTTAAGGTGAAATCTTTAAGGTAGGTCGGGAGGTACCTTAAAATTTAAGGAGGCCATCAAATCATTGTATTTGGAACAAATTTTATGTGTTTACAGATCTAATTGAAGATAAATGAAATAAATCAACGTATACTTTCATAAAATTTACATTATATATTCTATTATCATTCACAATAAATGGAACTATTTTCTCTCAAGTGTCGAGGATGGTTACAAGCGTGCTTCGGCAGCATCGTCGTCATGGTTACAATGTTGTAGCAACGTTGTCATCAATAGTGTAAACAACTTTGGCGAACTCTAATTTAGTCTATCTCAGGAAGTTAAACTCTAATTTAGTCTATCTCAGGAAGTTATGAACAGATTTTCACAATGATTTTTTTTATTTGAAGAGGAAAATACATTTTCTAACGTAAAATATAGTTTAAACTGTGATAATTATCATTAAGATGTGTAAATCAAGCTAAATATTACCAAATCGAAAGGCTACAAATCCACCTTAAAATTTTAAGGTCTCAAGGAGTTTCGAAATATCACTCTCACCTTGAACTTTAAGTGAGAAAAAATTTAAGGTGAGCTACGTCCAGATGTTTAAGGTCTCCTTAACTCAGGAAAAACTTTAAGGTAAGGTGTTTCGAAATATCGGGCCTTAGACATTTTTTGCCCAATTTCTTTAATGCGACTTATTTCGGAGAGGTGTGACTTAATTAGGGACTATATAAAAGAAAGTATTTCAATTTGGTAACATAACATGCTTTACTGCGACTTATTTCGGAGGGGTCCGACTTATTTAGGGAGTATATATATGGGGAACATTTTTAAAATAATCATTTCATTTACATAGGAAACAATACATCCCATAAGACACTTATCCAAGTAGCTAAAAGGGTTTCATTTTGGGGAGTGTAATTAAAAAAAGGGGCTAGGAATTTTTTGGGGCTACAAAAAAGTTAAGACTCTTTCTTTACTGATTTATGATTTATGATTTAAGATTTATGAAAATGTCTAGATATGGCAGGTGCCGCTGGTAGGTGTAAATATACCTGACGACAATGCTCAACGGGGCACACCTCCCCGCAAGCACCGACGCCTGGGGTAAAATCAATATCAGACTGCTTTATAAGCAAGAGCGCAGTGGAAGAAAGAGAGAGGCCATTAGCGTTTGGATCATACGGATCGGGAGATTCGAAGGGGTTTTAGATAGCTATACAACCACAGGGACATCTGGTGACTTATACGGTACTACCACCGACAGCTGGAGGTGAGACTAGGCGGACTCTAAAGAGGAAGCTTACTCTACCTTAGACTGGAACTGTTATGCCTTGGAACTTATTACCATCACGAGCAACTGTACGCATCACCATATCCATCAATAAACTTACCGTACTGCCAAGCGTTGTTCATGTTATGGATTGAGCGCCCATCTCGTGGACTTACTCACCACTCGACTAGCACCCATCAGAGACAATATTAATAACAGTAATTATCTCGGACCATGCACTATAATTATAATTAACCCTAAACTACACACTAGCGTTCACATGTATAATTTTAGTGGCTATTATGTATATTCATAATTTTACAGCTGAATCTTTAAAAAATTCAAAATGGTCAAAAAGTACAAAAATTGATCATTTCAGAGATTCTCTATGAGGACTTACTATAGGATTCAGTTGAAAATGTGAAAATTCATGATATGAAAGTTTTTTTTGCATATCAAATCATTAAAAATTGGACTATAATGTTGTATAACCACTTAAAGGTAAATATGGGTGACCACAGCAGCGCCACCTGGTGTGAGATTATATTTTTATTGCAGGATGTCCTTGAAATTTCACAAATATTTCATTGATTACTTAGGAATGATGAATGTGATTTTGTAAAATAAAGAATATGAGGAGCAGTTTCTCTTCACTTTTTTTCCTATTTTTAGGAATAAAATCAAATTTTCCATGGTGACCTTAGGTTTTCTTTGGCCTAAAATACTGATATGGGCACTATCCACACATTTTCACCATTTCAAGTTAAAGTCATGGTTATTTATTTTTTGAATGTTAAAAAACCACATTTTCCCATAGACTCCAATAGTATACAGTCATTTTTTCAGATGCCCATATCTCTGAAACTGATATGGTGACATGATTTTTAAAGTTTGTTTGAGACGTGGCGTCTGTGTTGAATGATTGTTGCTACCGCTGTGAGTGCCTAGATCAGGGATCTGGCTGTGATTGGATCCTCCTACCTCTCCATGGAAACGGCCAGGGGCCTTTCTGAAAGAGGTCTGCAGGCATCCAGGGATGCCTTGGTGCAGTGTGCAGGGGGGCTAGGGCTGCAAGGTTTGCAGGAAGGAAGGGATCCCCTTGGTTGAAATTGCTGTGGGGCAAATCTCAGATTGTATGCGGTTTCGACAAGAGTCTCTACAGGCAACATTTGATCAACGGTACCTAAAAAATATTTAGGATCATCTCTCCAAATATGGGGAGATAATGTGGTAAACCAACCACTTCGGGTTGACCGGAAAGTGGAGGTTTAGAAGGAGGGGGAGGGCCTCGGGCCTGATAAACATAACCAAAAGCTTCTATCTGGGTGGAAATATAGTAAATGCAATTGTTTAAAGATCTTTTACCATCATATGGATAATATCTTCATCACCAAGAACCTCTGTATATTATTTTTCACTCTGGCGAATGTCTGTAATCAAAATTTAAGATCACTAAATAGCATGGAAAATAAATCCCCTCTATATTAAAGATACTAAATATAGTTAGGGTCCATAGTGTTGTTCAACGGGTGGGGAAAACTCGTTACCATGCCAACTTGCTTTTGCCTGAGAGAGAAGTAAACTTGATTATACAAATGAAAATTACGGACTTTCTTTGAACAATAACTACTCTCAGCCATGTTTATCTCTGACAGAATAGATTTTCTTTAATTGTACAAATACTTTGCAAGCTTCTGAAACGTTTTCAATATAAGTTTATCACGATTTTGCCTCCTAGTATTAAGGACCAGCCATCATGAAAAAAAACCGTCTGTAATAAATTCAAATTATATATATTTGAACTAATGCAAATCATAATAGATTACTATATATATATATCTATTTACAACCATTCATGAAAATCCCAAAGTAATTTTAGAAGGAATTCCCGTAGCAGTGACGTAGCAAGGGGAGTACTGAGCAACTCAGCATTCAGGGAATTCCTGAAATTAAATTCCTTTCCTTAAATTATTCCCTCAGACCTCAACCTTCTCATGCTTTAACTTTTGAAATATTTTAGATTTATTTGCAAGCTAGGGTTAGGGTTAGGGTTATCCCCTGCTGTTTGCCCGCCCTGTCACCTTCATCTCATAGATTCAATCATCAAACACAGAATTCTTCCCAACTGGTTTTCGTCGTGAAAATGACCCTGGCTGTCGTTACGGCGTAAAACAACCAACACTCACTCACTGACTGCACATGAAAGACCCCTTACGACTCTGTGCAAAGAGTAGGGTATCAAACCCCGTGGCGGGTTTCTCCTAAACCATATCACAGATTTGGTCACCGCCCTTGTGGCGTAAAACTAGCTGAAAAGCTTTACCCAGTGCAGTCTGGTAAAAGAACCCTAAAGGGTTGGCCGGATGTTCAACTAACCCAAAAACCAAACAAATACGATCATGATGTTATATTAAGTAGAAGTAGAATGATCCAAATATCTTTTATAAATGGGTCTTCTCAACAAATGTACTGGGAATTCTTGTCCACCCTTCTTAACATGTTCATTCATTCTTACTGCAAAGACATCTCATAATATAGTTGTTGTATAAGAAAGTTGTTGTAAAGTATATCCGTGATGCAAAATTAAGTGATTTTTCTGTCTACCTAATACAAAAACTAAAGAAAAGTTTTGTTTCCAGGACTGACATCTCCAGCAAAGAAAAGCAATTTCCTTGTTGGTGTCTGGCGTTCATTAAGGGATAAGGTACAGCAAAAATGATTTCCAGGTTTTGATCCCCTGCTGTTTGCCTGCCCTGTCACCTTCAAATCATAGATACAATCACCAAAGACAGTTCGTCCCAACCTTTTTTTTAGCCCTGAATATGACCTTAGTTGTTGAAATGGTGTAAAGCATCCATTACACACTCACTCACTAGAAAGTCCAATATGATACTTACCAGATGGAGCAGCAGGTCCAGCAGCAGGTCCAGCGGCAGGTGGTGCAGTCAATGGACCCGCTATTTGGGATGTAGTTGTCGATAGACCAGCTGCAGGGGTCTGGGCAGTGGGAGATGGTGTCTCTGCAAATGACTGGGTTGGATATTCTGTGGGCCTATGACATGATATCTCAGCGTGGCAGCACTATAAAGAGGGCATTGGGTCCCACTGCTACAAATAGGCACCTCATTTCATAGAATTCCTATAATTATGACATACTTTTCATGTACTTTATTGTCAGTAAGATGCTATCAAAATGCACTCTGTTGATCAAACCTTCACTCGTCTTATAAACTAACTGATGGTGATGAGTGATCGAGTCGATCTATATTCATCACTGAATCGGTGTTGGGGTATAATGTTACTTTACATGATGTACTGTACTTTCATCTATTTTGAGCTAAAGTTATCTGTATTAGTTAATATTTTCCAATCTTGTTTCACATGTCAGCCGTGTGGCAAACTCAAAGCAATTTCTCAAATCAACCATGAATGACCTTAACTTCACGAACGACAAGGGTCTCCACTTTATGCACCTAATTATATGTAGTCTTTTTGTCAAGAATAAGTTTGATATGTTTAAAACCCAAATAGCTGAAAGTGGTCTGCATGTGGTGGGCCTTTCTGAAACCTGGTTAAAGCCCATGCTCCAAATGTCACTCGTTGACATTGGCAGCTACTGCTGTATTAGATCAGATAGTTCATGGGGGGAAGGCAAGAGGGGAGGTGGCCTCGCATTTTACATAAAGGATGGGTTATGCTTCTCCTCTGATAAATATTCACATCTCAACATGAGTACGAAGGACATAGAAATGCAGTGGGTATCTATCGAGCAGCCTGCTTTGAGGCAAATTGTAGTAGTACTTGTTTACCGACCCCCACAGGGGTCGTGCAAGGAGTTCCTCAGCGCCCTCAGAGACTCAGTGCTGGAGGCTAACCTCAAACAGAACACTGATATTTTCTTGTTTGGAGATTTTAACATTAATCTCCTAGATAAGAAATCGCCTGAGACTAAAGATCTTATGCTTACAGCAAATATCCTGGGTCTAAAGGCTCCTCATTAAAGAAAAAAGCAGCCGACTGATAATGCTAAGCTTAAAGCTGAGTTCTTGGGGAGATCATACAGGAATTATGACAAGAATAGGTTTCAGCAGGATTTGATCGATGCTGACTGGGGGGTCTTCTACCATTCCGCTGATCCAAATACTTGCTGGGATATCATGCTTAGGACCATTAGGGATAAACTTCCAATAAAACAGTTCAAAGTTAAGTGTGCCAGGGATCCGTGGATAACCAATGAAATCCTAGAAGAGATCCATGACAAAGATGCACTGCTCAGGCGAGCTAGACGCACCAACTCGAAGGCGGATTGGGCTACTGCCAGGTTAGCCAGGAATAGAGTAGGGAGACTAGTTGAGTTGGCTAGAACAAACTTCTTCCAAGGAGAGCATGATGCAAGTATAGGTGATCCCAAAAGATTTTGATGAAATGTTTCATCAGTAGACTATTACCTTCAAGCAAGAAAGCAAAAATTATAGACAAACTAATTGATTAAAACACTGGGGAGAGAGTAACTACAGATCAAACTGCTGACTACATAAACACCTTTTTCACTCAAATAGGCCCAAAGTTAACTAAAGATTTCCGTAGGCAGTGGCGTTTCCTAGGGGATAATATGATGGACATGTCCACTGACTTTGAAGAGGTGTTTAAACTTTGTAAAAATATTGATGATAACAAGTCTGCTGGGTTGAAACAACTGTCGGCTAGAGCTGTTAAAGATGCGTTCTTGGTGCTCACTCTACAACTAGTCTACTTGTTTAATTTATCCTTAAGCTCTGGGATCTTCCCTACAGCCTGGAAGGTCGCGACTGTTGTCCCACTATTCAAGGGTGGGAGCCAAGAAAATGTGGGTAATTACAGACCTATCTTATTACTTCCACTACCTGGGAAATTAATAGAATCAATAGTTCATGCAAGAATGTCTGGCTTTCTGGAAGATGATAAACTCTTATGCAGCCGGCAGGGCGGTTTCAGAAAGGGCCACTCTAGCACTAATAGTATAGCTGAATTCACTGACCAAATTTTCTCAGCCATAAATGATGGTCAAACCTCATTCGCTGCCTTCATTGATCTAAGAAAACCATTCGATACTGTTAACCACAAGGTACTATTCAGCAAACTCGAAGAGATGGGTATTAGAGGTCTCCCTTTAATGTGGGGTACCGCAGTGGTCTATTCTAGGACCTCTTTTCTTCCTGGTTTATATTAATGATGTCGCGGCAGTGGTTAATAAAGCAAATAATTATACAGTTATATGCTGATGATACTGTCATTTTCATCAGTGCCAGGGATAAGGCCTACTTTATCTGATTATTCTTTTCTTACTTCACTCATGCACTAATATCGTGTTTTCCCTTGTATACTTATGTCATATTCACACTGTATCTGTATTTTCACTGACTGTTCAATGTAAACCTGTGTCAACCGATGTATTTTCAGTAAAATAAACCTTTCCAAAAAAAAGAAAAAAATCACTGCTAACAGGCCCGTACCCAGGGGGGGAGGTGGGGGTGGTGGGCCACCCCCCCACAGAGCATGACTCAAAATTAGTTCCACCCTGGTAGAAATATTCTTTCCTCCAAATTCCTTAGAGTCAAACATTAAAGGAAAAGTTCAATTGAAACAACTAATTTATTGTTCTTTTTCTTTTCAAAAACCTTTGGAATTTACTTTTCAGGTGCAGGATGCAGCTCAATTTTGTATAGTGAAAATCTTACTCAAGACCTTGCCCTGTTTCATTGGTTTTCTTCAGATCAACTCGAGAAAAATAGTCTTAGGATACTGATAGAAGTCCTAGTTTTAGTTTATGAAAAATGGAACGTGATGTTTGATGAATCAACAAACCTGCACTATTTGGTTTGCCCCATTTTTATTATCCAACAAGTCGGCTCCGCCGCCGGGACGGGGAGGCGATCCCTGGGCCCCTCACACTCCAGGCAGACAGTCCCTCCCTCCCCCCTCCCCCTTCCCCCCTCCCCCTTCCCCCTCTCCCTTCCCCCTCCCCCACCCCTACTCGTCTGGGTGGGTCACCACTGACCAGGCTGAGCCCACTGGACATCAGAAGTAGTAGTAGTAGTAGTATTAGTGGAGTACACACTTTTTTATTCAAACTTTTGCATGTAACTCTTTACCTGGTCATCAAAAGTAAATATAGTAAGTGAGTGAAATGTTTGTAAGAACCTTGGGGATATAATGAATATCTCAAATAAATGATTTCTTGAAGATTTAGATTTTTGCAATTTAATGAAGAATTAAAGTATTTGCTGGTTGCTGGTGTTCTCCCCTGTATTTCATAGTGGCATGTATGAGTTGAGATACCAGCTTTTAAATGGTAGCATTCTGTCTCTCTCTTTTGGCTCACTCTCTATCTCATTGGTGCCTCCTATTCAAAGCTGAGGCTTGGGTAGAGATTGGAAGCACTGGTTCTTTAACCTAGAGATGGTAAATAGAAATGTTGTTTAATACAGGGATGTGCTCTGCCCCCATTTTGTACTGTAAGATTTTACATGGAACTTTTAAAGTATTTTCCCAATATTGTATAACCAAAAATATAGACAAGTTCCACTTTAAGGAACTCACCACCGCCCCGCGGCCAACCCTGGGTACAGGCCTGGCTAAAGTATCATGACAGTATTCTGCCAAAGGACCATATGAAGGGCAATTGGCCTCAGCAATCACCCTATTTGGCATATTCCCATCACTGTAGTTACCTAAATTTGCTAAAATGTTGATACCAATATTCATTTTCATTTTCTACTGCCAGTGAAGAGATATCATGTTTTGTCAGAAATGATTTCAATTCATCGCCATCATGATTTCTATGTCCTACCCCTGATTATGTGCATATTTCGTTTATGATGTGCCTTCTTTTTGATACAGTAGACAGGCAAATGGTCACTTAGTTGGTTAACCAGAACGCCATATTCCTGAACAAATTCACTGTTGGTGAATAATATCACTTTTATTACAGATAAAATCTTATTTAATTCACAAATAAAAACTATCAAATATAAGAAAATATATGGATTACTGAGGTTCCGCACTACAACTTTGTTGCTTACTGTATAGCAAGTGAATAAATATTTATAGAGATATGACCAAAAATGCATTTTTCTCCATAGACACTTAGACTTGGCATTCACACCCACGACAGCCAGGCTGTGCAGTATGCATGTGCGTGAACAAATGGACTTAGCTAAATCACAGAGAAACCTGCTGAGAGCCTGTCTGACCTGCTGAGAGCTCCTCTGACTTGCTGAGAGCCTGTACTACCTGCTGAGAGCTTCTCCAACCTGCTGAGACTCTGTACAACCTGCTGAGAGCCTGTAAGAGCCTCTTTGACCTGCTGATATTTTATTTTATTGTATTACTATGATTTTCTTTGATACAGGACTAAATAATTATCACATCTCTAAGTGTAATCACCCCCATTTATTTTTTATTTTGTCTTTTTTTGTTACAAATTTTTATTTCTGACGTGAAATTGTACATTTAACAGTTTGGTTTTCATTTCATACGAACACAAAATTTTAACAGCAGTATAATCAGGTAGAGTTTAACCAAGTAAAGTGAAATCACTTTTACAAAGTTTAAAATAAATACTACTAAACATACACCAAGTACCCTAGTAAGGGAAATGAAATAACAAAACTTCATTTATTATTACAAGCAGTGATCTTAGGACTAAAAAAAGTATAAGTCACACAAATTAGTTTATCTTTGAGTTTCTGTTTAAGATTACACTCATAAGCAGAGAACGTATCAATATTTCTCAAAAATGGAGGAGACTCATTCCAAATTGTAGCACCCCTATATAATACACTCTTTTTAAACAATTTGTTATTTGGAAAGAGTACCATTAAAATTGGAGCATCATACGCCCGGGTTCGGTTCTCTTGATCAGAGAGATATTCTTCTTGCTGACTACATTTATAAATCAATTTCAGTAGATGACTCTCAGCTCTATCTCTAATAGAATTTACTCCTGTTAAATTATATAATTCCTCATCAGTATATATATGATTGTCAGGGAGGCATCTCCTTAGACATCTCAAGTGTAACTTATGTAGTTGATTATAAAAATACGATGTGGTTGTTTCAGTGAAAAGATCATTATAGTCAAAATAGGGCTGTATGTAAGCCTTGTACAATGGAATCATCAAAGGAGTATCTATACATTTTTTAAGTTTAGTTATACAATAAAGTTTGAAGGAAACCAATTTAATTGTTTCTGTTGTTTGCTTAACAAAATTCAAATTTTTATCCGAGTATGTTCCAAGATATTTATATTTAGGTACATCTTCTAGAGGTATACCATCGGTATTTATATGTAATGCCCTTGCATGATTTGTTTGATACTTGTCTTGGTTTTATTTACATGAACTTAATTCATTTGAATTACACCAGTCAATCAAACAAAGAAAGTCACTGTGTAAGGTCAGAGTCGGGTCAGATTGAAAATCATGATTAGGGCTAGTGTACAAGACTGTATCATCAGCATACAACTTATAAGATGAATGTTGGAGATGATTTCCCAAATCGTTGATAAAAATTAAAAATAATAACGGGCCGAGGACCGAACCCTGGGGTACTCTGTACATAATTATAGCTTCATCGGATACCATTCTACTAACGATTGTTCGTTGAGTGCGTTCATACAGGTAGGAAAGAAACCATTATACTGTGTCCTGATGGAATCCTACTTTAGACAATTTTTTTAAAAATTAGTTGATAGTTTATGGAATCAAACACTTTTTTAAAATCAATGAAAAAAGCATAAGTTGGGCATTGCCTATTAATGTTCAAATAAATGTCATCCAACAGGGCTGACGTAGTTGCTGTATTAGAGTGATTTTTACGAAAACCACCTCGGTTAACATCTAGAATTTCATAAGTGTCAAGATATGATACAACCTGGGCATGAATAAAATGCTCTAAAATCTTACTTGGAAGAGGTAGCAAAGAAATAGGTCAAAAGTTGTTAACATCAAATTTATTACCTGCCTTAAATAGAGGGGTGACCTTGGCTTTTTTCCAAAGAGTAGGAAATGAACTATTTATAATAGTAAGATTAAACAAATAGGTCAGTTGCGGAACCAAGACAATAAAAGCACCTTTCAAGATATGTGATGAGATGTTATCTATAGCAGAGGATTTGTTAGTATTTTATTCTCATAATTTCTCTTTCAACTTCAATTTCATCTATATGAGATAACTTAAACTCTCGAGGAAGTTCCTTAACTTGATATATCCAAGGTTTTTTTAACATAAGCTGAGACAGACGCAAGTTTGCTACCCACGGTACTAAAAAATTCATTAATATAATTTGGAACATCTACATCTTTTATATCTGTATTTGTCTTGGTTCCTCAAATTGATATCTACATTACTATTTTTATCAGGCAAAATATCTTACATAACCTTCCAAGATTTGTTCGGATTATCATAATCATTATCTATTTGTCCCAGTACATAATCTCTTTTGGCATTCCTAAGGTGAATAGCAACCATATTTTTCTAGCTTCCCGTGCAGCTGCCCAGTCAATATCTAAACCTGTGCGCTTTGCCACCTTAAAAAGAGTCTCCTTATCATTTATAAATTCAAGTAGTTCATGGCTAATCCAAGGGTTTTTAATCTGTCTAATAAATATTTCTCTTATAGGACACTGAATATCAATTGCAGTTAAGATATGGTCTAAGATAAAAGACCAAGCCTTTATCAAGTAAAAATTGTTGAAAACGTTCTTTTTTATAATTCCTATAAGATCTGCCTAGAAATGAAGTCTTCTTTTTAATGTTTTTTCCCTTTTTCCGAGTTAGATACATCAAATCATGGTCACTTAGATTCAGATCAAAAACTCCTGCCTGAGATATAGTGTCAGAGTTCGTATATATATGATCAATTAAAGAGGGTTGAGTATTCTGAAATATACAAGTGGGACTCTTAACATATTGAGACAGGGAAAACCCTTCCATAAGTTGTTTATAGAGTTTTGGATATTTTGAAGACTTATCCAGTAGATTTATATTAAAGTCACCAAGCAAATATATTTCAAGTTCAGGTAGGCTAGATAAAGCTAGTTCCAGTTCACCAAGAAAATTTTCAATATCCCCTGGTGGGGGGCGGTAAACATTGCAAATTAGGTAAGTTTTTTGGTTTGGGAGTGTTATGAAAAAACACTGTAATTCAATATAATCAGTACTCGTATTCAAATTTCCATAAGTAAAGCAATCCACCTTAATGTAGTTTTTAATATAAGCACATAAACCACCACCTGATTTAACTGTACCTATATCTCTAGTGTTTGGAACCTGTCTATCTAGCCTAGTTAGAGTGTAATCTGGAATCTCAATCATACTAGATGGTAACTTCTCAGTTAACCATGATTCAGAAATTGTAAAACAATCAATTTTGGTTTCTTGTAAAAACAACCTAACTTGGTCGATTTTAGGCCACGAACAACGTATATTTAAATGGGTTATATGGAGTCCTCTGTTTTCAAAATATTTAGTCATTTAATATTATTCGAAATATCAAGTTAACAATGATCATATCGATTGTTTTCCACAATATAGTAGACATTTCTGGGATTCCTGTTTGTAAATTCATGAAAATTTTATACAAGTGTGTAACAGAAATTGAAGCACTCCCTAAAGATATTGAGAAAAAAACACAGAGATAGGACCCATGATATGTTTCCTATCTAATACCCTATGGGCTAAGCTTAAATTCAGATAAATTATCATCATACATGTACAATCGCACATATTTCCCGTAATATACCTTATGGGCTAGGCTTGAAGTCAGATAAATATCAACATAAATGTGTAATCTCACATGTTACCCATACTGGATGCCCTATGGGCTAGGTTAGGTTTTAATGAATAAATTAATGACATAAATTTATAGTCACACATGTTTCCCATGTAATGCCTTGTGGGCTAGGTTGAAGTCACAATAAATATCAACATAGATGTGCAGTTGCCCGTTTCCCAGATTGGATGCCCTATGGGCTAGGTTATATTAAAATAAGTTGTTGACATGAATGTGCAGTCACACATGTTTCCCAGATTGGATGCCCTATGGGCTAAGTTATACTAGAATAAGTTGTTGCACATGTTTCCCATAATTTTCCCTATGGGCTAGGCTGGAGTTAAAATGAATATCAACATAGATGTGCATTCACACATGTTTCCCATTTTGGATTTTTGAATGCCCTATGGGCTAGGTTTTACTAAAATAAAGTTGCTGACATGAATGTGTAATCGCACGTTTCCCATATTATGCCCTATGAGCTAGGCTTAAGTCAGAAAAATATCAACATATATGTGCAGTCGCACATGTTTCCAATGGTGTGCCCTATGGGCTAGGCTGAAGTCAGATAAATATCAACATAAATGTGCAGTCACACATGTTTCCCATGGTGTGCCCTATGGGCTAGGCTGAAGTCAAATAGGTGTCAACATGGATTACTATAGATAGATATTTAACATGAATATGAAAAAATATAAACTAAGTTGTACTAAGCAAGCCATCTGAGTTATGGTGAAATTCTAGGGATTTAGTCACAATAGCACTTTTTTCAAGTTTACTAGCATACTTTTATGGATTTGCTGAGCCCAGTTTACACAGGAATTGTGTTAGGTTTAAACCATCATAAAATTTATGATACTTGTTGAATCTTGTTCCTCTACATCTTGTATGGATGGAGTCTTGTATCATGGGGGTGTATAGATGGTGGTCATCATTGATGGAAATGATGGCATGGTTGATGTGTGGTAGAGCATCGTTTAGGACCCCCTGGAGCATGTGATGATCGGTCGAGAACCGGTTGAATCTATTGATGTAAGCTCCTACAATATGGCTCAGTACAACTGGAAAACACAGATTACGAAGGTTATTTCTAAAATTGGTTACTCTATCAGTTACAGTGTCCACTGCCAAACCAACTTCGTCAAAGACAGGAGAAATAATACCATAAGAATTGATATTTAGGAGGTCAAAAAGTCCAAGAAGTACAACAGTTAGGGCATCATGGTCCTTTTTAAATGCTACATTACAATATTGAAGAACTTCATCCTCCCCATGGGGGTCCGGTTAAGAATAGGCCCCCAGTATCCCCTGGTAATCGTAAGAGGCGAGGAAAAGGGGCGACTTGTTTACCGTGAGTCGCGACCCGTGTCAGTGGAGGAAGAGATCCTGGTGCCTGAGGGAACTTGAGAATTGGGTGTCTCATTTTTCCCAACACTTCACTTTGGCTCCTATTTCATCTTGACGGGAGGTTGGAAGCTGGCCCAGTCCAATCAATCGGCTGGTCGTGACGTGCCCTAGAATATCTTGTAACACATAATGGCGCATAACAACTGCCAATGCAAACGTTTCAGAAACATTAGTTCCAACATCAACTTCACCTTGTATAACGTAATGGCACTTGACATCTACCAGTAAGATCATTCTCTAAAGACTAGATCTAACATCAACTGCTAACAAAAAAAACATCCTAGAAGGCTACAGCCAGGGCTAATTAAGTGGTGTCCTGCATTGCTTGAGTATACCATCCTCGTATCACTGGTGCGCATCTGCTGGATATCCGCGGCTCTGTGCATCCCCTTGTTGGGCTCCAAGGCAGGTGGTGAGCGAGGATGATGAACATACGGCCCTACCATGAACTTCCCCCCACACAAAAACCCAAAAGATCGATTGTTGATTATTGACTCGGACTCGGATTTGGAAACTATCGATTGGCCTAAGTTTGTTGTACTCAGTCCAAGGGACCCGTCTGTTCCTCTAAGTAAGTTGTCGCCATTCGCAATACTCAAGGGAATCAACAGCATTGCAGGTGCTGTAAATGACATTAAGAAGTTGCGGTCTGGTCGAATGTGGGAAGAAGGCCCATGCTGACAATTTGCTACATGTGACCATGCTGGCAAACATTGGCATGAAGGTCTCTCCTCACAGAACTTTAAACTCCAGCAAAGGGGTGATTCGTACTAGAGAGCTAAGTGATCTTGATGAGGTTGAGATTGCCGAGGAGCTCTCACCTCAAGGAGTGACTCATGTATGGAGAATATCAATAGAGAAAGAGGGTAGGGTCATTCCTACCAACACGTACATAGTTACCTTCAACAGACCAACAGCACCTGCAAGCCTGAAAGTTGAGTATCTGAATGTGAAGGTAGACTTGTATGTCCCCAACCCACTCCGCTGTTTCAAATGCCAAAAATACAGCCATGGAAAAGACTCCTGGTTGAATTATCTTGTATGCTTCAGATGTGGCCAGAAAGGGCATGACAATACAAACTGTCAAAATCCGGCAAAATGTGCCAATTGCAAGGAAGCTCATATGGCCATTTCTAAAGAATGCTCAGTGTGGAAGAAAAAAAAGCTTATTCAAAAGATCAAAGCAGAACGAAACATCAGCTATCCTGAGGCAAGAAGGACTGCCGAGGCTATGACTCAGTCACTACCCTCCCAGTATTATGCTGTAGCAGCAAAACGATCAACACGAACAGTTGAGTGCACATGGCTCAATCGTGATGAGCCTACTACCTTCACATCAGAAGCAAAAGCGACAAAAGTTCAGAGGCCAACACAGACTGAGGAACAGCGAACAGAAAAAACAGAACAGCGAACAGAAAAAACAGAAAAGACTAAAGAACAGAAAAACCCTGTCTCCCAGAGACAAAAGGCCAGTGGGGAGCCTTCAAAAAGACCCACGTCATCCCCCTGCCTAACTTAGGTGAAGAAACTTTCCATCCCCAACAACAACCGTTTCAGTAGTCTTACTGACGTGGAGATGGAAGATATGGCTGACATCGATCGTGACATCCGCCATGATCGCAGCCGCTCCTCTAAGAATAAAAGTGGGAAGAGATCCCTTGTCCATCCACCGTGATGCCAGGGGGATCCATCGTTCAATGGAACTGCCGAGGTTTTTGAGCCAACTTTAATGAACTTAAAATACTAACGGAGAGATACAGTCCTCTTCCCATTTGCCTACAAGAAACATACCTTAAAGCCACATATAGCCCAACCTTCAAGAATTTTATCATCTACAGTACCTATGGCCCTGCTGGAGACAGACCTTCAGGGGGTACCTCTATCCTTGTAAGGCACAATCTCTTACATAGCCCTGTACCACTCAACACTAATCTCCAAGCCATAGCTATTAGAATGACCCTACAAAAAACCATCACCCTTTGCTCAATATACCTACCACCACAAGTTAATTTTATAACCCAAGAAATAACAAATTTGGCAGATCAGCTCCCAACTCCATACATTATCCTAGGTGATTTTAACTGACATAACCCCTTGTGGGGTAGTAACAATTCAGATGCTAGGGGCAAGAGGATCGAAGATTTCCTAGAAGATCAGGCATTATGCCTGCTGAATGATGGCTCCAAAACATACCTTCATCCAGGTTATGGTACCTATACCGTAATAGACTTAACACTCAGTCATCCTGGCTTACTTCTAGATCTGTCTTGGACAGTGTTACGTGACCTCCATGGAAGCGATCACTTTCCAATTCTCACTAAAATTGAAGGAGCCTCCATTAGTGGGAGGGAGCCCACATGGAGGCTCAATAAAGCTGACTGGGAAGAATTTAAAAGACTATGCACAGAAAGAATCACAGAAGACATAGTCAATGATGAAGAAGGTCTAGAAGTATTCTCTGCTACCCTCATTTCCATCGCAGATGATACAATCCCGAAAACCTCGGCTGTTCCAAAACGCCCAAGGAATCCATGGTTTACTGAAGAGTGCAGAAAGGCTATAAATGACAGAAAGAAGGCTGAAAAGAAGTTTTATCGGAGGCCAACTCAAGAAAGCTTGACAATACTCAAAATTAAAAGGGTCAAACCCCGTCGAATTATCAACACCGCTAAAAGACAAAGCTGGAGAGAGTATGTGTCTTGAATAACTTCCAGAACACCAATGAAAAAGGATGGTCAATAATTAATGGGATGAAAGGAAAGGGAGTCCAACAACTCCAGGATGGGACAAGTTTAGTGACAACATCTAGTTAGCATAGCAGAGAAACTAGCAGAGACCTTCGAACACAACTCATCTTCAGCTAACTGTCTTGATGCATTCTAAGAACGGAAAACAAGGGAAGAACAAAAATATCTCAACTTTAGGTCAAATAACAACAAAAATTACAATTCCTTTTTCATAATAGAAGAATTAACATCTGCAATAGACCGGTCACATAACACTACAGTTGGCCCCGATAAGATTCATTACGATTTTTTAAAGCATATGCCAGAGCCAGTCCTCAAACTCCTTCTAGGACTGTTAAATAGAATATGGGAGAGTGGCCAAATACCAGCTTGCTGGCAGGAAGCCACTGTTATACCTATCCCAAAGCCTGGTATAGACTACACAAATCCGACCAACTATCGGCCTATAGCCCTTACAAGCTGCCTTTGTAAGACCATGGGAAGAATGGTCAATGCCCGCCTTGTCTGGCTCCTGGAGTCGGAACATCTGATTTCTGACTTCCAGAGTGGCTTCAGGCGAGGAAGGAGCACCATCGACCACCTGGTAAGCCTGGAATCCTTCCTACGGGACCCTTTCATTCATAAGGAACATGCAGTTGTAATATTTTTCGACCTAGAAAAAGCCTATGATACAATGTGGAAGCATGGCATTTTGAGAGATTTGCATACCATGGGGTTCTGTGGCCGACTGCCCATATTCATAAAAAGTTTTCTGGACAAAAGGCATTTCAGAGTACAGTTAAACAACATTTATTCCATTATGCACCGACAGGAGATGGGTGTCCCACAGGGACGCATCCTCTCTGTCACCTTGTTTAACGTTGAGATCAATGGCATAGTCAACGTCATCAAAAAGGACATAACCTGTAGCCTATATGTGGACGACTTCCTCATGTGTTACAGGGGCAGAAACATGCACAGCATTGAAAGGCAGTTACAACTGAGCCTGAACAAAGTCTTCAGATGGTCTATAGAGAATGGCTTCAAGTTTTCCAAAACCAAGACAGTGGCTGTTCACTTTTGCCAAATGAGAACACCTCACCCCAACCCTGTGTTGAGGCTCGATAGGGACCTCATCCAAGTGGTGGAAGAGACCAAATTCCTAGGACTCATCTTTGATAGAAGGCTGTCATTTCTTCCTCACATCAAGTCCTTGAGAACTAAATGCCTGAAAGCACTGGACATTGTACAGGTCTTGTGTAATACCACATGGGGTGCAGACAGTAGGGTTCTCCTCAGCCTGTATAGAGCACTTGTTAGATCGAAGCTCGACTATGGAAGTCAGGTCTATGGTTCAACACGCAAAAGCTACATCAACATGCTGAACACTGTCCACCACCAAGGCCTAAGGTTGGCCTTGGGTGCATTTAGAATATCACCAGTTCAGAGCCTATATGTTTTGGCCCAAGATCCATCACTCGAAAACAGACGACTTAAACTAGCTCTGCAATTTGCACTCAAGTTGAAAACAAACAAGTCCAACCCAGCATACAAATATGTCTTCAGCTACAACGACAAAGAAATCTATGATGCTAAGCCTTCATACATCAGGCCATTTGGACTGAGGGTCGAACCCTATCTTGAACACCCAGATATAGACCTAGACTTGTTGAAACAAACCCACTTCACCCTCATCCCACCCTGGCAAATAGACAAACCTAAAATCAACCTCTCACTGGCCATATTCAAGAAGAGCGGCACTCCACTGCTCACTTACAAAACACAATTCCTGGCTATGAGGGATAGTCTCCCGCTCCACATGCCATGTTACACAGACAGGTCCAAAGAAGGAGAGCCAGTTGCGGCCGCTGCTGTGGGTTGTGGCAGGAGAGTTGCAATGCGGCTCCCAGACCACAGCTCAATCTTCATGGCAGAAGAATGTGGGCTATTCATGGCACTGAAGATCATCCAAACATCAGAACATAAAAGTGCCATCATCTTCAGTGACTCGAAATCCTGTCTAGAAGCACTAAATCATCTGAAAACAGACCATCTCATTTCAGTGGAAGTGCTTTCCAAATTACACAACCTTAAAAACACAGGTTATGACATCCAATTCTGTTGGATACCGAGCCACATTGGCTTGACTGGAAATGAGATGGCTGACGAAACAGCCAAGATAGGTCTCCAAGGAGACATGCAACGCTGCCCAATTCCACATACGGACCTGAGACCACTGGTCAAAAAATGCATCAATGATACTTGGCAGGTGGAGTGGGATGAACATCCTACCAACAAACTACCTGCAATATTCCCATTGATCAAAGATGCAAAACCAAATAGTGTAATGAACAGAAATGACCAGTCAGTGTTTACTAGATGCTGCATTGGACACTCAAGAATAACCCATGGTTATCTTCTCAAAGGCGAGCCCCAACCAGAATGTGTTGTCTGTGACTGTACTCTAACTGTTTAGCATTTACTCTTAGAATGTGTTAATTTTCATGCCATTAGGCAACAGTTTTACCAGGTTGCTGAAATGTCAGACCTCATCAAGAAGGTTTTGCCAGACAGAATTCTTGGCTTCCTAAAATCATCAGGCCTTTATGACAAATTCTAGTCTATTCCAGTTTTTTCACCTCTATACCCTGTTTTATGACTGTAAACATAATCACTTTTAGGAAAACCATATTCTCACAGGACACTGAAATATTTTAGTCTTTCCATACCTGTTTTTCGCCGTGAATATGACCTCTATTGTCGACACGGCGCTAAAGCTCCATCACTCACTTACTCACTCAGAACTTCGAATTCATCCATCTGTGTGTTGGGGAAGCAAAATACTGAATAAGTAATAGTATTGTTCATAGTAGGATTTTGTTGATCAAACGCTTACTGTAGTTCGATGCATCTTTAATCAGTGACTATGGCTACTTTAGTTTTCATTGTTGGCAGTTCGCTTTAGTAAAATTCCTTGATGATCTTGCGTGTCTGCATAAGAATCTGGCCCCTAGTGTTTCCACCTGGTGAAGTCTCATATATGTACTTGGCTTGGGAGAGAGGTTGTCCACAGTCCCACCATTTGTCGTGAGTTGCCTCAAACAGTTTCTTGTCACCTGTGGCTAGGAGAGCATGAGCTATTACATCATTTTGCTTGTATTTTTCGACACTGATTTCAAGTAGGGTCTGCTCTTCCACATCTAGCCACTCTTTGGTACTTGGGATTTGTTTTGACAGGGCCTTGATTTTGTAGGGATCATCAGTAGCAAAAATTTCACTGGCAAAGCCTAGCTGGTCGCAAACCATTACTCTGGTAAATCCTAGAGCTTTCTCAACAGATGAGAAGATTTTTTCACCATAAGTGAATTTTGACTGACTCATGTTGGACTTGTAAGCATCTGGACCTTGGTATGCGATGCCTCCTTTGCAGGGGACCTGTTCTTCATCACTAAGCGTCAACCCATGTGGAAGGTTACCAATTTCCTTATAGTTGAACCTCTTTCCCTCAATTACCAGCGCTGACCTACTGACCTTGGAAGGAATATTCTGTTTCTTAGCAAGATTACAGATATCTCTCAGGTTTTGTCGCTTTCTGCCCTCTTCAGGGGAGAGATCATATGACACTGGAACCTTAGCCCACCTTGGTTTGTCTTTTAGCTTCTGAAGCCTTTTGTAGATTTCCCCTTTGTCGTGTTTTTTTTTTTCTTTTTAATTCAATTTATTTATACTGAGAGGATCTTCGGACATATAAGTCCGGTTTTCATAGCCTCCCAGTAGGCGTGTTACAGTCTGGGAATAGTCTTTATAATATGATTGTAAAGTGCATATGCATGGGTATCATGCCAGTGTTTACAACATATGAAGTACCCTTAGGTAAGTAGACAGGCAATTTAATAACAAAAAAATATGAAAATATGAAAACAAACAAAAGAAAAAAATGAAGAAAGAAAAAAAAAAAAAAAAAAAAAAGGGGGGGGGAAAGGTTTTAAGTCTATCACATACCTGGGAATCTAACGGTAAGGAGAGGGCAAGGGGAGGGGTGGTGGTAAGCAATTATAAACTAGTATACTATTTTCAGTAAAGATTTAGTATACCTTTTGAATTCCTTTTTCAGAGGAATCTCCCTAACATGCAGCGGGAGTTTATTCCAAGCATTAGAGCCCCTTATCAGTAGACTGCGCTGAACACTAGTTTTGTCAGTAAATGGCACCTTAAAGGTGATACCCCTATGTTGTCTAGTCTGTACATTCCTATCATCAACATACTTGACATTGTGTCTTAGGTCAAACATATGATTCAGCAAGTGGGTATGGCGCCTGTCAACCAGTTTGCATATATTTGCAATATTATGTATAACATTTGTACTAGTATCAGGAGGTAAATGCAAGCATATTTTCAAACATTTGTTTTGAATAACTTGGAGATTGTATAATTGGTCCTGGGTTGAGGACGCATATAGGTAGTCACCATAGTCAAAGTGGGGCAGAATCATAGATTTGTACAATGTAAGACTGGCATTACGGTTAAGATAGGTACGAAGCCTGGCAAGTAATGTCATTTTGTAGGAAGTAGTTTTGATTACTGACTTGATATGGGCTTTACAGTCTAAGCACTTATCCAGCGTAATCCCTAAGTATCTGAATATATCAACGACATCCAGTATTTTACCATTTAACTTCAAAGTGATTTCATGACTAAAGTCAGTTTTCTTCTTTGTCGAAAATCCCATGATTTTGGTTTTTTTAGTATTAATTGTCAAAGAGTTTTTGTTACACCATTTTAAAAGGTTGGTAATATCAGGTTGAAGTTGAAAGCAAATATCCTCAACATTCAGACCATGTGAATATAAAACTGTATCGTCAGCATAAAGTAGGAATTTAGAAGATTTTAGACAGCTACCTATGTCGTTGATGTACATTAAAAACAGCAAAGGGCCTAAGGTCGAGCCCTGCGGTACGCCACATACAATTGGAAGTATATCAGAGGTAACATTGTTGGCAACCGTACATTGACGCCTATTAGTAACATAACTTTCTAACCATCTAACTGTGTTCCAATGTAGTCCAAGAAAGGGTAATTTTTTTAGAAGTATTTCATGATTAATAGTATCGAAAGCCTTCCGCAGATCGACAAAGGTGGCAATTGTTAACTTATTTTTGATAAAATTATTAGTGATATCATCACATAAAGTCGAAACAGTAGAGGTTGTTGAATGATCAGGTCTAAAGCCAGACTGATTCTCATCAAGAATACCATTGGTTTCTAAATAACCACTCAATTGTGAGTAAATGAGTTTTTCTAGCATTTTCCCTGGTAATGGGAGTATTGAAATTGGTCTATAGTTATTAACATCCCTGAGGTTACCTTCCTTTGGGATGGGAGTTACAGTAGCCAGTTTCCAACAGTCTGGAAATTGCATATAGGCTACCGACAGATTGAAAATATATAAAAGCTGATTAGGTAATGCTTTCATCATGTCCTTCAGAATTCTGGATGAATAACCAGGTACGGCTGAAGATTTGGTTATGTCAATTTTGTTGATCAGTTCTATAACATTCTCTAATGTAAACTTTTGAAATTCAAAGTTATGATTATATCTAATTCCTTCATATAAATAGTTATATGCATCCTTTCTTGATAATTTTGGTCCTATTGAGGTAAAAAACTTGTTGATGAAATCAGCAGCCTCATCAGTTGGCACTTCAACATGATTATCCTCAAGGACTATTTTCCCACCTGACTTATTGTCAGGCAGGACTGTTTTAATAGTTCGCCAAAATTTCTTTGGATCTGATTTATTGACTTCTAGTTGATTTTTAATAAATTCAGCTTTTGCATGTTTAATTCTATTTTTCAGTAAATTTCTCAAATGTCTGGCTATTCGCCAGTCATCCTGGTCTTTACTGCTACGTGCCTTCTTCAAAAAGTAATCTTTATCAAATATTAACTCCAAAAGGTCGTTAGATAGCCAAGGTTCCTTGTTTTCTTAATGTTATAGGTTTTTTCAGGACATAACTCATTCAGAATGGGCCTGCAGTTGTCCAACAGATAGTTCCATGCCAACTCTATATCAACTATATTGTACAAATAATCCCAGTCAAGGGTTTGGATACGGCCAGCGAATTCAGCTGGATTATAGTTTCTATATGATCGTCCTGTAAAGGTTGTTGGACATCTGATTGGTCTGGTATGCTTTTTAGTAATGAAAATTGGTTGATGATCACTAATATTCCAATCTAGCACTCCAGATTGAGTATAGTTTTGGCTATTTGTGAAAATCAAGTCTATGATTGACCCTCTGCCGTTAGACTGGTATCTGGTTTCTTTTGTTATCAACTGCTTCAGACCATGATATCTCATAACATCATTAATAGATGTCTTATGTGGGTTACGTTGTTTTGAAAAGTCAATATTCATATCACCTAGAATAAAGGTTTCAGTAAACTCAATATTCATAGTATTCTCTAGTGTATGATTCAGGTGTCTGACAAATTCAGGGATATTGCCAGATGGAGGGCGATATGTGTTTATTAATGTAAAGGCCTTTTGATTTGGAGGCTTAATTTTAAGACATTGAAGCTCAATATCCCCAGTACTGATGTTAAAATCTCTATGTAGGTATATATCACAATCTAGCATGTCTTTAACATAAACTGCCAAGCCTCCTCCCGATTTGACTCTGTTTAATTCTTGGTTTAGAAATTGTCTATCATAGCGAAACAATTTATAACCTTGTATATTTAATAATCTATCAGGAATTTTTTCATTTAACCATGTTTCGGAGACAAGAAAACAATGGATATCATTCTCTGCTAGGTAGTGACGTATCACATCCAATTTGTTATATAAACTCCTTGCATTCAGGTGAATAATATGAATACCTCGTGACTTTAAATTTAAGTCAACCATATTTCAGTATAAAGAAATAACCTATTTTTTTTGCTTACCACCGTTTGTGGGAAAAGGGGACAGGGGGCAGGTATATAAATACGGACAAAAGCATCTTGTGCAGTCCGCATCATGATATATGCAGTTGTTGTAGATATAGCAAAGAATATAGTTCGGGTTTTTGTGTGCATTATGTTAAGCAAGAGTACAGAAGCACTCTTGGCGCTGGGGAAGATAGAATAACAAATAACCAACATGAGGCGGTATAACAAGTGGTACTTACATGATGACTTAAGTAAGTAATGTAGTAAATTTGATATTACCTGATTGTGGGTGTAAGTTTCTCATGTAATAGTCCTCTACCCCTTTGATTCAGGCATCATGCTCACAAGGAAAGAAAATTAAAGTTAAGCCAACAGCGTTACAGAAGAGCCAATGAATAATCAAAATTAAGTTCAATAAACAAACAATAAGCCCAGTGGGCATTAACAAAATTAAATTTGAATTATAGATATAAAGATCTAAATATACGCATGAGTACATTTGCCCCAGCGGGCTATCAGCAAAATTATTTCCAGATAGGTCGTTTGAGAGACCTAGGATAAACATTTTGCCCCAGTGGGCTGTCGCGAAGAAAGGAAAATGGAATAGTCATATTTGATTTGTTAACTGTAGCCCCAGTGGGCAATAATGTTATTAACAAAAAATTCAATCAGAGATATTAAGGTAGCATATTATATAATAAAGTATAAGGATAGTGTTCGTTGTATCCCAGTGGATTACAACAGATCCTGTAATTCTGCTGGTTTACAAAACAAAAACAAGAAAAGAACTAAGATTAAGATAGTCCAGACAGATCCCAGTGGATTTCTGTCATTAAATCAGTTCAAGGTTAGTTCTGATTGATTTTATGATAAGGTCTGCCCAGATTGAGTTGGTTTTGGGAGTCGGATGGATTCCATCGTAGAATCGCGCATATTTGTGCAGTCGTTTGCCCTTATTCAGGCAGTGCACTGAATCCTGTATCCAAGGCGATACTAAGCCTGAATCAATGTTCATTAATGAGATGGTTTGGTTCAATAGTACTTGACAATTCGCGCAATGGCGGCTCAGAAGAACTCCTCTAAAAGTTGACAATTCGCAGTAAATGGGCCTAGGGCCCTGACCTTTACCCTTGGAGCCTACTCTGTATACTGTATCAGCAGCATTGATACCCCCTGGCAGATCTATGCCCTCAAAGAGTTCTTTAATGAAAGCCCTAGGGGCTTGAGTGTCACTCTCTTTAATGCCAAAGAAAATTAAGTTGTGCCTCTTTTTGTCAGCAACTAGATTCCCTAATTCTTTCCTGTTTTCTGCAATCTGAACTATTTGGTACGATATTACAGCCTCACAGCCTCACAGGCTTCAACCCTGGCAGTCAGCAATCCAATCTGATCTTCTTGAGTTGTCAGTTGTACCTTGACCTTGTCTAGCTCTTCAGTTTCAGACTTTTTATGATTGTCAATAGCCTGGCTTACCTTGTCTATCCTAGCATTGGTTTCTTTTTTCATGGACAAGTTGAGTCTATACAGGTCAGCCAGGCTTATTTCCTAATCATTGGGCACACCTTCGTTGTCGCCTTCAACAGTTGACAGTTTGCCTTCGTCGTCATCAGAACGCGGCGGAGATCGGGAATGTTCGGGTATTTTCGCAGAGGCACCTTTAGAGGAGTTCTTCTGAGCCGCCATTGCGCCTAAATCAGTATTTTCAGTCGCCAGGGTTGAATTTGATATCAGAATTGAAAAATATCCAGTATTTGCTGATTTGTTTTCACTTCGTGAACTCTCGGAGGCTGTGGGGTTCGATTGGGAATCTTCGGTATTCTCCGCAAGTGTCTACATTGATTGTTTACCTCCGGGTTTATTGCTCACGCGCGGCGTCGTTTTGCTTCTAGTTTGGACACTTTGAGAAGATATCATCTTAAAATGACAGTGCAAGGTGAGCTAAAGCAATAATAAATATGTCGTTATGCTTTTCTTTCGTATGGAATAGTCCTACCTCAGTAGTTTTGAAATCTTTCCGGGAAATCTTGAACTTGGAGTGTTACTTGATCAACATGGTGGACTTGTTGTGGAGGGGTAAAAGAACAAGAATTTTCTTGTTTGAAATGAGATTGAGATATATCTTAGATTGCCAAGATTGTGGCAGAATCACCTACAACAGCTTTCTTTCTGTCAGTGTTATGTAGAGTGGGTATTTAGCACCTACTAGTCGTATATTAGAAGCTGTATACATTTTTGCATGACAGCATTTTGTGTAGGTCTTAATAAAGTATCAGAATCAAGGTTATATATATCAAATCTACAATCTAATTTACCGTACATGTTGCATTTGACTCCTTAAAATTTTGGCTGAGCAACAGTGGTTAGCTGACTTCCGAGAGCTGCATTCATTTTTTTTTTTTTTTATTTCCTGAATCAATCTTCAGGGGTAACCCCCCTGGTCTTCCAGATAAAATAATAACAAAAATGACAAAATGTGTTACATGTAACAATGACGAACAAACAAAAAATATCATATAATTAAATCATTCCCTCATCGAAAATCTTGAACATTCTATTGATTTGCAATTTAAATTCAAATTTGTTGTTACAATTCTGGGTTTCAACAGGTAGAATATTCCACAACATTGTACCTTTATAAAATGGACTAGTTTCATATTTACCACCATTATATTTTTCAATTTCAAAAGTAGCTTAACAGCCCCCCTTGTATGTCTAATATTACATTTAATTACATCTGGACAGTTACTATGGATGAACATCAAATTTAATAGTTGTTTTTGTCTTCGTTGTTATTATGGCCAATTTGCAGTTTGTTGAGTTATTGAAAAGTGAAAATTATAAGACTTATACGACAAAAAATAATGTAAAAATGGGCTTAATAAGGGGGCTTGCTGTTCCAATGTTTTAATGTACATCCGTTGAAAAACTTTTCCCCTCATACCCTTAGCAATATCTAAGGAATGTGTTGTCCGATTTAATTCTGTTTGAAATGGTAAATTTCACTCAAATAGGCAGATCTCATTTGCCTATTCAAATCAATGAAAATTAAATTATATTTGTAGGATATTATTGACTGCAGAGAGTCCCCTACCTGCTGAACAGCTCGCTGAAGTTCTGAGGATCTAAGCTGAGAGTATGATTGACCTGCCAGGTGCCAGGAGACTCCTAGACCTACTGAGGGGCCTGTTCAGAGCCTCCTTGACCTGCTCAGAGACTCATCGACCCACTCAGAGACTGCTTGAACTGCTCAGAGCCTCCTCGACCTATCCACAGAGTCTTCGATCTGCTCAGAGCCTCCCTGACCTACTCAGAGACTGCTTGATCTGCTAAGAGCCTCCCCAACATGCTCAGAGACTCCTCGACCTGCTCTGAGACCTCTCAACCTGCTCAGAACCTCCTCAACCTACTCAGAACCTCCTCAACCTACTCACAGTCTCCTCAACCTCCTACGATACTCTCCGGCCTGCCCAGAGCCTGCCCTAGCTGCCCAGAGCCTCCTCAACCTTGTCAGATCCTCTCCAGCCTTCAACTGTTAAGAGACTCCCTGACCTGCTCAGAGCCTCCCTGACCTGCTCTGAGACCCTTCAACCTGCTCTGAGACCCTTCAACCTGCTCAGAACCTCCTCGATCTGCACAGAACCTCCTCAAACTGCTCAGAGCCTCTCTGACCTGTTCAGCGGCTCCTTGACCTGCTCAGAGACTCCTTGACCTGCTCAGAGACTCCTCAACTTGACTGAAAAACCTGACGTTTACATAGGAATGTACAGAAACAACCACCCTACTCATATGAACCCTACTCATTTCATATGTCCAGAGGTTCCTCCGCCTGCTCAGAGACTCCTCAACCTGATGCAAAAACACAGGATGACATGTCTTTTTCTTTACATCGACATATGACATTGCACCATTTTAGGGATATTCCTTAAACAACATTTAGAGTATCAAAAGCCCAAGCAGCCTAGGTTTTAAGGGGACCATTCCCCAAAGGCAGGGAAAGGCAGGGGGGGCTTTTTCTCTCATTGCTTAGATTTAGATATTTGTTATCATATTATTTAGCTGTTACATTATGGCTCTGTCGTATCTAGATTATGGAAACATTTTCTTTTGCACAAGATCAATGGAGGATATAATGGAACAATTGCTAGTCATGCAAGATTGTGTTTTATGGACGTGTTTGAAATTAAGAGTGTAATGTCTTTATAATGTTTCAAGGAAGAATAAGTGAGCCAAATACTGGGTAACATGTGGGTTGGAATCTCGCCAGACCGGAAGTGTTTACTACAAGTACTGAATAACAGAACTGGCCGGAATATTACGGGATTCGAAATAATCGCGGACACTACATCTCTCCCCTTTTTGGTTATAAACCATATCCACTACTTATAGTGTCTACATGGGAGATAATACTACTTTAGTATGATAGTTAAACTGTCTCTGAGATCTTCACTCTTCAAGCAGTCTTTGGTTTTGTAGTCTTTGAACACATGAACATATAACAGTTCGACATAATATATAAAGTCACAGTAGTACTAAAGATATGTATCTTATACTTTTTAACTTTAACTTTAGAATGACTATAACTTGATCGAAACAAAGAGGCAAGGGTAGACTTCCCTGTAAAAGGCCTCTAGGACTAGGGGATTATTTTGCCCCGTTACTTATTAGTATAATCTCGCATCCAGGTGGGCTCACGCCGTGCCCTGCGTGGTCTCTCCTGCACTGGTGATGGGTTAGGCACAGGTCTGGGAACAGAGCTCGGAGTGGCTCTCTGCACAGGTGGTGGTCTGGGCGGAGTTTGCGGGATAAAGCCGTTATCCGCAGTGTCCTCTGGTGTCGGTCCAGCTGCAGTTTGAGTGTGGTCAGGTGGCATGGGTAGCGTTACGGGTTGGCGCGCTATCACGTCACTTTCGTCATCAGAACTGACGTCTCCTACGTGGTTATCACTGACACGCTTAAAGTGAGAACTGTTCCTGGTGATTTGCTTGTCCATGCGCCGCGCTGTGACCATAGTGCCTTTCCGTGCAGCAACGACATATGGGTTGCTGTCATATGGTGCCGTTGTTTTATTGTGCTTTGGCTGTTTCACTAGCACTGTGTCTCCTGGGTTAAGGTCACACTTCGTCGCATTTCTCCTTTGGTCGGCATACTCCTTCATTTTTGCCTTTTGGTTCGCATCCTTCTCGCGCATTATCTGATCCTCCCTCTTTTCCTCGGAAGAGATTGGGAATTTCGTCTTGGGCTCTCGACCAAACAACGCACACGACGGAGATTTTCCAGTAGTGGAGTGAGGCGTCGCGCGGTAGTTGCGGAGAAACTTATACAGTTCCTGCTTCCACGGTTTGTGTTCGGTGCGGGCTCCTTGAACTACTTTTCCGAGATTTCGCATGAACCTCTCGCATTCTCCGTTGGCTCGCGGCCATAAGGGCGTCACTTTGCGATGTACAAATCCCATGTACCTTGCAAAACTTGCAAACTCGCTCCCTTGGAACGGTGGTCCATTATCCGTTTTGAGTTCGTCCGGAATGCCGAAGATAGAAAATGTCTTATCAAGTGCAGGGATGACAACTCGGGCACTTGTCGAGTACACAATGTCAACTACTGGGAAACGGGAATAGTCATCGATTACAACAAGGAGATATTCGCCAGTAGGTAGCGGTCCATAGAAGTCGGCACTAAGTGATTTCCAGGGTCCGTCGGGAAGTGGTGTCATCTTAGCAGGTGTATCGTCACGACTTTTGACTGTTGCCTGGCAAGGCAAACAGGAATCGATGCGTCGTTCCATCTTCTTGTCGATGCTCGGGAACCACACCTTGGTCCGGATTAACTGTTTCGACTTGACGAGTCCTTGATGGCCTTCATGTGCCAGGTCGATCGCTCTATCCTGGAGCGCTAACGGCATGATGAGTCGAGTCCCTCTAAGTAGGTAAGAGCTATCGCGTGCGACTGTGATCTCACTCCTAACCTTGTAGAACGATTTAAAGGCGTCACGATCGGGGCTCTTCTTGTCCAAGAGTTTGTCCCAACGATTCGTTCTCACAGCGGTGGCGACCTGCTGGAGAACCTCGTCTTTTTGGGTTTCCTCACGTACTTCGTTGAATGTGATTGCTTTCGGAACAGCGTTGACTGCTACGAAGTTCACGTACTCCTCACCGTCCTTCTCTGCTTGGTAGGCTTTCGGATGAGGGTCTGGATGCCTGGATAGGTAATCGGCGGGATTATCCTTACCCGGTCGGTACACTACCGTCATGTCATAACGCTGTAGCCGGAGAGTCCAACGCTCGATCCTTGCTGGTGGGTTTGACTGCGGGTTGTTGTATATGGTGGTAAGCGGTTTGTGGTCCGTGACTACTGTGAACCGGCTGCCCAGGACATAGAGATGGTAACGTTCACAGCCGAAGACGACTGCGAGAGCTTCTCGTTCAGTCTGAGAGTACCTCTGCTCCACTGAGGTTAAAGCACGACTTGCGTAGCTTATTACGACCCTCTCGTCCTTGGTGTTTTGCACAAGTATCGCCCCGAGACCTACCGGACTAGCGTCGACTATTATCTCGGTCGTCTTCTTGGGGTCGTAGTACTGCGTCACGGTGTCCTCCCTGAGTGACTGCTTCAGCTCGTCGAAGGCGTCCTCCTGGGGTTTACCCCACTCCCATTCGCTGTCCTTCTTCATGAGTCCTCTCATAGGCTCGGTGATGGTGGCGTAGTTCGGGATGAAGCGGGAACAGTAGTTCGCCATACCCAGCAGAGATCGTACTTCTGTTGGATTGCTGGGGGCGGTTGCGTCGTTAAGTGCTGACACTTTATCCGGGTCCGGTGACATACCTTCCTTTGCGAAGATGTACCCGAGGTACTTCAGGTTGTCCTGGCCGAATGCGCACTTCTTTTTGTTGAGAGTAAGTCCCTTCTCTCGCAGCCTCTGTAGAACTTGCTGCAGGTTCTTGTCGTGGTCCTCCTGGGTTTTCCCATACACCAGGATGTCGTCACTCACGTTGAGAACTCCCGGGATTCCCCCAAGCGTCTCGCGGATCGCGTTCTGGAAGATCTCCGATGCGCAGCATATCCCGAAGTTCAGCCGCTTATAACGGAACAGCCCGACATGTGTGGTGAAGGTGGTGATGTAACGCGACTCTTCATCCAGCATCAGCTGATGGTATCCTTGGTTAAGATCCAATTTAGAGAATTTTACTGCCCCGTTAAGATCGCTGACGATTTCTTCTATCGTAGGAGTTATGTGGCGAGTGCGTAATATTGCCTTGTTGGCGCTCCTCATGTCCACACACATGCGTATGTCAGTCGGATCTCCAGACTTCGGTGGAAACACTGGTTGCGATACCCACGGTGTAGGTCCGTCCACTCTCTCGATGACGTCATCCTTCTCGAGTTGTCGAAGTTTCTCCTCCACCTTCTCACGTAGATTGATGGGGATCCTCCGATGGGGCTTCGCAACTGGGGGAATACTATCGTCGATGTGTAACTTCACCGAAAAGTCCTTAAGTAGGCCGACTCCTTGGTAGAGAGGGTCGGTCTCTACTTCCGCGTTTACTGCTAACAGGAGCTTCTTGTCGACTGTCACTAACTTTAGGGCTTCCGCGGTGTCACATGTAAGTAGGGAGCCGTCATGTCCGCCGGTAACATAAAAGACGGCATGCGCTATCCTCTCCTGGACTTCGACTTTCGCGTGAAATTTTCCTAGTATAGTGATCGGTATATCGGACTTGTATGCTCTAACGCGTATGTTGGTGCTTTCGAGCTGCGGCTTCACTTTGAGGTTTTCGAACCCTTCTTTGTCGAGAATGTTGAGTCCTGCTCCGGTATCGATAATAAACTCGGTCTCGGTACCATTAACCTTGACGATCGTCCTCGGTAGTTTGGCCCGTCTGGTCCCGTTGTTTAAGGCCCGTAGAGTATACACGTACCGTGCGTCCTCGTCTTCGCTACTGTCCAGGGTCTCGGCCTCGTGGATCTTGTAGACGTAATTATCCTCGGACTCTTCCTCCTGAGTTTCGTCCTCTTCTACTTCGTTAACTCTTGCGTGCCTCCTTCCCTTTTTCCACGGCGTCTTCTTCGTGCTCGCGTCGGTAGGGGTCTCACAGAGTTTCGCGTAGTGATTTAATTTGCCGCACTTGCCGCATTCTCGTCCATATGCGGGACAATTCTTGAGGTCACCGCCATGTGACGCGCCGCATCGTCCGCACTGCTTAGGTTGTCCTTTCGACGGTTTACCTTTGCCCTGCCACGGTTGCTGTTTCGGCTTACTCGTGTACTTCGGCGTCTTGATATGATTTACCGACGTTTCGCCACGTTCGATGATACCGGCCTGGCGTTGCGAAAGTTCCATGGCCCGACCTTTGTCAAGGACCTGGTTCAGCGTCCAGCCACGATTCTCGAGTGATTGCGTACGAAGTTTCGATGATCGGCAATTCTGTATGATTTGCGATTTCAGCTCACGATCCAAGTCCGGAAAGTTACAAAATTTCGCCAACTTTTTTAGTTCGGTGACGTACATGTCGAGTGTCTCACCCTGTTCTTGTGAACGCTTGCGAAATTCATAGATTGCATACTCAGTGTTCATTTGTGGTAAGAAATGTGCGTTAAGAGCGTCGCGAAATACCGTGTACGCATCCTCACCGTCCGCCGGTGCGGGGATCACTAAGGTGTCGATAATGTCGTCAACCTCTTCGCCTGCGTAGTGTGACATAAGCGCCTTTTTCCTCGCTGCGTTGGTTATCGTTAAACCCGTCATTAAGTTCTCAAAACGCCGAACCCATTTCTGCCACCTGGCACCTACGGTGTTCCTGTCCGATAGATCAAACGATGGAAATGGTGGTAGAGATGCCGCCATGATGGATACTCATATGATGAATTACCACTGAAGAATAATAGTTCACTTCGTCCACTTTTACCACTAAAATGTCACTGTAGCACTCAGAAATCTAGGACAGCCTTTATTGTATTGGGTCCTGAGATCTGATAATATGACTTGACTTCCTTCCTTGTAATTAATGTGAAAATATCCTGTGACTAGGCCTACATATAAAGTTCATCATACACAGCCCCTTTGAACAATTTGGGCATGGATCCTCCTACATGTATGGTCAAATTCACTCAGAATCTCCTACTTGTGGGGCCAGACTGCATGTTTCACATGACAGCTTATGCACAATTACCTCACAGGGCCTTTAGATAATAGTCAGTTCATTATTGTCACAGGTATTACTTATAAAACAAGGTTTGGGGCATGTACTCCCTTAGTTTTGGCATTAATTTCCCTGTAGTTTGCTGTGTAATGGGGCCAGATCAGTCCTGTGGGTCCTGGGTGGTTCCTGGGATCTCCATCAAAATCTGTCTTTTTCCTCTTTGTCAACACTGGAGAGCACTCTCAGGGTCTTCCTGGGGTTCTTAGCTTTCATGCAGACCATACCTCGTCGCCAGATGTAATGTCTTTATAATGTTTCAAGGAAGAATAAGTGAGCCAAATACTGGGTAACATGTGGGTTGGAATCTCGCCAGACCGGAAGTGTTTACTACAAGTACTGAATAACAGAACTGGCCGGAATATTACGGGATTCGAAATAATCGCGGACACTACAAAGAGGAATAGAGATGCACGTTTAAGAGACTTGCATGTCAATTTAAATGTGTAGCCATTCGAGAAAAGGATGCAATATCGTTTATGTAATGGCTGGGGGCCGTAGAGGTTAGTAAAGGGCTATTCAAACGTTTTTACTAACTTCTGCGATGGGGTAAATATATCTGTTGGCAAAACAAAATCGCCGACACTACAATGAAATTACCATCGGCACTACGAATTTGCTTATTGTATTATAAATTTTCTATTTATGAAGTATTTTAAGATCATATGACATAATAAGATTTATTAAAATGGCAAGTGTGATGAAAATGACGACCATGACGGTCCAGTTTCGTAGCCGTTGCATGGCGACGGCACCACCCCAATTTTCATACAAAATATTATTTGATTATTTAATTATGTTCAAGGTTGGAATCCATTACATAAAATAAAGAAGACACATTCGAGAAAAGAATGCAATATCTTTTACAATGCTGTATATATCGAAATGGATGAAATTGGTTTCTAAAAGCTGAAAGGACTAATCCCGATTCACAGATGTATAGAATGCATGGATTCACTGATTTCTGTGTTTTATTTAGGTTAATACATGAATTAAATCAGGAAATATAAAAAATGTGAATGAATGCGAATTTTTATTCACCAAATCATGTAAGAATTGAAATGTGTGTTTTCTTTTTGTTTTTCTTTTAAAGAATTGATATTTACCGGGTGGTTTCTGGAGTGGGTTTCCTTGGGTTCTTTTTCTTGGGAGAGAGATAACCCATCCCATGATGTAGATCCCTTTGTATGGATTTAAATCCCATCTAAGGGTGGGAGCCTTGAACTCACTACTAATGATGCCTGATGAGCCTCACTGGCGAAACCTTGAAATCCTCCCCTCCCCCTGTCTACCCTGGCCAAAAAGGCCCTGTAAAAGGGCCAGTGAAATCACTGGCCCCTGGGAGTCCCATGATGTCATGTCACTGGGGATCTATGTCACAAGGCAGTTGACGGGACGCCTCAACTATTTTACTAATTTCATGAATTTTTATTGAAACATTGTTTCAATACATGTCTCACAGGCTCAATAGTCCTCTTTTGCTGTAGGGGATACTAATATGGAATACATCTGCAGTTCTCCTGCCAATTTATCAATGATTGAGTATTTTCAGGACAAAAATAGATAGGGTTCTTAATATTTAAAAAAAATGGTAGGACATATACAAGAAATTACTTTATAGACAAACTGCAATGTACTATGAAAACAATTCCCTACTATTTAATACCCATGAAGTATTGCATGCAAGTTTTTGTCTTTAATTATTTTTCAGTCTATATATATGTCTATTTTTCAGCCTATATAATTATATGTGCGTCGCAGCTGTGTCAGTGACAACTGAACTCAGTGAACACTAGTTAATGAGGGTAATTATTAGATATTGTGACGTTCCTCGGTAGTTCGGGGTTTCCGGTTTCTACTGCCGAGGGACGTGGGGGTTATTTTGGTTCTTAGCTGGGCACGGAGGCCAAGCAAGAAGCTGAGGTGTGAGATCAAGAGTCGTGCCTCGCACGCGAGGGGGGCTGAGTGGGTCGGTCGGGGGATCAGTATTCGTTGAAGGGGGGAGGGTGTGTTGGTCAGGTCGGGACGAGGGGTTACAGCCATCATGCGTGGAGGACGGCATAGGGCAGAATTGTTGTTATGGTAGGGGTCCAGGCCGTTTCTTCTATACCTCTCTCAGGCCGGAACTAGGGGAGCTCTACTCCTTCGTTCCCTGACCGGGAGTCTCGGGCCAACGGTCGCCTATGTTTTGGTAGCGGGGGGCCGAGCCGGTTTCGCCTTAAGGATAATGCCCACTAACTAAACGAAACATGGAAATACATTGTAATTTGGTACAATTGATCCCCTGGTGATATAGAGCCAATATATGAAAAGAAAAGTGGGGGTCCCGGAGCTAATTTAAGAGCTATTAGATGAAACCTCGGGACATTTTCAGAGAAAATTAGAAATTAAATACTCATGAAAATAAGATACAATATTTACATGTTATTAATGTTTCTTGTATGAAATGCATCAAGGAGGTGCTATATATTTATTTTGTGGCTAAATATTGCATTTGATATATATTTTACTTTAAGAAAAAAATGTTAGATGTCTGAGGAGGCTCTTTTTGAAGCTCTTATTTTGCCTTAAACCTGCTATAAAAAGATTTCTAAACATGGAACTTGTCTCAATATCACTTTATAAGTACCTACATATGTTGTGAACATAAAACTAAAAAAAAAGCATAGGTCCTGGGGTGATCTATTGAGTAAGGTGAAGAAAAACGTGTAAAAGAATTAGGAAAAAACCTACCTTTTTGCCATGTTTTGCAGTGCAGAGACAAAAAAAGATGCTAAATATATAAATTACCAAGTAATTTTCAAAGCAGCCAAACTTGTTAACATAATTAGAACACTAGTTTCTTTATATCCTCAGCAATTAGCTTTTTTATTTTATTTCTTTTTTTTTTTGGATAATTTTTATTACTTGTATGGATGACATTCGTGAAAAAATGTGTTTAGTGATCAAGTGCCACTTTTTACCCAACAGGCATTTCCAAGGCAAAAGGTGAATTCCCTAAACCAATCAAATTTTGGTTTAAGTTTCCAAAACAGACCTTTTACAGTTTTCACCACTAGGGGGAAACACTAGTTTGTGGGCATTATCCTTATTGCCTCTGGTCAGGGGGTTGCCGCTAGCTATTTCGGGCTTCTTCATCTGGCGGGTCTGCACAAAGGTAGAAATTATTTACTTTGCGCATATCAAATGGAATAATGTAAAGGTCACCAGTTGAATACAAGGGGATAATCAGAATTCTTCCAAATTACGAAGCTTTTGATGGTAAATATGGCAGATACCGCTGGTAGGTGAAAATATACCTGATTGACGGTGTTCAGCAGGATACACCTCCCAGCAGGCGTCGATGCTAGGGTAAAATCAATACCAGACTGCCATAAGAAGCGAGAGAGAAATCATTAACGTTTGGACAATACGGATCGAGAGATTCGAGGGGTTTAGATAGCTACGCAAGCCACAGGGACATCTGGTGATTTACACGAGAATTACTGCACTAGTGTTGGATGTGAGATTAGGCGGACTCAGAGGAGAAAGCTTACTCTTCACTGGATTAGAATTGTGACACCTAGAAGACTTATCATATCTTCATTGGCAAATGTACCCATCATCGTATCCACAAATGTGACCCGTTTTGGCGAATTGAGTCGGATGTCGCATGGGGAAGATTTTTAGTTAGGTATACCATCAGAAAATACTAATTATTAGCTTTAAAACGAGGTATAGCATGTCTAGGTCCGATATCTAGGGCCTGAGATAAGTTGCGACGAAAATAAAAAGAACCGCGCCTATGCGGGTATAAGAAACTGAGATAAATGAATTCAAAGTTTTTCTTACCGCGCGCTACCGCGGTCCTCCGATAAAGCCCTAGCAACGTACACTTGTAATCAATCCTTGGTCCTGAAACTTTACATAGTCATTCTACACTATTCTAGCTAACAAATACCAGTAATTCATGCGTTTATACACAAAACTTTTATTCATGCAGTTGCTGCAAAAAGTGACAAAAATCCGGATCTGAAACAACAGCTTAACCTAGAACGGCAAGCATAATATAAAGGATCACAATACCTCATCTTGGCTGCTTAAAAACGACTGTGATGACCCTAAATACCCTGGGTATCCATAATGTGTCTATAAAAGTTCTTGGAATGTTCATGATTGTCTTTGGTCGTTAAAATAGTGAAAAGCCGCCGAAGTAAAAATCTTAAAATCAGAAAAAGTCTTAACAACTAAAAATAAGTTAACAATGTTCAAAACGGATTCTTAATAGTTCTCAAGTGGTCCTGGGCCTGCCACGACCACATTTAGCACGTTTACTAGGACGGCCCCTGCCCCTAGGTGGGGGTGGGGGGCCTTCCTCCTCTGAGTCAGATGAAGAATTTGATTGCCTCTCCAGCTGTCTGACCAACTCCTCCTCCTCCCCCTCTGATCCTGATGATGTGTCTGGAGTCTGTCCTCTGCCTCTGCCTCTGCCCCGTTCTTGGGTACTCTTCACCACAGACGCCTCCATCTCCGTGAGGCTCGAGACAGGCTCACGACGAAACTTTTGTTTAAGCAAACCAAAGCACCAGTCCGGGGCAAACTTGGTGCGCCCTGAGATCAAAAAGTTTAAGGAAATGGACTGGTGCCGGCCAGTCAGGACCCGCCAGAGAAGATACGCTAGCACAAACTTGTTCTTGTTCTGACCACTACAGTTGTCACAGTGCATGTCCACCGCCTTCTCCCCCAGGGAATACGTTTCAAAATAGTGGTGCAGGTATGAAATAACTGCATTTGACCCCTTACTACCGCAATGGCTTTCGTTGATCAAATAGTTGGGGGATGGCCTCGGCACAGACACCGAAAATGCCGATGAGGGAAGGTGGACCTGCTGGGCATAATCAAAACTGATGTGAACAAGGGGGGTGGGGGCCAAGGGGAGGGGACTCTGCTTCCTTGTAGGCAGCCTTGGCAGACTTGACCATGTCCTGATAAAAGGCCCTCTCCCGAGCCACCACCTCCAGGTGAAGTTGTTGCTTTTTCAGCTTGGCCTGTTTCACAATGTCAGGTAGGTTACTAGAGGCAGAGATATCCCTGTTGTTGCGCTGGCATTTCCAGCAGAGGTCAGTCATAGGGCGGGAACACACTATGCGAGGGAGGAGTTGGAGCCACAGGTTTCTAAAGGTTGAGTCAGCCACACACCTGAAGTTAGCCTCCTCCATGGCGTTGCTGTACAACCTGTAGATGTCGGCCTTTGTGGAAGAGGAGGGGAGGAGGAGGATGTCATCCCGTTTGTGGGAAGACACACGACCAGGCAGGACGAGGGCGTTGGTCTCGGCATAGGAGTTGATGAAGTCCACGACCCACCTGATGTCTTCCAGCTGGAGGATCCTTGCAGTCGCCTGTCGCCCGCCAGCCTTCTTTTGCCTGGTCACCACCCCGTAGCACTTGTACCACTTGATGATGGACGTCAGCTTGTTTTGGCTGATGCTGGAAAGGTCACAAGGTAAGAGTTACATTAGGCCAATAATTATTGGACACAGGCAACAAGTACAGGTAAGTATTGTAATATTAATATGGACGATTTGTGAAGGTAAGTGCCATGATCAGATTCTGTTATGATTCTTTACAGTTCATCTTGTAATTTACCTCAAGTAGTATAATAGTAGTAGGGATATCTAGGTAGACCTTATTTGAGCAAAGAAGTTGAATATCAAAGCTACTCACGCGTACATGAACTTGAAAGTGTCCCTGCAGACTGGCCGAGAACCGACGAGGTAGTGGCTTCTTTTATGCTGCCTCTCCCCTCTCCCCTTAATCCCCTTCTTCCAGGTGGACAGCCTGCTGCTATTGTCTGTGCAGGTACTGATGATGCCCAGTAGCAACATGTCCTTCTCGCCTAGAAAACAAAGTAGATTAGGATAATAACAATCTGTACATGATATGCACGGGAACACACTATGCGAGGGAGGAGTTGGAGCCACAGGTTTCTAAAGGTTGAGTCAGCCACACACCTGAAGTTAGCCTCCTCCATGGCGTTGCTGTACAACCTGTAGATGTCGGCCTTTGTGGAAGAGGAGGGGAGGAGGAGGATGTCATCCCGTTTGTGGGAAGACACACGACCAGGCAGGACGAGGGCGTTGGTCTCGGCATAGGAGTTGATGAAGCAGGTGGACAGCCTGCTGCTATTGTCTGTGCAGGTACTGATGATGCCCAGTAGCAACATGTCCTTCTCGCCTAGAAAACAAAGTAGATTAGGATAATAACAATCTGTACATGATATGCATGTGACTCAAGGAATGAGGTTTCTGGATTGACCCATGAACTAGGTTAACACGCCCTAAATACTACCTTAAAAATTGTCTGGTTGAGTGTTAATAGTTGTCTGGTATACTTCAAGACGTTGTCATGGATTATGGGGTAGTTTTGAGCGAGAACGACATATCTACAAGGTCGCGGCGACAGGTTTTCATAACATGTATCTCATGAAAAACTTACCTGAGGACAGCTGAAAGACCTCCTGCCGACGCGCGACCAGCTCCGATGTCATGAACAACATACATGATATTAGACTTAGTTCACCTTCCTGAGGGCCACAATGGCATGAGACATGATTGATAACCGTTACAGGCCGGCTTGATCAGCTGATGCCATTAAGTAGGTCACCGGACAACCCCGACGGATCATCCCTGTTTATGGCATGAAATCAACTTTGAAACTTGATAAAAACTAGTTAGGCAGTTAGAATACATACTAGGGCACAATCGTAGGCAGTTTCATCAACATTGAAAGGGATTTAGGCACTTTGCGTACTTGTTTCAGAGATACGGCAACCGACCGCATGTCGGCCGTTATAAAGTTTTTTTTCAAAACTTACATGAATCGTTCGCAGTCGTCCCACTCCGCCTGTAGAAGGTCGTCCGTGGGGTCAGGGATGACCAGTGGCTCATCCTCATCGTCCTCAGCATCCTCCGGTTCCCCTCGATCCTCCTGAACATCTTCTTCTTCCTCGGGGGGATCGTCTTGCCTCTCCTCCCCGTCGGCGAAGAGAAAGTACTCGTCAACCAAAGTCCGCCATTGCTGTGGCTCGGCTATACCACGTAAATTTGCCCGATTTATCATATTCAGGGCATCCGCGACAGCCTCCTCGCGATCCATGTCCTTCCCGACGATGTTGGGAGGTAATCCACATCAAAATCCAGCAGTGATCCAGGATTAAAACAGCTAAATCCGTCGGAGAAGTAATGTTTAAATTTCCACAACAACTGAAACCGGAAGGCACGCAAGGCCCCTCAGCCAATCAGCACGCCGCATTCCGCACACGTGACCTCCTTGACGACGATTGTTTACGGGACGACGATCGGGAAAACACGTTCTGATTGGTCCTTGCAGGCGCAAATTCAAAATCCGAGGCTGTCATTGGCCAGTTCACTTCGCGCCCTTTCAGCAGGTACCCGGAACATGTGGCTGGGATGGGATCCAGACCGACAGGCGAGCCGTGAAGTTAGCGGAAAATGGCGTGAATCGAGGGTCTTTTGTTTCAGATCACTGAGGCGTTGCGCGTCTTTGGGGCTTATTTAGAGGGACTTAGAGATGGCTTTGGGACCTGAAATTTATTTTGGGAAGACTTCTGATATAGGAGATATGAATAAAAGAAAAAACCCATTTTCGACAAAAAATGCAAAATGCGACTTCAGAGCCCCATATCTCAGTTCGACTTTCTGCGACATCCGACTCATTTCGCCAAAACAGGTCACAAATAAACTTGACCTACTGCCAAGCGTTGTTCATGTTATGGATTGAGCGCCCATCTCATGAACTCACTTACCACTTGACTAGCACCCATTAGGAATAGTAATATCAACGACAGTGAATATCTCGGACAATTTCCAATAACTACGATTAACCATAACCATACACTAGCGTTCAAGTCCTTCTTCCTTGTGCCGTCGGTTGGGCAGTTTCGGGCCTTCGGGCCATGATTTTCGGTCCTTCGGGCCCCACACTATTTTCAGCCTTAGATTTCTATAACTTTACCAATATTACGTCTATTTCCTATTTATCTAGTCCATATTAGATCATCTTATCGATTGGAGTCCTTCTAAGGAGCTATCAGAGGAAGAAGACACACCAGGAGTACTATGAAGGAACTCTTTATTTTCGGGCCTCACCGCCCCTTTTCATACCTTAGCGGTCAGCTCTGATTGGCTATTTCATATCACATGATCATAGTGATCTCACGCAGTCATACTGACGTCATTTCTGGTTTACATTATTTCTCGGGTTTCGGGCTTCGGGTTTCGGGTTTCGTTCACGTTACATAACAATATACCTAAAAATCTACCACATCATTTTACATTCACATTCTTGCTTTGACACCTGATGAATACACATTCATCACAATATGCTTGTGAAGGTGCCCATGTATGATATAAATTCCTATAATCAATTATTCATGTATGTACTTTGTTTTTGTTCACAATCCTGTTCCATTATTTGATCAACATGGTGGACTTGTTCTATATAATTAGATGATGAGTAAATCTTCACAATTTATAGTACATTGAGGATAATACTGTCAACATTAACCTTTGCAAGGTCGATCTTCACACTTAATTTACATTAAATTTTATGCAAAATCTCAGGAAATATTCAGAATGTGAAAATCTGTTTAATTGAATAACAAAAAGATGAAGGCTCGTTAGTACGTGAAATGACATCTACGCAAATTTGTTAGCAGACAAACCTCTAAAACCAATATATTATATTGTAACATAAAGTCAGAGAGGTATTGAAATCACTGACATTTTCCTGATAAATATTATGTCTGGATAATTTTTGAAACAGCTTTATGTTATACTGGAATTTGTCTCAGACATGGATGAAAAATACTGTGAATTATTGATATTCCTCTACACTTTTATAGTGATTATAATGAAGGATGTTACTTTCCAAAACATGTCAATTTGCTGAATCAGATGCGAAATAAACAGTAAGTCTAAAATAATGTCTTCAATTTATATGTAATCACCAACAATGTGTATGCCAAATCATATTTGAAGAAATATATATTTATATCTATTCATAATTTCATGTAAAGTCATCTTATCCTTGATATAAAAACGTTTTCATACTGTCATACAATTTTTTCTCTCATCTCTCTCAAATACCTACTTACATAATATAACGTTTTCCCCAAAAATATGCTAACCCACCCACGGTCTATTTATAGTACTGCGGCCAAGGGGGCATTTTGGGAGTTGACCCCAACCGGAGGTATAACAAGCTGAGACCAATTTTTCCTATTCATGGACCATGTCCCACAGGTCGCCTGATAGTTTGTACTAAAAAAAGTGCGTTCTGGAATATAGTAAATGACTGGTTTCCATGGCAACCACCCAAAAATCAGGTAATTCTGAAATCAACAGTATTTTCGACATAGTTTCCTTAATTTTCAAGGTAGAAGCACAAGTGAGATATCAAAATTTAGTATTCCTAGAGTTCTATGGGATAGAAGGCTGAAATCAGTTGTCTTGGTTACTGGATTGCCATGGTTACCAAAAATAACTCCAAAATTGACCATAATTACAGTTTCTCTTCTCTTCTTGTTACCATAGCAACCGCAAATATGGGATTATTAAGGCACAACATATCTCATCTCAAGAGTACATATCCCTTCTACATGGAGATGAGTGTTTTTTGTCAAAACAATGACATAGAATGCAGTAAATGACTGGTTTCCATGGAAACGACTCAAAATTCATGTTATTTCAAATTTAACAGTATTTGGGCAGTATCTCTCTTAATATACAAGATAGAAACACAAATGATATGTCAAATTGAAGCACTCTGAGAGTTACAATGGATAAGAAACTGAAATTGGTTGTTTCTGTTACTTGGTTGCCATGGTGACCCAAAACAACCTCAAAAATGACCATTTTTTTCACTTTCCCTACTATTCCCGTTACCATGGCAACCAAGAGCATAGATTTTAGGGTATAACAGAGTACAATCTATCTTATCTGAAGTGTATTAGTTTATTGTATGTAGATTTGGGGTTTGTACTGAAATATCTTGAGCATAGAATATGATAAATTACTAGTTTCCATGGCAACCACCAAAAAAAAATTAAAGGTCTCTTAAAATAAAGACTAAAATGGCCATATTTTCCTTAATAATCAAGATAGAAGCACAAGTGAAACGTCAAATTAAAGCACTCTGAGAGTTCTATTGAATAGTATATTGAAATTGGTTGTCCTGGATACTCAGTTGCCATGGCAACCACAAATAACCTCAAAATTTACCATAAATTTGAGTTTCCCTGCTGTTTCTGTTACCATAGCAACCATAAATTTAAAGTATAACCAACCACCAACTATTGCATCATAGGGGTAAATACTCTTCCTTAAAGATTTGGGTGATTTATTTCAAAACCATTGTAGGAAATATGATAAATAACTGGTTTCCATGGAAACCACCCAAAAATCAGGTTAGCTAAAATTCATCAGTATTTGGGCTATATCTTTCTTAATATACAAGATAGAAACACAAATGTCATGTCAAATGGATGCACTCAACTAATTCTATGGCATAGAAGACTGAAATGGGTTGCCATGGTTACCCAGTTGGCATAGAGACCGAAGATGACCTAAAAATTAATCACAATTTTGTTTTCCTTTTATTTCTTTCAATATAGGAACCAGTAGTGCAGCTTTTCAAGTCCAAGAAAGTACAGCTTATAACATCTATAGGGTGTATAGATCTCATCTATAGTCTCAAGAAAGAGGTCTGAAGGATAGTCATCACAAGGTCTCAGGTGGATTTTATAGATTCATATACAGTTAAAAAAAACTGAAAACTCTAGCCTATTCGCTTTATGTTGACCCCTTGACCCCCCCTCCCCCCTCCCCAAATCTGTGTGGTATGCGCATTGTCATCATTTGACCGATAAACTTTGGACTGTACATCTCTGCCTCTTGTGAGTCAATGCGGGCCAGATTCTTGAGGGTTACCTGCAAGTTAGCCTGAAACAGGATGCATGCTGAGTAAATTGTCGACAAAACTCATGGATTTAGTATAGAAATTTTCATCAAATGTATCATTATTTGTAGATTAACTTTGTGAAAAACTAGCCAATATTATTTTCTAAATTAGTATCCATATCTGTTAATATTTCCTGTGCCTTTTGAAAATTCATTCATTGTAAATCAATTTATACCAATTATTTGCTTATTTTCTATAGGTTTTCCAGGGGATTTGTTGACAAAATCAGTCCAAATTAGCCTGCAGATGCTTAAAATACTGTAAATCAGCTATCTGTGATAGGGAGAATTGCCAACAAGTCAAAAATCTGAATCTCATCCAAGCAATTTCCTATATATATTTCAATGACAACCTTAGCCTAAATGACCAACTCATCTCTCCGGGCTTGACCGGAGGACAATGGCACTGCGTTAGTGATGTTGGATCCCCAAGAATCCCATGATAACTTACCATCAGATGCACAGGGTGCCCAAGCATGTTTTATAAGGTTTTATTTTGTGTTTGTCTTTTATGAGACCATTAAAAAGGTCTTATTTTGAGGGGTCTAAAGGATTAGAATTATCATAAACATACCTTTTCACAGATAGGTGGGACTGAAGAGGGTAATGCTTTGACATAGCTTTTACTCAGTGCCTGACATGTTTGTGCTGGGGATTTTTCATTGAGCCCCATACCCATTAACTGATTTTAGCCAGTGGAAGGCAGAATCAGCATTCCCATCAGCCCACCCATTGGCAATACCGTTGGCTGACACTAACTGGACAAGATATACCAATGCACAATGCTATTGGACCACTGACACTGGGGGGCGTTCCCATGTCATCCTAGAATTCACTCTTAGATCCTAAGATATGTTGGTTCCAAGGTGGCCATCTTAGTGTTGTAATATCTTAAGACACAATAGGAGGGCTAACTTAGGAGAAAACATTAAACTAGATTTAGAGGGTTTTGTATCTTAGGAAATTAGTTGTTTCTTATCTTAGTACAATGGAAGGATGACATTGGGACCAAAATATCCTAGGATTATTTTGTGACAAAATTCAAGATATGATAATTGTCTTAAGATTACATTGGAACACCCCCCTCCCCCAATTGATGACAGCCACAAGGATCCATATTAAGCATGTTTGAAAATTTGGCTGGCATCAGCATCGGCCGTCAGAATCGGTATGGCATTTAAGGGATAAAGGGTACTTTAGACATCTTAGGGGGATTTTTAGGATTAAAGGTACATCTTTAGGGCATCTCTGGGAGATCTTTGTGTGATCTAAGGGTGCATCTTTGTAGAATCTGAAGTGCAACTTGGGCACATTTTAGGGGAATCTTCATGTGATTTTGGGTGCATCATAGAAGCATCTTAGGTGCATCTTAGGGAATTATTATCAGATCTTACAGAGTTGCTACTCAGGAAATATCCAGAAATTAGGGAGGATATTTCCAGATTTTTAGTTCAGAAACTAAAAAGGTGAAAATTTTCACCAGGAAACATATATTTAGGGTTTAGATAGCTTGGAAACGATAAAGGCATACATTGAAAAGCAGGACTGGTGACTTGGGTTGAGAACAAAACTCATTTTCATACTGAACTGGCAAAAATCTGGAAATCCAGAAAAAAAAGGGTAAATGATATCTCTGCTCTATCGAACATCTTAGCTGCATCCAAGGAACATCTTAGATGTATCTTAGGTGAATTTTCTTACCTTAGATGCAGCTTAGGGACAAGTTAATAGCATCTTAGGTATATCTAAGGGGATCTTATGACCATCATATGGAATGCTTGCAGTGTTGGATACCAACATGTTAATATCTGAAATACAAATTGCTTGCGGTGCAAGAGCACCCAAATGGATCCCAAACAGATAGTGGAATATGGGTTTTAGGTGCATTTTAGGGCCATCTTAGGTAAACCTTACGGGGATCCCAGACATATCTTAGATACATCTTTGGGCCTTATTGTAAGAGAGATTAGCTGGTTGTCAAATCAAGCATCTATACTGGACATAAGTCATATCCTTGTGATGACTATCCTTCAGACCTCTTTCTTGAGACTATAGATGAGATCTATACACCCTATAGATGTTATAAGCTGTACTTTCTTGGACTTGAAAAGCTGTACTACTGGTTCCTATGTTGAAAGAAATAAAAGGAAAACAAAATTGTGATTAATTTTTAGGTCATCTTTGGTCTCTATGCCAACTGGGTAACCAAGGCAACCCATTTCAGTCTTCTATGCCATAGAATTAGTTGAGTGCATCCATTTGACATGACATTTGTGTTTCTATCTTGTATATTAAGAAAGATATAGCCCAAATACTGATGAATTTTAGCTAACCTGATTTTTGGGTGGTTTCCATGGAAACCAGTTATTTATCATATTTCCTACAATGGTTTTGAAATAAATCACCCAAATCTTTAAGGAAGAGTATTTACCCCTATGATGCAATAGTTGGTGGTTGGTTATACTTTAAATTTATGGTTGCTATGGTAACAGAAACAGCAGGGAAACTCAAATTTATGGTAAATTTTGAGGTTATTTGTGGTTGCCATGGCAACTGAGTATCCAAGACAACCAATTTCAATATACTATTCAATAGAACTCTCAGAGTGCTTTAATTTGATGTTTCACTTGTGCTTCTATCTTGATTATTAAGGAAAATACGGCCATTTTAGTCTGTATTTTGAGAGACCTTTAAGTTTTTTTTGGTGGTTGCCATGGAAACTAGTAATTTATCATATTCTATGCTCAAGATATTTCAGTACAAACCCCAAATCTACATAAAATAGACTAATACACTTCAGATAAGATAGATTGTACTCTGTTATACCCTAAAATCTATGCTCTTGGTTGCCATGGTAACGGGAATAGTAGGGAAAGTGAAAAAAATGGTCATTTTTGAGGTTGTTTTGGGTCACCATGGCAACCAAGTAACAGAAACAACCAATTTCAGTTTCTTATCCATTGTAACTCTCAGAGTGCTTCAATTTGACATATCATTTGTGTTTCTATCTTGTATATTAAGAGAGATACTGCCCAAATACTGTTAAATTTGAAATAACATGAATTTTGAGTCGTTTCCATGGAAACCAGTCATTTACTGCATTCTTTGTCATTGTTTTGACAAAAAACACTCATCTCCATGTAGAAGGGATATGTACTCTTGAGATGAGATATGTTGTGCCTTGATAATCCCATATTTGCGGTTGCTATGGTAACAAGAAGAGAAGAGAAACTGTAATTATGGTCAATTTTGGAGTTATTTTTGGTGACCATGGCAACCCAGTAACCAAGACAACTGATTTCAGCCTTCTATCCCATAGAACTCTAGGAATGCTAAATTTTGATATCTCACTTGTGCTTCTACCTTGAAAATTAAGGAAACTATGTCGAAAATACTGTTGATTTCAGAATTACCTGATTTTTGGGTGGTTGCCATGGAAACCAGTCATTTACTATATTCCGGAACGCACTTTTTTTAGTACAAACTATCAGGCCATGAAGTTCAGATATTTACCCATCCAATGATATACAACATGCTTTGTTATACCTCGGGTTGGGGTTTTTCCTTAAAGGGAGGGGCCAGTGACCAAAAATTGGTAAACTGTCGAGATCCTTACCATCCAGGGAATAACCATACCAAATTTTATACTTTTATCTCTATTAGTTTTTATTTTATGCACATTTTTGTGTATCAAACTTAGTTTCTCCGCCTGCATCTGACAATGCCTGCATAGACCATTTATCTGTTTGTGACGTCACAAGCAGAACAGTTGAAAAAATATAAAACTAAGAAAAAATGCAAAAAGAAATTTGTCAAATGTTCTTTACAAGTCTAAAAGAGATTAAAATCACAAAATTAAATGATTCATAAAAGAAAATGTGAAAAAATATAATTATTATGGAATTTAGAAATTTGAAATTTGAATATAACTGTCATTTTGTGTGACGTCACACACAGATTTGTGTTTTCCTGATGAACAGAGGAATATGAGGTTTCTTAAAGTTTGAGCCCATCTGTCACATGAACCAGTCAATTATTTTCATTAAAACTTGGTATATTTCTCTACGAGCATTAAATCTAAAGTGTTAACTGTAAAATAAGCAGAACTTGAATTTCACTGGCTCCTCTCTTTAAATAAGGCTCTTTTTGAGTTTGGCCGCTCTACTATTAGTACTGGGTTCTCACTACTATTGCATAAAAGCAATACTATAATAAGAAGACATAATTATGTAGTATTGCACAAAGGTAGAAGTTAACGTTTGCTTTGTGCATGTCTAGTGAATTAGTGTGAGAGTCACCAGATGAATATACATATAAAGAATTCTTCCAAATTACTTAGGTTCAAAACGTATAAAGACATATAGTGGCCGACAATGATCATCGGGACACACTTTCCCGCAAGCACTGAGGCCCTGGGAAAAATCAATATTAGACTGCATTATAAGTGAGAGTGTAGGAGAGTCGGGGCAGAGAGAACAGTAGCACTTGGATCAGACGAATCGGGAGATTCGGAAGGGGTTCGGATAGCCATACAATCGTGGGACATCTGGTGACTCATACTAAGCCTTTACGAGAAGGCCGGAGGCGAGAGCAAGCGGACTTTATGGAGGAAACTTGCATCCCTCATACTGAACTGTAATACCTTGGATCATTGCCTTCATGAGCGGCTGTACGCTTCACTATAACCACCAATAAACTTACCGCACTGCTAAACGTTGTTCATGTTATGGATTGAGCCCCCATACCGTGGACTCGCTCGCCACTCGACTAGCCCTCCCAGTAAAGACGATACCAGTTGTACTACCCATCTTTGATAATGCACGGAAATGATAACTAACACCCCAAACAAACAATAGCGTTCATCGTTACTAATTTCGTTGAGTGTCCATGTCTCGACTCTCATTTCAGTAATCCGCTGGAAGGGTATTCTACCGAGTATTCGCTTACGTGTCGTCTGCAGTTGCGCAAGCTGTAGGGGATCCAGGCTCCTTTCGTTTGAAACGCACAGTCACAACCTATCCTCAGTTTAGCGAAATATTCTATTTTCTTTGTTACCGGTGGTTTGTTACCGCAAATGAGTTGTCCTTCCGTTTCCACACTTACAAGTAACATGTGCCCATCATCCAAATAGATTGCCATCTCCCCAAAGTCAGGGTTTAGCAGATAGTCCAACTCACATTTCGCCTTGACAATGTCGTGATCGCTTCTCAAGAGAGCGGCTATACAGGTGTTTTCCGTGCTCTGTTTCATGTAGGGTACGTCCTTACACAGTAATAATGTGCGTCCATAGCACCCGGCAAAGTCTGAGCTAGGCATTGGGATGTAGTATGTACCACTCAGCGATACTGCGACCTGCAGGGGTAATCCTACGATTTGTAAGGCATCGCAATCAGGCGGACCTTGAATAGTTACTGGCACCGGGAAAGTCTGGACCTTATATATCCTGAATAAATGTTCCTCCGACACTAATGGAATCCTTATATACACATGAATATGCGTGATTTCACCTTTAGTTTTGCCTCGCATGAACATCGGGTTTGTGTTGTCATAGTAAAATGATGGTTTAGTGAACGCCACTCTAAAGCAAGGATAAACCCTTTTGAGATAGTCGTCCACGGTCTCAATAGCTTGACGTAACGCCGACTGTGGCACCAGTTCCTCTGACAGTTTCCCTTGTAACAGAGATTGCGTACCCATTTTGAAAGCTATCGTCGTCTCATCAAGTCCATCAAGTAAACGATCACTCCTAACCGATCCTCATAGATAATTGAGTTAAACATATCCTGCAGCGTCAGGGCCTGTAGGTGATCAGCGTCCACCAACAGCCTTTCCCTGAGGCTATTATTTCACAACAGTTTCTAGATCGGTGTTCGTTCCCCACAATTCATCGCCCATAACATCAATCAACGCCCTATTTGACTCAACATCTTCTGCTGTGGCGGTCCCAAATAAATGATAGCTTGCTTTTCCTATAAAGTCTAGTAAACCTTGTTTTGACCAATTCTTCGGCAAGTGTTTATTATATTCTGAATCATCAATTCGAGGTAGTGCTGCTAGTGTTTCCGCAAGTTCCCTAGTGTGCGCGGCACTTAGGGATTCTGCGGTGGCATTTAGCCATCTTTTGGTGTGAGTTAACTGGTAACAGGTAGTTCTGTCAATAGTTCGTCACCTGTTGTCAGCAGTCATCCAACACCACTGAGTTGTGTTGAGGGAGCGGTGCATTTGTGATTCCTCCCTTGGGACCGTTATTTTGAACCCCTGTAACATGTGCGTGACATCGGCGGTAGACATTAATCTGCCTGGTTTTAGTACTACTCCATATTGTTCTCTACTTAATGTATCGGCGTACATTGCGTCGCCTCCCGCGGCTCGGGGCTCCTGCGCGACCCCTCGCATATAGGGTATCGCGATAAGCCCCACCACCATTACTACTACTAGTGATAACTTCGCCATGGTGCCAATTTGTTGTATATTCGATTTCACAACACAGTACTTTAGCAATTACTGTTATCTTCCATGAATTACTGCTTTTGTTCACACATCACGGTTTCACTACACAGTTCCACACTTTTGGAGTATTAATTAGACTTTAACACTCGTGTTCAATAGTTCTATCCGATAAGGCCAGTCTTTTTCCCATGTTTTTCCCGTGATACCGATTTAGGTGCCCCTTAAGCACGACGGGCAGCAGCATGTTCCATTCGGTCTCATCATATATCGGTGTCGTCCGATGCACTTAGGCATATAAGGAAAAGTCAGCACCGTTCCTCGGCTACAATCAAATCTCAGTCCCACCTTCGGTGTTCCTGCGTACCTGAACTGAGTCGCCTCACGGGATAACACAGGCACATATACAATGTGAAAGTCCTTGTCCAAATTAAAGTGTTCAATAAATGGACATACTAATAGCGGTGCGTGTTCGCCTGCTTCACTCTGTCTCAGTATGGGTTGTCCGTCCGGTGCCCATACTCTTCCATTTCCGAACATGCTGTGTCATGGTAGTTATCCCATGTTGGTGTTCACAGAGAAGAGTTGATCACTGCCGGTAAGGGTAACCAACTCTTGCTTCACTAAAGCTAAAGTCCTAATACTAATTTGGTTATTGAGTATGGGTAGTCTTCCATAGTTGTCGTTCGTTGTCTATGGGAGTCCACTGCGCACTGACCATCCCGCATGACGGTCGGTCGTTATAAGCATGCTCCGCACCTGCCTACCGTTTGCTTTCTGTTCCATGTTATGGCCTTGACGTCACCACTCCTGTGGCTTAATGGCTTTTACGGTCCTTCTCCGCCCGTCCATGATGCTTATGCTTATTGTTTCAAATATGATAAGGGTATGTTACTGGTCGTTCTAGATACTTTACAATAGGTATCAGTTTCCACGTTTTAGCGAATATGGCACAACAGCGCATATGTACGTGAGTGTGCACGCACACGCACATCTATCGCCATCATTGCATCTCCATTCATTTTCATTATATATATATATATTTTTTACTTGAGAGAGAATGTTAGTCATATTCCTTTCAGAGAATGCAGATCCAGGATCGCTATTTCCCGATACGGCCGCCTATTTATTCGTCATTAGTAATTTCTCTGTAGTTCATAGGCTTCTTTTGTCGTAGGTTATAGTGAGGATTTCTTGTAATGTTTTCTGAGATGGGTGGTTCCGTATTTGATTCCGCCACCACGTTATTGTGGGACCCTGACCGTACCAACTGCTTCCTGGGTCTTCCTCTCATGCGAGGGACCCTGCCCTTTACTTCGGGTGAACATAGGGGTTTGATAGCATTAATAGGGACATCATTATCAGGTTCACCCGTTATATCCCCGGGCATTGCTGGTAACGGCGGGTCTCGGGGGGCGGTCCTGGCAGCTTCCCCTGATGGCTCGGCAGCAACAGCGTCCTCACTCGTCCCGGGCTCCTTACTGCTTTCCAGGACAGTCAAGGTTTCGTAATTTGGCGCCTCTTTTCGATTGGTATCGTTCTGGACCAAGGCTTCACCGCCAGCTGTGGTGAATGCCCCCGTGGTAAGGGCCCCACCTGCGACAGGTTCGGATGCGTCCTCGCCCGGGCTTGGCTGGGGTTGGTCCTGCTTTTGCTGTATGACGTTTGGTTCATTGGGCACGTTATGCTTAGTAACTGGTTTTAATATAACGGGGTTCCAGGGGACGTATGCGCGTTTTAGTTTTGAAATATTTACCAGATGTGGGATTTCTTTTCCCGTAGCCAAAGACATTAGCCTCACTACGTGATCAGCTTTCACCTCCTCAATCCTATATGGGCCTCGGTATCTGTTTGAGAATTTAGACACTCTATTACTTGCGCAAAACGGATCGTACATACACACTAAATCTCCAGCGTAAAATACTACTGGATTGGCTTTCTTATCTATTCGTTTGCGCAAGTCCTCCTCATAGGCGTTAGTAACGTCTTCAGCCATATTCCGAATCAGAGCCATGTTGTACCTGATACTAAGGAAAGCTTCATTGTCATTTAGGGATGTTGGACTTTTGTTATGGGTCGGAAATCCCATGCTAACGGGATCCATCCCAAACAGTAGGGAGTATGGTGTGAAGCCCGAGCGCACACTTACAGTGGACCTTAAATTCCACAGCGCTATTGGGATTAGGTCAGGCCACACACTGTGGTCTTCCGACACATAGCATGCTATCAGATCTTCTAAGCTCTTATGCATTTGCTCTACACGGGTGTTGCCCGTGGGCATTCGTCTGGTGGTGAACGTTTGTTTGCACCCTACTCTAGTGGTTACCTCATTGAAGAACTCCGACAGAAATGTCACTCCCCTGTCTGAATGTAACCTATCCACACGACCATATCTGCACACTATCTCGTGCAGAAACAGTTTAGCAACTGTAGCTGCGGTGGAGTCTTTGGTGGGAAAAGCCTCCGGCCATCCCGTTAGTAGGTCTATAAACGTCATAATATACTTGGACCCGTCCTTCGCCTTAATAAACGGTCCAATAAAATCACATTGAACCCATTGCCACGCCCGTTGTGGGTGCTCCCAGAATTTAGCTAAGGCTTTAAAGTGCGGGGGTCTTTTTCGCAGCGCACATACGGCACAGGATTTAACATAGTCTACAATATCATTAAACATGTTTACCCAATAGAATTTTGACGTTATCTTTTGAGTTAAGGTGTCTACTCCAATGTGTCCCCCTGCTAATATATCATTATGGAGCAAGTTTAGAATTTTCGACTTCATAGATTGCGGCACTACTATTCTAGGTATTAGCTGGACATATTTAACATTATTCTTACTCTTAGGAACTGAAAATTTACATAATACTCCAGGCGAAATTAACCCCATTGAGTCTGCCTTCGCTATCACAGTTCTCGCTTGTTCATGTGATTCGGGCAACGTATCATTTCGGATGTATTCTATCATTTCCCTACACTCTTTGTCTTTAGCCTGTTCCACAATTAATGCAGAGAAGTCTATTTCTGTTTGAATGGTATTTACGGCCATTAGTTCGCATCCTACCTCCGGCTCAAATTTGGACATGGGTCGTTTGGCCTCTTCTTCCTGCACTCTTGATAAATAATAGGGTAAGTAGTGAGTGGCTCCTGGCTTGTGTTTTATCTCAAAATCAAAATCAGTTAATGCTAAGGCCCATCATTTTAGTCTAGTGGATGGAGCCTTGTATGCATTCTGTAATAGCGGAACTAATGGTTTATGGTTGGTGACTATCGTTACCTTCGCCCCTTGCAACATATCCTCATAGTTTTTCAGTGCTTTTACTACTGCTAACGCCTCCTTCTCCGTGACTGTATAATTCAACTGGGCATCCCTCAGTGCACTACCCTAGAACGCAATCGGGCGGTACAGCTCCTTCCGCCGGTGGGAGATAGCTGCGCCGCACGCCGAGTCTGACGCGTCGGTTAGCACATAGAAATGTCCTCCGATCTCCGGATGGATTAGGAGAGGTGGGGTTGTCAGGCTTTCTTTGATTTTCTGGAATGCTTCTTCACATTCTTCAGTCCATTCAAAAGGTATTCCTACTTTTAGTAGCCCATTAAGAGGTACACTAATTGCCGCGAACTTTGGCACGAACAATCGATAATAATTACAATGTCCCAAGAAGGACTTAACCGTTTTTACGTCCCGTTTTTACCGCGGGGTGTTCCTTTGTCAGACATACGTTTAGGATTCAGGAACCGTCGTGCCTGCCCTTCTTCGCCCGGCGCAACTTTTCCTCCTTCACAAAAGGCCAACACATCATCAGGGGCGACTATTAATGGTTTATTTAAGGGGTTTAATATTTTAAGCCACCATTGTCTACCTTCTAAGTTTACTCCTCCTTTCACGACTACAGGAGCAGTTACCGAGGGTTCGCAATAAACCGCATGGCCCCTCGGTACACTGTCTGGATACCAGCTTACCACAGGTATAATTCTTTCTGTACTCGGCATTATTTCCAAACTTTCGACACTAGATATCGGATTTCCACAAAACACTCTTACCGATGGTCCCGGCAGTGTGACATCCGTTCTCAGGGCCATTAATAGACTTCTACCTACCACCATGTCGTGACATAAGGCATCAACAACATGAAAAACAAAAAATACTCTCGATCCCCCAATCTTAACTTTGAGTCTAGCTGTTTCTAGAATGTGTTGTGTTGAGTTGTTTGCCAAATTTACTCTTTGCACAATAAAATATGTCATGTATGCAGGCTGAGTCCAACTGCTCTTTAAACCGTTTTGATATAAAGCAATCACTAGCCCCGGTGTCCAACAAGGCCTTAATTTTCATTGTACCTATCTCTACTCCTAAGAGAATTGGGCAATTGTTATTAGTCTCGGTCCGTCCGCCAAATACAATTCAGCTTCTACTGGCGTGGCGGACCTCCTTCCCAGTTTCCCCGGCTTTGGCTGATTCTCCGGGTGGTGGGCTGAGTGAGCGCTTGCCACCGCTCTAGCAGCTTGGCGCATCTCCGCCAGTCTCGCCTGCAACCAAGCGCAGGAGTCGGTATTATGTGTTCCGCTTTCAAGTATCGTACAATACCTACCCCCGTATCCTCTATTGTAATAATTTCCTTCCTGAAAGTTCTTCCTTTTCTCATAGCTCCCATAATTAGGTACTTTAGTGTCATCCCTAAAGGTTACTCTTGGTCTCGCAAATGCCACTGGGCTAGGAGTGTTGCTCCTAGTTTGTGGGATTTGGGACCTGTTCTGTTCCCTTCTGGGATTCTGGTTCGTTTGCCAGGTTCCTGTCTACCATTCCCTCCTTTCAGGACCCGGGCTATACCTTCCCATGTTATTCCTGTCCATTCCACCTTCTTTCCTCACACTACCCCCTTTTGCTTGACTATTTTCGGTTATATTCCAGGATCTTGTTTCCTTGAGTGCAGCTATTAAGTTTTCAAATTTACTAACAAGCAGCCTCTCGCCGGCGTCGAGTGTATCCACTCTATTACTCTCAGCTTTAGTGGTATTGGCCACAGCCAACGACCTACTCCCTTTTTTCCCTTTTTCTAGCGACTCCAACCGAGTCGCCGCTTGTACAGCGTCATCAAACCCCTCAGGGTTGATGATCGCCACTTGTTTAGCAATGGACGGTAATAATTTGTCTATAAATACCGCCAGAATAACACTATCTTCCACCCCAGCTAGAAATTGTTGCTGTCTCAAGCTACCCACAAACTCTATCACTGTCTGGTCATTTGTTTGTTTCATATTTACGATATCCTTATACTTTTGCCACGAGGGTCTCTTGTCCCCGAAGATGGCGACCATGGCTTCCTTAAGATGGGCCACTGAGTCTATCTTTCCATCTTCCAGTGTTCACCCAGTCACGGGCTTTGTCGTTTAGCCCATGCATGGTCATGATTAGTGTTTTTGCTTCATCCCAACCATATATTTTTTTCATGTTTGTTATGCCCGCGAAGTATTGGTCTACCCTTTCACCGGTCTTGCCTGCGAATTCAGGAAGTTTTAAGCTAGGACCACCCCTGTCGGCCATGGTAAAGAGTTGGCGGTTTATTACTTTATCTACGTTTTCTGGATTTTTTAGCGCGTTTGATGTCCCTGGTCTTGGTGTTAGGAACGGATCGACCACTATACCCCTGCCCCTTCTTTGTCTTACACGCACACTAAGTGCTTTTACACGCTCCTCAAATCGTTTTAGGGCTCCTCCCATTGCGGCAGCTGCTCCGGTGCTTGGGGTAGTGGTGTTCGGTAAGGATACCCCTGTGATCCGTTCTATGGCTTTACGACGGGAAGGTGCTGGACTTTCTACGTGCCCCCAGTCTTCTTCCTCCGTAGACGAGGTATCTCCCTCACCTCCGGGTTTGGCCAAATATCCCGAAAGCTTTGGAGCGGTTACTTCCCAACCTGACAAGTCTACCAAATCCTCCCCAGATGACTGTTCTGTTGAAGTGGACTGGTTTTCCTGTTCTGTTAGGGTTAGTTTGAGAGTCTCCTCTCCTTTTTCTACCTCGTGGTGACTTTTGTTGGGTAGTTTGCCCTACCTTTGATGGTGTTTTCTCTTCTTTTTGGGCTTGGTACTTAACTCCCAGTTTATATGGCACAAATGTTCCTCTGCCTCTTAGTTGGTATCCCTGTGGCCACTCCGGTCTTGCGGCTCCTGTTGCGACTGTCAGTTGATCAGGCCGATCATCGCTTTCTCTCAATTTGTCTGTGCCGGGCTTTCGCTCGGCTCCCAAGGGCGGCCTAGCTTCAGAGGCAGGGCCAGGAAACATGTAGGCGCAATACAACGTAATCCACCCTTATCGCTATTCAGGTATTTCTCCACCAATTGAACGCTATTGGTTTGTTTATGGTTAATTATAGTTATAGTGCATTGTCCGAGATAATTACTGTCATTGATATTATTCCTAATGGGTGCTAGTCGAGTGGTAAGTAAGTCCACGAGATGGTCGCTTAATCCATAACATGAACAACGCTTGGCAGTAGGGTCAGTTACGGTGATGCATACAATTGCCAGTGATCCGTATTATCCAAACGCTAATGATCTCTCTCCCTCTCTTACACTGCGTTCCCGCTCTTATAGCAGTCTGGTATTGATTTTACCCCAGGCATTGATGCCTGTTGGGAGGTGTACCCCGGTCAGCACTGTCATCAGGTATATTTACACCTACCAGCAGCACCCGCCATATTTATACTAGGTATTGTCATAAGCTAGGTAATTTGGAAGAATTCTTATTATCCTCTTGTATTCAACTGGTGACCTTTACACTATTTCAATTATCATGCACAAAGTAAATGATTTAATCTCTACCTTTGTGCAACATTAAAAAAACTAGATTGATCATGTAGGGTTAGAATTATAATGTATGGTCATTGATAAGGGAAGAAAAACATTCCATTGATAGAATTATGGTGGTACACATTAAAAAAACAAGATTTGTCATGTAGGGTTAGAATTATAATGTTTGGTCATTGATAAGGGAAGAAAAACATTCCATTAATAGAATTATGGCGGTACAAGTGTAAGCAAAATTATTAGAAAACAAATTCCATTCTCAGATTCTCCAGGAAATCTCCCAGATATCTCCACCCCTCTCCCGAAGGCGTCTGAAAACATGGAGGAGACAAACGACTACCGTTTGTCTGCGCAAGCAAGTGCCCAAGCAAGTGTGTCTCCAGCACTCATCAGACGTGAGTTAATTTCTAAATTATGCAAGTAATGAAGTTAGAATATTCTGTCATAGTATTACTTAGACCAAGGTAGAAATGCATTCCAAAAAAATACTATTGGTTATAACCTCCATATTATCCATTCTGTATTTATAGGCCTTCTTTATAGGCCTTCTCCGCCGTCTGCAAATAAAGAATGGGTTCATGTTAAAAAAACTAGATTTATCATGTAGGAAAGGCGCCCGTCGGGGACAGCCGGTTACGTATTTAGACAGCGCTTACTTTCATCCCAGACCGATCGAACTCTACAAAGAGAGGCTTATTCCTTGGTCACATATTTAAACAGCACTAACGGGATGGGACGTCTAAATAAAATAAAAAAAGATAGCGGGTTATATTATATATAAATGCTTACACCTACACAGAAAAAAAAAAGTCAAAGCTAGGCCCCACAATTCAAGGGTTCTGCCCTCGCCGGCCCTCCTCTAGGACTGCGCTAGGCCTAACAGGCTAGGGAAAAAAGTGAAAAGTGAAAGTGGAATTTTTTTTTTAAGAGTGCTATGAGAGGAGTGGGGTTTCTAACATTCATCTCACAGCACCCAGGTAGCTGGGGGCCTAAGGCCAATTGATTGAGTGCTCTGTACAAATGAAGGTAATGAATTCATTGGATACACTACCCAGCTACCCGAAAGTACATTCCCATCTCTCAGTATATATACAGTGCCTCCCTTTCACCCAACAGGAAAGGTGTCTAAACCCCACATGTAAGCAGTTATCCACTACTGCAGCACCAAACTCAGTTTTCTAGTGAAAAGTTAACATTGGTTTGATAAATAGAATAAAAATAAGTCATTTTGGTACAGTGTATACTCTGCAGCTAGTGGTAAGGAATAATTTTACAGAATATTCACCGAATGTTTGCCGGTCGTTTGCCGAAGCTTGTGCCCGGCGGGCGCCTCTCTTTGTATAGTTCGATTGGTCTGGGATGAACGAAAGTGCTGTCTAAATACGTAACCAAATGTCTTTTATTATTTTATTTAGATATGCTGTTTAAATAAGTGACCAAAGATTGCTGTCTAAATACGTGAAATTGCAAGGAGCTTGTGCCCGGCGGGCGCCTCTCTTTATATAGTTCGATCGGTCTGGGATGAACGTAAGCGCTGTCTAAATACGTAACCCGTTGTCTTTTATTATTTTATTTAGATATGCTGTTTAAATATGTGACCAAGGATTGCTGTCTAAATACATGACAATGCAAGGAGCTTGTGCCCGGTGGGCGCCTCTCTTTGTAAAGTTCGATTGGTCTGGGAGAAAGAAAATTCCGGATATTGCATCTTTCCATAATAAAAGACGTGAATTGTGGGCGGGGTTTAGGTTTTCCACAATATACCAAATTGTATTATATTAATATTATTATAAATCATTTTTATTACATTTTCCAGTGGACATTGAATACGGCTTCAAAACTTTGGGGGCTGCAATGCGCAACCTGAAGACTGATACAAGAGTAATAGCTCGAATTGGTGAGGAAACAACTGTGATAGCCACCGATACGAAGTCAGTAGCGCAACAATGTCTGATGTAAAGCAATCGAAACAAGATTTGGTAGAAGTGAAGGTGTCTAGTGAGACCGCAAAGAACGATACTCATGTGCTAAAAGGACAACTGGGTATAGTCACATCCGACGTTCAGGACGTTAAGGTTGACGTCGCAGATTTCTCATCAGATGTTCATGCGCTGCAAGAAGACGTGACCCTGATAAAAAACGACATGCAGGATATCGCAACAGACCTACGTACGGTGAAAAAAGATGTGCAGAACACAAAGGTAGCTCTCTCAATGGTCAGTGGAGATTGTAAGAATATCCAACAGGAGCTAGTACGACTACATTCCAAGCTTGATCTTCTCCTACAGCAATCACCACAAAGTCTTGGACAAGTCACTGTAGATGTAGATGTCAAAGACGAGGATCAACAAAATGACGTGAATGTGTCGGTCTCTTCACCTCTTCCCACATCAATCAGTGTGCCCACAACAGGTAATGTGGAAACAACACATAATGTGGAAGGTAGTGAAGCTGCTCAGCTGAGTATACTCCCTCCTCTGGCGAGGAATGTTGTGCTTCCTGCGCTTGGGAGGGATGTTGCCTCAGCAGTTTTGGCAGAACCTGTTACTGTGACTGGATCTTCTTGCACTACATCGACTACTCGGTCAACACCACAAACACAAGGTGTGAGAGCAACGTATTTTATGTCCACACCTGTGGGCGTCACTAAAGTCAGAAACGGTGGTACTGTTACAGCATCTTCTACAGTCACTGCTGAGACTCCCCCTCCACGGAGTCTCACATCCACACCTGCTCCTGCAACGGCATGTGCTACGTTAACAGCATCTGCTCCCGTGACCGCTACTACTGTGACCGCATCTACTAGAGTGACCGAATCTGCTAGTTCATTTGCTAGTACCACATCTCCTCCTGTCACTGAATTTGCTGCTTTTGCCCCATTTTCTCCTCTTACCGCATCTGTAGCTGCATCAGCTGCTCCCCCTACGACATACCCTCCCACTCATGTAGACAATCCTCTCGTGAAAGTTACAGAAGTACCTGCAGATACTGTGGAAGACCTGAAGGACATTATTACAGAACAAGTGGTCGAAGTTGTGGGAGAGATTTATGCTGAAACAATTACAGGTTACCCTGATTTGATGGGAGTAGATGCTGGGGCTGTTGCTGATGCGGAGTCTTCAGTTAAGCCTGAGAATGCACAGAATGAGGATGATGCACAGTGTACAGTTAAGCCAGAGAATGCACAGAACGAGGATGAAGGTATGCCTTGGCCCATACCACCAGCACTGCAGGTGGCCAGAGAAATGCCATGCCATGTAACACGAAGTGTGGAAACTGACAGTGATGGTAGTACGTGCGGTACACGCCGGTCAAACTGGCCAAGAAAGCCCACCAGAAAGATGAAGCGTTAAAAAAGTACATAATAGTGAGAGTCACAAGATAATGAATCTGTTAAAAAAAAGAGTGATTTTTGGATTGACGTATAATGTGGGCATTTCTTTGGTATCTGTCTTAGAGAAATTACTGAAGATGTAGATTTTTGTCTTTTTCTGTAATTGAGCAGCACATGGAAGGTGTATGGAGACTATGATTCTATATATATTTTGAACTTATGCTTATGTTTAAACGTAATCAAGGCATTCCTAAATTGTTAAGGCTGCTGTTTAGAGTTTACTGTATAGGCACTCCTAAGTACTGTATGTCTAACGTCATTGTGTGGTATTTCCTTACTTTTATTTATTTTATTTATTTCTGTTCTGAAGATTTGGGGGCCAATCTGAAATGTGGTTCCCAATAAGTAGTTGTAGTTGGTTGTATGCTTCTCTCTTCAGACTGTTCCTCTTGAGCTATGTGGTGCGGTGCTAAGTAGATTAGAAAAAGTAAATTGTATGTATATGAAGCTTTTGAAGTCCATGTGAACGCGATGTATAAATGATGATCATATAGTTGCATATATATTGGAATATATATATAGACATAAATAATCACATATATATATTTGTATCCTTCTCTCTTATATATATATATAAATATAATCCAATATATATAATGGTCAGATTATCGCAAAGTGTGTGACTGTTAGATGTTTTGAAAGGTTACGGTTTCAGAAAGTTACATGTTCGTTTATCGTTTCTTCAGGAAGGTTTGCATGTTAAATCATGTTTAGCTTGTTGTGTATTACAGGGCAGTATCATAATTCAAAGCGAAAGGTTAAATTACGGATTTATAGGAAGGAACCATTTATGGGAGGATTTATATGGAAAGTTGTGCGTAAAGATATAACAGATGGTATTTCCCAAAAAAGTAATAAAACCTAATTACAGCCCAATCAATGTCTTACTCCTAATATTTATGGCAAGGTTAGAATTCTGTAAAGACGTGATAGTAATAATAAAACAAATTCGAAGTTACAGTTATATGGTGAAAACGTAGCTTTTGTTACAAAACATGTACCAAATAAAAGTTAATCCAATGTGAATTAATCATCGCATCTCATAATTACAAAGGAATTCCAAATTGATTGATCTTCATGTAATTTCAATTGTTCACCTTTTCATCAATTAAACATATACTTCACATTCAGTAAATGATGTCATAGATTGGTACTTGGAAGTGGTTACAAATCTTAAATCACACAATCTAATTTCATACAGTATTCAAAAATTCATCTCATCATTTTACTGTATGTATATCCCGTCATAAATCTATACTTGAAAATGGTTACAAATTTTAAATCACACAATCTAACTTGATAGAGTATTCCATAATTCAGATCATTTTACTATAAAGTACATTCCGACATACAATATTTCATCCATTGAAGATTTGCTGTTTCAAACTTTCAAATTACACTTGTGCAGAGTATTCCATAATTCACATCGTTTAACTTGAAGTAAATGCCGATCTGAAATATTTCATTAAATCATGATAGTTACATGATTCCAAATTGGAAAACACACAAACTTCTAACAATCTGGTTCACACAAAGCTTCCATAATAGTTAAGGGTAGTTGATCAAATGCAACAAATTAACTGTAAGTGTAATGTCAGGTCGATTTTCTTAGATTTTTTTTAGCGACGGCGTCTTTGATGGAGTGTTGGGCAAGGGCCACCGTAGTTACGGAAGATGTACCGTGCCCTTTTCACAAACCCTTCACGGTAGAGTGCAGACTTGGTGTTCTGGCACAACTGTGGATCAGATGCCCCTTCCGTCCTTCTTGAGCATTGAGCCTGACGCATAGAGAGCAGTATGCGGAGCCGTGCCTCCTCTTGTATCAGGTCTTCCATGTTGGGGTCCTTGCTCTCCCCTGGTCTTATGGTGCGCACCCCCCAGTCGATGCAGAGGTTGTGGAGCGTACAACAAGCCTCCACCACCCAAGACGAACGCATCGGATCGAACTCTAGCACGCCCCCACCCTGTTTCGACAGGCATCTTTGAAAGTAAATGAAATAATTTTTTTTAATTTATGGGGAACAAATACAAAATTAGATTTTTTTTTTAATTTATGGGGAAAAGAATATCGAAGGGCAAAGTATAGATTGTTTTTTTTTAATTTAGGAAAGAATTCTATTCTATTATATATTAAGTAACAGAAAAAATAATTGATACAAACCTCCAACGCATCTTCAGTTGGCCGATTGCCTTTCAACTAAGTTGCGGGCGCTTATGTGCTGCATCTGGTACTTCAGCTCGTGCCTCGGAAGAGTCTGAATGGTTTGGTGTTTGAAGGGAGTCAGGACTTGGGGATTCAGACCATACCTATTTTCAAAAAAGAATGTGGAAAAGAATTAATGAAAGCAACTAATAATAGAACTATATATATAGAACTTTATTGTAATTAAACTGTTGTCTGTGGGTTTGATTTAAGTAGAATATGTGTGATATTTAGACAGCACTTTTTTACATTATACCTAATACATAGCTATATATATACAAGTTAAATGAACGAACCCGCTGTCTCCTAATAGGAAATAATCCCCCAGATGGTCCGTTCCCAGGATCTTGGCGCCGAATGTGGAATGCTCTAGAATGTACTGGTCATGGTTTGAGCCTGCCATAGAGGTTTCCACAAACGTAAAGTGTTGTTCGTGGTCTGTGACCAACTGCAAGAAAGATAATATTTATTTTCATTTATGGAAGTAATGGAATATTATGCTTTCATTTATGGAAGCATTGGCCGAAATAGAATGTCACGGTATTGTGTAGCATTTCACAGGAAAAAGGCTAATTTGAATTATTATTATTTGTTTGTAATCTTTATTGTAGACTGTTTTTTTGAATGTTTCCATAATTACCATTCTATTTATTTATAGAGGTAAATCAAGGCATTTATAAACGTAATCAAGGCATTCCTAAATTGTTAAGGCTGCTGTTTAGAGTTTACTGTATAGGCACTCCTAAGTACTGTATGTCTAACGTCATTGTGTGGTATTTCCTTACTTTTATTTATTTTATTTATTTCTGTTCTGAAGATTTGGGGGCCAATCTGAAATGTGGTTCCCAATAAGTAGTTGTAGTTGGTTGTATGCTTCTCTCTTCAGACTGTTCCTCTTGAGCTATGTGGTGCGGTGCTAAGTAGATTAGAAAAAGTAAATTGTATGTATATGAAGCTTTTGAAGTCCATGTGAACGCGATGTATAAATGATGATCATATAGTTGCATATATATTGGAATATATATATAGACATAAATAATCACATATATATATTTGTATCCTTCTCTCTTATATATATATATAAATATAATCCAATATATATAATGGTCAGATTATCGCAAAGTGTGTGACTGTTAGATGTTTTGAAAGGTTACGGTTTCAGAAAGTTACATGTTCGTTTATCGTTTCTTCAGGAAGGTTTGCATGTTAAATCATGTTTAGCTTGTTGTGTATTACAGGGCAGTATCATAATTCAAAGCGAAAGGTTAAATTACGGATTTATAGGAAGGAACCATTTATGGGAGGATTTATATGGAAAGTTGTGCGTAAAGATATAACAGATGGTATTTCCCAAAAAAGTAATAAAACCTAATTACAGCCCAATCAATGTCTTACTCCTAATATTTATGGCAAGGTTAGAATTCTGTAAAGACGTGATAGTAATAATAAAACAAATTCGAAGTTACAGTTATATGGTGAAAACGTAGCTTTTGTTACAAAACATGTACCAAATAAAAGTTAATCCAATGTGAATTAATCATCGCATCTCATAATTACAAAGGAATTCCAAATTGATTGATCTTCATGTAATTTCAATTGTTCACCTTTTCATCAATTAAACATATACTTCACATTCAGTAAATGATGTCATAGATTGGTACTTGGAAGTGGTTACAAATCTTAAATCACACAATCTAATTTCATACAGTATTCAAAAATTCATCTCATCATTTTACTGTATGTATATCCCGTCATAAATCTATACTTGAAAATGGTTACAAATTTTAAATCACACAATCTAACTTGATAGAGTATTCCATAATTCAGATCATTTTACTATAAAGTACATTCCGACATACAATATTTCATCCATTGAAGATTTGCTGTTTCAAACTTTCAAATTACACTTGTGCAGAGTATTCCATAATTCACATCGTTTAACTTGAAGTAAATGCCGATCTGAAATATTTCATTAAATCATGATAGTTACATGATTCCAAATTGGAAAACACACAAACTTCTAACAATCTGGTTCACACAAAGCTTCCATAATAGTTAAGGGTAGTTGATCAAATGCAACAAATTAACTGTAAGTGTAATGTCAGGTCGATTTTCTTAGATTTTTTTTAACGACGGCGTCTTTGATGGAGTGTTGGGCGAGGGCCACCGTAGTTATGGAAGATGTACCGTGCCCTTTTCACAAACCCTTCACGGTAGAGTGCAGACTTGGTGTTCTGGCACAACTGTGGATCAGATGCCCCTTCCGTCCTTCTTGAGCATTGAGCCTGACGCATAGAGAGCAGTATGCGGAGCCGTGCCTCCTCTTGTATCAGGTCTTCCATGTTGGGGTCCTTGCTCTCCCCTGGTCTTATGGTGCGCACCCCCCAGTCGATGCAGAGGTTGTGGAGCGTACAACAAGCCTCCACCACCCAAGACGAACGCATCGGATCGAACTCTAGCACGCCCCCACCCTGTTTCGACAGGCATCTTTGAAAGTAAATGAAATAATTTTTTTTAATTTATGGGGAACAAATGCAAAATTAGATTTTTTTTTTAATTTATGGGGAAAAGAATATCGAAGGGCAAAGTATAGATTGTTTTTTTTTAATTTAGGAAAGAATTCTATTCTATTATATATTAAGTAACAGAAAAAATAATTGATACAAACCTCCAACGCATCTTCAGTTGGCCGATTGCCTTTCAACTAAGTTGCGGGCGCTTATGTGCTGCATCTGGTACTTCAGCTCGTGCCTCGGAAGAGTCTGAATGGTTTGGTGTTTGAAGGGAGTCAGGACTTGGGGATTCAGACCATACCTATTTTCAAAAAAGAATGTGGAAAAGAATTAATGAAAGCAACTAATAATAGAACTATATATATAGAACTTTATTGTAATTAAACTGTTGTCTGTGGGTTTGATTTAAGTAGAATATGTGTGATATTTAGACAGCACTTTTTTACATTATACCTAATACATAGCTATATATATACAAGTTAAATGAACGAACCCGCTGTCTCCTAATAGGAAATAATCCCCCAGATGGTCCGTTCCCAGGATCTTGGCGCCGAATGTGGAATGCTCTAGAATGTACTGGTCATGGTTTGAGCCTGCCATAGAGGTTTCCACAAACGTAAAGTGTTGTTCGTGGTCTGTGACCAACTGCAAGAAAGATAATATTTATTTTCATTTATGGAAGTAATGGAATATTATGCTTTCATTTATGGAAGCATTGGCCGAAATAGAATGTCACGGTATTGTGTAGCATTTCACAGGAAAAAGGCTAATTTGAATTATTATTATTTGTTTGTAATCTTTATTGTAGACTGTTTTTTTGAATGTTTCCATAATTACCATTCTATTTATTTATAGAGGTAAATTTTCTTTTTGCAAAACATACGAAATAATTATGGGGAACCCACCAAGCAGTTAAGAGAGTGGTAGTAATGCCGATTCATGTAGCTACCCTCATTCTTCTCGGGACGTCTTATGGGTACATGAGTGCTGTCCATGCACCCAATACAATCCTCCATCTTGTACCTCTGACAGAACCGAATTGCTGACTCGTGTAGGTCATCTTTCTAAGTAAAAAAAAAAAGAATAGTATGGAAGCTCTCAGACCTATGGTGGAAAGATGGAGTTATTATAAATAATAGGAAAGGTTATTTGATGACACGAAGTATGCATTTAACCTAAAATTAATTTCTTTCTCTGCTATATATATATATATATATATATATATATATGACATTACTATATATATTAATTAATATTAATTGATATTAATGAAGGTTATTACCTTTGGAAAGGAAATCACCCCGCTCCTGCTCTTGTATACCAGGAACTTCACGAACTGTCTTACGGCCCTTGAAACACTCGATGAGCTGCATCCAACATTGGGTGTTTCGTATCACTTTGAAGCTTGCTCCGGTGGCAAGGAACCTGAGTGTGTAGTACACCTGTCAATATATATATAAAAAAAGATTTTAAAAAAAGGATGAACAAACAAACTGAGGATTATTTTTTGATATTATATAATATTTTATTATATATATCTATATCTGTCTATGGTGATTCAAAAAAGCAACTAATGCTATTACTTTTGGATGAGTAATGCATAGATGTGGGACTACTACTAAATGCAAGTCTTATATGATATATAAATGCTGATATATATATGCTGATAGGATTGCATGATATACTTTACCTTGTTGAACACTGGTATGGGCCTACCCCTCCCACTGCCTTTGGTATCGCAGAAGGAGCTTGCCTCAAACTCCTCCGCTAGTTTCTCTACCATATCTGGCGGCAGTCTGTAACGCGCATCAAAATCACGGGGCCGAGGGAACTCCACCCTAGGGTCGATTCTTTCTTTGTAGATTCTAGTTGACTTACACCGCTTTCTCCCTCTTCCTGGCTTCATTCGCTTTGGAGGCAGTAGGGCTGAAGGCAAAAGCCATATCTTCAACTCCTCACACCGGGCGGACACGGACATCCGATTCTTAACTGGGGCCATTCTGAAGCAAAAAAAAAACCTTGAATATTATATATTATGTGATACCTATAATGTTAGTGGAACCTAAGGATGTTAGTAGGGATTCATGTTTAGAGCTACCATCACTAAAAAAACAACGAATAGCATGTGCTCACCTCACTTGTGTGCTCCAACGTCAGTTGAAAAATAGCGCCAAGAACTGGGATAACTGTAAAACATTAATTATGAACACAACAAAAAGTCAAAAAAGAATTATGGAAGAACTATCCATAATTATTTTTAGTTCCCGACACCGATGAGTGGTGTCGGCAAAACACGGGTTTTCACAATTATCCGCGGTTTCCATGATGTTTTCCATAATTCAAAATTTTTTCTCTGTAAAGGCTTTTCCCACCCACAATTACCCGGAAATGTTCTCGGACTCGACTTTAATTATGGAAGACGAAATTAAATATCCGGAAATTTCTCTGGAGCCCCCTCCAGATGATTTATCAACATCTATTTCCCTGATTAAATTCTCTATTTGACTCTGTCCAATAACACTAAAATACCATATTACTATTTACTTTATCAGGCAACAACATGTCCTCCTCCGTCCACATATCGCATAAGCCACAATGCAGTATGTCTCCTATATTTGCATAATAACAATTCATGTAATCAGCCGCAGCAATAACAGTTAGGAGTTCAGCCCCATCATTACGTATAACGTCAACAATACTACCGTTCCCATTGCCTAACAAATTTTGATGTATAATCTGCCAGAATTTTTTACAATTGTCTTTACCATCATGTAGTTTGTTCCGTATTATATCCCCTGAGGGTAATGTTCACCTTCTAATGTTTACATTCAGCCCACCTTTCAGCTGATCTATACTGTACCGCGGTCTTATACAATTGGTTTTTATTCCGTATATGAGACAATACTTCAGCATCAATCCAGTCAGGCCTATTCTCCTGTACCCTTTTCGATACGTACGGACACAATGTGTCCACAGCATTTTCCCAAATATACAATACATAGTGTCCCACGTCAGCATCAACAAACCAGAAATTATACCATCGTACTTCATTCCATATAATATAGACAAATTTATCATAATCAAACATTTTATACGATCTGCATTCACGTACTGTATAAATTCTCTGTTCCCTAGCCTTCTTTTTGATCAAATAAATTGGTTGATGATCACTTATATTTACAATATGTGCCCCCGATTCAATAATATCATCCATATCAGTAAACAATAGATCTATAAGGGAGCCACCATTCTGAGTAATACGGGTGTCTGTATTTATCAGTTGCTCTAAGTTATGATTTGACATTAAGTCCTTAAGTTCTTTAGCAGGATGTAAATTTGTTTTATTGAAATTTATATCAAAATCACCACATACTACATGTTCCCCTTTCACACCATTCATGAAGACATCCATATGTACCATCAACATGTCAAAGAACGCCCTGATATTACCCTGTGGCGGTCTATATATCACTCCCACACCTAGTCTTTTCATGCCAGGTTAACCATAACCATACCTCCTCACTATGAGCCGATACGTCACATACGTCACATAACAGTCCCATCTTTACTCTACCCGGGGACTGGTTTCCAGCCTCTTGGGACCTAAGCTCCTACCTAGGTTGCCAAACCCCTTGTCCAGTGTTGTTTCTGCTCACTTCACCTAACAGATCCTGGGTCTGGGCAAATACTTCACTTTAGCTCCATTTACATCATAACTGTGGAGCCCTGACTCGTCTGCTCCATTCCAAAATGTTGTAAACATGTAACTCAACATGTCAATTAGCCAGGCTGGGAGTTGAACCCAGGAACAAAAATGATGTAAATGGAGTGTTAAAAGTGGGCACCTTATGACTGTAGAATGATTGACCTAGACCTATATGCAAATTAGTACTACTGATACTGCCACCTGTTGTCTTATGGTTGGTTGGTTGGTTATTGGTTGCTTTACACCCTAATTAACTGCCAGGGTCATATCAAGGGTGGTGATGGTGATCGAATCTATGAGAAGGTAGAGACCGTACCCCTACACATTTACCGAGGTAGGTGTTCTTTAAGCCCCATACCCACTAAGGGAATTTACCGACGCCGGGCGACGAGAAACGGGCTGGAAACTAGGAGGATCGGCCGACTTTTATGATCACCTGTTAGTATGATGCATTGAAATGTACATGTTTAATATGAGTCTGCACTAAAATCGGCCGACTCTGACAGTAGAGTCGGCCGATTTTAGTGCCAGGGAATCGGCCGACTCTGGACAAAATCGCCTAGTGGGTATGGGGCTTTAATGTGCAGGGTCCCATAGGCAGGGCCACACACACAACAGCCGATGGTCCTCTAGGGACCTTTGATAACCCAGTTGTTGCCACTGGGAGAAACACAGAGGGGTATAGCAGCCCAGCCTGTCCCAGGATCGAACCCAGGACCTCTCACACTCCAGGCGAACACTCTAGCCACTTCACCACCCCGTGCTCCTGTTGTCTTATGTCTGAACTAAAGTAACAAATAAACCCTTCCTACATCACCTACTTCCTGTATGACTTGACAATGACCAGGGGCCGTTAGGGGCCGCCCATGGTGCAAATATTGTGTGTTTAGTGAAAAACTGGTTCTAAGAGGGTTAGACCATAAGCAGAACTTCCCAAATAGGGATCTCCTTGTGATGGCCCTAGACCCCTATTTTAAACATGGCGACATGTATTTTTAGAATTCATTGTTGGAAGTGACAATGGACTTCTTCATTGCTGATGCTACTTGAGAATGACAGAAACTTTCTTGTCAACTGCGGGATGATGTGGATCCCCCTAGGTTCGACAGGGGAGACACATGGCCGACAGGGTAGGCACAGGGCTATGCACCAAGAAAGGGTGAAGTTATGGAAAAAGGCATTTTTTTCAAACAACCATAACTTTCTAGGTAAATGAGCTACAGTATTACTTCATATAACACAGGATTCAGAATGAATTGGACAATCCATCCAGACTTGTTTTGTAAAACATATCATAGAATGAAAATGTTCTATTTAGAACCAAATCCGGAAAAATGAAAAAAACATTTACTATTAACTCATACATTCTTATTTTAGGCTCTATAGAAAGATTTTTTTAGGCATGTCTGTCTTTACTTGAAGATTACAATGATGTATAATGTTAGTGGCTGTTATGTGTATTCATAATTTTACAGCTAAATCTTTAAAAATTCAAAATGGCCAAAAAGTGAAAAAATTGATGCCACAGGGCCAACAGATGCGGAGGTGGCCTACAGGGATGCCACAGGGCCGACAGGGTGGACACAAGGCTGACAGATGATGCACAGGTCTAGCAGGGATGCCATAAGGCCAACAAAGGAGTCACAGGGCTGACATGGGAGGTATAGGGTCGACAGCGGAGGTACAGGGCCAACAGAATCCCAGATGTCTCCCACCCGGCCTCCCAGCCCCTATCCCCTCCTGTCCCTGTCCCCTACAACCATAGGCATCATAGTCGAGGTGGTCTGCTTCTCGTTTATTGGTCGCCTCATGTAAGGTCTTCTACTGTCTGCCAAGTCTAGTGGGAAGCTCATATATCGGACATTATCTTTTTTCTTCACTGGTCGAGGTTTTGCGGCGTTTTTCTATGTATTTTCAATGGGATCACGGGAACCAGCTTCAGCATTTTTTGCTCAGTGACAGGTTTCACATCTGGAGTGTGGAGTGTGGAGGTCTGTAGGGGTCGAGTCCTAAAGTTGGTCGAGTTTTGTAACCAGGTCATTAATGATTGGTACTTAATTTCTGTTAACATCTAATTCTATGGGGAGAGGGTAGTGACAAGTTTTGTTGTTGTGATGGGTTTGGTAGTTGCTGTGATGGTCTTAGACCCATCTCTTTACTGCTGTCTAACCTCTTGTAAAATATACAGTCTTTTCTATAGAAATTAAGGTGTCTAACTTTGGGGTTTGTATGTGTACATGTGTGCATATTATTTATGTGTACATGAATGTATTCTGGTGTTGTGTACATGCATGTATACATGTTATAGGTAAACTTTAGTTTGTGGTTGCTGCAGAAACAATTCTTCAGTTCACAACCCAGCTACTGTCTTGTGTTACTCATTCTACCTAAAGGACCCATGGGCCCCTAGGGGCCCACTCCTTTACACTCTGCTGCCCAATATTACGTTTCAACGTTTTGTGGGGCGCTGGTGGGAAGCAAACCAGCAATCTTCAGATCTTGAGCCATTAAAGTTCAACCGAAAAGAATTATTTCAATAGTCTGATAGCTGCCTATAATTCTCCATGAATACCTACTTTAATGTACAAGTTGGCCGATTGATCTGATTGATATCGATCATTTGATTAAATGAGAATTTCGCCCATTGGAATTAAACATAGGACGCTAAGGAGAGATTATTAATGAATGAAATATTTTGATGGTAGGTAAGAAAAAATGACACTATAGTAACAATTTCACAAATAGCTTAATCTTTGAATCATAAATAAGTGCTTTCGGAGCCTTCAAAATATTTGAATTGCTAGGCCCCTAACCTGTCCAGGCCTAAAGTCATCAAACCACGCGATGTATAAGAGCCTTAGACATATTAAGGCTGGTCATTTTTTCCATACGATCTGTAAAATATTCTTGCAAGTGTGTCCTGGTCTAAAATAATCAAACCATATGATATATAGGATCCTGAGATATAGGAGAACATAGATATATACATGGATTTCATTTTGATAGGCCTAATAAGGTCTAAATAATTCTTTTTCAGATTGCCAGTGACTGACTTATTGTCCAATGCGCGTCAGGCCTCTAGGCGAGTGTAGGCCTATTTTTCAACGGTATAATTTCAAATGCTGGAAAAAAGAGTAATGAATGCTTCTGAATGGGTATATCATCCACAAGTGATCACAATTAGATATTTAGTTCAAATGTCATCCTGGTTTTCTGAGTTCAATGTATCGGTGCAGGCGTGATCCCTGCCTAAGGCTTACGGCTGACGCCATATTGTCAATCCTCCTCGTGTCGGATCAATCCAATGTTTTCCCTTTGATACCAACGCATGTTGCAGACCCCTTCATGTATGTGTCCACAGGTCCAAATAGGTACAATTAATACCACCATAATCCAGGTAAAAGAGGCGAAGAAGGACCCCCTGGTAACAACCAGCCGGCTGGGATGCCTGCACCCATCAGTGTGACAGTGTGAAGCGGTCTGACCTGGATTTTTCACCGGGTCGAGGCGAAGGAATAGCAATAAAATAGTGCGATGCATTTACACGTTTAGACATGTTATTTTGCATTATTTTTGATTCTGGGACAGTGGGATGATTATCTATGTGTTGAAATCTATCTGTAGGTACCAATAACTAAAGTTAGAACGACCGTTTTCATGGTGAAATAGGTCTGCAAAGTTCATGAATATTCAGACGTTGACCCAGATCCTTTCCCCTCCGATCGAAAGCGAGGCTGCTGTACCTGTCATGCAGCGCGCCAGGACCCGGTGGGTGTTACTTGACGCACGAACATTTCTAGGACTACCGTGTCGGGTGACGATCGGATTTCTGATCTTATTTGGTCAGATATCGATATAAATGATCGAGTTATGGTGTTATGGGACCTCAAACATCATGTACGATCCATATCAGATAGGAAATCGATCAATTCTATCAGATTATATATGTTTTCTGAGGAGGGTAGGGCCATCACACGTCACGTAACAAGCGGGATTTAATGCGTCGAACTCATTTTGCCGGAAATATGCTGTAAATTCCAACAGATTTTACCCAAAGAATCAGTAAACAAGAGGTGGGTAGCTGGTTCCCACAATGATAGAAGTATAGAGCAAATTATATGTAAGCTAGGCAGGCACCAGTTTTTTGTAAAATTTCTGAATGTTCCTGGTGAGTGTCCAAAAGCACACCCATTCTAGTTTACTGCTGGTCGTCATATGCGAAAGTCCGAGCGCTGTCCATTAGATAATTTCGCCTGATACGCTTTGGTTTGCTTTCATACTCCTTTGATCCCTTTGGTTTGGCCGGGTGAAAAATAATGCACTGCAAATTGCAATGTATTTGCAAACAAAAGTTGTAATGGTTATTCTTGTAAGTGGGAAGCCAGCTTTACAATTATGTTGCCAATCTGCATGAGGCAAGCATGGGTATTGCTGAGTGACATCATGTGAGGCACTGGTATCCTACTGTAACCTATTGCCAAAATTATTCTGTATTAACTCAAAATATATAAGTATCAAATACATGAAACTTTCAGAATTGATAGATATATACAAGTCTTGCAGCAATATATTTTTACCTGAATTCTTCTAACTGCAGTTTTAGGCACATGAATTTTGAAAGATGACCAATTGTCATGCACCCACATAATGCCTCCCTTTACGTCACAGCCTATTGTTCTCACAGGCCCACACATAGGGAGGCGCGAACAGCCAGGCCAACTGTCATATCCTAATTCAAGCTATGTTTAGAACATGCATTTTAATAACATACTTTTCCTCACACATACAACTAATGTGACACATCTGGATCTTTTTTGCAGTGTAAAATTACCTTTTCGCGTCTCCTTTAAAGTAGGTGTTAGAGTAGGTGGACTGCCTTACTCATACCGGCCCAGGTGGTCAGACTCAGACTCAGTGTCTGGTTCTGGCTGTTGGCATGCTGCTGCTGGGCCACCTCCTGCAGGGACTGAGGTTGGACGTGGAATAGGTGGCAGCGGCAGCAGTCACCTGGGGCATTTCTGGGACATTTCTTTTAACATTGAATCCTATGGAGAGAGTATGCTGAGGAGTTTACCGTTTACAGAGATGATGGGTCTGGCTAGGCCTGCATTAGTCTCTCTGTGTCTTCAAGCCTTTACTTATACTGCACCTGTTGTATGGGGGTAAGGGGGTGTAGGGGTAAAGGGGGTCTGGAAGAGGTCAGACCCCGGACCTGGTGGGTCGGGGGATCAAAGTGGGTTTGGTTGAGGTGGGGTTGGTCAGTCAAGATGGGGTTGGTTGGTCAAGGTGGGGTTGGTCAAAGTAGGGTTGGTTGGTCAAGGTGGGGTTGGTCGAGGTAGGGTTGGTTGGTCAAGGTGGGGTTGGTCGAGGTAGGGTTGGTTGATCAAGTTCTGAGAGGTAGGGGTTCTGTGAGTGCTGGGGGTCTGGGGATCTGGGAGTGTGGGGATTCAGGAGTGTGGAGGTCTGGGAGTGTAGGGGTGTGAGGGTGTTGGGGTCTGGGAGTTTGGGGTGGTGGGGATGTGGGGGGTAGGGGTGCTGGGGGTCTGGGAGTATGGGGGTGTGGGGGTCTTGGGGTCTGGGAATGTGGGGGTGTAGGGATGTTGGGTGCTGGGGGTCTGGGAGTGTGGGGGTCTGGGAGTGTAGGCGGCTGGGGGTGTGGGGATCTGGGAGTGTGGGGGTCTGGGAGTGTGGGGGTCTGGGAGTGTGGGGGTCTGGGAGTGTGGGGGTCTGGGAGTGTGGGGGTCTGGGAGTGTGGGGGTCTGGGAGTGTGGGGGTCTGGTAATGTGGAATGTTAGTCAAAAAATTCCACTAAGTCACAAATGCCACTAAACCACAAAATGCCAATAAGTGAGTAAGTCACAAAATGCCCTTAATACGAAATGCCAATAAGTCACAAAAGCCACAAGTCACAAAATGGTGCTAAATTACAAAATTACGCCAAGTAAGCAAATGCCAATAAGTCACTCAAGCCAATAAGTCACAAAATGCCAATAAGTCACAAAATGATGCTAAATAACAAAATGTTGCTAAGTCACAAAATTACACTAAGTGACAAAATGCCAGTAAGTCACAAAATGCTGGTAAGTCACAAAATGACTCAAAGTCACAAAATGACGCTAAGTCACAAAATTATGCTAAGTCACAAAATTACGCTAGGTCACAAAATAAGACTAAGTCACAAAATGACGCCAAACCACAAAATGATGCTAAACTCAGAGAACAGGGTTGCCATAGATACCACTCCAACATCAGTGCCATCTAGTGAGAAGGGTAGAAACTAAGTGATGTTGATTCAAGATCTTTTCAAATCTAACAGTCTCATCAAGTATCATCAGGTTGTAAGTTATCTAGACCCACAACCCCTTTTCCTAAGTGTCCTGATCTGGCTCTGAAAGAATAGATTAAAGTCTGACTCCATTATAATAATCTGACTCCATTAGAAACAGATCCAAAATAGCATAATATAATCTTGCATACTCCCAGTCCGGGTAATTCCCATGAGTTTGCTTGCTTGTTTGTTTGTGGGATTAGTTTAGGGTTCTTTTACCAGACTGCACAAGGTAAAGCTTTCCAGCTAGTTTTACACCACAGGGGCAGTGACCGAATCTATGAAATGAGGAGCTGCACAAAAGTCATTGTGCATATAAAATATTAGTGGAAGTTCTTTTATGTGAAATATATTTTGTTTTGTGAATGAGAATTTAGATGGAAGACAAAAGTCACCAGCTGAGAAAGAAAATTATAAAAGGAATTATAATGAATATTCAAAATTACATAAACATGAAAATGGCAGACACTGCTGGTAGGTGATATACCCGTACAATCATTGCAGACGGGAGGCATCTCCCAGTAAGCAGTGCTGCCTGGGTAAAAATCAATAATTGGGATAGTATATATTGGGCTGAGCCGGTAGCATAGTGAGAGAACATTACTTGACTTCTTTGGATTGATACGAATCTAGAGGATTCGGGGGTTTGGTTTAGCCATGTACGCAGACATCGGGTGACTTGGATAGGAGTTTATCATTGTACTGCTGCACTAAGACAAGCAGACTCTGAGGACCAAGCTAGCCTTGGGCAGTATTGAACGAGGGCCAGATACGTGGGCCATAACGCACCAGCCACTGTACGCCTTTGGAATAAACACCAATAAACTTACTCTCAGCCAAGCGGGATTTGTGTTGTAGAACGCCCATTTCACAGATGTAGTCTATCACTTGACTAGCGACACTAACAGAGACTATACTAAACAGTCTGAGTAACGATTAACTGTAGCTTCCCCATATCAAGAAGTAACACCTATAATAAACAACTAGTGTTCAGTGCCTATTTGTAGCAGTCGGACCCAATGCCCTCTTTATAGTGCTGCCACACTGAGATATCATGTCATAGGCCCACACAATACCCCACCCAGTCACATTATACTGACACCGGGCTGACCAGTCATGTTTTGTGGTTCTTACTTTATACCGAGTGCCAGGCATGCAGTGACCACTACCATTGTTAAAGTCTTTGGTGTGACTCGGCCAGGGATAAATCCCAAGACCTCTCAGACTTGAAGCGGGCACTCTAACAATTGAGCTACCAAGTCTGGTCTCCCCATTTGTCGCCTTCTACGAACAGCAAGGGGCTGCTGGGGAGCTTTTCTTCCCAGGAGGTTCCCAAAGGAACCCCCACCCCGGATCACCACAGGGGGAATCAACTCTAACAAACAATTATGACTCCAATTCATAAACCTACCTCAAATATAATGGATCAAGAATCTGGGGGTAAGGTATAAATTCAGGAGGGCTAGGGGGATTGTTAGGGAATAGGGAAGGGGGAGCGACCCTGCCTCTCCTGGCTGGGATCACCAGGAGGTCAGAAGAAAGGTAACACAACAAGTAAGTACTGGGTATGAATGACCAACGATTTGGAGATGGCTCTCTGTTTTTATACCCAAAATTATCAGTTTCATAATGGTCCGTTGATATTACCAAGGGGGCAGAAGTCCCTCCAGGGGGCGACCGTGCATGCAGTTATTGGGGACACACTGTAAACTCTCTAAAGGTTCTCCAAGGCCAGCTGTACACTATTGTCCCGTACTGATAGTGGCCGCCAGTAACAATGTTTTTAGAAAGTTTACAGTAAAGTTCTCCATGGTCGTATGTGTCCAGCACAACTGGCGCGTGATTTATTCACTATCTCTGTCCCAACGATGATATGAGAGTGTTATCACACAATTATTGTCCACATGAAATATCCTCTAGGACCAATATGACTATACAAATCATAATTAGTATGACTGGTATCATAATCATCAATTATACAATAATATATTATGGTAACAATAATGTAAAACAAATTATCAATATTCTTTTATATACGTGACACACTTAATCACAGAATGTGGCCATGCCAATTAGTATTATTTTTACAAGGTAATATCTTCTACATAACAAACTAGACATCTCAAGATTTTTGGCTGGAGCCAATGTTTCAGTGGGGACTCTTTAAACACCAAGCCACCTGTCTTGCCCCCCTCCTCAACACCACCTGCTCCCCAACCACCTCCCCCCCACCCTCCCTGCAAACCCACGTGCCCACCCACCCCCTACCCCACTCTGCAACTTCTACTCTCGCTGTAAGTGCAAATCACGGACTATTTTCGACTGGTATAAATATGAAATGTATTTATGCAGGTATATTGGAACAAGCTAGGAAGCCAGCCTCTCTCTCTCCCCACACGCTGTAGGCAGTGCCGGGATGAAGATTATGTATAAAGAGATATCTGGGGCGGAGGTATGTAGTACAGTAGCCCATCGGTACAATTACCTCCCTCCCTCACCAACCCCCCCTTCCACTACACTCTGCCCCCACCAACCTATTGCGGGGAGAGAGGAAGAGTGGAGTGGTCACTGGTGGAGGGTGTTGTCTACCCCCACAACCGCCAAGACTATAGTCCTTTCATGATCTCAGGGGCAGATCCAGGAATTGTTTAGGGCCCCCCCCCCCCCCCCCCAAGATTTTGAAAAATGATTGATAGTAGTATATATCAATATCCCATGTGTTCCCCCTGCCATGGGGCGGGATGGGGGGGCACCCCCAGAAATCTTTTGAAAAATAACCTTTCATTCATGCAATCTGAGGCATTCTGAGGTACCTTGGTGACCTTAAGAGACAATTTCTTTTTTTTTCAGTTTGCATAGCCATTCTAAAGCAGATATCCCCCTGATGATTTCAATTTAATTATAGATCCATTCTTCTATAGAATTGGAGTGAGAGTGTATGTAGGTTGAGAGAATTTTTTTGGAAAGATGACCTCTTTCATGCAATGTGAGGCATTCTGAGGTGCATTGATGGCCTCAAGGGATACTCGTTTGGGCGTGTTTGTAGGTGGGAAGGGTATGGGAAGGGTTCCCCCTCCAAATGGGGTGTGTGTGTGTGGTATGGGGGACCACTCCCAGAATTCTTTTGAGATGATACCCTCTCATTGATGCAATGAGGTAGGAGAGGGCCGGCAGGGGTAGGAGAGGGCCGGCAGGGGTAGGAGATGGCCGGCAGGGGTAGGAGAGGGCCGGCAGGGGTAGGAGATGGCCGGCAGGGGTAGGAGAGGGCCGGCAGGGGTAGGAGAGGATTAGGAGGGGTAGGAGAGGGCCGGCAGGGGTAGGAGATGGCCGGCAGGGGTAGGAGATGGCCGGCAGGGGTAGGAGAGGGCCGGCAGGGGTAGGAGAGGAAGGGTAGGAGAGGGCCGGCAGGGGTAGGAGAGGGCCGGCAGGGGTAGGAGAGGATTAGGAGGGGTAGGAGAGGGCCGGCAGGGGTAGGAGATGGCCGGCAGGGGTAGGAGAGGGCCGGCAGGGGTAGGAGAAAATTTGGAAGGGTAGGAGAGGGCCGGCAGGGGTAGGAGAGGGCCGGCAGGGGTAGGAGAGGATTAGGAGGGGTAGGAGAGGGCCGGCAGGGGTAGGAGATGGCCGGCAGGGGTAGGAGAGGGCCGGCAGGGGTAGGAGAGGATTAGGAGGGGTAGGAGAGGGCCGGCAGGGATAGGAGAGGGCCGGCAGGGGTAGGAGAGGATTAGGAGGGGTAGGAGAGGGCCGGCAGGGGTAGGAGATGGCCGGCAGGGGTAGGAGAGGGCCGGCAGGGGTAGGAGAGGATTAGGAGGGGTAGGGGAGGGCCGGCAGGGGTAGGAGATGGCCGGCAGGGGTAGGAGATGGCCGGCAGGGGTAGGAGAGGATTAGGAGGGGTAGGAGAGGGCCAGCAGGGGTAGGAGATGGCCGGCAGGGGTAGGAGAGGGCCGGCAGGGGTAGGAGAGGATTAGGAGGGGTAGGAGAGGGCCGGCAGGGGAAGGAGAGGGCCGGCAGGGGTAGAAGAGGGCCAGCAGGGGTAGGAGAGGGCCGGCAGGGGTAGGAGAGGATTAGGAGGGGTAGGAGAGGGCCGACAGGGGAAGGAGAGGGCCGACAGGGGTAGGAGAGGGCCAGTAGGGGTATCACAGATTACATCCAGGTCACATGTCTAATTTAAGAAATAGCCCTGTCCCATGTCATTATCTTTTAAAAGCACATGTCGCATGTCGAATTTAAGAACAGGCCAATGTCACTTGTCCCATTTGGGCCGGCAGGGGTAGGAGAGGGCCGACAGGGGTAGGAGAGGGCCGGCAGGGGTAGGAGAGGGCCGACAGGGGAAGGAGAAATAAGGATTTAAAGATATTGATTATTCTAATTGCAAAAAAGAATTCACAGATATTTTCATTGTTTTATCTTATATATATATATATATCAGCGTAATGAAGACCACCAATAGGAATATTTTTTTATTTAGAAAATATTTATAGGAGGAGCGTAATTGTCACTGGTCTCTGTGCATTTGAAGCCAGTTTCCGTGCATTTTGGAGTGAATTATGCCATATATATCAAGGACATGTTTTCTGAACGTTCCTTAAAGGAAACATGTGCAAACTAGCCCCCCCCCCCTGCCCCATAAAACTCTTTCCATATCCGAAATTGGCTCCTCTACTCTGGTAGGGGTGATGGACCCCCCCTTTTTTCCCTTCCCTCTTCTACCCTTCTCCTCCTGCTCCTTTTTTCTTTCTTTCTTTTTTTTGGAGGGGGGGGGGGGGGGCAAGGTCCGTCGCCAGTGGCGGATCCAGGGGGGGGGGGGGGCAAAAGGGGCAATAGCCCCCCCCCCCCTTCCCCGACAAAAAATGACCTCTCCTAGTTTTGACAAATCCAATGAGAAATTTTTCAAGGTAAATCATAGGTGGTGGGGGCAGATATATTGCCCCCCCTAGAAGACAGACTCTGGATCCGCCCCTGGTCGCCCCCCCCCCTGAATCCACCCCTGGATCTTGATACCTCTTGCATAATAGTCGAGCACCTGAGCAGCGAACTTGGACGCAACTACAGTCTACCATCACCTGGGTGTGCAGCTCAATTGAAATAATTGGCCTGTGCGTCCAGGCTTAAGGCCCTATATGAAGTATATTAGAGACAAAATTCTTGGTGACACATATGTAACATGCTCCAAATTGCCAAATTTTGATAATTATATTGCTGATTCATGCAAATTTAACCGTAATATCAACATAATGTGTCAACATCGCAGCTCAAGTCGTGTAGTTTAATAGGGCCTTCAGGTCTACCATAGCCACCGCCTGCCCCCCGTCGCTGCCACTACCCGCCCACGGCCCCCATCCTCCACTCAAGGGGGTATGTAGGCTACTTACACGGTTCCGCCACTTGCGAGCACCCAGAGGCCACTCTGGTGATTACACCAACTGGACTAATATCTTGCAGGACGCTCTTGAGAGAATGAATTTACTCGCGAATATGACGTTATATCTCCATATAAGGGAAACCGTGTAAGCGTGTATTCCACTACACGACTTGGGCTGCGATATGACGATGTCGCAAGGAAATTGAACATATTACAGATAACATTCTATGTTAAACATGCGTGACACGCTCCAAATTGCCAGTATTTAACTATCTTATTACTCTTCTATGCACATTTTTTTTCTTTGATATTGTCAAATCACGCTGATATCGTAGTCCATGTCATGTAGTGGAATACCCCCTTCAGCGACACTCCCCACCCCATCGCGGCCACCGCCGGCCGGCTTACCACTCAGATATGTCTGGCTTCTTTGGGGGAGGGGGGGGGGTGCAAACTGCAATGGCCCCGGACCGCACAAACCTGTGCACGTTAAAAAAGTAGATAATCACGATAAACACAATTATGTCGCATACTTACTTAGTACTAGTATTGCGTCCGTTCTAGACCGGGCATGGGCCGGAGTAAGCCTCCGGGACGGGCCTCACGGTCCGCCCCCGGCCGCCCGACCTCCGCCGCCCGCTGAAATAACACCCGTGTCCGTCAAGGCCCTATTACACTACACGACATGAGCTGCGATATGACCATGTCGCAGATAAATGACATATATTAGAGACAAAAATTCTTTGTGAGACATAAGTAAAGTACTCGAAATTGCCAAATTTTAATAATTATATGGCTGCTTCATGCGAATTTATCTGTAATATTAACATATTGTGTCAATGTCGCAGCTCAAGTCGTGTAGTGTAATAGGGCCTTGAGAGTGTCGAAGAAGCATGCAGAGTGCCCGACAATCGTAATCTGCAGTATAGGAGTAGGCCCTAAATTCGACAGGGCAAAATTGCCATTTCTTAAATTCGACAGGGGACATGGCAACTTAATGACAAATGACATGGACTGTTTCTTAAATTCGACATGTGACATCAGGTTTAAAAATGTAGAAACGTGTGATAGGGTTATTTCTTAAATTCGACATGGGACAAGGCTGTAAACCTATATAATGACAGGCGACAGGGCCCATTTTTAAAATTCGACAGGGGACATGGGACCCCCCATCTACACCCCCTGTAGTGAAGAATAGCCTGCTGTCTAATTGGCCAAAATTTGGAAGAAAAGGCCGACAGTTACAATGATTTAGAAATCTTATTATGCATCCATTTATTTCAGAACAATGTAGTAGTAATAAGAGATTATGGGTAAATGTCTGAAGATGCTAGATGATATTTAATCCTAGTGTTGCTAGGCTGTTTCTAAGTATGCATGATAGTACCGCAGATCAGATAAAAAAGCGGGTGTTTCAAACTTGAACTTGAGCCACAACACTAAGCGACACTGATCATTACGTACTGACAGAGCTACCCCTCACGTTACCCCCTAATCTGACGGTCAGAGCCACCGAGCAGTGCCAGTGAAAGTATATCCAGGGACGAGTTCTTTGTTCACTTCTCTACAGGTAGGTTATGTACATTTCACCAGTTTTCCCATCAGATAGTGTCCCGTCGATTCGGCCCCCACCGCACCCCCGGCACTAGGTGCCGGCAGCGCGGCCAGGGCAAGCACCCCTGAGCGAATATTGGGCCCCGCGGTCGCTACCTCCACTATACGGAATAAACGGGTTAGCGGTATCCTGACCATTTTCCACATCGCGCGGTGAAATTTTGGGCTCTGTATGTGTGTATTATCTGTTACCATAGATAAATGTATAAATAGTGGAGACTAGTTGAGATAGTGTTCACCAGAGGGTGGTATAGTAATGTGTTGGGTAACCCCCCCAGGTGTTTGTTTAGGTACCCTACTGTTTGTGTACTGGGGTGTCCTAGGTTACTCAGTCTACCTTCTACCTTCAAGCAGACAGGTGTGCTATGGCCTTCTGCTCCCTTCCAGTGTACATTTATCTGGTTTTGCCATAATATTGGGCAATAAAAAATCTTTTTAAGGGCGTTCACCATGACGCCGGCATCAAGGCCAACATTGTGTTTGTTCAATTATTATTATATTATTTACTGAACTCATTATCCATGTCGCAATGATTTATTGGTTAATTAGCGTTGGGGCCTGTGGGGAAAATCGGAATTTCGGCCAATGTGGAAAAACTGGATATATGAGGAAAATTTGAAGCATTGTATCGCGTGTATGGGAACAATTCTAAACTTTTTCACATTTGCTGTTTGAAGATTGGATGGATATTTAAAAAAGTCATCGCGAATTAACCCGTTTTCTCCCATAGGATCCTTTGTTAAACGCACCCCAACGTCCATTCGCGATTTCCGCGAAATTTCGGCGCGCGATGTTCCTTTTTTAAACCCGCTTATCCGATATAAGGGCAAGGCCGGGAAGTCAGATTCTGATATAAGGAACATTGATTTAATAGATATCTATTGGGTATTGTGCATAGATCTATTGCCTAGAAATCGTAACGTAAGAGTGGCTCCATTAACAATGACAACGCCCTACTCAGGCTACTGAGGACAGAGGTGACCACCGAGCGTGAGTTGATTTCCCCCCCCCCCCCCCCCCCCCCCACAGTCAACGCGTCAGCGCCCTTCACTGGCTTCAGGGCCGAATCGACGGTCGATAAAAACAATAGTTAGTAGCTTGATTTCATTTTTCTTTTATTTTTTTTTACACGACACCTCCCACAAACATTTCTAGTAAATTTGCTAGTATTTCTTGTTTTGTATTGACCCCTTACATGTCATGAAGCATTAATTGAAGGGCCTCAAATTAGGGCGGATTTCCTGTATTTTCACGTACATATCTAAGCCTTAAGGGGGTATTCCACTATGCGACATTTGCTACGATGTGGCTGCGATACAGCTGCGATATGACAGTATCGTGGCCATGTCGTAGGTCCTACGATACCAAGCTTATCGTAGGCCAAGTCGTGTAGTGTAATAGGGTATGTCGCAGTTGGCTATGACTTTAAAGTCGTGTGATAAGATTTGTATCACAGTGAAGTCATGGGAACCGATGTCGTAGGCTATAACCCAAGCTGCGATATTTATTCAACATGTTAAATAATGTCATAGGGGTGGAATAAAAAATGTCTTGAATTGCAGTCCATGTCGTAGGTCATGTCGTAGAGGACATAGGTCCCCCATAGATAAACGACTGGAAATATCGCAGTAGTGTAATACCCAGGATGAAGATCTAAGCTACGATTTGGCCACGACATTGCTGCGATATACAAATTCAAGGTTAGACTGATTGGCGCCTCCTCCTACGATAATAGCTATTGACATCGTGCGACATGGTCCTCGTGTCATAGGCCGTTTATATCGTGTAGTGGAATACCCCCTTTACACAGGGAGGCGGGGGGGGGGGGGGGGCTATGTAACGGAGCTGCGCTGATTTGAGACCTAGAGGTATGAAAACTGCCGGCCTGACTGTGCTCCAACACTTGCCAGGAAAGCAGTGGGCCCAAGTGACAGGCATGTTAGGACACTAAGTCGCACAATGCCCCTAAATCACAAAATATCATTTTGTGTGACATAGTGCCACCCTCAAGACACTAACTGGCAAAAGCCACAAAATTTTATTATAGCACCAAATAGACACCAATTTACTTAAAGGAGACCCGCAAAGGCAATTTTAGACAGCAAGAAATGATCCTAATGTATGGAATTAGTTATATATGCTAGGAAAATTATATTATTAAAGTGCATGTTATAAAAACAGACTGAATTAGAATGTGACAGTGGGCCAGGCTGTTCACACCTCCCTGTGTGAGGTGCAGCGCGAACAGTGTGCAGTGACGTAAGGGGAGGCATTAGGCCTTACTGGTGCGTGTCCATTGGTCATCTTTGAAAATTCATAAACCTGAACCTATTATATGAAAAATTTAGGTAAAAACATATCTATGTAAAGCCCATATATATCTATGAATTCTGAAAGTTACATTTACTTTTGACTTAAATGTTTTGAATTACAATCAATATAATTATGTCCGTTAGTTAGAGTGGAATAAGAGTGCCTCCCGTGACGTCACAGACTCTGCCCAGGCTTGCCTCTTGCAGATTCGCACTTTAAGTGTGAGAGTGGCTTCGCACTTACTAAAATAGCTCTTGAAAGAATTTTTTGAAAATGCAGAGCAATGGGCACTGCTGGAGGCATAATATATGTTTCAAAGAAGTATTATTAGGGGCTATCTGAATATTGAAACATTTCTTTTCGGGTGAGCTTTAATGAATATCCCCAAAAGTCGCCACTGATACCACAAAGTTTTAAATTAGACCAATCAAACGCTAAATCACGAATAGAAATTTTTTTTTCCTAATGACAATAGTTAGATGGAACATCATTTGGACCATTTCAGTGGTTTGAAATAGGACAAAAATATGTTTGAAAAATATTAAACATCAAATTCACAATTCTGGATTTTTTTCTATGTATCTCTCAGGCATCAGGCATCTAGGCCTGGTGATGCCTGAGAGATACAGGAGGCTAGGCCTGGTGATGCCTGAGGGATACTGGCGTCCTGAAAGGGTTAAGTGTCAAAACATTTAACCACTTAGGACCATCAGGGGACACTAACTGACAAAATGGATCCTAACTGACAAAATCTGAAGAACTGTTGACCTGTGAGCACTCTCCAACGCAACACCACTCCCATCAGGAGTCATTCTATTCACAGAGGTCAGTGGGGGATATTGGCCGTGCTGCCTAAAAACTGGCCAAAGCTGCCTAGCCTGAACACATGCTTGAATGAGCACACCTACCTATGTCTATAACTTAGTATAAGATCACTTTACGGTTTGAAAAAAATACTTTATTGCAGCAGTAAGCTGACTCACATTTCTCTTTGAATTATTTATTCCCTATAAAGATGCATTAAAGTAGAATCTTTGTGCTTAACTTCACAAGGTCAGAATGGTGGGCCATCCCTGGAGACGGGGAGTCCCTCAGCCTAAAAATAACCCCAATACCTGCCACGGTGCAGACGCCGACCATCTGGAGGGGGTCTGGATGGGTGGGTTCAAATGTCACATGTCAAATTTTGAAAACGCCAATGTAACATGTCTTTGTCACTTTATATTTATCCCCATGTCACATGTCGGATTTAAGAAATACCTATGTCGCAAGTCACTATGTTTTTCACCCTTTCTGTCATGTCATTAAGCCTTCATGTCGCATGGCAAATTTAAGCGTGAGATGCACCCTGGGCGCCGCCATTATCGGGGGACATAAGGGTCAAGGTGACAAGAAGCCAGACTTTTAGCACCTGTCAAAATACATTGAATTGAAGAATTAATTTCAATTTTTTTATGATGGTAGATGAGGTAATAGTCTAATAAATTCTGAATTTTTCAGAATTTTCCTGTTATAACTTAAATTTTCCTCAATTATTTTCAAAGTTTGACCTAGTTTAACAGGAACCCTAGTCGCGCAGGTCCCCCCCAACCCACCCTACATGTTACATAACCTGTCGCGCTGCTTGTCCCCCAGTCGCGGTCAACTCACGCACGGCCTATAGTGGTCCACCCAATACTGGACACGCAGCGTGGGGGTGGTTGAGGGGGAATAAATGAGGAGTTGCGACTTGTCTGTCGAGCTCAGACCCACTGTTTCCCTATTATGTAAGAGGTATCTAGGTTATGGGACCGGCCGGGGTGGTGTCACTCTGCCTCACTGTACAGCGAATCTGTCATAAATCATTTTTCATTTTATGGTTGGGAGGGGTGGGGGGGGGGGGGGGGGGGTGGTGGAAAGAGTCTAGGGCTATTATTTTCGTTTTTTTTTTTTTTGGGGGGGGGGGGGGTGGGGAATCCAATCAGAATTATATTTGCCAAATTGGCATTTTATTCTTCACCTTGTGATTTGAAAAGCAGAGCAGTGTGATCCCAGTAATAATTGTGCTTCTCTCAGCCTTTCTTTGGTAGTCACCCCCCTGTTCTGGGCGGCTCTTCACAGAGATTATCAGATAAGACCGATAGGTTGTTGACATATATTGACCATTTACACCCCTCCAGTCTGTTGCTGGGGATTCCCCCTGACCCGGCCGGCCAGTGTGCTCAGCAGGGAGTCAAAGGCCGGGCCCCTTAATGACACCCAGCCGTTTGTTAGTCCTTTCCTGACCTAGATACGTCCTGCATAATAGGTCCTTACACCCATAAGAGTCTATGGCTACTAGTGGCCACCTAAGATCTGTAAGGCTGGTTCATGGCAAACTGTACTACAGAGAAACTTATCCGCGCCATCTGTCTACCGTGAAATCATGAGTTCATAGTAGTGGCGTCTGTGTGATGTCAGCATACTGGATGCACTTTTTGCGACTTTGGGTCAATAACAATTTTGCGACTTAGTGTCTTTACCATTTAAGGTTTATTTGTGTGAGTTAGGGTCTTTGGGTTATCCTAAGTCACAAAATGACCCGAAGTCGCAAAATTTTGTGAGTTAGGGTCTTGTGCGACTTAGTGTCCTAACACAGGCCCTAATTGACAAGGAGCCTATATGACTGTCAATCACATTTTAAATTTACATTAAAAATTAGAGAAAAAAATCCTCCAAGGGGGAGTTCGTACGAACCCCCCGAACTCCCCTGGCTATGTGTACCCTATTATGCAGGTGGATTATACCATGAACGGGCCCTTGCTGTCCCTAATTTTGTAATTTCAGGATTCACAAGGTTTTTACTATGATGTTTGGGATATCAGAGGTTATCTAGAACACATTTTGGGGCTTGGCATGCTGTATCTTTTTAGATATTTCAATTTGAGTGAAAACATTTGAGCCCTTTGCTGCCCGCTGCATCCCCCCCCCCCCCCCCGTTCCAGTGGGTGACCATAAAAATACCTAGTTTGGAGGTTGGAAAATCGATTTTTGTATAGACACCAGTTGTTGGAGGCCGAATCAAGAGAGCATCAATGTCCCTGTAACCAGTGCCCTGATCCTCTGGCATGCTATATATAATCAGAATGCTCTTATTTCTCTCTATCCCTTGATATGAATAAAATGAAAGTGGAAGTGGAAATACAGTTTTTATCAAATAAAAGTTGATTTTTAGTGGAAAAAAATGGATTTGTATTGATGTATTTACGTGAATGACTAACATTTTTTTCACTTATATGGGTCGAACGTCGATCCTTTGTGTTCCCTTGAGTACATAACAGAAAGTTATGTAGTAGTTAGCTGCCCTTTGTGTTGGGCTGAGGGGTTACATAAGGGCCCTAATGGCCAGGGTCGCCACTTTCCCCGTGTGCACCGGGCAGGGAGGGGGGGGGGGTCTGATCTCATTGGTCCCCCTGGCCTGTCAATCACCCTGTACGTACACTCCCGGCACGGACGGTCCACTAGTCACTAGTGGTCGTGGCTGACCACGGGCCAGTGTTAGTGGACGCCCACGGACTCTGTGCCACGGACCTCGTGTATATATTCTCACCAACAGTACCTACATCATTTGCGCACCAAAACGGCCCCAGACACTGGTCCTGCACCCTAACAGAGCCATGTGGGTCCTCTATGTTCCATAATAAAACCAACTGTCAAACTCTCTAATTTCTTTATAAGAAGGTGCTCAAAGGAACGCATTGGTATACATGTAGGGGATGATATATCACAAAACATGATAACATTTAAAATCACTAAACTTCTGTAATAAGGGATAAATCAGACTTAGTAATAGACGGGTTGGGCCAGGGTGCTGTTGTCGGGGGGCCACCCTCACTGGGCCGGGGAGGGGGCCCAGGAGGAGGGGTGACCGAAATCACGGCCACTTGGGCGGGCAGGATCTTTTTTTTCTTTTTTTTTCCTCAGTGAGCAGCAACTGTAATCTGGGATAATATATCGTATCATATATCAAATTAAAGCCCTCAATGTTCTATATCCAATGACATGACTGGAGTTAGGATTAGAGATAATTATAGCATTTGGCAGAAAAATGGCTTTCAAATGCACTCAGGCCACTCAGGCCTGTGGTCATTTCAGAATTATTGTTCTTGCATTTTTTTCACTCTAGATCGTTTGCGATCTACCTTCATGGGTTTCTTGTTTTACTTTTATTTTTGGAACGTTGATAACTTGGTGAAAATTCAATTTGAAGAAAAGAGATCTTACAGACACATTCATAACATCCATATACAGAGAATGGTGTCTTCAAATTTTGATAAAAGACCTAGATTTGATTTTATCAAATAAGAATGTCATATCCATACACACTTGAGTTTGTCGTCTCAAAAATTTGATAAAAGGTCCAGATTTGATTTGTGGCAAAATCGGCCCTGTTGGCCAACTATTTGACCAGTGGCGGATCCAGGATTTTGAAGGGGGGAGGGAGGGGGTGCTTTTGGAAAAATGTTTCTTTAATTACTTTTTGGCCGAGTTTTACATTAAAAAAAAGGCCCCCCCAAAAAAAAGAGAAAAGAAGGGGGGGGAGGGGGTGTGGCACTGGTGGCAAAATCGGCCCTGTTAGCCAACAGTCTAAAAAATTAGTTTCTACCACTCGAAAACACACAAATCCTCTGACCTGTATGCTTTGAAATAAGAGATTCACCTACTCGTAGAGTCAAATGTAGCACCTCCGACTACATGTGTCACAGGCATAACCCTTAAAAAAGTTAATTTTCACAGAGCTTTCAAATAATTGTCAGCTCTTTATAAAAACACAGGTATTTATTATTAAACAAAGGTGTTACGGCATGCGCTTCCTTAACTTGACATAAATTTCCCTGTTCTTTGCATTGTGCAGTGTTTGTGAAAAGTCCATTTTTGCTGGACAAGTCCGACGTTTTGACCTGAATGTCCGACACATTGACCCAAAACGTCGGATAAGTTATTTAGGATGTCCGAGGTTAACCTCCTGAACGTCGGACATAATGTCCGAGGCTTCAAAACGCATTTCACAATCACTGATTGTGTTGGGGCCAGTGCTGGCCTGTGGGTCCTTGAGCTTCCCATGAGAATTGGGTACTTTTCCTCCTTCTCATCGCTGTGGCCCGTTGCACAATAGCATTTCGTTGTTAGGATGAAACAACAAAAGCACAACGAACTTTTGCTTAACAACGAAATGTTTCGTTGTTACGAAAATATTCCACTCTTACTTAAATAGTAAATATCTTAGCTTCTAATGAATGGAATTGAATTCTGTAAATTGATATAAAAAGGCAAGACATTAGAGAAAAACCAGTAAAAGTTACAACTCTTTGAGGGTATTCTAAATATAGAAAATAAATTGTTAAAAAAAGTTTCGTTGTTATGAAAATAACTGCAAATAATATATTAAGCAACAACGTTGTTTATCATATTTTCGTTGTTACGAAACCCATTGCGCAACGGGGCACTGAAGAGTTAACATTAACATCTTTGTCACAAAATCTTTGTGGCAAAACCTCTGTAAAATCTTTCTTACTGGATCAAATTGATTGATGTTATTGATGTATAAAGAGACAATGTAATTCTATATTCTGTAAAATTTACAACTAATTCACATCATTCTAAATATTGTGTGTGTGAAAGATGCCCTTAGAACGACCCTGACCATTAAGAAGTAGTCAGGAAAAGGTTTCACTGTTTTAGCAACTGTTTGTCGTTACAGTTGGTATTGCACAACAGGCCATTTGGGCTTCCTGACAGGGTACCAACCACACAGGGAAAACATGGAAAATGGCAAAAATAATTCCCTGACAGGGAAAACAGACAGGGAATTTCAGTTGGTACCCTGGTCTTAGCTACATGCTGACCATTGCCACATGTAAATTTTAAATATTATTTTTAGGGGTAATAAAATAAAGCTAATAAAGTCATTGTTATGTGAACAAGAAGTCTTTACTTCATTAATAAGATTGGCCATGGAGCCTAGAATGGACTTTCAAAATCATCTTGAAATAAATACTACATTAAGACTAAAAAGAATTGTGTTCAGGTTTCATTGACCCAAAAATAGGGTAGATAGGTTATTTGCTATTTGTTTGGAATATTCTTTCTAAACATCATTTTACAGACTCCAATCAAAAATATTATAGCTACACAAAGATGGGTGACTCAGGTGAACCCTTACGCATTTTTCATAACAACGTAGTTAGTGGCGCCCCCTATGTCCATGCAACCAGACACAATGTGACGTCTTTTTTTGCCGTTTTTGTGATGTCACTGCTTTTTGTTTATGGATGACTTCATGAAAACGGGAAAAAAAGACGTCATGTCGTAACGGTGTGCACGGACCCTCGGAGGGGGCGCCATTAATGACGTCGTCACGAAAAACGTAATACATTCATTAATTTTTCCTTTGTAATATCATTGCTCCAATCATTGACACCTTGTTTTGAACATTAAGTTTCCTTCATTTACCTTCTACAATAATTGCTATCATCTAGAGTGTGTTTTCTGACATAATGGTTGTAACTTTTTCTCTTTTTAGTCTGTGGTATAATCAGACTTGCTGCAAAATGGCATGTTGTCCTAGAGATTTCCACAGGCTTCAGTTGGGGGGAAATTTATTTAGTTTTTTTGACACAAGACATGTAATTTTCTCCCCTAAAAGCAATTTTTTCCCTGAACTTTTATTAAAACTTTGAGAACAAAATACCTTCAATTAAGGTTAGGGTAGGGATAATAAGTAGGGTAGGTCGGGATACCTGATCACAGTCTGTTTTTTTCTTTTTTCTCTCTAGGGGGGGGGGGGGGGGGGGGTCTAGCCACTTTTCATCTCTTCTAGTTCTTTGAATTTTGACCTTCATGACTCACTTCGTTGTATGCATGTAAATTACTTATTTGTACTACATTTTTTTGTTTCCAGATCTAGACATGTCCGGACCAACCCCCACAAAGGTTAGGATTCTTTATGTTTATTATTATTGTTTATTTCCATAATCTCTTTACATCAAAAAAGTTCTTCTGATAATTCGTACACAAAGGAATTATGCAATACAATTGAATTTGGATAGTAATACAACTGATTGTGTATTTTATGATATTGCATTAGATAAAACATTCGGTATTAATTGTATTTATATACTTATACTCTTACTCTAATAACATCCTTATACTTATTGTAGAAAGTCAAGCATGGCAACTTCTCTTTGCTGGAGATGGAGGTCTTCTATGAGGTTGCTAACCGTAAGAAGTAAGTGTACCTTGTCTATACAAAGCGTTACCTTGTGCAAACTGGTTAAAGAACCCTAAAGGGTTGGCTGGACATTAAACTAACCCAATAAACAAATCGTGTCTATTATACGATGCTTATGTAATATTAAGTAGAAGTAAAATGATACAAATATTTTGTATAATATGGGTCTTTTTGACAAATGTACTGGGAATTCTTATCCACCCTTCTAAACATGTTCATTCATTCTTACACCAAATACACGTTATAATATAGTTGTTGTGCAATGGTCGGATAAGAAAGTTGTTGTAAAGACTAGTATATCAGTAATGCAAAATCAAGTGATTTTTCTACCTAACTAATACAAAAACTAAATTAAAGTTTTGTATGTTTCCAGGACCGACATCTCCAGCAAAGACAAACAATTGAGGAATGACGCTTTTAAAGCAGTCACCGAGGCGGTAAACGATGTTGGCGGCCAGAACCGGACGGCCGCCAACATCGAGACAAAATATTTTAATCACAAATCCCTCGTCAAACTCAAGGTACCTAGTATTTTTTATTTACAGGCTCAAAGGAAAGAGCTTTATATGAAAAATAAATAAAACACATGACCTTTCCTTGTAACAAAAAATACTTTGTTCCTCTATTTCAAGCCTTTGTATTCTGCAAATCCAATTAAGGATAGGCACCAATGACTAGGGCATGAATTGGGCGACTCCCTTTAAACACAATCATACGATTTTATTCTTATTGTATAAATAACTAGAATATGTCATTGAATAGCCAAGAAATAATCATAATTGGACAGCCGAGGGGAAAGGGTACTCCGTGCGGGATTTGATATTAAATGGATGTTGCAGAGCATGTTCTTAGCTTTCAAAATTAATGATATCAAGCATGTCCAAATCTGACCATTATTAAGGAAGTTATGAATCCTTAAACCTAACACTGTCAGGATAGCGGAATATGAGGAAAAGTTTAATTTCCTTGTATCTATTGAGATTTTGCATAAATTATCATAAATTATCATAATTATGAGTAAATATTAAAAAACACAATTTTATTCATTATTTTTTAACCAGAAATGATAAATGTACTCTGTTTTCAATGTAGAGACCAGAAAATGATAGTTTCTCATAGTTATTACAATTTTATAAAATTCTCCTTAGATATTAGGTTTAGGACAGCAAATATAGAAACTTCGGAGTACCCTTTCCCCTCGGCTGGACACATATGTATCAGCATAACTTGTATAAAAATGGTTAGTAAAACGGCTTTGTCGGCAAGTTGCAAAACTAAAAATCTTTATTTTTTAAATACATTTTTTAAACATAAATATCTCACTTAATTAATATCTTACATGATGCTTTCAAATTTCTGGTAGATCATCATGACATAGACAGAGACATTTTATGACATGTCAAAACTTTCTTTGCAAAAATGTTCTAAAAAGTTTCCTGTTTTTTTTCTGTTTTGATGACAAAATTGTTTCTAGGTCCTTTATAAAAAAAATTGAGACACATTTCCCTGCATAAGGATGTTGTGCATGTGTCTGTAAAATCTTATCCTTGCAAATTTGATATTAACGAGATATTGATGTTAAAAAACTAAAAAAACAAAAATTCTAATTTTTTTTTTATGAAATCTGTGTTTCTACTTCAACTATGATTTCATTTATATCAGTAGATAAGGGAAAAATAAGAGCTTTCAGATGATATATAGAACGCTGGGATCAGAGCGATGGTTACAGAGCCATTGATAGTTTCCTAAATCAGCCTCCAAACACTGGTGTCTATCCTTAACAGGGGCGTAACCAGCCTAAATCTAAGGGGGTTCTGACTTACATTTTTGGCAAGATTTCTTATATTTTACTTATGTTTTGGGAAATCTCAGGGGGTTCCAGACACTCAGGAACCCCCCTTGGCTACGCCACTGCTTAAGTCCTGAATCTTTTTAAACCAAAGAGAAAAAGAAAACATTCTATGCAAAGCAAAGCAACTGTTTTGTTTGTTAGAATGTCTCATGCTGAAACTGTCAAAACATTCCATCATTAACATGTCGCTCATTTAACTTGCAGATCAAGGCACTGAAGGACAAAAATGGGAAGGTGATGCGACAAGACCTCACCAAAAGTGAGGTCTGGTGTGCAGAATTGCACGAAATGACCTCTTTTGATGGTATGTTATAATGCTAATTTTACAGAGTGTTTGCAACAGACACCAATCTCAGTTCCCCTATCCAGAAACCCATCTCAGGACTCTACATGAATGGTCCACATGGACACTGGTAGTAATAGGGGACATTATAAATACTAAATTCAATTCTTCCATAACCAAATCTGTCAGAAATTGGATCTTGTAGAATTATGGATTTCCCAAATGTAAATTCGAAAATAAAAAGGTAGTTCACACTTTGATTCTATGTATGTATATTTTGATAAATACCATTGGCATGTGAAGGCCTGCTTCACTGGCCCTGGGCCACATGCCACTGCTCCCACCTGTGGGCCCACTATTTAGGGACACACAGGCATACTGATCTCGTATTCATTAATCTACAAGTATTTTGTGTCTCAAATAACAAGAAAACTATTCTCAGACTCAGACATAAGATATTCATGATTGGAGAGAGAAAATTGATTAAGAAATAAGGGTTTGATAGGTCATGTCCGGCCAAACAGTGGTCCCAGCCAGGTTTACACAGATAGGAAGCTGTGACCACTGTGACCTGCAATCTGTGCTGTCAGGTGTGTCACCAGCACCCATCGCTAATACCAGGCCTGACCAAATCGAGTGTTCTAGTTGTCCTGTCCACACTGCTAAAGGCCCAGAAAAACCTGACGGCACCCTCTATCACCCACACAGCCGCCGAGCTGTGCATATTGTGGGGAGGGCCTACTGACGGGTCGTACGCACCACTCACTGTGGACTCAGTGTAATCAGTAATTTCCACATAGGCCTATATTGAATAATGCTTGGGTGATAAACATAAGAAGTACCTTTGGGGTCGTCCTCGGGTGGCTGTACGACCCATGGGGATCATACAAACCTCGGGCTTTGCCCTCGGTTTGTGACGATTCCCTATGGGTCATACAGCCACCCTCGGACGCCCCCTGCGGTACTTCTTATTATAGGGCGTCCGGCAGACACCCCTGAAATTGTACCTCAAAAACAACATTGAAGCAATTGGACCCCCAAGTTTACGGACAGGACACCGCAAGTCACTGTCATGGTGTCCACGGGACACCCAGTCAGGTAGGGGGAGGGTTCGTTTGGATCCGCCGGTGTGTCCCGCCATCCCATAATTTTCCCAGAATGCAATGGGGCGGATGTCGCTGGATACTGCACCCCTGGCATATTAGGATCTGCGAGGTGGTAACCAGCGATATCTGCCCCATTGCATTCTGGGAAAATTATGGGATGGCAGTGCACGCCGGCGCATCCAAAGAAACCCACCCAACAATTACGTGAGCCTTGTAGTACCTGTAATCAACATGATAGATAGCTTGGGGACTGACTGGAGCCACTTCCAGCCGCTATTAGGGAACACTCCCTATTAGGAAAATACATTTACGTGATTGGTGAGCCATCAGGACTGGCCCTGCTGACCACAGTGCCTCGACTAGTCTACCTCTCCTTTTGCCCCAAATAACTAAGAATTGCTTATTTAACTTAGTTTGAAGAAGGTAGATCGTTTAGATGTCTCATGCCAAAGCCAAAACAATTATAGGGGTAATTCGGGTAATTTCGCGCATAGGTGTAATTTCACGCACTATATTTGTTTTGAGCCTAAATTTTTGATGAACAATGATATTGGAAAAAGATTTTTGGGGAAAGTATGCATCGTAGTTGTTTCTTAATTACTGACTGCTTTGAGAATAATATGATTAGTTCTTATATTTTCGTGATAGATGGGGGAAAGAATGATTTTTGTTATCTATTTTATAGTATTGTTTTATAAACATATATTTTACTTCAGTCAATGCCACAATATCTACTCCTAAAATTAATGTATTTGTATTAAATTCAACATGGACGGGAAGAATGTTTGCATATAGACCTAATATAACAATGACAGAGAGAAAAAATAATGATTATACAAATGTAGGACGATCTTATTAACATAATAGGCCTAATTTCGCGCTCATAAATTATGTTCTAATTTCACGCACAAAAAGCCTATGTAAATCACCTAAATGCGCGAAATTAGGCCCCTAAAAGCCTAAAATGTGTCCCTCCTTTATATATGTATTGTGTGCTGATAATTCTATTGAGTCGAGTCAAACAATAAAATGTTCAAATGCAATGTTAAATTAACTTCTAAATGACTCACTGTAGAGGAATGATAAAGATAGTTCCTTCAGAAGACTTTTTTTTTTATAAATGTCCCTTTTGGTATATTCATAATATTTTATATTTTGCTTGTCATTTTAAGATTAAGTAGGATGGATAAGTTAAAAAGATTCGAAAATTGAGATACAGTCCTAAGGAAAGTAATCTAAAATTTGTTAGTAAGTACTTTAGGACATTATTTTTATAATGGACTATACCATTTCAGTCCAATTTTGCTATAGAAATGTATAGTACGCGAAATTACAACAGCTGCGTGAAACTAGACTTACTAGTTGTTCTAATTTCACGCAGTTGTGTTTCAATTCCTTATATTATAGGCTTTTCTAATTAGCTGTGTCCGTACCAAGCCAGAACTACAATAATCAATTATAATGTGTGTATTCTAAACCCTGAAATGTTTTTGAACAAGTACTTGATATGTATATTATTTGAGTTTCTCATTTTCCAATGAATTCATGAAAAGATATCTATAAAACCTTATCCCCCTTTCCTACTAGTCTAATTTCGTGCAACAGGTGCGCGAAAATACCGCAATTAACCCTAACACTGAATAGAACTGAAAATTTTGAGTAGCTGCCATCTATACCAACTCGCCCAATCAATCTCATAGGGATACGGATTGGGTTGCAAAACTCTATCATTGAAATAATTTCTGATCATCTATTTACTGTAGGGCTCTTGTTCTTCATGGGTATGCGTGATTGACTGGTCTTAATCTTGTACTACTCGATCATATATTATTTAGAGGAAAAAAATAATATAATTATATACAAATACTTTATATTGAGTTGTATTTGAGTTACTCTTTTTAACAAAATTAATACAAATACAAATGCTCTAGAGTTAAAATGAAATTAACATAAAGGACATTCTTTATTTGTGTGTAATTTATCTTTGTTCTTTATTTCAATCTTTTTATTTGCAGAGACACCTCCCGCACCTCCCAGACCAGCTGCCCAGACCCCTGCAGCGGGTCCATCCGCCGGTCCACCCACCACTGCGGGTCCGTCAACTGCTCAACCCGCTCAACCTCTGGCCGCAGTGGCAGGTCCATCCAATGCCACATCTGCCGCTCCACGTGCTGCTCCATCTGGTAAGCTTAAGTATAATTTTTTCTTTCTTTTTCTAACTTTCTATCTTTTTTCTATTATTTTGTTATACTGTAAGGCTATTATAATCTTTGTCATTAACTGGGTGTTCACTATTGATGACTGATATAATTCAGTATATCCTAACAATTCTTTGGTGGTAATTCTTGTATTTGATGCTTTTGCTGTATTGAGTAATATTTACATTAACCTGCCGTCTATCATGAGATGCTCCTTGAATACTATGTGACGCCCATTGAGTGTTATGCCCATACAGAATCTATAAAGCTTGAAGGCTTTATGCTTAAACCTGTGGTTTAAGGTTTTTACACATCATCTAAGACATTCTGACCGCAATATGACTGATTGCAGTGGTGGATCCAGGATTTTGAAAGGGGGGGGGGGGGTGCTATTTTGAAAAAAATCCTTATTTACCTTTTGCTGAATTTTGCCCCCGAAAAATCTAAGTTGGGCGCAAAATGTGGGGGGCACGACCCCATAACCCCCTCTAAATCCGCCACTGGATTTTAGCTGAAATCTGGATATTATTTGACTGACTTGCACCGCAGCTATGAATGCAAATAATACTTCAAAGTGGAATCGGGGCAAGGCGCTATTTGTAAGGCGCTATTTGTTCCTGCAGTCTACCTACTTATAGAGTAGTGGCGTGTATTATCAGCACCCTTTACACCTATTCTGTTATATCAGAGGCAAGTGTGCTTGTAATAGGATTCAATTTAGATATATTCAAGCATAGTTGAATGGCCTTTTGAAGATACTATACTGAAAGGAATATTTTGGCTTAGTATCAGCCTTCCAGGAAAAGCTATTTATCTTAGTGAATAAGGTACATATATACTACTGAGCGTGGTAGGATATAAAAATAGTTATTCCCTGGGTCTTCCAGGGTTGAGGGCCGTAGTGTATCAGTACTCGTATCGCTACCCCAGGTAGACCCATGGAATAACTATTTTGATTTCCTACCAAGGTCTGTACTAGATTTATTTCATTCCCTATGAATCTAAAAATCCAAATGATCAATTTAAGTGGTAAAAACCCTTCATTGCAGTTTTTAAATGTAAAAAATTGGTTAAATATCGGCAGAGATATCAACAGATAAAAGTTGTGACTCAATGTAAACAAACGGCTGTATAACAGGACCGAACAACACGACTTTAATCATCTATACTGGCTTTATTTCATACTGTATCAGTCTATAAATCTGAAGAGGCATTTAAATGGGTAATATCTCTCCATTTCAGCCTTTGAATCACGGAAATTGATTAAAAATTGGCGAAAATATTGACTTCGACAAAATGTAAACAAACGTCGGAATTTGAGTAAGGATATTCCGGTGGCATTCTGGGTGGGCTGGGTGGCTCGTGAGTAAAGCTACCTGAATAAGATAAGATATCTCAGTGGGTCTTTAGTTCATATGTGGTGTTTGACAAGCTTTAAAACTCAATTTATTTTGTTTTCCATAATAACGTTACAAGTGTACGTGACGATGGCCGTACGTGGCGACGTCGGTACATGGTGCAATCTTTAAAAACATGAAATTTAGTTAAAATAAATGTATATATTTCCTGTCGATGGCTGTACGTGATGATGTCCGTACGTGGTGACGTCCGTACGTGGTGCAGTCTATAAGAACATGAAATTAAATTTAAATAAATGTATATCTTTCCTGCCGATGTGGCGTGGCGTGGCCTATGTGGCGACGTCCGTACGTGGTGACGGCCGTACGTGGTGCAGTGTTTAAGAACATGAAATTTAATCAAAATAGTTGTATATCTTTCCTGCTGATGGCCATACGTGGCGACGTCTGTGCGTGGTCTTTAAGAACATGAAATTTAATCAAAATAGTTGTACATTTTTCCTGCTGATGGCCATACGTGGCGACGTCCATGTGTGGTCTTTAAGAAGTCTTTGAGATAATGAAATTTGGTCAAAATAATTGTTTATCTTTCTTGCTGTCTGAGTGATGGTCGTACGTGGTGAAAAAAAAAGCTACCAGAATAAGGAAAAATATCTGGGTGGACTTTCAGCTGGGGCCACCGAAATAGACATTCTGTCGGAATTTTGTGACGTAGCAACGCTACCTAGATATTTCACTGGTCTGCTCTGGTTGGCTAATACTGTAAGGGGGCGTGGCTTTACTAAAAGTTATTCATTGGCTCACTTAAATCCTATTGGTTTAGCTTAGAACAAGGGGCGTGGCTAAGGTTTCCTTGGATTTCCAGGGGAATAACTTTTAGTTATTCCCCTGATCATTGTACTTAAGAGTTTAAACCGGGGGAATATCATTTTTGTTATTCCCCAGGTTAGAAAACGTCAGGTTTAAATAGGAATCTACAGAAACTTCCCTACTCATGAAATAAATTGGTGTATCCTATGTCATTTGAGCCCTCAAAATAAGAAATCTGATCACTTTGGTTTCAATTATTACAAATGAATGAAAATGTGCTTACAAAAGTAGTGTGTTCTATGTGTCGCAGCAGGTTTGAGTGCATGTGTGCCGAAGAAAGCATGGATCATTGCAAAATAATTGACAAAATGATGCCTAGCGAAAAGCTGATTAGTTTTTAGAAAGGTAACAGTGCTAATACTTAAATCCAGGGCTTACTGGGCCAGGTAAAATAGGAGATGGGGCAGGTACATTTTGACACCTATCAACATTTCCGCCTTTTGATAATACTAATTAAGTTCAAACCCTTCATGTTGAGCCCTGATTACATTTTTCCTAGCGTATGTTAAATTCCTGGGGTTAAATTACTGTGTTGTGATTTGAAGGTATCAAATACGTTGTGATCAGATTTTTGAGAAATTGCTCATGAATAATGACTTTATATAAATTCGCCTGTCCCTCCAGGACACCAGTTGTTTTCTGGATGTTTCGTCAATGAAATAGATGGCAAATTCCATTGTTCTAAAAAGTTACATTTTATTTGAAATTCATAGGAAATTAGAAGAAGGAAATCCTTTTTGAGAAAAGAATGTCCTTTACAAATTACTAATGGACGTAATGCACCAACTAAAATGATCTTTTTAAACATTTTAAGTGTGTGCCTATCCTTGGATTCACCATACTCTATAACATATCCATAAATTTGTCATTACACTTTTGTATATGCAGGTGATGATCAAGCACGTGGAGCGGCAACTGCAAGTGACTTAAAACCTTTGCAGGAATTTATCTTGGCATCTGAACGTCGGATCACCACCAGTGTTGAGTCGTTAAAAAAAAAACATGATTCCCTCGAATCTCGTGTGGCTGGCATGGAAGAGAGAATTGCAGAGTTAACCAGGGCAGTGAACCGTCGCGGGTCCGCTGTCGATAGACAGGTCCAGACATCACCGGCTGTTGATTCTCCTGAGACAAAAGGGACCCAGTACGACGTTCATGATTGCCCAACTGCAACAGTTGAGGGGCAGCAGTCTCGCCCAGAGGTGCAGGAAGAGAGAGAAGGTGGAAGTCAGCTGGTCAAGGACACACCACCAGCACCTGATGCAGAGGAGACGACTGAGGGGGTAGGTGGTCATCAGCCGGACCAAGACGAGCCAGCATCATCTGACGCAGAGGCGATGACTGAGGAAGTAGGTGGTCATCAAACAGATCAAGACACGCCAGCAACACCTGAGGCAGAGGCGGCGACTGAGGCAGTAGTTGGTCATCAACCGGATCAAGACGAGCCAGCATCATCTGATGCAGAGGAGATGCCTGAGGAAGTAGGTGGTCATCAACCGGATCAAGACGAGCCAGCATCATCTGACGCAGAGGTGATGACTGAGGAAGTAGGTGGTCATCAAACAGATCAAGACACGCCAGCAGCACCTGAGGCAGAGGCGGCGACTGAGGCAGTAGGTGGTCACCAACTGGATCAAGACGAGCCAGCATCATCTGACGCAGAGGAGATGACTGAGGAAGAAGGTGGAAGTCAGTCAGATGAGGAATTGCTTTCAGAGTCTGTACCAGAGGCGCAGAAAGAAGGGGAAGGTGGTCCTGACGGACAAGCAGTCAGTACAGAGCCATATGCTCAGAGCAAGCTCTGTACAAAAGTTACTACAAAGGCAGCACGTCGAGCCGCTCGCAAGCAAAAGAAAAAGAAGGAAAAAAAACCTAGACAAACAAAACACATGATGTGAGTATTTGTTTTGGATAAGTAAGTGAGTATAACATCCGTCACTCACTCACTAATCCAAAACAAATATATATATATATACTCACATGGTAATTTTTATGCGAGCAGATCGATGTGTTGCTTTTGAAGTAGCGCCTGCTGCTTTGTCCAGCACAGGACCACCATCTCCCTCTTTCTCAACCTCTAGGTAAGATGCTGTGGGTAGGTCTTCATCTGGCAGATGACCACCGTCTCCCTCTTTCTCCACCTCTGGGTTAGATGCTGTGGGTAGGTCTTTGTCCAGTAGATGACCACCGTCTCCCTCTATCTCCACCTCTGGGTTAGATGCTGTGGGTAGATCTTTGTCCAGTAGATGACCACCGTCTCCCTCTATCGCCACCTCTGGGTTAGATGCTGTGGGTAGGTCTTTGTCCAGTAGATGACCACTGTCTCCCTCTATCGCCACCTCTGGGTTAGATGCTGTGGGTAGGTCTTTGTCCAGTAGATGACCACCGTCTCCCTCTATCGCCACCTCTGGGTTAGATGCTGTGGGTAGGTCTTTGTCCAGTAGATGACCACCGTCTCCCTCTATCTCCACCTCTGGGTTAGATGCTGTGGGTAGGTCTTTGTCCAGTAGATGACCACCGTCTCCCTCTATCGCCACCTCTGGGTTAGATGCTGTGGGTAGGTCTTTGTCCAGTAGATGACCACTGTCTCCCTCTATCTCCACCTCTGGGTTAGATGCTGTGGGCAGATTTTCATGCAGCCAACCTCCCTCTCCCTCAACCTCTAAGTTTCAAGCCTCAAAGCAGGACGTTTAAACCTTTTTATCTTTGCCTCTAGGACCATTAAAACCATAATTTCTTAGTGACCCTTAATTACTTTTTTTTTCATTTCAAGCGACTGATAAGAAAAAAGAAAAAAAAGTGATGCATTTCATTGGTGATAGGGCGCATTTAAAGTGATGTCTCTGAAATTTGATAAAACTTTGATTATTCAACTACTTATTTCCTTATCCCGACCTTTATTTCTTAAACTGCGGCCCTTTAAAGGGACTTTTCATGATCCCTGCTTTGAGGCCTGTACTTTAGATAGTCTCCATCCAGCACATGAGTATAACGATCTGTTTCTGCCAGACATGCCACTTTTCCGTATAAATACGGATTTCTGTATTCTTTGCTTTGATAACAAGTTTTTAAAAGGGCCGAAAATGTAGAAGGAAAATATTTTCCTATCCAAATTCGAGCAACACTAATTAGATAGATATTACATTTCATGAACATATGATTTGTGCCAGTATCAGAGCTTTAATACAGAAAAATAGACTGCTTTACTTGTTTCCATATTAAAATACGGAAATGTGGTTCCGTATTTTTCATGTTTCAAGAGTGGCATCTCTGTTCTGCAAAGGTTTTAAGTTACTGTTGATCCTGAAGACGCGGTCACCCAGAAGAGGCCCAGGACCTGTTGAGACGGTGTAAAACCCCAACAACCAACCAACCAACCAACATCTTTATACCAAATCTAAGCCTTTTAAGTACGAAATTAAGCTATTCTAGTGAATTATTTAGTATTTTGTACATTTGTAGAATTCCTTTTATTGTACATATGGTGTAAGTTTTCAGTGCTGTAGTTTTTGATATTGGCACGAAGAATGATAAGATCCACCTCGGGTGGCAGTTGTTTTTATCTAGTGAATTATCTAGTATTTTGTACATTTGTAAAATTCCTTTTATTGTACATATGGTGTAAGTTTTCAGTGCTGCAGTTTTTGATATTGGCACGAAGAATGATAAGATCCACCTCGGGTGGCAGTTGTTTTTATCTCAGGAGAATCAACAGCCGGTGATGTCAGGGCCTATGTTTTCGTAATTAATTAGGCTAATCAAAGAACTTTTGATTGGGGTCTCAAGATGAGCAAATTTGTCTTTTTTTTCTCTCCAAAATTAACGGTATTGCAAAATAGTCTCGGAGATTATCAAGTGTAAAAGTTATTCATGATAGACAGATTCTCTGATCATGAGATGCTAATCAAAAGATCCCTGACTAGCCAAATTGGTTACGAAGACCTGGCCCTGGACCTGTCTATCGACAGCAGACCATCTATATGCTTACTTTTTATTTTAGATGTTATTTCTCCATTTCATAACTAACTTGCTTGTAGTAACTTGGTGATAAATCGACTCATGCAGCTTATGATTCGATTCCATACTAATTATCAATTTTATCTTATTTTTTTCTCGAACATAACATCAAAGAGAAAGCCTGATTGTTCATTCACATTTGATAGTCTTTATTCTGACATGGAATTGACCAAATTGCTATTGAGGACTCGATACTGGTGGTGATCTGACGTTCAGATGACAAAATTAATTATGTTAACTTAGTTGACATAGTTAATGAATCAGAATCCCATGTCAACATCAATTTGCCTCAGGAACATGAATTCCTCTTGAGTATAGCTCTAGCATCGCTAGAGTATTGCTCTAACTACTGCGATGTTAGAGCTATACTCAGGAATCACTCTTCCAATCCATATTGATGTTAAATTTCTATGTCTAGTTGTACTTATTGTTAGCATGTAAATACGAGACAGTTTGTGTACTATGTAAATACGAGTTTCCAAGACAGTTTGTGTACTATGCTAAGTGTAGGCCTCGGACTTATCCTAGGAGTGTATGATTGTCAGTTTAAGCTATAGTGGATAGTTAGGAATAAAGTTTGTTCAGTTTGTTTTCTTGCAATATGTGTTCTTTGACTCCACTACTTCCATATCCAAATATTGTATAGAAAGATAATGACCTGGTATACGTCGATGTGTACGATCATTACAGTTTTAGAAGTAAAGACTAAAATACATCTCGTAGAATCTATGAAATAATGAAACGTAAACGTAGGGTCAATGTAGAGAAACATAGGCGGCCCAGGGAAGTACAACATTGATCTCGGCGAGTCCTATTTCAAATTACCAGGAGGCATGTACGGGATGTATATGGGAGGCAAACTGAATGGTTTTTTCCCTATTTAGAGAGGGGTCTCTGGAACTGTATATATACACAGACATAAATTTATCAGAGCACATGTATATATTACTGTTATTCTGCTTACAGAAACGAATCATTTTCCCTTGTTTTAGAACAATACAAGATAAAATAAAGAAAAAGGGCATAGCCAACAATTTATACGTAACAAGTCTGCATGTATGATCTTAGTCTATATATACCTCCCCCCCCACCCACCCCGGCGGATCCAGGGGGCTAGGGGGTGGGCAAAAGGGCAAAAGGCAAAAGGGGCCTGAAGGACAACATTTTGGCATCCCCCCCCAGAGAACTGACTCTGGATCCGCCCCTGCGCTGGGCCAACCCCGCTCGTACATGTGCCCCCACTTTATAGCGCAGAGGTTTCCCCGACTCCAGAAGAAATACGCCGCGTACGGCATCCTCTTGTCGTGCCCGCGCGTATATCCTGAGCCAAGGACGTGGGGCGGCCGTAGGCGGCCCAAGGGGAGTGTGTGGGATGCACCGAGGGGACGCACCCCGGTCTGTCCATTCAGATATAAACGTAGGACATATCATCGTTCTTCAAAATAAAAAATATCCCCTTTCCACTGACGTTTAATATAAAAAATGACTTTTTGTCACTATAAGTTACCCTTTTTTCCCGAAATTACAAACGGACAAGGAAAAAACATCCCCTTTTTCCATATCACGGACATTTGGGTGGGAAAAGTTCCCTTTTTTCCTAGAAACAAGGACATGCAAAGTTTGTAAAAATTGACCATTTCTTCGCGTTTTTTTAGAGCAATGATGTGTATCCTTCCATCCAAGGAGTGGACAGACTGGGGGACGCACTCTGATGGATTCTAATAATTTTGCCTTCATTCAATTACAAGTGAAGAAATGGAAGAAAATTGGAAAATTTCTTTAGAATTGAATCGAGTTATAGAAAGGTGGGAGAACGTACACTTCAGATTCAATAAAATCGTTATTACATGAACCAGTCATAAAATGGCAATAGTACACAGTAGAGAGTTGAATGTGAAAATGAATATATACAAAGAACTAACTGAGGGTGCACGGAGCCATGATTATTGCCCCGCTGTCAAAGCCCATTCATGGGTCGAGGGCTTTGCCCGAGACCCATGAATGGGCTGAGACAAAGGGGCAATAATCATTGCTGAGTGCTCCAGAGGTTAGTTCTTGTTTTATTCTATATCTAATACCAGCCAATGGTGGAAGATGTGTGATAGGGCAATAATTTTTTATTATTGCACAGTGTGCAATAACACCCTCTGTAATTCCACCTTTGCTAACGGGGCAGGACGATGATGAAGGTATAGGCGCTACGAAGTTGGTATAGAATAAAGGGAGGTCGTGCAGCTAATATTCACATAACTTTCCTATAGGACTACATCATAGGCTGCCTGAGACTACTCGTTTTTCTCTTCTGACTGTCCTCGTCCTTTAAATGAAGCTTTGTAGATCTTATAATGCAAAACAAAATTGCTGCGTTCAGGTTTCATGACTTAAAAAAGGACATGTAGGTCGGGACTTAAATGTTCTATTTTTATTTGTAACTGTAATAATTGGCACAGATTGTATCTAAACTTAAGAACTTCCTATATGTGCCTGCTGTTATGATTTCTAGTATACACATTATTTTGATATTGTATAGGCCATTTGATGTTCATTTACTCTATTAAATTTGATTTTAATGGGTTTGCCTAATATTTTCTTTGAGAAACTTTCGGGTTTGGGCTAAAAAAAACTTTTTTTGCCTAGGTAAAAATACGAAAACAGTTCAATATAGCTTTAAACTACCGCATTTTAATGTTATTTCAAAGATCCATGCTCTATCTGATTAGTTTTTTTATGACTAAACGTAGCTACTATCTGTTCAATATTAGTTTTTTTACGACTAGACATAGCTACTATCTGTTCAATATTATGTTCACTCTTTGACACCATGTTCTCTGAAAATACATGAGGGACAAAGCATTGAATCGTTATTCTCCCATGGTTGGTTCTACAGAAGGTTCTCCAGGAACTGAAGCTCCTTTCACATTCACTTGTCACTTGTAAAGTCCATGCCAATCTAAGTTACATGCATATTATAATACGAAGCACTGCGGGGGGCGTCCAAGGGTGGCTGTATGACCCATAGGGTGTCGTCACGTACAGAACCGTGCACAACCGTGGTGTGATTGGAAAGTGAGTAGATGATGTCACGGAACGAGGCACATAAGATGCGCATGTTGGTACCTGTACTCATTAGAGTGAAACAAGTGGCCTCTGAAGGCACCTCCCAAACATGTAGGCTTAGAGAGCTTGGATAACACTTGGCAGTGGCAGACCCAGAGGGGGGGCGTGCCCCTCTCTTTTTCCGGAAAATTTTGTGTTTTTTTTAATGTAAAACTCGGCCTAAAAGCAATTAAGGAAAATTTTTCCATTAATGCGCCGCCCCCCCTTTTCAAACCCTGGATCTGCCAGTGCTTGGGCGAATGAACATATACAGATAGGTGACTTGAGATAGGAGTACTGGTTTGAGAGGAGTAGAGCAGACAATCTTCGAGACTGGCAGTGGTCAAAGGAAGCTCAGTGGTGCATGTCATTGCATTTGGACTAAATAAACATTGACCTTTCACACAAGTGTTCTCTGTTGTCCCTGAATTAGGAACTAGTTTCTAGGACGATTACTGATCGTAATGAGATGGAAGACTGTGATCAGCAACGGCTTTATTGGAATATCTCACATGGAAACTTAGTGGAATGTAGATTAATCTTCCATGTGAAAAGTAAACCCCATAGTTCATGTGCACAGTGATTAGCCTAATCAGTTATGGCCCCTGGCATTTAGGATCAATGTCAGTGTGTAACTGAAGAGGACACAATTAATGGGATAGAAGATCATTCATATTGGACGATTTATGAGTACTAGACTTATCATATGCGAGATACTTGACATGCATAAATGAGGGAAATCTGAATTTGAGCCAGAGATTTAAGACCTTATCTTTATATAATTGCACTAAAACGTGGTTGTTTTTAAAAGATAAAAACCTTTGCGTCTTCTCCAAGGGCAGTTTTGATAGTTTCAACGTGCTGAAATCCTGCCAAAATGTCAAGAGAACACCCCCGAAGCGTTGTTCTTGGCTGTTTCATTCACAACAACAATCAGTGCCACCACTTATTTTCTTTAATTCATATTGAAACTACATCAGAGGGTACTGTTTTTCAATGTAGTTCCAGTGTATGTTCTACCAAATATGGTCTTAAAAATATAACTAACTATAACTAAGTACATGCAATCTAGTTGAAATGATACTTACTTAAGGGTAACACACAGTAGCCGTACATTCGTTCAAATTCACTTTGGTATAGGAAATTATTAATGGGATGCTAGTCGAGTGGTAAGTAAGTCCATGAGATGGGCACTCAATCAATAACATGAACAACGCTTGGCAGTACGGTAAGTTTATTGATGGATATGGTGATGTGTACAGCTGCTCGTGATGGCAATAGGTCCAAGGTATAACAGTTCCTGTTTAGAGTAGAGTAGGCTTCCTCCGTAGAGTCCGCCTATTCTCACCTCCGGCCGTCATGCGGTAGTGCCGTGTAAGTCACCAGATGTCCCTGTGATTGTGTAGCTATCTAAACCCCTTCGAATCTCCCGATCCGTATGATCCAAACGCTAATGGTCTCTCTCTCTCTCTCTTACACTGCGCTCTTGCTTATAAAGCAGTCTGATATTGATTTTACCCCAGGCGTAGGTGCTTGCGGGGAGGTGTGTCCCGGTGAGCATTGTCGTCAGGTATATTTACACCTACCAGTGGCACCTGCCATTACTAGATATTTTCATAAACTAAGTATTTTAGAGGAATTCTTATTATTTTGTATTCAACTGGTGACCTTTACACTAATTCAATGATCATGCACAAAGCAAATGTTTTAATTTCTACCTTTGTGCAACATCATCATGGTTGTATTCATATTTTACCATTATGATGATATTCTTGTGACATTCTGGTGTAAGGATATTCCCCACGTAAACTAGGTGTTTCACATTAGTTTTAACATGTGCTATTTTGATGTAATTCTGGTTTTGTATAAAACCCTGTGAATTGTCTGAGGAAACCCCCTTCCTTAAACACGAGTTATGAACATGCGTTAAGTCAGAGTATTATATGTCTTTTACCCATGTCTGACATGAGTTTTACCCTAGTTTTTATAAGTCAGTCAGCGAAATTGACCTGAAAAAAACATGAGTTTGTACCATCTTTATATATGTCAATCTTAGTCTAAACTGGTGGGATAGACTTTTTGAAGATTTAATCACTTGATTTTACTATCTGGAAAAATAAATATAATACTGATGCAGATTTTGAATATACAATACGTAGATATCTTCTGAATATCAATATTCTATATAATTAAAATACAACTCTTCTCACACTGTCAATATCCAGTTCCTCAATAGCTCAGTGGTAAAGTGTTGGCAAGATGTATAGGTCTCCAGTTCGAATCTCAAAAGTTATTTTATCAAAAGAAAGAAAGAAACACGAGATTTGCATGTGAAAACTCGTGTCAAAAACTCGTGTTTAAAACTTATGGGGAACACCAGAAATGAGGTCCACAGAATCCCAAGTCAAACATGTGTTTAAATCACGTGTTTAACTCCCTGGATCCCGTTCCTCAAACGTGCACAACACGTGGCTCTGTTACCCGGGATATCTTCTTTGGCAGCCTTTTTATTCAGGAGACTTGATTTGCATTCCATTTAAAGACTAGTGCTTCCTACAACTGTGTAAATTTAGTTTTCAATAAGATTCAATAATTTTCTTAGTCATCTATGGTTGTAGAATATAGAATTGTTTTTCAAGCAGTTTTAATAAGTGGACGTACATATAGTTATCCGAGATAAATTCAGTGGGGGCAGACCAAGGAGGGTAACTCTGTCTGCAGTATATATGTCAATGTTTACTACAAGATATCCTTCAGTACTTTTGTTTTTTACTATAAGAAATTCATATGCTGACTTGATGTGCAAAATGCTAACCATATTGCGAAAACATCATCAGGCCAAAACAAATAATTGTTGTGTATAGGTTTTGTGACGTTCTCTGGTAAGTCGGGGTTGCCGATTCTTACAACAGAGGAACGTGGGGGTTGTTCGGGTCTCGGGGCGGACGGGGAATCCGGGCCAAGAACCGAGATGTGTTTCTAGAGTCGTGCCTCGCGCACGAGGGGGGGCTGAGCGAATCGATCGGGAATCGGCACTCGATGTCGACGGAGGACTGCGGGGGAGGGAAATTATGGTAGGGGTACGGGTCGGCCGGGGGGCGGTCCACCCCTGAGTTCCGGTCCGCGGGGGCGACGGGCCGACGGTCGCCTATTGTTTGGTAGCGTGGGGCCGAGCATGCCGCGCCCTCGTCCCCGCGGACTTCGCTCCCTCGTTCCGCTCCCCATGTCTTCGTACCATACTACGCCTCGGTTTCCGGTACTACTTCGGGCCTTCGTGCCCTACTCCGTTCCCTCGTTCCTCGTTCTTCGGGCCATCGGGCCCCTTACCCTATGTTTCTACTACCTATCTCGAACTTCGACTGTTTTGTCCTAACTTCGGCTTAATTACTCTGTTCGGCTCATCTTTAGCGGTTGTTTCAGGAAAGAGGACACGTCTGGACACCAGGAGAACTGTTAAAGAACTCTGTTTATTCGGGCCTCACCGCCCCTTTATATACTAGAGAGGTCAGCCCTGATTGGCTGCCTTCGGTCACGTGACCTACAACTGACGTCACTTCCGGTTTATATATTCCGTTTCCGGTTTACATTTCACTTCCGGTTTACATATTTCCGGGTTTCGTTCCATTACGTTTTCGTTATTCGTTCTTTACATATTCGTTATTCGTTCTTTACATATTCGTTCTTTACATCTATTTCGTTCTTCGTTCTTTACATATTCGTTCTTTACATCTATTTCTATTATTACCTTATTTCTATTATTTTAACCTCTATGTATTTTGGCTGAATAGCCGTTCATCACAGTTTCATGCCTCAAAAAAATTAGGGTAGGTAGGTAGGGATTTTCTTTTTTTTTTGATAATTTTTTTTTAAACTGTAATGAAAGATAGGGTTAAACATTAAGAACTGAAAACTTTCTCAATTCACCCTCTTGAATGATTTTAACATTTTTAATACATATTTTGATAATGTATAGGCAATTTATCGTCAATTTTCTCTTTTCTTTTACTGATGAGGTACAACCTTTTTGATATGCCAGATATTGTGTCCAACACTCATGGGCTAATTTATACCAGACATCTTTCTATACATGTCGGTTGTCTCAAACATAGGTTACCTGTATTTGCATCATTTTCTGGATATTATGGCCAACGTTTTAGGCCAACATATCAGACATTCTGGTTAAAACATCAGACATGTCCTGCAAAAATGGCGTTTTCACAAACACTGCAACAATCTATATAAAAGGTCTTTTTTGACTTTCTTTTTTGAGTTATGACCTTATGTTACTCAGCAAACAATAGAGTAGAGGAGTCAATTTTTGTGCATCCTTAGTTTTCATGCCTTTTACGCATTTTTGTGGCTGCATTTTTTCTAAACATGTTCAACTGATTCCATTTTACTTTTGTGTCCATAGGACCATTATGAGAGATCAGTGGGGAAAAAATTGTGAAGGCAGTCTATGCGAAAATCATTTAGAAATGTCAGACATTATGTCCGACATTTTTCATTTTTCTGTCGGACATTGAGCTTCACTGTCAGACATAATCCATGAGAGTGCAGTACATGCACATACACATCGCTATATATGCATAATTGTAAGTACCTTCAAGTGCAGTGGGGCACAGTTTTTTCTTCATAGAATAAAAACTTATTTCAACCAGTCCTGATATTGTGCCGGACATAATGTCCGACCTTATAGGCTAAAACGTCGGACATAGAGGGTAAAACGTCGGACATGTCTGGCATTTTAGGGCTTTACACTAACACTGTGAAGGTATATCAAAAATCATATGGTCTAGAGAAAAAATTGGTTTTGGGATCCTCTTATATTGATAAAATGGCGAAAAACTTATAAAATCAATATTTTCAGAATTAAATAATATCAAATCAATATTGTCTGATATGGACCAAAAATAATCTTCCACATTTGGCAGTCATTAGTTTAAAGTGATCACTATCGTTCTAAAGTCAGGTGCCTAAATATCTATGCATATCTTATTAGATAGACCCCTGCATGAAAACTTATCGACAAAACTAAGGCAGTTGTGAGTTTTAGAGCATTTCCTTGTGAATTTTACCGAACTTTCCTTACAAAATTATGATACATAGATCAATTAGACTTGATAAATATTATCCTTTTAGATATAATGATATGAGACAATGTACAACAAATAATGAATAAATGAAAAGGATCCCATTAAGTTACTTCATCTAATATAAAACAAAATGTATATATAACATACAACATGTCATATCAATATATAGTTGGTCAATCTTCATCTGGTTTAAGATAACTATAACTTAGAGCATGTTGAAAGAATGCAATTCACCCCACAACTCAATCCGTCACTATACACCAATTATGCCACATCTGGCAGAACAAGTTGATCATAATATTCCTTAATTTTCTTCTTAAATTCCAATCTATTATCGAAGGCCCTCAGTTGGTGTGGGATTGACAGCCACAATTTGGCACCTCGATAGAAGGGTGATTTTTTTAGCTGCTTCATTCCTGGGCTTGGAAACCCTGAATTGGCTACAATTCTGATTTCTAGTAGCTCGTGTCTGTACTTTGAGCCATTTCCCTTGTTCTTTAAATTGAAACATTAGGAAAAGGATATGACAATTTCTCCTATTTCTAAGTGTATTTAATTTCGACATATTAAGTAAATCAATCCTATGCATATCCCGAGGCGTCTTAACCCTATGTACTATACAAAGAGCCTTACACTGGAGTTTCTCCAGCTTTTAGATACTGGCATCAACAGTAGAATTACAAAACTAACGCCAGCCTATCAGCCAATGGCCAATGATTTGAGAGCAGGGCCGACATTTTACACCAGAAATAGCGTCAAATCAGCTCGGATGACCAACGGAGATTTTTAACGTTTTTTTCCCTGATGCTATATAATACTTTATAATTAGCTACCGTATCAATAGACACAAGGCTGGTTTGGGCAATAAAACTGCATATAATTCCTCCATAAACAGTTACAGAATACAATTACACCAACACCTGGCGTATAACAATCAAAAATTTTAATTCTGAGAAAAGTCTGAGTCCGCCATGTCGTTGTGCGGGCAGTGCGGGAAGAACGCTCCTCGCGTGCAGTGACGTCACATCCGGTGTAACGAGGCGTCTCAGGGTGTGGCACAATGTACTTAAAAACACAGTTAGAACTCCAGCCACCCCTCTCCTTGATGGATTGTATGCCACAACCCACCTCCGACATAAGAGTTGCGCCTCCCCTCCTGAGGCTGTGAGATGTGAAGATAGTCTTGAGACCTGCTGTAATAGAGGCACGTTTCAGTTTATCATTAAACCACTTCGATTCCATAGGCTTGAATTTACCCCTTGTTGCAGGTAGCCTGAACAAACATTCTTCTGGTTTGGGACACGTTAACCTCACAATTTCACGAAGCCAATAAACAGGGCAAAGTAGTGAATCAGAATTTTGAACAATTACAATATCCCTTTGGTGGGAGTTAAATTGATCCGTTTTAGAACTACGAATGGTAATAACAGCACCATCGCTGGTAAAAACAACATCACTAGCCAACAAGGCATGCCTAGAATAACAATAATTAGAACACCTCAACAAAGCTCTGTAAGCGAGCGTAACTCCCCCCCAAAAAACTACATCCACAATTCTTAACGAATCCAAGGTATAATACAGCGATAACAAGTCACTATTGGAAATGGGGGGAGCTGGACCTGGACCCTTGGGAGTGATCCGGCGGGCACCCCGGATAGCACGCTTCACATCAAAATCTGAATAGTCAATAGAAGACACACCGGCTCTTTTTAGGAAAAAATTCAGACCCGACAGGTAGTTAAGTATGGAATTGTACACCATGAAAAATGACAAATACGCAATATACAACACCACCTGAGCAGGTGGGCACAGAGTTGGAATGAAGTTATATTTATTGCAAAATTCTAGGTAGCGCTGCTCCTGAGTAGACCTAGCCCTCTTTGTCGAACCCGCCAGAGATGCCTCTTTTAGTTCCCTGGCCCTCTCCTCTAACCTCTTTGTTACCGAACCTACCAGACAAATCAAAAGCACAACACATATCATTACTTACAAGAATGCTCACGGTTTCAGTACATTTCTTCATATCAGTAAGTCTAGAAAGTGCGTCGGCAAGGATATTATCCTTAGATCTAATATATGATGCATACAGTTCAACATTGAAAATAAAACAGAGCCAAAACAATTCTCTTAACCATGACATGCATTGACTACTCGAGCTTCGGCCAGTATTAATCATATACATAACTTGGTTATTGTCCGTAACAATCTCTAAACTGCTATTGCGGACCTTTGGGGCCCAACGTTTAACTCCCAGAAGCACAGGCCACAGTTCGAAAATGTTGATGTTAGGGCGTACTAAATCCACCCCTGGTCTGAACTGATGGTGGGAATGTATATCCCAGCAACTACTAGGTTCATCATCCCAAGTCCCCCAAAACCAGTCATCATCTGACCAGGCTCCAAAGCCTGATGACGATGCATCACTGATGATCGATATTGACTCGTTTCTACTCACTATGCTTGCTGTGCCATTGAAAACGGCACAAAGATTTTTCCACCAGCTAAAATCTGATAATATCTCGTCATTTAGGCTAATTTTTGAACCCCTTTTGCAGGACGAGGCTAAGTGGAAAATACGTCTGCTAAATGTTCTACCGCCTCTGACCACAGTGGAAATATGTGACACATAACCGCCCACTTGTTCTAATTCCTTCTTAGTTGCGAACCCCTTTTCTTCAATCAGTGAGATTGCCCCCAAAAGTTAAACAATCTTTGACTCTGGGACTGACAACGTCATCTCCTGGGTGTCGATAATTATACCAAGAAACTCAGTCCTCTGTGCAGGAGACCTCAACTTTTCCCAGGATATGTTGAACCCTATCCTATGCAATACATTCAGCAGAATAGCTTGTTGAGCTGCACACTCGCTTCGGGTAGACCCTACCACAGCGAAATCGTCTAAGTAGTTAACTATCTTATGGACACCCAAGTATCTAGAGAAAGAGACTACCAAGGAAGACAAGAGATCAAATAAATAAGGGGCACAACGCAGGCCAAAGCAAAGTCGATGGTCCTCCATGTAAGTTAGCTCCCCTCCGAAGACCCAAGATAAACCTTGATAACAAGTATGGGATGGGTGAATACAAACTGAGCGGTAAGCGCTCGATATGTCCGTTACAGAAATATAGTCACCGGCAGACACTAGTTGCGCCAGGTGGCCAACAGAATTGTACTCAAACGGAGAACATGTAGTGAACATGAAATTGTTAATGCTGACCCCATCAGGCCTACTGCAGTCAGTGATGGGCCTTAGTTTACCATTACTTTTTTCTACCGCCCCTAAGGCGTGGACACACCTGGAGGGATTATCCACCACAACAATTTTCCCTTCTGAGATTTCTTGCAGCAATAGGTCACTCATTTCCCCTTCAAACCTCTGACCAGTTATTGAAGTATAGTTTTGACAGTGATATGATGAAACACAATTATCATCGACAATTTTAAAACCATCACACAGGCCATCCCAGATTTTCCTTACATCAGATGATGGCAAGTCACATTCCCCTGAAAACAGGAACCCGCCTACTCTACAAGGTTTGAGCTGGGCCTCTATGCCCCCCACATAGTGAACACACTCGCAAACCCCCCGGTTACACGATGCATAAACCTTGATAATTTTGCCGTCGCTGCTAGGAGGGGGTGAGAAAAGCTGATCCTGAGATAGTGACTCATCACTACCTTGTGGAAACTTCCCCAGACTCACTTGACCCTCCTGGTTTACATCACACCCGCCTAGGCTAACATGTTGACCCACTCCTTGGAGACATAACTCACTTTCCCAACAGATACAAGATTCACTAACATCAATAACATGATTGGCACACACATTAGACGAGCAATAAGCAAAACTATCAGGTTTTCATTTCGGGTCTTTTGAAGTGGCCTTTGGGTTCTTGCAGTTTAGGGCGCCGTGAGTTTGGCCACAGTTCAGACAAACGTGATGGTACTGGCAGGAGTTATCCAAGCAACTGCCAGGGCTGTTGTAGGCGTAGCAAACCCTGGCTGGCTTTTTCCTGTCACGATCTTTCGCCTGCTTGTTCCCCTGGCTGGGTGCATTTGCTCCCGACTTCGCCGCCTTGCTTGCATCGAAGCTGAGGTGTTTTAGGACCAGGGTGGCATCCACTTCTCCAAACTTTTTAAGGCCGTCATTTGCGGCCGCCTCCCTGACAGCCTGATCGTAGGCGATCACTGCCTCAGTTCTGTAAAAGCGGGTTTCCGACTTCTCCGCTAACACCAGCATGTGCGAGACTAACCCTTCGATGTTGTGCCTGTGGCGGTGAAGGTCTTGCAAGTGACGTAAGGACATTACCATCAAACGCTCAAATGTTTTAATTTCCTCACCTTTCTTCAAGTAGTGACGTTGGCTGTACTTGTGGTTTTTACGTGATGCCTTTGAGCTCCAGTGGTGGTTACGCTGCTTCCCCCTACGCCGGCCGGTGTCAACCGCTTCCCACGGAGAATTTGACGACAACGACGTAACTCCACCTGATGACACGTCTGAATCAGTGGAATCCGAGCATGCTGACGAGGAAGAGGAAGTATCCCGAGACTTCTTACTATTCCCCCACCGTGATTTTCCACTTCTTACAGCTTCCTCAATCTTTTTCAGGCGATGCTCCAATGCCTTGACAGCTGACGGACTTGCGCCACCCGCGGCTCCTTCGTCTGAACCAGCGGCTTTGTCTTCTTCGCTGGCTACTTCCTTGCCTGAACATAATTTGTCATCCAGTGGCGATCTATGCATCTCCCCGCATTTCTTGCACTTCTTCTCCCCCTATTTGCTTGACATGATGCTAGGGTAAACCAATAAAACCGTCTGAGAAAAGTCTGAGTCCGCCACGTCGTTGTGCAGGCAGTGTGGGAAGAATGCTCCTCGCGTGCAGTGACGTCACATCCGGTGTAGCGAGGCATGTTGCTAGGTTACGTCCGCGTCCTTAGTTATACGCCTATAATGAATTATAGATGCTAAAAATGGTCTATTCTCAAGCTACAGTCAAGTAATGATTGGTTTGGAATCTATTTATCGACAGGTTCCCATTCGGGCGAGTCAAGGCTATGTTGACTATCTTGAAAATTAATTAAAATTTAATTAAGATCAAGTTAATCACACCAAACCTGACTACAGAAGTTTGTTGGACGATGTTGTTTTTATTGGATAGTTATTGCGCAACCAAGGTGACTGTTTCAACCAGTGATGGTTACCAGACTGTATCTTTAATATGGACAGTCCTGTATTTTAGCCCCCGTGTGTCCTAAAGTCCTGTTTTTTTTGACAAGATATGGGTGCAAGTGTTGCTCAATAGTCTAGAGGTCTCTGAATGGAGGAAATAACGTTTTTTATGGCTTTTCTCCAAAATGTTCTTAGATATTTTATCTCAACAAAATAATTAATGACTGTGGCGTAAACTGATAATATTTGTTTACAGAGGAATATCAAAGAAATTCTGCATATAGCCTACATATGACCCAACGATTGGAAAGGGTGCTCTGTGCGGGATTCCCTATAGAGAAATGTTGTAGAGCAGGTTCTTAGCTTTCAAGTGATATTGTGACGTTCTCTGGTAAGTCGGGGTTGCCGATTCTTACAACAGAGGAACGTGGGGGTTGTTCGGGTCTCGGGGCGGACGGGGAATCCGGGCCAAGAACCGAGATGTGTTTCTAGAGTCGTGCCTCGCGCACGAGGGGGGGCTGAGCGAATCGATCGGGAATCGGCACTCGATGTCAACGGAGGACTGCGGGGAAGGGAAATTATGGTAGGGGTACGGGTCGGCCGGGGTTCGTCTCGCTCTATCTCCCAGACCAGCATTCACCCCGACCGGGCGGTCCACCCCTCAGTTCCGGTCCGCGGGGGCGACGGGCCGACGGTCGCCTATTGTTTGGTAGCGTGGGGCCGAGCATGCCGCGCCCTCGTCCCCGCGGACTTCGTTCCTTCGTTCCGTTCCCCATGTCTTCGTGCCATACTACACCTCGGTTTCCGGGACTACTTCGGGCCTTCGTGCCTTACTCCGTTCCCTCGTTCCTCGTTCTTCGGGCCGTCGGGCCCCTTACCCTGTGTTCCTACTACCTATCTCGAGCTTCGACTGTTTTGTCCTAACTTCTGGTTAATTACTCTAATCGGCTCATCTTTAGCGGTTGTTTCAGGAAAGAGGACACGTCTGGACACCAGGAGAACTGTTAAAGAACTCTGTTTATTCGGGCCTCACCGCCCCTTTATATACTATAGAGGTCAGCCCTGATTGGCTGCTTTCGGTCACGTGACCTACAACTGACGTCACTTCCGGTTTATATTTTCCGTTTCCGGTTTACATTTCACTTCCGGTTTACATATTTCCGGGTTTCGTTCCTTTACATTTTCGTTCCTTACATATTCGTTCCTTACATATTCGTTCTTTACATATTCGTTCCTTACATATTCGTTCTTTACATATTCGTTCTTTTACATATTCGTGCCTCTTTTTCAGGCTTTCTATACTTTCGTTTATTATTACATATTCGTTCCTTTACATCTATTTCGTTCTCTTACATATATTTCGTTCTCTTACATATATTTCTACTATTACCTTATTTCTATTATTTTGACCTCTATGTATTTTGGATGAATAGCCGTTCATCACACCCTCCCGCACCTTCTTGAAAGGTGGGAAAACACGTCTTACAAAATTTTCAAAGCAGTTCATACTACAACAACAGAACATACTTTAGAACCAGAAACATTTCAATCCTACGCTCCTTATCGGTAGAGGAGGAGGTGTCACCCTCTGTCCTCTCCGGTCTACTTCGGAGGGCACCCGGGGCCTATCCGGCTAATCATTATTTCTCTTCTTTTCTTCGTTCTTCGTTTTTCTCTCTTCTTAGTGAAAGTTCATATAATTCGTTTTATATATCCTAGTCTCTTTTTATCTTCGTCAGAGTTCTTATCCTGGATCTATTAGGACCCGTTCTACACCTCCTCTTCTTTTCTCGTCTTAGGATGAGCGAGCCGGTCGTGGCTCTCCCACCCGGGACTGGGGATCGGTCGTGACCCCGTCGCCCCCGCTCCTCTCCTCTGGGCTCTATTTACTTAGCCCCTCGGCGCGTTTTTCCTCGCCTTTTACCCTCATTAGGACAGAGGGACCGGTCGTGGTCCTCCTGCCCGGGGCCATGGGTCGGTCGTGACCCGCAGTGCCCCCGTTCCCTTCGTTTTTCGTCGTCCAGACGTTCTCCCCTAGTTCGGGTGGAGAATCGGTCGCGACTCTCCCACCCAGAGGCCAGGGCCGGTCGTGACCCTTAGTCCTCTCGACCCTCGGTCCGTTCTTCCGTCGTCCAGACGTTCTCCGTTGTTTTTGGGTAGAGAATCGGTCGTGATTCTCCCACTCGGTCGGTCGTGACCCCTCGTTCTTCCGTAACTATTACTCTTCTCTGCGTTCTCTTAGGTGATGATGATGATTTTAAGGATGAGTTTTTTTGAAGAAAGACTGAAGTTTTTGTAGATAGAATGTTCCCTTTGGACTTCGCGCCCTCGGTCGCCTCGGCATTCAGAGCCCTCCAGTGACTTTTTCACGTTTGGCAAGGACAACATGTTCGAGCCAGAGGCCAAGGTACCCAAAGAAGAAAATGGCGTTGTATGTGGAAAGGAACTTAACTTCATGCATTAAAGCTTAGAGTGGAAGCTTCAGCAGACGACGTCGCGGGGTTCGTGCTATTTGTCACAGTGAAACTTTGAGATGGAGTCCGGGTGAAGGTAAGATTGAGAAGATTAGAGTCATTAATTGTCAATGAGGTGTCCGTTTTCCGTACAGGAACTGAAGTTTGACTTTTATGGCACATGTCCTCGTGGTTAACCCAGCACCAAGACGTTCAGTCCTCGACCACGTCGACACACTCGAAGATTTCAGAAAGAGATGTCGGAGAGAGTCCACCATAGTAAAGTATTTCCGTCACCGTTCCGGGCCCAAGTGGCATGACAACAACCGGAACGGAGACCCGATTAAGAAGATAATTTTGATGAAGTTTCTTTTGATGACAGGAGCCGGTGCCTCTCATCCCTCCCCCCCTCCGTAAGCAACGGCAGGAAGACAATCCTCTTTGGGGCGAGAGGGAGGCTCCTTCGTTCCACTGATGAGATGATTTTCCTAAGAAGAGGATTCCTGCTCCGGGCACTCGGGCCCTCGTTCGTCTCCTAGGCTCTCGGGCCTCGCTCTGCTTACTAAGTTTTTCTCTTCGTCCTCCCGGAGGACCATGCTTTTAGACGATTTTCGTGAGACTGTAATACCAACAAATAGTTCGTTAATAGAGGTAAGTTTAAGATCTGGTCTGGTTTGATTCTGGAGTAAGGCAGGACGACATCAACTGGGATCTGCACCCAACGTCAACCCTTGAGATCCAGAACGAGCCCATCTCACAAATAGCATATAGAGAAGAACTCATCCGACATCAAACTCCAAGAAGGATCGCTCCTCGCCGCTCTTTGCAGACCTCTTGAGGCGTCTATCGAGGCATCCGAAGTCGACGTTCCAAGCACCACCCTCCTGTATATTTCAAAGACTATTTTGTTCTGTTCCTCGAGAAGAAGATACCAGGAAGTACGACATGGAAGCAGTTACTGCCGTTACTGGGGGTAAGTTATTAATATAAGTTTTAGTAAGTCTATTAATTTTCGTTCTTGTTTATGTATCGCTTCGGTCAGTCACGAGCCAGGGCCCCTAAGTTATCGTCCCCGCTCGTGCCTTGGTCCTCCGGGAGACATCTACGACTCGCCGTAATCCTATCACCACTCGCTGCATCAACTCTGGCACGATAAAACCAGCATTCAGGTCGAAAAGTTCCACTTTACCGCTCTCCGTACGCGGTAAGAGGCTGAAGACAAGGAAACTCAGAAGATGATGGTACATGAATCCGGGCTCATCCACATTCTGATCGATCCATCCAAGATCAAGAAGACTAAGTTGCAGGGAGTAGAAGTGCCGCTAGAGGACAGAGGTCGTCTCCTCCTCGCCCCCAGATCCCTCAAGGCAGCACGGGAGAAGGGTTTTCAGTCTTGGCCCGCGCCAGCCTTTCCTCCAGCGGCGAGTCGCCGGCCCACCGGTACCTTATTTACCCCGGCACGACCGTCGACTCAAAGACTACAATGACACACCATCTGTCCATTCTGATTTCCCCTCTTCGATTCCGCCTCCCAACTTTCACTCTCGCTCCTGGGCCGCCCGGCCCGCTATCCATTTGATTTCCGCGACCGGACGATCCCGTTCCACCTGCTCGGTCCCAACCAACGCAGCGGGCTCCAGGGAAGAAGAGGAACAGCTACAAACTTGTTTTTCCTCCTAGCGCCTCCTCCCGTTCCGTATTCGCCCCACAGGCTTGGTAAGTTCGTTCCAGTCATGGACCCTCCAGCTCGCTGATTACACTCAACACCTCCTAACACATGTGGTTTCGTTCACTTCCGCAAGAAGATTCCCATAAAGAAACTAGTAGGAATAAATTAAGATAAGAATGTTCGAGCCCGCCAGTCCGTTCCCGATGAATTAAGTAAAGTTTCGGGCCCGTCCAGCGGTCTCCAGGAGAGTTTTTTATCCAGGCTTCGGCCTCCTGTGCGGCTCAGGTACCTCCGCCTCGGCCCGGTTCTCTCCCTGGGGGTTTGACACTATGGGTGAGGAGCCAACGCCCCGTAATCCCTCCCCACCCGACTCGCGACGCGCCATATTCCACCTCTGGTTCCGTCGCGCTTTTTCTCTTCCGTGCAAGACCTCGAGCAGCATCTACTTCACCCTTCTTCTTGGCGTCGGATCGGTAGCAACAGCCTCTCCTCCCTAGCGGGGAGCTCGAGAAGCTGATCCACCATTCCGCTCTGTTTTTCCGCCTCTCTTGTCGCCTTCAACAAGTCATCCAGTTGATCTTCGTATTTGTACATCACTAGGGTCTGAGCCAATTGGACGGTCCGGTTGTGTTCGTTAACTAGTCGGTCGACTCCCGGGAACTCCCTGGTTAACGGCCCCAGTGCCGCCGTCGGGAACTGCGCCATCGCTTCTTCAAATGTCTCTGGCTTGCGGCCCGTTTCTAGTGCCATCAGGAACGCCATAGACGCCGAAGCCATTGCTCTTGTCTTAGCCGTCATTCCTCGCACCTCCCTCGGGGGCCACACCAGTTGCACCCGAATGGCCTCTTCCGCGTCCCAGTCTCGTACTGCTCGCGCCGTCACCGGAAAGTGTCCCTGTAAGACCTGGTGAATGGCCTGTGTCCGTAATAACTTGAGTCTCGGTGTTTCTTTAGATGGTCCTGCCGTCGGTATCTCCGTTCCTATGGACCCGAACACTGAATCCGCTCCCGACTCGTCCAATTCTTGCTTCTCCGGCTCGTATCCTCTGGTCTCGGCCTGCCCCAACTCCATGTCCTCTGAGTCTTCCACCTCCGCGTCCATGGACTGGGCAGCCGGTATTTGTAGTCTGTGTATCACAACCCGTGGTTGTAGCGCTCGCCCGTGTTTATCCTCGTCCTTGAGTGGGGTATCCGGTCCTGGCGGCGATCCCATTCGTTCGGGCGACGGCGGTCCCGGGGTCTCCTCCGATCCTTGCGATCCGAAGAACGAGCTCCCCAAACTGGCTCGAGTCAGGTTGTCAACCGCCGCCCGTGTCTCTGGCGTATCTGGTGCTACCGTAATGTCTCTCATTCGTTTCAGTCCCGGGGGCGGCACTACCGGCTGCTTACATACCATCTTCTCCAGGGGTGAATCCGCTCTCGTCGGGGTAGGGGTAGAGAACAACGGCTGCGTCGAGGCCATCGACGCCGTGTCCTCGGGCCTGGCCGCATGCCGAACATACTTTACTTTCTCCACTCGCCCCGACGGTTTGAGTCCCTGCCTTTCTGCCATCTCGCGTAGAAACCTCCCCAGGTACAGTGCTTCTCTTTCTACCAGCCGGCCTCCCTGCGCTTCCCGAATGCTGTCCTCCAGCTCCCGGTCGGATCTTGCCTCGTGGTAACCCCTGAACGATCCCTCCCGGTTCATTGTTCCTTTTAAATATCCGGGGTACCTCGGGTGTCGCGATTCGTATATCACTGATTTCTTGTGAACCGTCATCATAGTAAATTGTGCGTCGCTGCAAGGTGGTTCTAGTCCCGTGGTCCGTTTGACTCCTGTCGAGGTCTCAGGCTGGGATGGTCCCAGCTCTCCCGTGCTACTAGACTCGGCAATAATCAAGGACCGATCGCCTCGGACCGACATACTCCTGCCCGACTCCGACTGGTCCGAACTCGTTCCCTCCTCCAATTCTCTCGGGACTTTCTTGACCTTTTTCCACTTCTTCTTTCGCGACGGCTCCTCCGCCGGGCATCCCTGCGTCGGGGGCCTCTTGAAAGTGAGCGGCTCCTTTTCCTCTTTTACTTTCGGACGTTGGTCGTCGGACGAGCTCACCAATTCCACCACCTCAGCCCCCGGTGGTATTCCTGAGCAACCCGGCTTCGGGGCGGGTGTGGATCTCCCTCCTTTTCCTCTGCCCGGGAGTCCTCGTCCTCTTGGTTCTCGTGGTTCTCCCTGGGCACTTAACTTCTTAATTCGGCTCTGTACCAACCCTGTTATTTGGTCTTCTGTCAGAAGTGGTTTCGGGTTGACCACGGCTCGGCTCGCGCTTCGCGGCGACTCGGTGGCTTCCTTCCGCACTCCTTTCGCGGCCCTCCGAGGGGAACGACGCGTGGGCGTCGATCGTTCCGCTACCTCGGCCAGGGGTCCCTTCCCTGCTGCTTTGGCTGCTTGGGCTCCCTCGCCGGCCTCGTCGGCCTCTGATCCTTCTTCGGTTGCTACCTGCTCCGGCTGCTCGGCGTCGCTGTCATCGGACCCTCTCGACGCCCTCGGGTAGTAAGGGACGCGGATATGCCGTCGCGGCCTCTCCGGTGCCTCCTTATCCACCGCCCTCTCAGGGGGTTGAAACCCCTCCGGATGGCGCACCGCGTAGTCCCGTTCCAAATTGGCTACCCGGGCCGCCGTTTCATCCCCAGTAGCGAAACTGGTGTACGGCGGTCGTCCTTTCGGGTCCAAGGCGAACGCCGCAGCATACTCCAGCCTCAGAAGGGGGTCTTGCTTCGGCATCCCCCTCTGCAGGTTCCCTTCGTGCGAGTCCGACATGTGCTTCCTCCAGTCCTGGTGTGTCGAATAGGCTCGATTCGAACACACCGGGCACATGTAGTACTGCTTCCGTAATCCATCGTGCTGGCCTTTAATATGCTTGACCAGGTGCTTAAACTCCTTTCCGCGGCAATTTCCTTCCCAGCATTGTCCGCTCATCGTGTCCGTTTTCCGGGCTTTCGGGGCTCGTTCCAATCCTGAAGCTCGTCCCGTCAGCCTTTTCCGTTTTTGTCTCGTGGTGATGCTGCTCGTCTCGCTTCTCTGCTTTTTCTCTTGTTTTCTTCTCCTTAGTTCAGTCTGCTCGTCTGCGATTTGATGAATCCTGATCGGCTGACCAGAATGACCTGCTCCGGCGAGCGCTCTGCCTTTTATAGCCGCCGCAGGCGGAAGTGGGCGTGGCCTGCGCTAGCGACCCCTAGCGTCAGACTCACCATCCACTTCTACGGTGGCGCCCCCTACTATTTTCCGGTCCCCGGGGCCCGCCGCTGGTCACCGCCTCGCCTGCTTTTTACCTCGCGGCCCTTCGCCCGTCCACGCGTTTTTTTCCTAGGCCTTTTATTGCCCCACCGGACGTCCTCGGTCTTTTCATCCTCCGTCGCCTTCTCTTGCCTTTTTCATCTTGGCCCTCACAGTGCTTCCGCACACTTCCCGGAGAACACAGGGGCTCGACGTTATCATCTCCTCGCCGCCGCCCCGTTCTCTTTGTCCTCTTTTACTCCTTTTACGACCTACTTTAAAGCCTGTCCTCGTCTCAGGCCTCGCCTTTTACAACCGTCCGTTCGTTCCTCCGGCGTTCCCGAGAGTGCCGCATCTACTCTCCTCCGGTCTCCTGGACGCTGTAAAGCGGTATTACCAAGTCGGCATTACTTCAAAAGTCTTCACCAGCTTGCCACCGGGTCTGTCTTCTGTTGTAATCCAACCATCTTTTCCACGCTGTGGTTCCTCCGAACTGACCGGAAAGCGGCTCCATGGGACTACTTTAGACATTCGGGCCGTCGTGGCTCCCGAACGCCGTTTTTCGTTCCAACCCCGCATTTCCCACCTATATTACATCCGCAAGAGAACCAATCTTCAGCTAGGTAGCAAATCTCTACAGCCTAACGACCTGCACTCCTACTGTAGTGGTCAACGCACCGCCCCGACTCAATGGCCCCAGGTTGATCAGTCCTTTTTGGCCAAAGCCTTTTTGTGTAGCGCCGATTTGGTCGTTCCCTTGGTCCTCTTCCACCTGCGGAATCGAGACACGAAAACGACTTCATCACAAAAAGGGGTGCCCCGTTTCCTTACGTGCCCTAGCGCGCCCCACCCCAAGCATTTACTGTGCAGCCTCGTATCCTTGCTGGTCAGCTACCATCCAGGCTGGCGCAGCGTGTCCTCGGTAGGGTTCCAGGTGGTCCACATGGACTACCCCCCCCCGGTTTCCCTCGTTTCTTCCGTACTACCACCCGTCCTCGGTCAAGCACCTTGACGATCAGTGCAGGGCCCATCCATGGAAATCGCAACTTCGTTCCTTTGTCCCTATCCACTACCGTATCGTGCACCCAGACCAGTTCTCCGGCGTGGTATTCCCGCCGAGTCACCTTCCCATCGTACTCGTGTTTCTGATGGATGGCGGCTCGTTTCAGCCCCGTCCGGGCCTCCCGATAGGCCGCGACTAGCCCTTCCTCCAGGCTTTCCACATAGTCGCCTACCCGTCGGGGTTCCTCCTCTGGTCCTAGAGGTCTCCCATAAATCGCTTGTCGCGGCATCATGGTCTGTCGGCCCAGCATCATCATATTCGGTGTCACTCCCGTGCTGGCTTGCGGCGTTGCTCTATAACTCATCATCACGAGCGGGACCATCTCATCCCATTCCCGGCCTGTTGCTCGGCAGCTGGCTTTCAAACAACACCCCAAAGTACGGAAACTTCGTTCTATGTACCCGTCACTCCTGGGGTGGTACGGCGTCGTTCTTGTTTTGTGTATTCCAAATAGTGCACAGACCTGAGCCACCACCTCGGATTCGAAATTCGTGCCTTGATCCGAGTGTAGTTCCCGAAACGCGCCGTACCGTGCTACTACTTCTTCAACCAATTTGTCCGCCACTGTCGTTGCCTTTTGATCCGGGATTGGGAAACACTCCAACCATTTGGTGAAATAGCATCCTACCATCAGGCAATACTTATTTCCTCGTTTGGTGACTGGGTACGGGCCCGAAACATCCATGGCCAGCCGTTCCATCGGCTCCCCCACTATGTACTGATGTAGCGGCTCCCGTCTCCCTCGTCCTTTTTTCAGCAACGCGCAATCACATTCTCGACATTCCTTCCGCACGTCTTCCCGGAGTCCCGGCCAGTAAAACCCTTGCTCCAACAGGGCCGTCGTTCTGGCGACTCCCAAATGCGCTCCTGCCGCACCTCCATGGTATTCCCTTACCAACTTGGCCCGTTCCCCTCGGGGAACGACCAACTGGTTCCTCCAACCATGTCCTTCTAGTTCCCAGTACTTCCGATGCAGCACGCCATCCCTGAGGCTTAATCGTTCCCATTGCCTCCATAGGATCTTTGTTTCCCGGGATTCCGGAGATATGGCCTCCCAACCTGGCCGGTCCGCATTCTCTTCCATCCGTGCGACAATCGGCCCTATATCTCGATCCCTCCTCTGCGCTGCTCTCATCCCCTGCGGGGACCATCCGGGCTTGTACCCCCGGGCCCGCGTCACTACTCTCACTTTTTCGGTATTCTCGTGCTCCTCTCCACATTGTTTGCACGGACACCGGGACAACGCGTCAGCGTTCCCATGCTTCCTGCCCGGTCGGTGTTGGAACGACACATCATGCGAGTCGATAATCTCAATCCACCGAGCAGCCTGCCCCATCGGTTCCTTACTTCTCTGCAGCCAACTGACCGCGCTATTATCCGTCCGGACTATCACGCGTTGACCATAGATGTAGCACCGAAAATGCTTCAAAGCTCGCACCACCGCCAACAGTTCTTTCCGCGTGGTGCAATACTTTCGTTCGTTTGACTCCAGGGTTTTGCTCGTGTAAGCTATCACCCGTTCCTCCCCTCTCTGCTCCTGTGATAGCACGGCTCCTGTCCCCACGTCACTGGCGTTCGTGTCAAGCCACCATTGTCCATCTTCCTCCGGGAATCCCAACACCGGGGCCTCTGTTAGCGCCTTCTTCATCGCATCAAATGCCTCTTGTCGTCTCGCGCTCCACACGAACGGTTCCTCCTTCGTTGCCAATTCATACAAGGGGGCAGCCAATTCCGTGAAGCCGTTTATATGCCTTCTATAATACGAACATAATCCCACGAAAGCTCGTACCTCATGGAGATCCCGAGGGACCGGCCACTCGGTTACTTGCCGACACTTTTCGGGGTCGGGTTCGATCCCGTTGAATGAGACAACGTGCCCCAAGAACGGAATCTTCTTCTGGAACAGCTTGCATTTTCGCGCCTTTAACTTCAGTCCTGCAGCGTTCAATCGGTCCAGAACCCGTACCAATCTTTCCAGTGTCACTTTAAACGTTGGTCCAAAGACCAGTATGTCATCCAAGTATACCAGACACTCCTCCCACACGATTCCTCTGAGGATTCTTTCCATCAGTCTCTCGAAGGTGGCTGGGGCGTTCACTAGCCCGAATGGCATCACTTTGAACTCATACAATCCTCCTTGAGTCACGAAGGCCGTCTTTTCTTGGTCCTCCGGTGCCATCTCCACCTGCCAATATCCGCTTGCGAGATCCAGACTGCAGAAGAATAGGCTTCCTCCCAAGGTGTTAAGGCTGTCCTCTATCCGTGGGAGCGGATAGGCGTCCACTTTCGTAGCCTGGTTCAGTTTTCGGTAGTCGATACAGAACCTCGTTCCTCCGTCCTTCTTTTTGACTAGAACGGTCGGGCTACTCCACGCACTCCCGCTCTCCTGGATAATCCCTAGATTTAACATATCCTCCACCAGTGCTCGTTCCTCCTCTCTCCTGGTGGCTGGATACCGTCTGACCCTCTGCTTGATCGGCATCTGATCCCCCGTTTTAATTCGATGTTGTACTAAATCTGTCCGTCCTAACTCATGTTTCGAGGTCGCAAACATTTGTTCCCGGGCCATGATGGCTTTCTCCAGCCCTCCGCCTTCCTCCGTGGTCAGGTCTTTCTTAGCCTCCTCTATCATTTCAACGAGCGCTCCAGGGGGTTCTTTTACTTCACTTCCTATTCCTCGTACCTCTTGTACGAAGGTGGCTTCTCCGAGTACCCCGCCGGTTTCCAATTTCGCGCTCTCGGTCCCTCGGTTGGCCACCCAAACTCTATTTTCTTCTCCCAATGTCACCGTTCCTGGGATCACCTCCAGTCCCATAGGTAATCCAGCGCCGGTGATGACAGCCAGCTGTCCACTCTGTCCTATGTCTACTCTCGTTACTACTGTTACTCGGGTCACTTGGAGTGGGGGTATTTCCGTCGTTCCCTCGATTCGCACGACCTGTCCTCCGACGGTAACTGCCCGAATCCCATCCGTTCTTTGTTCTGCTCCCGGGATTCGTTCCCCCTCTCCCTCCCCCTCGGCGGGCAGGAAGATAGCACTCGCGTGGGGCTTAACTGTTAGCCGGTATTTCACCGCGAAGTCGTTTCCCAGGATCCCTTCATCTCTACCGATGTCTGCCACCATGAATGTCCACTGCAACACGCGCGTTCCCAATTTTACTGGCAAGTTCGTGCATCCGTAGCACCGCAACGGACTACCAACCACAGAGCAGAGACGTCCTTCATATCCATCCAGTTCTTCCCATTTTCGTCCCCACTCTCTCCAGAGGCGTTCCGACAGCAGACTGATCATAGATCCGGTATCAACCAAAAAACGGACGACACTCTCTCCCACCGTCCCGGCCACATAAAGTCCACATTCTCCCATGCCTACTACTTCTCTCGCCGCGCCCGAAGGGGGCCCCGCGCTTACTGCGACGGCGACTGTCCGTTTCCCTGACGCTGCGAACACTCTCTTGCGAAATGGCCCTTCTGGTGACATTGATGACATTCCAAATCTTCCTTTCGCTTCTTAAACGCCTCCCTCCGGGCCGTTGCTTGTCTTCTAGCTTCCCGTTCTTCTGCCAATTCTTTCATCATCTCCTCCAACTTACCGTTTAAGGCCATGATCTGTGTATTGGCGTCCTCCTCGGGCTTCACTGCCCGCAGGAGGCGGCGTGAGTATCGTTCCTGTATTTCTACCACCTCTACCGCCTCCTCTAGTGTCTTGCATCCTTTCTCTGCACACTTCAGCTGAAGGTCTTCCCCAACTGCAGCCTGGAGCGCATGTAATGCTGCTTTTTCCTGGCTAGCGTAGTCGTTGGAGAAGTAGGCTCTCGATGCCAGTCGCCGGGCATTATCAGCCAACTCCTTCGCTGTCTGGTTCTTTACACGTTTCAATCCTGCCAACTCTTGCAGAGCATTGCACGTGTCCTTCTCCTGACCGAACCTCCGGCGCAACGCATCCACCCTCGCTGAGTAACGGAGTCGTTCCCTGTCCGGGAGTCCGACAAAGTACATTCGTGCCGTTCCCGTCAGCGAGAGAAAGAGCATCGCCGCTTTTTCCTCGGCCGTCCAACGTCCCAATGTTGCGTACTCCTCAAACTGGTTGATCCATCCCTCGAAATCCGGTTTACCGTCATACTTCTCCGGTCGTAGGCTAAACTTCTTCAAACTCGCTCCTACCTGGCCGGTCTGTTGTTGTTGAGCCCGCGCATTCTGCTCATCCGTCGGGGTGGACGTTCCCATAAAATTAAACTGCCTACCCATGATGGTCGTGTCCTCCCCTTTGGTCTCGGTTTTCGCACCTCCTTTCTCCTCCCCACCTTCCTTGAAGGCGACGTCAGAATCCATCTGCTCGAAGACTGCCGCGGTCGCCATGAGTATCCAATACCGACGAAACACCCAAGATCCACAAGTCCGTATGTGCTTATTTCAGCACCAACGCTGCCACCAGTGTGACGTTCTCTGGTAAGTCGGGGTTGCCGATTCTTACAACAGAGGAACGTGGGGGTTGTTCGGGTCTCGGGGCGGACGGGGAATCCGGGCCAAGAACCGAGATGTGTTTCTAGAGTCGTGCCTCGCGCACGAGGGGGGGCTGAGCGAATCGGTCGGGAATCGGCACTCGATGTCAACGGAGGACTGCGGGGAAGGGAAATTATGGTAGGGGTACGGGTCGGCCGGGGTTCGTCTCGCTCTATCTCCCAGACCAGCATTCACCCCGACCGGGCGGTCCACCCCTCAGTTCCGGTCCGCGGGGGCGACGGGCCGACGGTCGCCTATTGTTTGGTAGCGTGGGGCCGAGCATGCCGCGCCCTCGTCCCCGCGGACTTCGTTCCTTCGTTCCGTTCCCCATGTCTTCGTGCCATACTACACCTCGGTTTCCGGGACTACTTCGGGCCTTCGTGCCTTACTCCGTTCCCTCGTTCCTCGTTCTTCGGGCCGTCGGGCCCCTTACCCTGTGTTCCTACTACCTATCTCGAGCTTCGACTGTTTTGTCCTAACTTCTGGTTAATTACTCTAATCGGCTCATCTTTAGCGGTTGTTTCAGGAAAGAGGACACGTCTGGACACCAGGAGAACTGTTAAAGAACTCTGTTTATTCGGGCCTCACCGCCCCTTTATATACTATAGAGGTCAGCCCTGATTGGCTGCTTTCGGTCACGTGACCTACAACTGACATCACTTCCGGTTTATATTTTCCGTTTCCGGTTTACATTTCACTTCCGGTTTACATATTTCCGGGTTTCGTTCCTTTACATTTTCGTTCCTTACATATTCATTCCTTACATATTCGTTCTTTACATATTCGTTCCTTACATATTCGTTCTTTACATATTCGTTCTTTTACATATTCGTGCCTCTTTTTCAGGCTTTCTATACTTTCGTTTATTATTACATATTCGTTCCTTTACATCTATTTCGTTCTCTTACATATATTTCGTTCTCTTACATATATTTCTACTATTACCTTATTTCTATTATTTTGACCTCTATGTATTTTGGATGAATAGCCGTTCATCACAATATCAAGCTTGTCCAAATCTGATAGTTATTAAAGGGAGCCAAAAGCAATGTTGTGCCAAAAATTGACAAAATTTTGCAACTTCAAATAACTATGAAATACAGTCTAATAGTCTAACTCTAGCCACTGGTACAGTATAAATCATGATAACTAGCTTTAAGTTCACTTAAATTCCATTATACTCATGCCATGTATACCTGAAAACAGCAATGTTTGTAAACAAACCAATTTTGGTGGGCTACCAAAATTGACCTGGGATGAGTTTTCATCTATTTCAATGTAGTTAAAGTCTGTATTCACACTCCATATTTTACCACAGGCCTAGGCTATGGCAATAGAGTATATTTCAATAGTCAACAGAATTTGCAAAATTTTGACCCAACGTTACTTTTGGCTCCTTTTAAGGAAGTTATGGACCCTTGAAGATAACACTGTCAGGATACCAGAAAAGGAGGGAAAACTTAATTTTCTTGTATTTATTGAGATTTTGCATAAATTACCATAAATTATCATAATTGCAAATAAATTTTCAAAACACGCTTTTATTCATTACTTTTCAACCAGAAATGATTAATGTATTCTGTCTTCAATGTTGAGACCTGAAAATGATAGTTTCTCATAGTTTACACTATTTTCTCAAAATCTCACGTATTTTGGTTTTCATGGCAACCAAATAGAATGAATTAAGTTAAATTTCCCATACCAAAACGTTCCATTGACATTCCAAATATGGAAATATTCCATTGTGATGGAATGTTTTGGGTATGATAAATTAATTCTACACAAAAAGTTGATTTAAGACAAATTTATCACTATTTTTCATACATCTACTCATATCTCCTTATATATTAGGTTTAGGATAGCAAAAATAGGAACCTCAGAGTACCCTTTCCCCTCGGCTGGTCACATATAACAAAAGTTAGGAACGCTGTTTCGTTTTACATGTAAATCTAACATGTTTCTAAGTATTTATGTCCTGCGGAATGCTTAGGAAATATTTCATGAAAAATGTGTGTGTAACTTATATAGAATTCCTTATAGATTGGTAATGGTTATCTGCAAACTAAACTAATTTTAAGTATTATTGAAATTTAGGAAATTTGCAATGGAACTTTTTACAGGCAAAATCTTAGTTTTTGGAAGGTTGCAAGGTTACCATTGTTAGAGATAAGAGAATATAGATATTGAAAGAAACATGTTATACGCTATCTTTGGAAAATGTCTTTATCTTAAATAATGCAAAGGAATTTTATAGTTAACAATTCTAAAGTAAGTTATAGTATTTTCAACATTCCTAATGATTGACTACCTAATTTCTTGTTTTAGTACGGTTCAATTCAAGTTGGAAACCAAAGTAAGGAACCCTGAAGGGTTGGCCGGAGGTTAAACTAACCCAACATACAAACCAACTTGACGTCGGTGTGCATTGTTGATCATTACCTTTCATGTTGTACTATGTCTCAATGGTTGATTTCCCCCTGCCTTATTGTTCTATTCCATCCACAAACACGTACACAATAACAAAATCAAGTTACTTTATTGCAAGAATACAATCAATATAATATGGATTGTAATGTAATTGTCCCATGTTGTCTCTATTATATTATTCATCAATGTTCATCATTTGGTTATGTAATGTAAATATCATACACTATCACCAGTGTCGGAAGAACTTTGTTTTGTACGAAGAGATGCTAATAAAGAATAATAATAAAAAAAAAAATCATTTTTTGTACAGTTTCCTCTCTTTAGGGTTCATTATGAATGCCTAAATGAAAAAAATCCCTTTTACATATTGTGTTGGTGCTATGTGTGATGAAATCCGAGCTTCAGAAATCGAACCCTCTACATACATGTTAATTTTGGTATCCGAAAGTCGATTATCAGCAGATTGCTCATTACCACATGGAAGTTATCCCAGTCAGCATTGTATTCATGCTTCGCAATAATAATCATGGTTGTGGTCTTATTATCATAGCTATAGCTAATTGTCATAGCTTTGTCATAACATCGTAACATCATCACCTGAACTTAACATGTGATCAAATACGATGCGTTAAAACCTCGGAAGGGTATACACAGTGGTTCTTTGGGACTGAAAGGAGCGCTGATTTTGAACATTATAGGCTCATTTGGGGGGCCTTGAAGGCCCATGTAGAATAACGGGAGACTGATTCTATAGAATGAACTGTTAATTCTTGAGATGACTTACTATATTATATACATACAGTTTCTAGGTTAAGTACCACAGTTATCAGAAATACTCTGTTTGGTTTTGATGCATTGGACCGCAAATCTGTATCAAAATTTAGGATCTGCAGGACAATTAATACCATGCTTGTAATCCTTGGCCAGGTGCCTTCATAAAATATGAGACGGTCTGTTCAATAATTATGTACAATGTGACAAGCAGTTGTCATTGACCACGTCAGTCTAATAGTAAAGTAAAAATGGTCCAGATTAAAAAGAAAAATTATGGGAAGTCTACACAATAAGATCTTAGTTCCTAACTGATTTACCATTATTTTGATATATTCCCGGTCGTTTTTGACCATTTCTGATAACTTCAAGGACGAGTATCAACTACCGTTCTCCCAACCACAGAATGATATCTGATTTACTGCATTTTTAGGCATCTGGGGTGCCGACCAAAAAACATCCACGATTTCTCGTGGGGTTGATTTGTATGGAGGCCCACGAGAAGAATTATCCGCCCAGAAACAACCAAGAGAACTTTTGGAACTTTTGGACAAAATGTCACGTTCATGTCTCCCTCTGCATGTCTCCCCCAATAAAGGCACGTAGGCCTCTGGTTATATTGATCCTGGTTATGTAGCTAATCATGTCTCTCCCTGGTCATGTCTCTCCCTGGTCATGTCACCCCTAGTGACGTCACCCGCTAGTCATGTCGCCCCTGGTCATGTTATCCTCTGTTACGTCGGCCTCTGGTTACGTTGGCCTACATTCCATAATGGGAGAGTTACCAGCGATCCCTTTTCTTTCTACAAGAGAGAAGTACAAATCATCATAAAGCAATCAGTGGTGAATGCAGGATTCTGAATTAGTTTGCATTTTGGGAGCATTATTTTGATAACTTGTATCCAATATGATTTTCAGGCATTCCGAAATGAATGCTTATAATATTCATGCAGTGAAATAAGCTCAGGCAGTATTTATATGCATGAACAATTTATTATAATGTTGGCGCGACTACCTCAACATCTTACACTATAAAATTTAAGTGAGTGCACTGCATTAAACTGCGGATATGTCTACTTTTGAAAGCACGATGTCAGTTCTCAGTGCAATTTTATTCTTCAGTTGTATTCCTTTCAATAATGTTTGACCTGTAATGATAAACTTACGCGGACGACTTCACAGCTATGGCTATGGCCAGGACTGCCAATATGAACTGGGAAGAGAAGAATTAAAGCTGAATTAGTTTATATAGAAGGCATAATACAGTAAAAGCACGATCACACGTCCCGACTCAGCTGAACTCGCCATCGATGGTCGAGTATGCATTCTAGGGTGGGGGTTGTGTAAGGGGCCATCCAAATGATGGTACACTTTTTCAGAATATTTTTAGGACCCACCCACCCCCCTGTCACACTAAATTCTCTTATCTAAACATAAAAATAAGGCCTGTTTTCAGGCAGTGTCACACTTTTAAACCTACCCACCCACCCCCTAGTGTGTGACATCATTTATGGACGGCCCCTAAGGTACGTGGATGACATATACATGTTGTGTCATCTTATGGAATATCATGAAATAAATTTTGTCAGGGAATGTAACTGCATAGTTATAAGGCCATTCTTTGGCTTCAAAATAGACAATTGGTGCCTTTTCCCGTTATTTGTCCTTTCCTTTCCAAATAGTATTCGTCTTAAGCCTATCTACACACATAACCGGTTATGTCTCACCCTTATCATAGCGGCTATAAAAAAAAAACTATGTTATTTTATGGCTATTGGAACTTAGGATTAGGCCATTATATTAAAGTACTTGGATTTGTATAGGAACGGGACACACACTTAAAAAATATCTGACCCCATCCTTGGTGCTTACATACTTAATGGAAGGCCCCAAGCCTAAATGGTACCCGTTCTCGATAGGAGTGGACTGACCAGACACTTACTAATCTATCGGTAATATAGAGCCCTAATTACCTCAAATACCAGGAAGACGGACACTCCAGCGATGATCGCTGTTTTGTACCGGTCGATCACCACCTCCTTGAACCTCTCGAAGCAGCCCTGTCGGAAACAAAGTGTCACAATACAGGGGTGGATCTAGGAACTCTAGAAGGGGGGGGGGGGGGGGGGGAGGGAGGTGTCCCACATAAAAAATAAGTCCCGCTGCCGCCCATATTAAAAAACAGAAGTCCCGTCGCCCCCTCTAGGGACCCCAGTTTTGTATTAGAAAAGTTAATATTTGACCGAAATGACGGGATAGGGGCGGGGGACGATTGAAAGTGAACACGAAGATGTATTGATAGATATAGTAATAAGAATATGCCTGCCATAAACGGTAGAACATGCCTAGCATAAAAGCTAAAGTTTTCCAAAACTAAGATACATCTTTGAACAATACTAATAAACCAGAATAGTTCAATATAATATTATTAGTACCTGCTTCCGGTTCGAGTTGTTGTCATCTGGTTGGGTGAAACACGCTTCATCTTTAGGTTTAATTGATGGAAAAGGTCCGTCTCTCTTACAGCAAGCCACTGGGATCTCTACAGTTACCGTGGTACCTGTTTATAATAAAATAAGAATAAGTAAATCAGGATAACTAAGCATTACAACATGTTGGTGTTGTTTGTAAGTACATGTTCTTATATGTGTGACTTTAAAATCAAAATATGCGGACATATTTCCATTGTGTATTTTTGATGTTTGCCACTTTACCAAAAAAAATTGAAAACAAATTCTAAATTTGATTCCCGAGATTGGGAAACTTGACCAATTGGTAGCATTCAAAGAATTATTTGTAAAAAGAAGAGAAAATCATACTTTTCAGTATTTCTCAATATTATGTTTCTTTTTTGAAAGGGATGGCATAATTCAATAATGCTCAATGGTATGCTACAGAGCTTCAGCCAGTATGGCAGACATCTACTGCATGGGTACAAAACTCTAGCCACAGTGGGAACTATACATGTTACTTATTTCCCCACCCCCCACCTCCACACACACACACACACACACACACACACACACACACACACACACACACACACACACACACACACACACACACACAAGAATAGACAGGCCAGTTGAACAGAATTGTCTTACCCATGTATGGCCCTGTCACATCTGGAAAGTTGCCGCATTTGAGAAGTCACCGATGGGCGATAATAAGTAGGCCTACTGCTCATGTGCACTGGAAGAGATTCTTGTCTCAAGACATGTTTTGTCACTGACTTCCTTAAAAGTTGTAATGGGTAGCAAACTAAATATATATCCTCTCATCCTTTACCTATTTGAGATTCATACCTAAAAGGTTAACTTGTCCCTATTCCACAGTGTGGGGAAAAAGTACCTGTCGAGATTATATACTTCTGACTACTGGGACTTCCTGTGCACATGTGCAGAGCCTGTACCATCCCCATTGGCGACCTCTCACATGTGGCAACTTTCCAAATATACATGCACACATGCACACATACACATATACATTTATAGACATATATATCATATTGATTAAGATTTATACTTACTTTGGTTATTTTTGACATACACATATTGTTTATTCCAATTGGCAGCACCATTGAAATCAGTGTAGTCATCGATACCACAGCAGTTGAACTGACAAATAGGATTAGATTTTTATCATATCACTGATCTTTATTCATATCTAAATCAACATAATTATGATGTCCTGAGCAGTAGTCAAATACTTTTAAAAGAAGGCAATTTTATATATATATATCTAAAAATTTAATCATGAGAATGAATTAGTTAATACTGTAAATACGCACTGCCCCCAACAGTTGGTGAGCTTTCAGTATGGCAGTTTTAGAAATACAGCAAATAAGACCATTCCATTTGTGACACCTTCTGCTCTGTATTACTGAAATATTTGCACATCGGCCTATAGGGTTACCAGATATTATTCTAGATGATGCAGTTACCATTCACAAATTGATAAAGAAAAGAAAACTAAATTTCCTTGAAAAAATGTTCTTCAACTTCCTTGTACATCTGCCACATAGGGTGATTTAAAGGTGTTCCTTACCCCTAGCATGGCCGCATTCAGCAACAGGGAGGAGATGTTGAAACTATTGATTCCTCCATAGTCTTCTTGTATTGTTTCATTTAGCTTGTTCTTGATTTCGTTATCGATCTGAAAACGAAATAATCATGCTTTTTCAAACCTTGTGCTTCCCAATCTTGATTTTAACAGGATGACGGGGAGGGGAATTGGAGGGAAACAAGATAGGGGTTGGGTGTTTATTTTTACAAAACCTACTGGGTTTCCACAAGGGCACTCCTTGCCAAGATTATCATCCAATTATGTTACTTTGAATTGCTTTTTGGTATGAAGTGCATCTTTGCGCAATGTATAGCCTATGTTTGAGTGCCGTTTTCTTACCGTCCCGGTGGCAAGAAGCGCTACAGCGGCGACTTGGCCGATCAGCAATAGAAGTACGACCATACCATACTGCAAAATCCGAAAACAATGGTTCATAATACAGGAAGGATACACTTTTATTCTTCATATAGGCTAAATATGCATGCATGCGTCACCCGATAACGACATAAGCGCGTTAACCTGCATGGGCGATCAGGGAACATTCTAATACGCACATGAATTAAATGACAAACTGATTAATAGCATAGAAAGTTTTAACGATTTTCACTGTATTCACAGTTTCTATTTTACCACCGGGCTCGACTATGGCCAGAGAATGTATATTTCAATAGTTAATAGAATTTGTAAAATTAGACCATACATTGCTTTTGGCTCCCTTTAGCAGCACAACAATCTTTAACCCTTTATTAACCCTTGAAGGAATTCAGTAACAAGCTTAAGGAAAGAACAGTACGCAGCCATATTATTCAGGTTGCAAGCTGTTGGACAAGTTGTATTCAAATGCAAAATTTACAAAGACACTGTGTAATATGGGATTGCATAGATTAGTACCATAAATTGTGAGTATAGAATTTGATAGCCTGTAACATTATAGATAATCCCTTTACCTGTCATCAAAACCATCATAATCAATTGTACCATTTGTATTGTGTTATGTAATATTGGTTGGTTGGTTGGTTATTGGGGTTTTACGCCGTATCAACATCTAAGGTTATATCACGGCGAGAACATGATTTTGACAATCCTGTCCTTGATGATTGTATCTATGGAATGATCGAATCTATGAGAAGATAGAGACCATACCCCTACACTTTTACCGAGGCAGGTGTTCTTTAATGTGCAGGGTCCCATAGGCAGGGCCCTACACACAACAGCCGGTGGTCTACTAGAGACCTTTGATAACCCAGTTGTTGCCACTGGGAGACATGAAGAGGGGGGTAACAGCCAGCTCACCCCAGCCCAGGATTGAACCCGGGCCGCCCGCGCAACAGACAGACACTCTAACCACTACTCCACCCCACACGCCTATATGTAATATTGTTATTTGTTATATGTGTATCCATGTATTTCAAGTGCTACCCAAAGAACTTCTGCAACAGAAGAGAAGAGTTAGTTTGGAATAAAAACACCGCCCCCCTCCCACCCACCAAAAAAGGAAAAAAAACCCAAAAGAACCAATAGAGAATTAATAAAGCCCCATACCCACTAGGCGATTTTAACACAATCTGCCAATCAGTCGCCACTAAAATCGGCCGACTCCAATGATTGCCTGTCAGTATCCCATATTGAAATATGTATGTTTGATCAGAATCGGTGTTAAAATCAGCCGATTGTTAAGGTAGAACCAGCCGATTTCAGCGCCGATCAGTCGGCCAACTTGGTCAAAAACCGCCCAGTGGGTATGGGGCTTAAGTCTCACGGTAAGCAGCATCCAGGTGGCGCTGCAGCAGGCTCCACACATGCCGAGGGTGGCGAGGACGACGATGACGACCCCGACACAGATAAGGGCGATGGCCGTGTTGTTGATCAACGACCCCAGGTCCACATTCTCACCGCCTGTTGGATAGGAGATACATGCAGTAATGAATTAATTGCACTGAAATATTAAATCAATTATGCTGTTAAAGGGAGCCAAAAGCAATGTATGGTCTAATTTTACAAATTCTATTAACTATTGAAATATATATTCTCTGGCCATAGTCGAGCCCGGTGGTAAAATAGAAACTGTGAATACAGTGAAAATCGTTAAAACTCATCGCGGGTCAATTTTGGTGACCCACAAAAATTGGTTTGTTTTCAAACATTGCTGTTTTCAGGCATTCATGACATGGGTATCATTGAATGTAAGTGACGCCATAGTTATTTATCATGATTTATACTGTACCAATGGCTAACATTGGATTCTAAGAATGTATTTTCATAGTTTTTTGAATTTGGAAAATCGTCATATTTTGACACACTGCTTTTAGCACCCTTTAGGTATTGGTATAAACATAATGTGACGATTAATCTTCATGTAAATCAGTGCCAGGTTTATTGCTTGAGGGGGGGGGGGGATTTTAACATTTTTTTTATAATGTAGAATTCGGCCAAAAAGTCATCATGGGTAAAACATTACAATGATGTTCACCTCCTTTTCCGAATCCTAGATCAACAACTGTAAATGTCTACTGCGGCATTAAAAAAGACTGCCGGTCTCAGGTTATGAACCATGAGATGAATGTCTAGGGATATACCTCCATCACCAGTCTGCGCAGTGGACCCGTCCATAGACGCCTTGACCCAGAAAGCCACACTAATGAAAAAGGTTTATATGTAAAATCTCCATTTATCACCCGCACAGCCGATGTGCGGTACATAAAGAGGGCAGTGCGTATTAACAGGCCGTATGTAACGCTCATTATTTTCAGTATTTAAAACATATTTAGATCATTGTATTGGGTGATAAAGTAAAGAAGAACCTTTAGGGGGTGTTCCTGGGTGGCCATACGACCATGGGGATTGTATGAACCTCGGGATTGGCCCTCGTTACATGACAATCCCCTATGGGTCATACGGCCACCCTCGGATACCCCCTGCGGTTCTTCTTATTATAGTACTATATATATATATATATATATATATATATATATATATATATATATATATAAACACATTACTGATACACAGACAAGGAACAATCAATTACGGTTGGCCTGGAGCCGGCGAAAGAAGTCCGCCCTTTTTTTTTTTTTTTTGAACAAAGGCCATTTATTATGATGATTGAAACAAGTTTTATGGTGAACATGGAGAAGAAGCTAGCTGCCTTGATATGGATAAACAACAAGTAGTGACAACTAGTGGTAGTGTTGCCAAGTGGCTGCAGCTAATGAGAATCACTGCAGGGGGCAGCACCTTCCTGTCCTTCAATCATTCATAATTTATATCACTAGAAATAGTACCTATTTATAGTTTGACATATATATATATATATATATATATATATATATATATATATATAATTCTTATTGTCCACAACTTCATATACATAGGGTAAATGTTCTTCCAGCTGTCCATTGAATGATGGTAATGAGTTACATAGAGATTAAATAAGATGTTTTTATATATAATACAATATATTACAGGTCCATTACAGTCCAGTGAAAAATATTGCTAAATGAGGCATTTAATTATAAATCTATGAAACAGTGTCACAGAATACGTTAAGCCCACTGCCACTTTTTTAGACTTAAAAAGTACAGTATTTATAGGTAAATTTTTGGCCATTTTCGATCTTTGCCATATCTTGCTGATGATGTTTCAGTAACGCCAGGTAGTGGCCTTCTGTATATCTGCAGACAACATATCCCATAGTCAGACTCCCCTATTAAAAAGGACTCTAGATCTGTTGAATCTTTTTCAAAGCAGTAAAGAGTGTTTTAAATTTGATCTTGTTAGAACTCCTCAGTGTTCTCAGTGGATTGGCCTATAATTATGAGCGGGCCCACGACTCACTACTGCCATCAAGTGTTCATTTACTGTACTAAGTGGGCAGCTAGTTATAGCTCCCTACTGCCGTATTGAGATAACTGCCCAAGTCAACGACGACCTTCAGCTTGTAATAACATTTTGTATTTATTCATTTAAAGGAAGATTGATAGGCCATAGAAAAGTCAACACATGATGATATTAAACTATAACTTAGTTTGCTTTTTGTACCTTAAATAGCAGCATTGGATCCAGGGTTTTACACAAATATTATATATATACATAAAATATACTTTTCATACATAATCATGTAAAAACACTTTTAGCTTTTAGTATATCTTACTTTCATTACCAATCGAATATGATAGTAGAATATGACCAACTTAAAGAATGTTGTGTTAATTTTCAAACCATGATTATCATCCTATGATTGAATCAAACTTTATTTTTTAATACATGCCAATATTGAAATTGAACGGGCATGTTGCAACATCATCAGTCAAACTGTAATTTACTCTTTAAAACTTATGAAACTTATAACTTATGAAACCTTTGTAAACTTTACTTCACTCCCCTATCCAACTGACTAGGGGCCGTCGATAAACGATGTCACACAAAAGGGGTTGGGTGGGTAAATTGCCTAAAAACAGGCATTCTTGTCATGTTTAAAACAGAAAATTCAGTGTGACAGGGGGTGGTATGAGGGATCCTAAAATCCCTGTAAAAGTGTGACATCATTAATTTGTGAGCAGTGCAGGATCCACGATATGAACTTTCACCACATCTATGCTATGTATGCCCCAGGCCCCTATCTAAAAGGCCTGGATTCCCCTCTGTAGAGGAAGAACTTATCAGACCAGGTAAGGGAAAGACAGAACTTACCCATGGGTGAGGCTGTTGTTGATGAGGCTGTTGTTAAGATTTGGGCCTGCAGTTCTTCAATTGACACAAACCGTGGGAGGAACTTAAGGATGACCCCACCAACTAAAATCAGTATGCCGAACATCTGAAAGAGAGCCACACAAATATGTCTAGCGAAAATGTTTATAGAAATATGCTTATCAAAACATTTTGAAATATTGATATGATTATGATTTTTGAAGTTATTTCTTTCTATCCCTAAATAGATGACACATAACATTTTGATGATACCACATGTTACCACATACAAAAGTTCGATTTTGAAAGGTAGTAACTACTGTTCACACAGACACCACCTGGTTCGAGAAAATTTAATTTACTCCAAAAGAGGTATACTATAATTATATTGTTCAATAGCAAAACCTTATCTTAAATCAAAATTAAGTCAAACTAAAGAACGCCAAATCACTAACACAAACAAAAAGAACTAAGGGATATTGGAAGAGGCATAGATAAGCGCCACAGGTAAGAAGAACAATCACAATTTTCTTTTTGTCTTTTTTCCCCCTTTCTTTCTTTTTCATTTTTTTTCAGGTTTGGTTATAGAAAAAGAAAACCAAGAAATGGCAGCAGTCTGGACCAAAAAAAGGGCAAGGCATTAAATACATGCAAACAAAGAATAATAATTATTATACTGAAAACTCTGATGGCCAAGGTTTCAATATGCCTTTTTAAAGTCATGTATAAATGTCGATGTGCTTCTCATGAATATTCTCATCAAGTCTGGCGAGCCCAGGCCAATAATGGATTAAACTCTGGTTATACGAAGCGGGTTTCAGCTCAGTTTGACCTCCTGGGAATGAGACTTAATATCTAGTTGGTGTGTCATTTATATAACATTATCAGACAGTATACTAAATAATTATAGAATTTATCTGAAATATATTTAGAAAATGAGACAGGATAAAAGAAACCTTATGTCGAGTTTCCTAACAGTAGAATTAGTCCATGAATGATGTCACACACAAGGGGATGAGTTAATCAGGGTGACATTGCCTTACAATAGGCATTATTTCTATGTTTAAAGCAGAAAATTCAGTGTGACGGTGGGGAGGGGGGAGGGTCTGAAAAAGTATGACATCATTAATTGTATGGCCTTAGTATAATCTGGGTTAATTAAGAATGGGTAAGGGGTCTCAAGGTGATGCGCTACATCCAGAAAATTACAAGCGTACATTTATATGAAATGAAACCTTTTTGTACTTACCAGGAAGAAAATGTTGGTAAGGATTAAGATCACCTTGGCACAGGTGCCCAGTGCCCCGTCACTTCCCATAATGACGTAACACTCTGAAAATACTGAAAAAAGGCTCATTGTCACACTCAAGGAGGACACGTGGACCAGGAGCGGACCCAGGGGAAGGGGTCCAGGGGCTCCTGACCGCCCCCCCCCCCCCAAACTCTTTTTTGAATGGGAACTTATACTTCAAATCGAAGTTGCATTTACGAAAATTTCCCAGGACAATTTTATATTCAAAAAAATGCAATTTCGAAAATTTCTCAGGACAATTTTATATTAAAAAAAAAATTGGACGTAAAATAAGGGAGGGGGAGGGGGCGTTCGCCTTCCACGCTCCCCCTAAATCCGTGACTGGTTGGTTATACCTATATAGACAGAGCAGGGTAAAGTAATAAAGGATTAAAGTAATATGAATAAAGTGACAGGTGACATGTCTTTAAGAAATGGATGAAAGACATTCTAAATGGGCCTTTATTCCCTGCCTATAATACTGACTGCTGTTGTCGCGGGGCCAGACAACCAAGGCGGAAGGTTAGAACTACAAAAGTAGGAAGAATGAACATGACTGACCGAGGAAGTATATAAAGACTGGATATGACTTGGGGCAGATACAGTATATCTGATTGGGGATGGGTCTGCATATAGGTCAAGTACAAAACCGGCGTGCATTATGCGAATGCACGTGACGTTTTTTTCTCTCTGGCAATTTTAAGTCCCCACAAAAGGGGGGGGGGGGGGGGTCAGGACCCCCAGGACCCTACCCTGGAACTGTCCATGGTTCCCAGGCTCAAATCAGCTTCACCAGCTAGCGTATTCAGTCGTGTTACCTTTTTCTGTATTATCGAAATACGCTTTTTCAAAATAAAGACACACCTACAATTGAAATATAATTGGCGACCACCAAAATTCTGCCATTCACAACATATTTTTAGTACAGATTAGTTAAATTGTCCGCTATTCCCATTATTCAAATCTCATGATAGTTGAAGGTTAAATGCCGTGAATCAATTGTCCGGCATGAACTTTCTTTCTATCATACTCAAATTAAGATAATTCAGATAATTCTCCCAACCATGGACAGCAAATTCTTTGAGGGATATACCTGCAGGTTAGCCTAGATCAGGTTGCATGCTGGGTAATTTGTCGACAAGACCCAAGGTTTTATTATAGAGATTTTCATAAATCTTACCATTATTTGTATTTCAGCATGATGGAAAATTTGCAGACTTATCTTTTTAATTGTGTATCCATATGCACTGAATATTTTCTAAGACATTTGAAAATTAATTCATTATTGGTGGATGTAAAACAGTTATTTGTTTAATTTCTATAGCTTTTCCAAGGGTGTTGTCGACAAAATCAGCCTTAATTAGCCTGCAGGTGCTGAAAACACGGTAAATCAGCTATCCGTGGTATGGAGAATTCCATGTATTTTGTCTGAACTGAGGGATATATTTTGAAAGGACCCTTAAATGTTACGAACTTATATGTTACCGGTATAATACACATTCTCGTATTATTATTTTCGAGGTCTATTGCACAAGGTGTACTGAAGCGAGTGAAGGTGGGGGACGGTGAGTGAGAAAAAAGTACAGGGCTGTCCTGTCTCTAACGAAGCACAGGTTTTTGTATGTAGAGATCTGCCGTATACATAGAAGATTATCACGGAAGAGACGATGCAACATTTGTTTAACCTACATCTTTACCCAATAGACCGTTTAAAGCTGTTAGCGCTTCTTTGACTGATTTTGCATTCCAGGTCTTATACTGTGTGAATTCATTATTCAGAGAGCAATTTAATCTTTTGTACTTTATTGTTATGTTTTACCACACAAAGCTCCAAGTTTAAGCGATATATCGACCTATCTAGATGCTTTGGACATAACGTAAACGTAACCTATCTTTTTTTAACCAACCTTTTATTATAAAATATTCTGTATGAGATAATAATATTATATTATACAGCGATACGGCAATATCTTATACATTTTATCAGCAAAATGTACATGTATACCCAACTATACGACAAGGTGGATTAGAGATGCGTTGACGTATCAAGATGTGTTGGAGTTACTTCCCTATAGTTATCTACTCTCCTCTTGGGAACTGACCATTGACTAAGAGGGTGTCCAAGGATCTCCACACCTACCTACCTCCTCCTGGGTCTGTCCACTTCACCTCCCTGACCACCCTGACCAGAGGGGAGGACGAGTCGACTTGAAGAGTAGTTGTCGGCCCTGGGTTTGCATTACCTCTCAGGGTAATGGAGGTGGGTCAGTGGAAACGTATAGCGTAAGGTACGTGCCCTACAAATGCACTAACCGTAAAAAGCCCCTGACCTCAGAAATGTAGGCTTTCTGTGAATAGCACATAGGTGTAAGCTTCCTGGTGATCTCAACTTTCAGCATTATTATAGCCATAATATGAATTCAGTGTATACCTGAGCCCAAGGAGGTAGGGGGTGGGGGGGGGGTATGAAAAATGTATGTATGTACTTAATAGAAGGCTTTATGCACAGTCTAATATAAAAAGGCCCGAGGGCCTTATCTACTATACACAGAGTCTGATATAAAAAGAGATTTGTGTACCATACACAGTCTACTATAAAAAAAGGCATTGTGTACAATACACATTCTACTATAAAAGTGGCATTGTCTACTATACACAGTCTACAATAAAAAGGGATTTGTGTACTATGCACATCCTGCTATAAAAAGCGCATTGTTTGTAGTCCCCCCTTTCAATTCCTGGATCTGCCCCTGTACAGTCTACTATAAAAAGGGCATTGTGTACAATACACATTCCATTATAAAAAAGGCATTGTCTAATCTACACTGTCGCACCTCAACATCTTATCAAAATGTGCGCACTCCATTTAACTCAAAGGCTCTACTCAGCTCTCCCAAGCCTAATCCTACCGAACACTTCCCCCACCTATGGCCAATGCTCAAAAAGGACCTCAAAAACTCAACCCGGCTCCCCGAAGCATACACCTAAGGGGCCTTTCATTAATTATGTACGCATCAAGGGGGGAGGGGGGTCTGAGATTTTGGAAAATGTGTGTATGTTCCAGCACAAATCCAATGCGTATATTTTAACAATTGCGGGGGGGGGGGGGGGAGTGGTGGGGTCTGAGATTTTTTAAAATGTGCGTATGTACTAAATGGAAGGCCCCTAACCATAGCCACACGTCCCTTACAGTCACTGCTAGAAAAAGATCCTGCGCAGTTGACTCAGCTCGCCCACACCTAACTCTACCTAACCCTACCCCCACCTACAATACAGGCAATGCTCAAACAGAGACTAATGTTACCTAATGTACCCTAGCTACACCTCCTTTACAGTCAATGTTCAAAAAGATCTACCACACTGTTTTTTTTCTTCTGTTTTTCTTTTCTTTTAGTATCAGCATCAATTTACCCTCTAATTAAATAAATGGCCAATGTTACCTTGTCGTTGTAGTGGGTGCTGTCACTACAAGAGGGCGCCACCAGAATAGCTGTATTTGTCAAGGTTCACATCAGACAGTGCTGATAGCGATTTGGGTAATAATTATGAGATTTTAACTAGTAAACAAAACGTAATCTCTGCCCTCATAACATAATGAAATGATTTGAGATGTGTGACCTGAAAGTCTACTCCTGAACATGAAACTCCTGGGTCTGATATTGCGTTTCCTTAAAAAATCAAAATTCGAATATTCAACATAATCAAAAAGAGAAAATGGGCTTCTTCTTCGAAGTTTATTTCTATCCCAAGTGCTTTCCATATCTAAACACAATAGAGGAGCTTAAAGATTGGCACTGGATGGACGGATCCTGCTGCAACAAAGGGTTGTGTCGTATGTCATAATTATTCTAAAAGTCCTATCGTTTGTTATTAAGGACCATCACCTGTCGATTTTAAGAATTTGCCCTTTTGCATCCAAAAAATGGAGAGCATCCTCCAAAATCCCCTGGGGCCTCTCGGGAGCCCTCTGGTCAATCAAAAGAAATGCTTGTTCTGCTCCCCTTGCTAGACCTCTTTCACCGTTGCCCCTTGGACCCATCCTTGGTGCCCCTCCAAACACTCCTTTGGTCACCAGGTGCCTTCGGAGGCCTTCAGGTCTTGTCTTTAAAAAACTCCCTGGTGACTTCCAAAACTAAAGATACTATGTGTGGGCAGATATAACTTAATTTGAAACAAACACTAAATAACATGATAATACATTACATCACCTGACAACTACAAATATCTTGGCAGGAAGATACATCTGATCAAAAGAGCTTTCGCTTGTTTGGAGATAATTTGGAGAATAGTAAGAGAAACAGAGGTGTTTTTTTTACTGCACTTCAAACTCTATTCCCACAAGAAAAGAGCTGTTTTAATCATTTTTGTATGCCATCCCCAGGGGCGTACCAAGCCCTACAATCTCAGGGGGTTCCAGGTAAATCGAGGGGGTAAAATTTAACTGAGGGGGTTCTGACTAGTTATTTTGATAAAATTCCCAATATTTGTAGTTAAATTACATAAACTTTGATAATCTGAGGGGGTTTCCAAACACCCTTTATTTTGAAATAATTGACTATATTTGCAGTTTATTTAGGTAAACTTTGAGAAATTTGAGGAGGTTCCAGACACCTTCACAGAACACCCCCTGGGTACGCCACTGATCCCACATTCCAACCATGTTCACAACAAACGAGGAGTTCCACTGAACTTGGTGCTTCCTTCCACTAGTGTGGTACTGATGGCTATGTCCAAAGAGATACACCGATAACTTATTGCTGATAACCATTGGCCCAGAAAAGTAATTCTAATCCTAATTGTAATATAGGGAGGCAAAAGCTATGTTGTGTCAAAATATAACAATATTTCGCAAGCTCAAATAACGATGAAAATACATTCTTTAGTGATTGGTATGGTGTAAATCATGACAGCTAGCTATAACTTTACTTGAATTCCATAATACTCATGTCATTTTTGCCTGAAGACAGCAATGTTTGTAAACAAACCAATTTTGGTGGGTCACCAAAATTGACAAGGGATGAGTTCCAATGTATTTTGATAGAGTTTAAGTCTGTATTCACCATCAATATTTTACCACAGGCCTAGATTATTGCCGTAGAACATATTTTAATAGTTAACTGAATTTGCAGAATTTTGATCATATATTGCTTGGCAATAAACAGAAGTTCAAGTGAGTCAAGTAATTTCTATGTGCAATACCCTTCGTAAAGAGCTTTTATCACAACTTTTAAGTTTTAGATTTTTACCCAGGGACAAACATGCCTTTTTCTGTTACGTTCAATGTAGTTTGGGGGATCAACATCTCATGAACATTGAATCATTTCATCAAAGTTCTTTGAGTCTTTAGTGAGTATTGCCCTCTGCCCCTCTAATACTTGCAATATACAAAGCATTCTACCATAGCATTAATGGCTGATTCTGTAAGGAAATGCTACCGACTAGCAAATTGTGGAAGATCATTAGATGGGTGACTATAGGAGGAGCCCGGGGGGGGGGGGGGGGGTGTGAGCACTTGGGTTTCAAAAGGGTACCCACTGCCAAATGGACCCACGGAGCGGGGGCAGTGAACGTCCAAATTGAGGGGCGGTCAGCTACTTTTATGCCAGTAAGGGGAGATGGTGAACTACTGCTATAAAATATTTAATGGGCAATAACTCAAGACTTAGCCTGATATATTATATAATTTCACTCAAAAATCTTATAGTTATTTAATCAGGAGTTATCCTAAGCAATTTTGGTGATTTTTGCCTATTTCATGGTATTGGGATCCTTCGATTTTTGGGGTGGTCAAAAATAAGGGGCAGTCAATTAAAATTCAATAGCGGTCAGTCACAAAAAGTAGGGGTGCATGTTTTATCTCAGCTTTTATAATGTGTTTTAAAAACATTACATTATGAATGGACTTTAATGCCTTTATGTTACAAGGACATTCAATCACAATTACCAAATTTTGCACCTTAAGCCTTAAATATGACTGGTTAGATTTGAGATATCGAGATGCGCTGTGGGATCTGAAACACCCATTAAACCTCTTTACTTAATTACTCTGAACATCACTGCGCCTTCTGTTGTTGGGCTCCGGCAGACCTTACAATATGGAGCAGACCACCCGCTGGGTACCAGCTAATCAATATGGCTGATCAATAGCCTCGTCTTCAGTTGGGACCGACACGAATGAGAGCGGCGCAAAGGGTAAAGTATAGCGCCCACTGACCACGACGTGACGCAAGGCGGTGCAACGGGCGGATATATTACTCTTTACTTGGGAGTAGGACCGGTGAGAAAAGGTAGGTGCAGCTTTCTGTGATCATGGTCGTTATTAATTAGTAGGAAGTTCTCAGCCTGCCACGCCTCACACGGTAAGTCAAAGTGAACATTGGTAACAAAAAATACATCATCCGTGCAGTGGTATAATGCAGAATTCTTTAAGCACTTCTAGCCAAGTTTCAGTAACAGATTCATTTAGGTCTATATATGGTCGGGTTTTGAGACTTTGGACTACCACTCGTGAAAACGGCAGAATGGTATCGGGATAGATTTCAGTACCAATTTGTCTCAAATCTGTACTAACCGAACTTCATCCACCACTTATTGATACTATCTTGGTATATTTAAGATTTGTACTTATCTGAAATAAAATAGGGGTTGTGTGAAATGACATACGTTACCGAGCGCACACTAGAAGGGCTACATTACATCTCAATGGGTGATATAAAACAATATAGGCCTATATACAATATTTATATCACACGTGCTACTAATAATATGGTATGCAGCGGGTACTATTCATACTGTATTAATTGTGTATGGTGAATAACAGATACCTGACCGTAGATCTAGACATGTCCTATCAATACAAGGGTTTCCCTCGAAAAAGACATAAACTTGTTTTAAAAGTTTTTGTCCGAACATTGATTTTACAAACAGCTGTGTCAGAGTTACATACCGCTAGTATTTGATTCAGGTTGATTTAGATATAAATCTGTGTAGTTTTGAACCATGCCTATTCGTGGAAACATAGAATTGTTGATTGTCCGTAAAGTATATGGTTGATCGAGAAGGGAGGTCATACCATGTCAAATTACTGTGGTCACATTAGTCTGTCCAATATACGAACTTATATTTCCTGATAGCTAAAAGACCATTAACCCATATAGGATAGCACATACAGTAAAGTTGGGTACATATTGGCAATATATTCTTCCTCATTAGTTAGGACTGTCGTGTATGTTCAATAGGTAACCCAGTATACCCATACAGTTCTCGTATATAGGGTTGATAAAAAGGCCGGAGAACCTGATGCCGGTCTGCAAATTTGACGACTGCGTTTGACACCGGGAGCTAATATGATATCTACGCTTAGATTACAAGCTGGCCACAACATAGAACTGACAATAATTGAACACCCCAACAGAATAATATGTGTGTGTGTATTTCTTATGATATGCATTTGCAAGTATATTGATTTGTTAGAATTATAGGGAATGCTGTCACAACAATTGTGTAGGTCTATGCCGTAGTTTCAACCGATTTCGATGATCAACTTTCAAGAATGTAACCAAAGGTCGTATATCATGTCATTATCATGTTAATATACGACTTTTGGTTACTCAGCCAACGCAGTATGATATATGACTTAGAGGGGGCGGATTCAGCGTCCAAACTCGTGTAAGGATATAATTATTTGTAATTTAGGATATATAAGTAAGTAAGGATATATTTGTAAAATAATTGTAATATTGCAGTCAGTTCGAGTGTAGAGAATCACTTATCATCGGCAGTGGCGGATTAAGAGGGGGGGGGGGGGGGGCAAGCCCCCCTCCTGTTTTGGTAAAATTTAGTGTTTTTCAATGTAAAATTCGGTCAAAAAGTAATTGAAGACAGATTTTTCCATAAGCGCGCCCCACCCCCTTTTCAAAATCTTGATGCCGCTGATCGGGATTTTGTATATCTATCCGGGTTGGTCGTGACGTGGGCTGTGTGTTGTCGACCAGCTGGTGGTGAGGGGGCTGTTGGTACTCGAGTAGGCCGCCCACCGCCATAACATATTGAGCTAGACCCAATAAACATCAATACATCTATACATGTATACAGGGTCTGACCCATAAAGCATTCGGGTAATAAGCATTACAATTGAATTCTTCATATATTCGGATTGGAATTCAAAACTACCTAGATTAAAAAAATCATATAGATATTAATTATATCTATATGACTTTTTAAAAATTGGGCCCATGGTGCGGATTTAGGTGGGGGGGGGGGGGGCATGCCAGGCGCACGCACCTCCCTCCCTTTTCGGCCCAAGTTTTAAATTTTCTGATGTAAAATTCCTTCATCTGGAGGGCACGGGCAAAGATTTTGCATTAGCACCCCCCCCCTTCTTTTCAAAATCCTGGATCCGCCCTTGGCCTATATAACACATAGGCAAACCCGTCCCCTCACCTCTCCCCCAACCCGGAGTGATCTAAATGGCGGAGCTTCAACTCTGAGTTTGGCTGAACTTCCTTACTGTTTTGCCTCTTATTTTGATATCAGATTTTGATATTTGCCGAAATCAATCCCTTGTATAAACATATTAATACTAAGCTTGGATCTGTGTGATCAGGCCTGGTTCATAGAGGGCCAATCTCCTCATAACCAGATACAGGTGGGCGAGGGGGTGGTGGATACAGGCAAACAAATACAGGGTAAACGATGCGGTGTTCAGGTAAGGGACGGGCGGTACACGATACACTAAAATCCCATACCCACCGGGCGATTTTGACCAAGTCGGCTGACTGATCGGCGCTAAAATCAGCTGATTCTATCCCAACAGATGACTGGTTTAAGCACTGATTCAGAACAAATAATTTATACACATTTCAATAATATTGAAATGTACCACTGACAGGCAATCATAGGAGTCGGCCGATTTTAGCACTGGCTCTTGGCAAATTATGTGAAAGTTGCATAGTGGGTATGGGACTTAAGATACTGCAGGGGTGGACCCAGTTATTTTCCAAAGAGGGGGCGCCCTTTTTAATTTTTTTTATTCATTAAGTTTGTTATAAAGTCAGTGCTTCGATCTTAAATATTTGCTTTAAATCTTCCAGCTTTGGCAGCATGATAAGTGCTTTGGTGTGTTCTGAGAATTTTACATGGAAAAAGTAATATTAGGGCAAAGATAGTGGGTGCTCCCTGTGCCAACCACCATATCCGCCAGAGCAGAAGGCTATACGTCTTTGATGGAGGTCATTGATTATCGATTATCAGTACGGAAATAAGCCCAAGGATTACATTTCCTGGAATTAACGTGCTGGCAATTGGTAACTCAATATGGGATATGCATAATAACATGCCCTATGGTTCAATAGAAATCTTTTTCCTCCTTTTGTAAACAAGTTGTAGACAATAGAAAAGAGTCTCAGACTTAATAGTGCACTTATCAACGAAGAGATCATTACGTTCCGAGGGTTCCTCTGGAAACGGGGCTTTTCAGAACACGGCTGTTAGATCTAGGTACCAATAACCGCACTCACTGTCTCCTCGATATCTGGTGTTTTGCAGTGATCGGGGCATTTTGGTCTGTTCACTGCATTAAATAGAATCATATACATGTATACATGATCTTCACTCATCGCCTTTACTTTTCTCTGTTACATCTTGCAAACAAATAATATTCTATTTGGAATATGGAGGATGGCAAAATACCCTACTCTTATTGCAATGAAAAGAAACACAGAGTGTAAATTGAGATACCATATTGTCCAGATCTTTACGTGCACATTATTGCACCTTCATATAATATTTTCTTGTTGATGATTTTGTTATTTGTTCGTCTTCAAAATGGTCTGATCTTCCAGACATGATAATATATTTCCATCCTAATATAAATTTTACCTTTAAGTCATCAATTTTGTATAATAATTATTATGGACAGTTTATACATTATATGAATGAATTATATTCAATATTAATGATTGCCATCCTGTACTAAGGAGTGTCGATTCGTATTAATGATGCATTATCATCCACTGCCAAGCAGCAGTCGCTTTTTGCATTACCAGTCTCTAATATTTTTCCTATAATACTTTGACCATTCAGCAATTAACTTTTGTTCCTGCAAATTTGGTCCTAGAATTCGCCTTGATTTCATCTGCAAGAGCATTGGGCCTATAATACAATACAAAAAGCCGTTAGTCGGAAGGCCTGAGTAATTCTTCCCACTGTAAATAATTGAGCGGCTCAACAGTCAGCGCACCTTCTCCACTGGGTCAAAGTAGGCCGAGCAACAAACAACCATACCCAGCCAGCTTGCGATGTAACAGAAACATTCTGCAACCATACTTTTTTAGTCAGTTTGTTACTTACTAAGATTGCACGTAACAATAACGTTATTGATGGTGAGGTTGAAACCTCACCAAATTAGAATGTTATTATAACTTCTTTTTTTTTTGGGGGGGGGGAGGTTAGGACGAAACCAAAAAAGAACATTCTGTTTAGGTCAAAGAATTTACTAGGGAACCTTCTGCCTTGTCCCCACAACAAGGTCAAAGAATTTAACCATGCAGAACGTTATACTAATGTTGCAGAAGAACATTGGAGCAGTAGGTCACAACAACGTAATTGGGAGTCAACAAAAGAATGTAACAAGAACCAAATCAGAACCAAAGAGAATGTTACTGCAACGTTATTATAACGTCACACCTCCGGCTGGGTAGACACTGTACAGATGACATAGCATTACCCTTTACCAGGATCGACGCCATATTGGTGACTATTTGATGGTATGTGATGGTAGCCTACTTGATGATCAGTAATTCACATATCATTTTATTTGAGATGTAGTTGGCCTTTCTAAATACATTTTTGTATTCAAGGTCATTTAATGCTACAGGACAGCTTTAAAAATCATCTATAATATCATAGAACTGTTTAGGAGCACAGTTCTATGATAACATAGTGGGTCTGGACCACTAAATTCGACACAGTGACAAGTCATGACTGTTTCTTAAAATCGACATGCGATATGGACTGTAAAGGACATGACAGACAGCTTTAAAACATTAGTGACATGCAACAGGGACATTTCTTAAATTCAACATGTGACATTGAGAAAAATAAGCGACAGAGACATGTGGCATTGCCGTTTTTTAAAATCTGACAAGTGACATCAGGACCCCCCCCCCCCCCCGTCCAGAGCCCCAATATATCCATAGATGGCCTCAAAGACATAAAATACTCTTTTATTGTGTGTAGTAAATGATAGTGTAGTAGCAATTCTCCCAACGACGGATAGCCAGTTTCTTCAAGCCTACCTGCAGGTTAGCCTAGAACAGGATGTATGATGGGAAATGTGTCGACAAAACTCAAGGTTTTAGCATAGAAATTTTCATGCAATGTACCATTATTTGGAGATTAATATTGAATAAAACTAGCTATCATTATTTCTTTAATTAGTACCCATATACATTAATATTTCCTGAGTTGTTTTTGAAAAAGCATTCATTATAGATGGATTAATACAATTATTGTTTATTTTCTATAGTTTTTTTTATGGGTTTTGTCAACAAATTCAGTCCAAATTAGCCTGCAGGTCATTAAAATACTATGAATGAGCTATCCGTGGTAGGGAGAATTATATGTATACTATTTGTGTTGATAGTTTTTGGGGAGTGCAAAACTATTTAGAAAAGATGGCAAAAAGCCTTGTTGGAGGCCTGACTCTGAATATGCACCGTGTTACATGTCGGTAACGGGCACCACTAACTAATGACCTGACATATAGACCACGTTGGGTGTGTTATTTCAATTACCTTTTTGTCAGATTTCTAGGAACTTGTCCGTACATGTTTAACTAGGGCATGCATGTACATAATACTGTGGGTGTTTTATTTCATGGCTACTAGAAGCTTGTCAATACATTCAAATGGCGCTAACTACACATAGTCACTTTAATAACACTTTCTCATTAAAGTTTTCTTAATTATTATAAATTCTTTTAGGATAGTTATGTGATGTAAAAAGGTCTGGTAAGGGTTGTGAGGTTGAAATACTTATATTATCAACTGTCAAGGCGTACAATTTGATATACTCATGCTGATCAGTCGATCTACCCCGTCTGTTTACTGGTTTGCACACATTTAACTGTTGCCTGTGTGCAAGGATGTTGGGAATTTGGATCCCATCCCCTACTCCACAAAAAACAAAGAAAAAAGAAAATGAAAAGAAAAGAAAAGAGAAAGAAAGAAAGAAAAACAAACACAAAAACACGCACAGGGTATATGATGATTACAAGCAGAGCTGTATAATGAGATTCTTATCAATATGTTTCGGACGAAAATGATTGTATGGTACCCATGGCCTTCTATCCATTTTAAACGAATCCATTTTTCTTTTATAAAAAAGACTGAAACCTGATCAAATTGATCAATTATAGATCTGGATACATTCCGGAGTTCAATTCTATACTTTCACAATGTCTGAAAAGTAGAGAACACTAGCTGCAGGAGAAAGAACTCATGCAAAAGATTCTACTTTAAATAAACCGGCTAGGTCTATTGTAGTAGCCGTCTTTCAAGAGGTGATGTCAGAAAAGAGACGTACACATTAGTTGACTAAGTGCTAAAGCTATAACCTCGTGTAGATCCCTTGCCAGCCGCGCGGCCACCCCGATCAATTGCGCGGAATAGATAGCGAATTGCAGACTTCCGACCAATAGGCGCAATGCAAAACAATAAGATTTTTCATTTCCCTTATCTTTAAAACTCAAACCCCAGCAAAAATATGCATGATTACAGGTAGCCAGAACAAAAAGCTACAATATATTACAAAATAACCTCATAATTGTTGGAGAAAGATTGCAAAAATGCTATTTGTTTGGGCCTTACAATGCTATCACGTGGGGCAGAAGTCGATAATTTTTCGGCCATGAGCGACAACTGGCAAACGCTCTATAGGTAACACCATGATGGTACACATATAAATATATATATATATATAATATATATTATATATATTACATAAGTATCATCATTTTGGTGGTTCCTCTTTCACCCACGAGGTGGTGTGGTCCGAAAAGTCCTCTATTGGTCGTTTATACACACCTGTTCCTCATAATGGTTCCAGAGTGGTCAGAACGAAATCCATCTATAATGAGAAAGGATGCATGACCTAGCTTGATAAAAAGCTCCGTGAAAAGTCGATAACCGGAAGCCTACGTGAATACAAAGAATTCCCCGCCCTGCCAACCACCTTCCTGATCTATCCGTTTACCACGTTGTCGTCCGGCGGTTTTATTGGCCTTAATGTACGCCTATTCAGCTTCGTCATCTGCTCAACTGTCTATACCCCAGATGCACCACCAGAAAGCATCAGAGGCGGACCAGTAGAAAGGATCTGTTCTATTATTCCTGATCTCAATTCATTTCACCATATTCGAGAAAACACCAGCAGAGCCCTGCCTTGTCCCCAGTCGTCGCACCTTATCGACTGTAGTATGTTATGATGAGTTGTTCAGCTCTATATGAGACGTAATTCGACCATCAGAGGGATGTTGGACGAAGAAAGCATTTAGGAAACATGAGAGGTTGTTATAGGACGTCACCAAGGATACCGTGCAGAAACCACTTCATACTGTTTATATATTTACCCCAAGTACATTTCTTGTACTTAATTCCTCAGAAAACCGGGCAGACTCTTAAGATTTTTTTGTTTATGAAATATAATCATGTGAATCTGTTTTTCCCGATACCTGTGATATGTTGAACAGAGAAAATCGTGATTCCAGAATTAGTCCACAGTTCAATCATTAAAATCAGTTTTCACAGATAAGATCATTATAATACGACTTCATAATAATGTTACCACAACTATTTGTCTATTACCCACATTAAATCACACTAGGTTTTGTATAATTGATAAATAACTATTGGTTATTATCACACTCAGTAATTTCTAGAACCTCATTTACTGAATACATCAAGGTCACTATTGTTTTGATCTCTTTTATAAGACGTTGCCATCAAAATATATTCATACCTAGATAGAAGTTAATGGACGTGTCAAGGTAGAGTAAACAGCAAAAAAAATGTTTTGAGTTAAAAAAAAAACATGCTGTCAACTCCAAGAAGGTATCTGTCAGTCTGGGGTTCATGTATCAGATTCACGATTCTTCTTCGTTAGTGTGTGTTAAAAAACACTTCTTCACACCATGTGACTTCGGCCAATGTACCATGGATCAGTCATGCGAATTACCTGTCTCATACCCCGCTCGCCAGGGTAGTCAAACATAGATGGTCGAAGGCCAAGGGATGTGTGTTGGTGTGCTGAGTCGTTCATAATCTGTTGACCAAGACGGTGTGATACCCGAGTGTCATATCACGTGGGGTGCCAGGTTTATTCTGCATGTCCCTCTCCGTCCCAGTCGTTGGAAAGTGAAAATATCGTCAGGTTTTTATAAAGGTACCCCATTGGGAGATTCTAATATAGGAGATAAAGCTTGTCGATAAACAAATAAATATCAATCTCACTCCTTTTAGAATTCTTCACTATCTGCGATTACTAGAATAACAGATGGTTAAGAAAGTTAGACATGATATGTGGTGGGATATCTTAATTTAGTAAAACTGCTATTTTTTCGTTTCATATTCAACACAATTCCGTTTACGCTAACATTGCTCTTGCATCATTAATCACATCGTTGCCATCGCATCCATGTGTAAATGCCCTAGGTTGTTTGCCGACAAACAAGCAAACAAACTCGTCGTACCTGGCCATATGCATACCTGACGTCTAACCCCGTGTCCATACCCCTAGGTCATCACTATAGCCCGCTGACACAGCCAACTGTCTGCTTTCACACCTGGTAACTAGGCAGTGAAAGGCCAATTGGTTTGCAGCCTGGTTTAACATAATTAAGGACTTAAACTCTATCAAAAAACAATTTTTATGGCCGAAATCCAATTAAGGAAAATCCGGGAGCAAAATTCCCGGACGGACACCCATAAAAAATTAATCGCTAAACTTAAACTCTATCATAAGTTCTTTTTTTGTTAGATTTTATTTCGTAACGATCTTCAATGTTTCCACTGGTTTTCAGATATATTACATGAACATAGACATGGGTGATGGTAATAGGACTAATGATAGGAATGTATATACAACAATTACCATCGTCATTGCATAACATAAGTTCCGACAAATGTAACGTTTGCTTGGAAACTTGAGTGATGTTATTGATTAACTAAATATGATTATGGCTATGTCAATACATTGCAGCTAATTAGGGGAGAGAGAGATAAGTACAGGTAATTCATGAAATTGTATATTATTGCAATTATGTGTTGCTTATACTCGTATTGGTGTTTTGCTTTGTTCATTCCGTTCTATCTATCGGAACTTCTTTTGAACAAAAGAGAGAGAAATCCCATTGAAATCATCATGTTTCTACTATTTCACCGATAATTATTCATAGCTACGATGAAGTTCTTACTTATCCCCTAGAATATATATTGAATGCAGGTAAATTCTGCTATTTAATTCTCTGCATTACGGGTATAATTGAGCAAAACACAGAATCGCAATACTAATTTTTAGGTAAACTCTTGTTATGCGCCTATTAAATATTCAGATAAAATCACTTAAAATCACGAGGAAATAAAATTAAAAAAAAAAAAAATCATCGCAAACCCCTTATCTGGCGACACCCATTGTCTATCCATAGGGAGTCAAATCTTATTTTACCCTCCATGGTCTATCCTTCACTCAGCCCACGGTACCCCCCGCCCCCCCCCCTCCCCACGTGCCGGCCCTCAGTAGGCAGCCCGGGTGTGGGGCTGTGGACAGGTGTCACAGCTCACCAGAACCTAACTGTTAACGCCTCCGCCTTCTCACCATGAAATTCGCGTGAAAACTTGGCGGAGGATGTTAAGGGTTATAAACCCCGGTGGGCGCGACACGAGGCAGCACAGATCCCACCCCCATCAACACGTTAGGACAGTTACCATTATACCACATACACCTGACCAGACGCACCGGTCACCTACAGGAGTACTATAACAGGCAGTGCAGTTTATGATTGGGCACCATTCAGTTCCCTGATTTAGATATCAGCCGAAGGAATCTTGCAGTGTATATTCAAGAAGCTGTGTTTGGAAACTATTGCAGGAATACACTGTGTGCCAAATTACCATTCGGACTATACAGTTGCTTTTATCGAAGTCAGGGGCCAGTTTTTTTTAGGAGGTAAGTCCGAATATGTCTGCATTTCGTTGTATTTTTGGAAGATTATGTTCTTTACTTTTCTTTTCGACCTGTGATATGCAGTAATTCATTGTTCTGGCTTTCAAATTGAATAGTAAAAATACTCACCATAGATATATGCATCGGTCTATTTCCAAGTACACAATCAATTGTATAGTTGTGAAATAACAAGGGGTCTAATGATACTTGGCTGCAAATGTACACAATTATATTTATACTGTAACGAACTGTGTGTATGTTCGTTTTAACTTTACTCTCTCTGATATGATGTTGTTCACAGGGACGGATCCACCGGCGGATCCAGGCGTTTGAAAAGGGGGGGGGGGTGGGGGGGGGGGGGCATGCACCCCCACAGCCCCCCTCTGGCTCCGCCACTGGAATCGGGGGAAGGGGCTTATATTGATCAAATATTAATGTTTTTTAATGTAAAAATTGGCGCCCCACTACTTGAATTCTTGGATCCATCCCTCGTTCGTGAACATTGTGCCCAAGTATAACCTGTCAGTATGCAGGCGTGTTCTGAGTATAAACAAGCATGTTAAAGCTTGAAGCTAATAATCAAACACGCTATAATTGTGTTCAAGTTCTGAACGAAATGTCCCTTAAATGCGAATATTGAATTTGACATGCTATTGTGGACAATATGAGTATGGAAGAGCAATTAGAAATAATCCTCCCTGCTCTCTGTTTAGTATCATCACGTATACATGCGTGCTTCCCGATCAGAATTAATAATTTATTGGATAATTTGTCTAATACATTCATATACACAACAGTCATGTGCCAATGGAAGATCTCACCTCTATAATAAATTATAATACCGTAAAACGTTAAAATATTTAATAAATAATTAATGATGGGTTATTGTATAAGTGGGGAGTGCTGGCCTTGAGTTGACTGATTGCCCTGAGTGGATCGGGAAGTGGGTCAGCCCCCTGGTGAGCACCTGGTGTACCAGGTAACAGGGAAGGCCCGGCCTTATAATTAGTGGTGGACTATTACCGTAAACCCACCAATACCACTCGTTATAGCACAGAGGCCAGTCTTTATTTGACAATTATATGTTATTTGTCATCTTCAGATCAATCTGATCTTCCAGATGTTAAAATAAATCGGTCTTTCCAGTATAACATATAGACAAAACCATTTGTATTATATGTATATGATAATGGTATATACACTGATGAATAGATGAATATGACAACCAAGTCTTTAAGGCCATAGAGATACATAAGATATCTACAGGGTCATAGGGATATAAAAGATATCTAGGTCCGTAGGGCCATATAGATACATAAGATATATGTCTATGATAGGGCTTTGCCTGAGCGCAATATGGAGCATGCTTGGCATGTTGGGAAATGGTTATATACTTACCCGGAAGCTTTGGAAAATTAAACCATGGGAAGAAATGGCGAATGTTAGAGCAAGCAGGTAGTTTACGATACTCATTGAACCAAAGCCAATATCTCTTGTCGGACTGGGCGCTGGGCTGAGTGAGGGGTTGATCCAATCAGGGAGTTTCAAATGTGAATCTACAAAGAGAAGCTTCCCCCCCCCCCACCAACCACCCCAGGCACATACCACCAACCCCCCCCCCCCTCCGATGGTTACCGTACACTTGAACTTCTGACGTCAGCAGGAGTACCAATGCGGAACAACGTCTTCTCTTTGATGCGTTTTCTTTTTCTGTATTTCAAATACGTAGATCACTCCCTCATTTAATTTGTGAATAGGCCTACGTAAGAAGAGAAGAACTAGCTCTTTGTTTCATGAATACTTGCATCTTTCTTTCGGATTAGCGCTATTTTGAGCCTTTTGATTTGCCTGAGGCCATTGTAGCATAGGCCTATATAGTATAGGCCTAATGATTAATTACTTATGTTTGGCTATGTGTTTACAAGTACGGGAAATACAATTCTGATTTTAGAAACTCAAATGATGATTATTGACAATCTATAGACATACATAAGCTAACTAATTGACCATTATTATGCCACTCTACACGTTAACGTATGGTCAGAAATCGCATGTAATAATCTGTCTATTACCCGCATTAAATTGTGTAGGTGTGCCTATAATATTATACCTTCTACAGTTATCATAACCTTCTGAAGTTATAAGGTTTCACATTCATTTTTCTTGGCCACTATATATTAAGTGGTCAATTTATAAGCTGCCATTTATAATTTGTTTATTTACCAGTACAAACTAATGAATTAAATACCAAAAGGCAAAACATTGTAAACCACATCTCATATTGAGCAGCATCAAAATAAACCACCTTGACCCCGACGTGATTTGAACACGCAACCTTCTGATCTGGAGTCAGACGCGCTACCGTTGCGCCACGGAGTCTTGCATGTCATCGTTCCATTTAGTTTTAGAATAATTTATGACCAGTTAACATTTAAGAAGTCGCAAAGGATACCAGCATGAGGAAGCGTGATGTTAAGAATATTACTAGAAATGCGTAGATATTGTGTATCAGTCAAATAGGCAATATTCATGTGACAGTGTGTTCGCCAATTTTGAATGGGTATAAAACATGTAATATAACGCTATCTTCTTTCATTCATTTCAGATCTACGTTTAGGTTGGTGAATCCACAATGGGTTCCGGCAGTGGACTGGGCAGCTGCTGCGCCAAGACAATTCTCATCATCACCAATATACTATTCTTTGTAAGTACCTTCACTCTATTAGGTCAGAGGTGCATGTGGATAATAATTTCTAGCTTTTTTATTTTGTAATATATATATATATATATATATTAGCTTTTTAGCTTAATTATTTAAAGATTTCGCTCATCACAATATCTTAGACACCTTTTTCATGAACACCTTTGCAGTGAACCTTCTCATAGACAACTTGTTCCCGACCATTTGGTACTGGGCCCATTTGATTGACGCACAGACTACTATAAATATAGGCCTATATTATAATGCATATATATATATATGCCTATATATATAATTATACATAGGCCTACGTACATGCGCATATATATAGGCATACACATATTATACATAGGCTATACATGTACATAAAAACATACAGATTATACATGTCCAACAAAGAAATGCCCAGTAAACAGTTCTCCGTGCGTGTTTCAGTTGATTGGTCTGGCGTTTTTCGCGGCCGGGATCGCCATAAAGTTCGCGAGTCGCTACATCCAGCCGTACGTGGACCAGCTGACGGCCAACCTCCCGGGTATCGGCGCCGGGGCCAGCCTCGCCAGCTCCAGCTCAGCCTCAGGTCGGTAACGCCTATTACGTCATACCTAAGTTTATGCATGGCATATCCTTATTCTAATAATTACAAGTATTTACTATAGATTTATTATATCAAATATACTAATACCGTCATATCCTAAATGATAATCAAAAGATGTATGAAATATGTATTATATATGTAAGGTTCTACATTAGAAAGTTAAGGATTATTAGTTAGCACCCCCCCCCCCTGCCCCTATTGGTCAGTTGCCAAATTTTGTGTTGTCAGTAACAATTGTCATAATGTGTAATTGATAAAGATGACAATATCCTGCACACTGACTGTCTGTAATAGAAAATAATGATTTTTTACTTGCATCCTGGGAGAATACTAAAGTCTCAACAACCTATTATGGATAGATCTACCATATCAGAGTTGGATCTAGAGATTTTCGATAGGGTGGGGTGGGTTGGGGGGGGGGGGGGCGCCCTATTGTAAAAAAAGTCCGCCAAGAATTTTCCATTAAAACGTGCCCCCTCTAGGTCCTCCACCTCAGATGCTATAGACCGTGTGCAATGAGGGTCACGTGACCAGATTTTGGTGATCACCACGTGGTCACCACATCCACATGGCTATGAAATATAGATACAATTTTAATAAAATAAGTGTTAATTATGAGTTATGAGATTTTTATTGATAAATTAGACAAAAATCTTCATCATAAATTCTTTAGAATTGTGAATAATGATGAATTTAAATTGATTACCAATATGGCGACCATGCCAATTTGGGAGGTGTGACGTCATGTGCACAACGTCTATATACCAGCACTAACTGTTCCCCACTGCCCCTTGCAGGTTCGACGACCATCGACATCGCGGCTGTCTTTTCGGACTTCGCCATCGCCTTCATCGTGGTGGGTCTGTTCATCATGGTGGTGGCCGTGCTCGGCATGTGCGGCGCCTGCTGCACCTCCAAGTGTATGCTCATCACCGTAAGTCAGGCCTCTGTTATACGGGATCACTAACACATTATGAAATCTACCGAATCCCCAGTAGCCTCGATTGTTCGATTTTTCCATTTCAGAGGCCATTGTATATCGTGTAAATGGGGAGCAATAACCAAAAAAACCCTTAAACTACATTATAAGTTTACCCACACTTTCTTATTATTTACAGGGTAAAGACGGTTCTTCTGCCATCTTTTCACTTTCATCTTGTACTAAAAAAAATGTTGAGTAGCATGTAGCCACACTATAGTCCTTTTCTCTTTATTAACTTCTGTGTATGAAGTCTTATAATGCTTTGTAAAATATAATTGTAAAAGTGCATTACAATAAAGAAACTTAAAGTTGAACTTAAGCCCCATTTAGCTGTTAGTTATCACAATGATATGAAACCTGGTAACAGTTCACTCAAACTTGACATGACATATCTAAAACGTGAGATTATAAATTATCCTGATATACTTCTTTGTAGATACCATATTGATTAAATATACTAGGTTGTACTCCTTGTAACCCATTGGTCATTGTGTCCCCTGTTAACCCTCTGTTCTCCTCATGCAGTACGCCATCATCATCTTCCTGCTCATCCTCATCCAGCTGACCGTGGTCATCATCATAGCCACCGGGGCGGTAAGTCTATTACCTTAAGGTTCAGACCTCTGGACTGACTAGTTTTGATTTACTGACTGTGACTGTTATTAATGCACTGACTGTGACTGTTATTAATGCACCGACTGTCACTGTTATTAATGTACTGACTGGTGACTGTTATTAAAGTACTGACTGGTGACTGTTATTAATGTACTGACTGGTGACTGTTATTAATGCACCGACTGGTGACTGTTATTAATGTACCCACAGTGACTGTTATTAATGCACTGAATGGTGACTGTTATTAATACACTGACTGGTGACTGTTATTAATGCACCGACTGGTGACTGTTATTAATACACTGACTGGTGACTGTTATTAATGCACCGACTGGTGACTGTTATTAATACACTGACTGGTGACTGTTATTAATACACTGACTGGTGACTGTTATTAATGCACCGACTGGTGACTGTTATTAATGCACCGACTGGTGACTGTTATTAATACACTGACTGGTGACTGTTATTAATACACTGACTGGTGACTGTTATTAATGCACCGACTGGTGACTGTTATTAATACACTGACTGGTGACTGTTATTAATACACTGACTGGTGACTGTTATTAATGCACCGACTGGTGACTGTTATTAATGCACCGACTGGTGACTGTTATTAATGCACCGACTGGTGACTGTTATTAATGCACCGACTGGTGACTGTTATTAATACACTGACTTGTGACTGTTATTAATGCACCGACTGGTGACTGTTATTAATACACTGACTGGTGACTGTTATTAATGTACCAACTGGTGACTGTTATTAATACACTGACTGGTGACTGTTATTAATACACTGACTGGTGACTGTTATTAATGTACCGACTGGTGACTGTTATTAATGTCCTGAATGCATGGTGTGTGTTATTAATGTTCAGACTGGAGACTTACTAATATAATGACTGGTGACTGTTATTAAAGTACCAACTGGTAACTGTTGTTAATGTGTAGATTGGTTACAGCTATTAATGTACCCACTTAATTGTAACTTGTTACCATACTGACTGGTGACTGAACATTATTAATGTACCGACTGTGACGGTTGTTTATACAGTTTTAGCTTTTTGAATTACAACCAACTTATTGCACAGCAATAACTTTTTATTTTCTCAAAGCCAAGGTTTTTTTAAAAGTTGATTTCTAGATCAGGTTTTTTTTTTTATATATGAATTATATTCTCAATCAAAAAATTGTTATACGGTTACAATAGACCAAAGATATATTTCTAGAGTAAAATACCATTCATTTCATAATTGTTTTGACTTGAAGAATTGTGTTTTTATTTTTCAGCTTAATGGTAAAATCAAAGACCAACTAAAGGTTATGGTCACTACAAAATACGGGGGCATTGACAAGTTCGACCCTGAGAGTCTCTTGTTGAACTTCATTATGTTGCAGGTAAGTTGACACTTTTTTCTCACAATGTTTAGTTTATTCTCCATTTATTTGATGTAACAATAAAATCTACTTCATTAGATCCCATTTACATAATGTACTGCCTTCGGGTATCAAGGTTTGAATTGGTGCCTGATGAAAATCCATTTTATGTAAAGTCTTATCTTTCTTGCCTTGTAGTTCAAATGCTGTGGAATCGATGGGTATGAAGATTTCAATAACACACAGAAGTGGCAGCGTAACCGAGAAGTTAATGTGACGCAGAACGGTAAGTCAAATTAAATCCCGTCAGATTGAATGAACAATAATACATGAAAAAATAAGTTGCAACTCTGAAGAAGCATTTTGTGACATAGTCATTTTAATCAAACCGTAATCATAAGGTACATCCAAGTTTGAAAAAGCCTTCTTGTATAAGACGAAAACGTTATCAAAGAAGAAATCAATGTTCACAAAATATCATATTCCCCCTTCCCACAAATCCGGTATACTCATATAGATATCACCAATAGTTATTGCAACTTGTTAATTTGACTTGTTCTCTCTGTGTTCAGGCCAGACTCACCAGACTACAGTGAACCTGAAGTTGTTAATTTGACTTGTTCTCTCTGTGTTCAGGCCAGATCTACCAGACTACGGTGAACCTGAAGTTGTTAATTTGACTTGTTTTGTGTGTGTCAAGGCCAGATCTACCGGACCACAGTGAACCTGAAGTTGTTAATTTGACTTGTTTTGTGTGTGTCAAGGCCAGATCTACCGGACCACAGTGAACCTGAAGTTGTTAATTTGACTTGTTTTGTGTGTGTCAAGGCCAGATCTACCGGACCACAGTGAACCTGAAGTTGTTAATTTGACTTGTTTTGTGTGTGTCAAGGCCAGATCTAACGGACCACAGTGAACCTGAAGTTGTTAATTTGACTTGTTTTGTGTGTGTCAAGGCCAGATCTACCGGATCACAGTGAACCTGAAGTTGTTAATTTGACTTGTTTTGTGTGTGTCAAGGCCAGATCTACCGGACCACAGTGAACCTGAAGTTGTTAATTTGACTTGTTTTGTGTGTGTCAAGGCCAGATCTACCAGACTACGGTGAACCTGACGTTGTTGATTTGACTTGTTCTCTCTGTGTTCAGGCCAGACGTACCAGACCACGGTGAACCTGACAACGCCCATCGCCTGCTGTGTGATGAACGGTAACTTCCCTGACGTGACGCCCAGAGACGACCAGTGCGCCATCTCCCCCACCAACAGCAACAACAACTGGAAGAAGGTAGGCCGCGCTCACAGTCAACCCGAGTAACTGTATGGGGCTTTATCACTAGCTCAACATATTCATGAATGATCTTTATTTGGCTTTATCACCAAAAATATTATAGCTACACAAAGATATGTGACTCTGAGCATTACGTACATGATTTCCGTGAACGTTGTGATGGTGGTGCCATCTAGGGATGTCTGTGCAGCCCGCTTCAACACGTCTTCTTTTTTTTGCAGTTTTCGTGACATCACCATCTCTTTGTTTATGGATGACGTCACGAAAATGACAAAAATTGACATCATGTTGTAACATTAACAGGTTGCACGGACTCTCCTAGACGGTGTCACCATCAGCATCGATCCTCCATGTTCACGTCGAAACATTTTACAGTCATTAATCTTTCCTTTGTACTATCATTATTGTTATCACTAGCTCGACGTATTCATGAGCTATGTGGGGCATTATATCTCTCATCTGCATTAATAATATTGTATTGAAATCATACTTCTTTCTCATTTCCATCTTAATGGCTCATTCCCCTTAGTACTTCTACTTAGAGAAACGGTAGCACCTCGCTTAAATAGGATTTAAAGTTTATCAAATCTGAGGTCATTTTTTCCCACCATCTTAGTGATAATACAAGATGTTTAATACTCCACTTGATAATCTGCCCAACCAAAGCAAGAATGTGTCGTTGTTATAATGTTGCAGTGTCTTGTTTAGTTCTGCTTAGGTTCCTTTAAGTAAAAATAACGTTATCATAACGTTCTGTATTAGTAAGGTCTCAACTTCACTAAAATGCGATGTTATTATAACATTCTTTTTTGGATAAGTCTGAACCTAACCCATAATATTGTAGTTACGTGAAATTTAACACACAACAAACTGATAAAAAAAGTATGGTCACAGAACATCCCCGTTACATCGCTGCTTGCCTGGGAAGATTTACAAATTACACAAAGTCCTTACTTATACGTGCTAGTCCAAAAGTATTGACCAGCGCACGCTCTCTGCTCTAGACAGGTGTCTGCCTCCTCCTATATGGTACAATTAATGTTTGATAATGGCAACGAAGCAATCCAACAACAGTACCTGCGCCCTGCCGACCAGCTCAGACTATGCCTTTGCTAGAGATGACACTCATGTATACGTACTATACACCTATACATTAGAACAACCGAGATCTCTAGTACTCAACTATGATTTTAGGCCAGGCTGACTTCACTTATTTGATGGTCGCTGTTCTTTTTTTTAAAGTTTATACACCTTCATCTAAGAAATAGAAAATTGAATTATTTTCAAAACCACATTGGAGGGGGCAGTTGATTGGAGAGTTTTCAGTTTGGTGCCTGATACAGGTTACATATGGTAACCCCTACCCCTAAATAATTGGTCTCAATCAATTTCGACATAATTATACCAAACAATGAAGGGAAATTGACAAGAATTTGTATGGGTTTGCTTCTACGGATTGCCATCTGAACTTCAATAAACATTGTCAAATAGTTCATTAAATCTTTTTAATTTGTGATCTAGGCGGGCATAATGTTTCTTTTCTCCCTTGCATGTAACTGTACAACTAAGTATGTTCGCAGTGTTAATGCAGTCATACTCATTCAAACTATAGTTCATGATTTGTTTATTTTTCCCGTCCAGGGTTGTTTTAAGGAGGCGTCCACGTCCATCGTCAACTCCTACAAGGGTCCCCTCATCGGGGCGGTAGCCGGCGTACTCGTTTTTGAGGTAAATAGCCTTACATTTTTACAAATACCTACATGGCTTTTCTCTTTATAACTTTTTATCTTGTAGACCTGCGGATACTAGAATCCAGCTCAAAGACAGCTAGTTGTTGCCCCGTTTCTTCACTTGAAGTAAAATTCTTTGGAACCATCAGCATGCGGCTGCCTTTAGAACTTCTCATAACATATATATTTACTTTCTCCACAGCCATGCATCCATTTACATTTTACTAATTATTGACATACTTTATGATCATCTTGGAAATGACATAAATATGTATGAAAGTACCCAGCATGGTAAAACTATAAAAGAAGACAACATGTATACGTCCTGGACTGAATAGCCTGAAATTAACCAAATGCTATGTCATAGTAATTGAGAAATGAATCATTTTGAGTTGAATGTCTCTAGGCTAATGGTGCATTCCCTTTGTATCTTCCAGTTGATTCTGGGTATTCTGGCCATTGTTATCAGCATGACGGCTTCAAATGACAACAAGGTGGACTCCTTCTGAGGACGGCAGAACGTCACACGTACATGATGTACGTGACGTCACACTCACAGTCACCACTGACGTCACAATACTTGACGAGGATGACACAGCGTTCAGGGTATATTCACTTGCTTGGTGCACACACCCCTTTGGTTGTAATTGGTAAATAATCATTAGTGATGAATCTACTAATAAGAATTGTCAAAAGTGGAAAAAAGAATTTTCAAATGTCTGATGAAAAATCTTACAATGAGGGGAATTTTCAAACGGAGCTACATGTATTGCAATTTAAGAACAATTTAAACTTTACAGTCTAACAGTGTTAGTCTACAAAGATTTGCCAACGAGGGTAAGAAGAAACCAGGTTATATAAAACAAGACTGAATGTTTTTGGCAATGAAGCCTCAGAACCTTCTTATATGTGATCAAACCAATGTTACAACAGAACTGAAGTATATCAGTGTGGTAGTCGTATCTTTCCAAGTTCCAGCCATGTGTGATATAAAGATACCTCAGTATGAAGCAATTTCAATAGGAATAATAGAAGTGAATTAATTACGGAGATGCATTTTACAAGGGCCGATCCAGGGAGGGGTTCTGGGGGTCCTGACCCCCCCCCCCCTTATGGTGCACCTCTAAACTACAAAAAGAGGGAAAAATGCTGTGCGACGATATGCATAAATGCACACCGCTTTGGCACTTAGCATTTATACTGACCATCCCCTTTCGAAAATCCTGTATCCACCCTGGTTTGCCTATAGTATCATACACAGGAATAAGTCACGCAAAATATTTTATCGACTAGCGTGTTGTGTGTCAAAGTATAGAAGAAAACCTCTATTCTTTCTTTCATAAGTCGCCCTACAGTAAAGGGGCATGTGAATTCACTGCTGTGTCAAATGGAACAAGGCCCAAACCATGGAGTATCAAACGTGTGTTAAGACACTAAGTCACACAAAGACACTAAGTCACAAAAAATATATTTGTGTGACTTAGTGCCACTGTCAAGACACTAAGTCACACAATGTTTTATGTCACAAAAGTTTGTGTGACTTAGTGTCTTCCTATCTAAGACACTAAATGACAAAATAATTTAGTTTCTTCCTATCTAAGACACTAAATCACAACGGCACCATCACAAAATGGAAGGAATTTAAATCAAATAGGGCCTACATTATAGGGATGTAATACTATATAAAATCAGGTTTATCAAATATATATGTGAGTATACAAAATTTTGTATATCTATGTGCATCATATTTACCAAGAAAAATTTATTTCCATGAGAACATTTTCTGAAAAACCTTATACTAAATTTTTCTTAAATATCTCTTTCTATATTCTGACATTGTCAATTGAAGTACAATGTAATATAACAACGAAATGACCAGAATGAAATATATGCACATTCAGCTATATGAAATCTATTCATATTTATTCATACGTAACTCTAGAAATATATGTTCATAGGAAATCTTTCTTTATATATATCACCATAGTTATAGATATAATTATGTGTATGATATATTTGAAAAAAAAAGTCAAAATAATTACATTAATGTATCTTTATATCAATGTAAGTTATTGAAAATTGAGGGATTGAAATATGCTTCTAATTATCCATCATATATAAGTTTCAAATGAATCATACCTTATTTTGTTACTTAGTGCCATCTGATGTTTTGTGACTTAGTGTTTTCACCACTTAAGGATTTTTTATGTCAAATAGTGTCTTGTTATGGCTCTAAGTCACACAATGGCACTTAGTGACAAAATTTTGTGATTTAGTGTCTTTTGTCACTTAGTGTCTTAACAAACGTGAACTTTCTGTCGACCTGGATGAGAATTAGGAGTGTGATAGTTTCCATCTTGATGTAGTTGTAGAAAACCAATGTTTCTGTTATCCTAACTTTATCTTAAACTAAGAGATCATGTTTCAAATAACAACATTTTTAAGTCCCCAGAAAGTAGTGCACAATCGAAGCCTTTGGTCTTTTCAGTTGATTGAACCTTGGGACAGGTATTATTAAAGTCTAAGTCAGCGAAACCTCGAAGTTAAGTAGCTTCAAGTAACTGCTGAGATATGTTCTTTTTCAATTCTATAATGTGTGTTTAAAATTTTTGAGGTGCGATAGGGCCTAAAATTATGGTAGCTATTCTCCATTTGATTCGCTTTTTCAAGATGACTGCTTGGAACTTTTCGGTGTACATTCCCTATTTTAGCAGATACACACGTACACATAGCTATTATATGAGCCCATGGCAACCTGGGGATATTGGCATATAGATTTCTTACTAAACAATCATCCCTTTCCTAAAGATTCTGTGATGACTATGTGAATATTGTCTTTTGAAGCATTTGAAATTGGCAGCATCTTTTATTCTGTGGCCCTTTCATTCTAAATTGATAAAAAATTATATTATCTTGTTATTTGTAGTCAAAGGTTCTTATATAATTTCCCTTTTCACCAAAAATATTGTAAACCATGTATTTTCTGTGATGTACGTATGATTGGTCAGTGTTTATGTTTTTCATCAATGCATATATATGTTAAATATTGATCACCTGTTTAGTCAAGGGACTAAGTCACAGTCTATGTAACTGCACATACATCATAACATATTGTAGAAATAGCAAATGTATCATACTAGCTGCAATGAAGTCACAATTTATTGACAAAAATGAAACACTTGATGTTCTGGCGATGCTGCTGACAATATATTATGCTTTGGTTTTCAAAGAGTATCAATGGCGAATCTAAGTATAGTTCCCTCTGTATGCAGACCAAATATAGCGTTTGTGATTTTTGGCAACATATACTCTTTTTAATTCACAGTATATCTATGTATTTAATCACCATTTAATGATGGCTATATATATGTGAGTTTTAAAGGTCATTTAAAAGACATTTTGACAGAAAAGTAGCATCGAGTTTTTGAATTCCTTGTCAGCGTCAGCTGATGTGAAATGTTCTGTGATATTGTACAGTAGTATAAGCCAAAGCTTGAATTTAACAACAATGTAAATACGACATTATATTATATGGATTTATCCATTATTGTGATATACAAAACAGGCATTCAATGCAGGTTAGCAAAATACTGTCCTTGTTGAACTGTTTAAACAATTGATAAATAAACATAATAGTTATTCACAAAATATGTTTTAGACTATTTTCCTGTTTTTCCTGTTTTTCCTGTCATCCTCTTCCAATAAGCAAAATGATTTTGATAAATCTTCTTACATAAAATTATTTGAATTACTATAAAAAATGTTTAGCAATTTGTCGCATTGTGGTTCACAGGGTTATTATTTTAGATCCTAAGGTGACAACATGCCATATCTTGAATAGTTGCACTTTAATTCTATCACATGCTTATCAAATTCTTTACTTTGTCACTTATATTTTTACTCAAGTCCATGTCATTGCTTTGGATTTCATGGGATTTTTTCTAGACACTTTTAAGAGTAGGCCTTTTCTAGTAGTGAAGGCTTTTTGTTTTAGACTTTGTATAGTAGACAAGGCTTTTTTTTACAGTTGACTGTGTATAGTATCTAACGTCACTTTTATAGTTGATTGTGTATGGTAACCTGTATTAGAAGACGCATACAAGACCCCCCCCCCCCCCCTTTTCTTTTTTCCCCTAATAGTAGACTGTAGGCACATTTCAAAAAGTTCAGACCCCCAGAAGTCCTGTCAGTCACCCGCTGTCCACTCCACACCTCTGCCGGCCCCTATTCAAAGGGGAAAGACATGTCAGCCTAAATTTCATATTTTATGTCTCATGTCTTATTATGTTTAATGTGAGACCCAGCTCTTACTTCAAGGGACATCGCCCTTGGATGGACAAAAGACTAGATCCCTTCAGTGTCTGTTTAACCAAGAGCTGACTGTGTTCAATTTAAGGCATAGGTTGGATAGGATGAAGGCAAGTTCAGGCTTCAATATATCGTCAGCATGCTATAACGTTGTAGATACGCACAGATTGGTAAATTTACATAATCTATGACGTCTACAGGAGGTTTTGTAATGGTTTCATAAAGTCTGAGAAAAGGGTGTCATTCCAACTAACAGATATGATCGTTGGAGCGACCATTTTAACAGATTTTCCACTTAAGGTAAAAATCCCTTACCCCTTGGAATGGAAATCGAAGAGAATATGACATAAAATAAGTTGAATATCTCTTAGAAAAAAAAAAGAATAAAATAAAGGATATCTATAGAAAATGAAACACCACATTCAAATACTAACGAAATCAAAGTCCCCTTTCACTTAAAACGACAGGTCACGGTCCCTATTTCCAGACTTGATACCATATAATTATGTTGGGATCAGATATTATTTATAGAGTATATTGAAGGTTAACTAAATTTTTACCAACAGAAAGAAAAAGTCCTTACGAGGCCGTGAGGTGAGGTATGGCTACATAACATGGCTCGATAGTGGTCTCTCAGTGGAGCACTACCGCCCCCATGTGGAGGAATGCAGTACTAAATGTATATAATACAATTTCTTTTTATATATAGCTAAAACCACTTTCACATATATATGTATTCTTCCAAGTAGGTGTAGAAACTGTTGTTATAACTCTTTGGAAAATAACTTGCATACTTAAAGTGAAAAACAAATTGTGTAAATGACATTATTCTAAAGGGAGCCAAAACCAATAAAATCAATGAAATTTTCCAAACTCAAAATAATTATGGAAATCCATTCCTTGAGCCTATTCCTGGCCTATGTTAAAATCCTAACCATGAAATATGGTAAAAAATAATTAAAAGCACGTTTTTCTTGCTCAAATCAATTAATGTGGATCCGCAAAAATAGGGTTTGTTTACACACAAATGCAAATATTACCATCTCTTGTGGCATTCTACTTCAGTTTGAGCTAGTTTTCACAACTTATACTTTGCCACTGACCTTAACTGGACTCATCTAACATATTTCTATACTTATCTCAGTTTCGAAAATGTTGTCAATTATATTGGTTTTGGCTCCCTTTAATCAACTGGAACTTTACACCTAATTCAAGGACAATTAGAATATGATCGTTGTGATGATTTAAGATCAGATTCTTGAGGTTATATAGGTTCTTTTAATGTTAACTTTAAGATACAGGCAAGTGGAAGTTACGACGCATCGTGCATTCTGATCGGCAATGATGCCGTTTATGAAAACCCCCAGACCGCTTCTGGCGGTGCTGCGTTCGCTACAATCATAAGCAGACTTGTATACCAATTACCTATATTCGCCATGTGCAAGTGAGCAATTGATATTAGTGGCTTTCCCGAGTTCAGTAGCCATAGGAAAATGTTATTTCAACTCAAGAAGCAGTTTTTCACTCTATTATTGAAAATTTTGTTATATTTGCCGAGAAGCAATACTTGGGGTTCTCCTCAGGTCAAACTTGAAAGTATTCGTCACCGTTGTCATTCTACTTCCTGGTAGGGCATAGAAAGCGTTGGGGTACAATGATTGTGAGAATGAGGTAGGGGCTATTGCAATTAAAGGTCTCAGAAACTAATCGTTTAATATAGCTGTATAGTGCAACAGGCAACAAAAATTCCAAAACAGGGTTCGGTTGGCTAAAAATATAATCAGAAACCGATGGAGCCAATTTTAAAAAATAAGACATGAAAAATCAGGGTAGCTAAGGTTAACCCTTAAGGGCAATGGCGCCATTATAGATCTAAAGTTGAGATTTTGTTGAAACTTTGAGAAATACCTGATAAATATGTTTAGAGTCCAAAAATGGAAAAAAATATAGGGGGTCACTGTACTAACTTTTTATCTACAGGTGGAATAATATGTGCATAATTCCATGAAAACTAAGGTTTTGTAGAGTCATATTCACAGATACAATTTTCATGAAAACTTTCATATTAATCATCAAATAAACCTATAGATCTCCTATAGATTATTGGAGCAAATTGCAATCAAAAACATTAAATTGCCCTAACATTTCTCAAAGAAATGCCCATAAATCTTACAATTCTTGATCAATTTCAATTCATCTTGGTATTATTTTAAAGCTAGGAATATGTATAATATGAATCTGAATCAAATAATGATGTTCCAACTGAACATTCCAAATGATTTTGAATGTTTGGAATGTCCTCCAAAAACTACAGTTGACCATTTTCAAATTTCAAATTACAACTAACTGTATTTTCTTTTTTATTCATTTTTATTTAGGGTTTAGGGATCATCATAGTCGTTATTAATTTCGTTCCCTCCAAAGAAGCAATACATGGTGCATAATTTCCAAAATAACAAATATGTCCATCAGTCGGATTCACAACGAACATTTGGTGAAAACACATTATGAAAACCATTTGTAAAAACCATTAATCAAAGGTGATTAAGATGAGCAGTATAATGACACACATATATATATATATATATCATAATTCATGGTCAACTATCAGAATTGGGATTATAAGTATGGGGTTACAAAATGATATTTCATGGATTTGACAAACGATTTGTATGATTGATCATTCCTAATATTATATGGGATGGAGTTCCATAAATCAACCGCTCTGTATACAATGCTACGATAACATCTTTAGTTATTGACCTTAGGGATTTTAAAGACAATTCCATCATGTTGTCTAGTCCTGATTTCCCTATTGTCAATTGATAATTAAAAGAATTAATATGTATTGTCCAATCCAGTTGACTTTCTGTCTATGTAAATGTTAACTGTCGGAGGTATAACTATTCCAATTATTACCAGGATGACACCTATGATTTCTGAGACACTGTGGCTACCAGGTTCATAGTTCTGGAGGAAAAGGTACTGAACTAGCAACTGGAGAGGTAAAGTTGCAATGAGACATATTGAGAACCGAACAGCTCCAATCCTTTGGAGAGCTGGGATTCCAACCAAAATAGTCATGTTTGAAAATATTGCATGTGTCAGGACAAGTAAAGCATCCCTTATGTTCAATATAAATACAATATTAATCTTCTCAAGGTACAAGGCTAGCGCTGCTGAGGCGAAGAATGCAAAGATATAGATCCAGAAGAGTTGAGCAAATATTTTCGTTTTGGACAGCTCATGTCCGATGGAGTAGATGTAAACTGATGATCCGATGATGGCAGTAAGTAACATGCCATAGTAGAAATAAGGGGCTGTCTCCTGGTTCTCATCTCTAACCTGGTTTGGTGTATCAAAAGGTGAAGTTGTTGTTTTACTGCCTTTAAAGTAGGAGTAGAAATTGGACTCCACGATAAGGGCCCCTCCTATGGTGCACACAGAGATCGCTATAAGGTTGATCTTCCCAGGAGGTTCAAGTCTGATGATCCACGCCAAAATGGACACCCCAAAAATAATCAAATACCTATGTAGGGATCCAACAACATCCAATGGCAGTCCTTCTAATGCACCAAAATAGCCAACATTAAATAGTAAGAATCCCACTGACGCAATGGCAGTCCATTTCATCTCAAATAGGTGGGGCCTTGCATCCTGTCTCTGGTATATGAGTAGGAGATACGTTGACCCAACTAGAAAGAATATGCGGATGGCGGTCAGTTGGAAGTTGGGCACAGTACCCTGGAGAACCTGGACACAGGCCTGGGCTATAACGTCAAAGAGAACATGCAGGAAAACCAACAGGTACATGACACCCAGGGGGGTACCAGGCCCGAAGATCTCCCTGTGTTTAGGCTCCATCTTGTGTGTATCCCTTGACATTGCCTATTGAAATGAGAAATGATTCAAGGAATTAGAAACAAACTCACTTTGTATTTTTAACATTTTAATGGGTTTATGGTTAAATTCTGGGGTTCTAGGACATATACCCCCCGGACACATACCCCCCGGACACTTACCCCCAGGACACTTATCCCCCGGACACTTACCCCCTAGGACACTTACCCCCTAGGACACTTACCCCCTAGGACACTTACCCCCTAGGACACATACCCCCTGGACACATACCCCCTGGACACTTACCCCCTAGGACACTTACCCCCTAGGACACTTACCCCCTAACCTTGGCTTATAATGTAGAGGTAATTATGTGGTAAGAACTTAGTCTTTCTAATGGAAAGCAAACTAGATATATATCCCTCTCTTCTGATAGGTCTTTAGGATTCATATCTAAAAGGCTAACTCGTCCCTATTCCTAGTCACTATTTTCCACAGTTTTTAATAATGGGGAGAAAACTAGATATATATCCCTCTCTTCTGATAGTTCTTTAGGATTCATACCTAAAAGGCTTAATTCGTCCCTATTTCTAGTCACTATTTTCCACAGTTTTTAAAATGGGGAGAAAACTAGATATATATCCCTCTCTTCTGATAGTTCTTTAGGATTCATACCTAAAAGGCTAACTCGTCCCTATTCCTAGTCACTATTTTCCACAGTTTTTAGGTTGGGGGGTAAGTGACTCGTCCCTATTTCTAGTCACTATTTTCCACAGTTTTTAAAATGGGGAGAAAACTAGATATATATCCCTCTCTTCTGATAGTTCTTTAGGATTCATACCTAAAAGGCTAACTCGTCCCTATTCCTAGTCACTATTTTCCACAGTTTTTAGGTTGGGGGGTAAGTGTCCTAGGGGGTAAGTGTCCTAGGGGGTAAGTGTCCAGGGGGTATGTGTCCTAGGGGGTAAGTGTCCTAGGGGGTAAGTGTCCTAGGGGGTAAGAGTCCGGGGGGTAAGTGTCCGGGGGGTAAGTGTCCAGGGGGTAAGTGTCCAGGGGGTAAGTGTCCTAGGGGGTAAGTGTCCGGGGGGTAAGTGTCCTGTCACCAATTCGGTGTTAATTCGGTTATGGCAACAATCTCCCTGTAAAACATGTATATTACACAAGTATTAACATGAGCTATAATCATACCGGTATTCTTGACACATATAATTTTAGAGTAAAACATATTTTCTATAGTCGTTTTCCCTGAGTTTTCCCTCAGTTATCATTGAAAAATCAAAAAGATAATCGGCAGTGCTAAAAAAGAATTTCACTGTGTGTCGCTGGAGTTTCTGGGCGTCAGATCAAACATGTTTGATATGGTTTGTCGCCGGGATTGCCGACTTTTCCCTTTGTCGCCGGGGTTTGTCGCCGGGAGACAGGTGGCTTTCTTAATTACTTGGTGCCTCTCTGTCTAGGGGGGTCTGGCTTCAGGTCTCCCTTCGTCGCCGGCCACATTTCTCAGATCCGTCGCCCAAGTGGAGACACGGTTTAACAGTTGCCGGTTGACGACGACGGCCGTTCTCCTAGTCGCCTGTCACCCAGCAACGGTAGAATTGCTAAAGCCGTGTCTCCACTTGAGTGACGGAGTTTTGAGAATGACCCGGCTACAAAGGGGAATCTGAAGCCAGGTCCCCAAAGACAGGATGGCGCTGGGTAAAGGGGGGTTTACACAGGCCGATAAAATCCTTACGATAGGTCCCTTAGGTTAGCCTTACGATAATCCCGATAACCTTACGACAATCCCGATAACCTTACGATAATTCCGACGACGTTATCGGCCTGTGTAAACCCAATTTATCGTAGGGAAATCATTGTCTTAAGGCTGTCATAAGCCTTACGATAATTATCGGGAACAATTCCTTCAGATAATGCAAATTTCAGACGTGTTTGAAATTTTTTGGAAAAAGCTTAGGTGAATGACCTTACGATAATGAAATTGGCCTTACGATAATGAAAATACTTGTCTTAAGGCTGTCTATCGGTCTGTGTAAACCCCCCCTGCCTGAATATTCTTATACAAATGTATTAGATACTTTCTTTGTCATAAGCATTCTGTTAAGGATGATGGTTTTATTATCTTAAGGATATTGTCGGGTTGTGTAAACTCTTCATGGCCATAGTCCTTACGATAATTCTTACAGATAGCCTACGATAGTGACCTATATAATAAATTTTTTCCTTACGATAATTCATTAACGTAAGGTTAACATAAGGGAATTTTCGTAAGGACCCGTTGACGGCCTGTGTAAACCCGCCTTTATCACGAAGGAAAATAAGGCAAACCCCGTCGACAAACCCTATCAAACATGTTTGATCTGACGCCAGAAAACCCGGCGACAAACAGGATTTGTTGCCAGCCAGATTGGCACCAGAATGCTGGACAATATCGCCTGCCCTCTGGGGAACCATCGTGTCTCAACCTGGTGAAAATCTTTTCTGAATCACGGCGATGGATTTCCGACGCCCGGCGACGAAATTCCGACGCCCGGCGACAGTTTTACCCTTATCGCGGGGCGATCAACTTCGTCCCAGTAGCTACGTCGCTCAAGTGGAGACACGGCTTTAGTGGGGTATGGGGCTATAATGTCAACAGGGCGACGTGGGCCTTGCTAAACGTTGATATTGGAACATTGCCTTCACTAGCGACAATGGCAGGGAACATGGAAACTTCTTAAAATTTCACTAGTAACAAAGGTAGGGAACATTGAAACCCCTTGAATTTGAAAGGGGACATGGGAATTTCTTGAATTTAAGACATGGGATTTGATGAGTGACAGCATCGGGAGGCATAGGAATTTCTTTTTACAAATTTGTGCCTGTGATTATAGAAACCCCGTCCTTGAATGCCGTTGGACAGCAACTCTCTCCCTCAACCCCCTCCTTGTACACACACTTGGTCCCTGCCAAACCACCAGCCAACTAGCTTGGCTTTTTTTGGCTAGCATAAACCCATGTCCCAATTCGCACCACGAGGAGAGGTTACTGTGGACGTAGATATTTTCGCGTGTATATATGTCTTGGCAAATTTGCCCAACGGAAAGAATTTGCAAAGATTGGATTTCGCGTCATCAAGAGTTAGGTCCTCTATATGGAATGGTAACAGTATTCGTGTTGTACATATTTTCGCAGCTACAAATTAGCCAAAATTAAGTACAGCATGAAAATAAATATACGTTCACAGTCATCCCGGCCTACTCCCCCTTCCCCAGGGATGCCGCTCAAAGAACCATTTGCGAAATTTCGTAGAGGAGGATAGAGGCGTTTTTCGTGGCCACGATGGAAAATCCTGCTCAGAACACATCCACGAAATTTCATGGACATGAAAGTTCAGTGGGAAATCATACTTAAACTACTAACAATATATTATATGTTTTTACCGAGAATACATCTTAATGTGTGTGTGTTGAAAGGATATTGGAGCAATTTGGGAGTGGAAAAATTAAAAACAATTAAACGAAAAATCTACGAAATTTCGTGGTCAGTAAAAGTCCACGATGGAAAATACTGTCATCGTGGCTATTACAACTTTTCCTGGGTCACAACTTTTCGCGCATGGATGTTTTTTGGTCGGCTGTAAAATAACAGCTCTTGAACAGCACTCTACGTATATGTCGTGTGTGCGTTTGTGAGAAATGGCTTAAGAACGACCATAGTGGATAAGGAGCAAGCGTTTTCATGCACAAAATGTCCTATAAAAGATTCACAAATAAAATAAAGATACGTGAACATGTGTAAAGATGCGTGATGGAATTGTGAATGTTAAAGTCCACATTACAAAAACGTTTATAACAGATAAATATCTATATATCATGATTCATTATTATCTATTATTTCAATATTTCAATATGATTGAAGAGTTTTCAATGAAAACAAAAATCACAAATCCTTGACACATCTACATTTTTGTGTTTTTTTTTCACACAGCCAAATGCTGGACTTGTAGACATAATATTTGTGATTTTCTTTTGGTCGGCAAGGACGACTAAAACAAATTCACGAATATCTTTTCTTGCCCACGCATCTCAAAAATGCTCCAGAAATCAATCACGCATCCCCAAAAAGATGAGTGAACAAGTAAAAAGATGTGTGGCGGATTTGTGAATGTGAAATTCCATATAAAACATGAAGGCAAATATTTACATATAATACTTCATTATACAAATTTGAGAAGTGTATTGCAATATAATGGAAGAGTTTTGAACCCTAAAAAGATTAACGAATTTAAAATATTGTATTTTTTCTCTCACAAATCCAAAGGTTGGAGTCGTGGACGTTTCGTGATTTTCCTTGGGTCGTCACCCATGGAGTAAACAGTACTTTACCTACGATTAATACGAATATCTTTTATAGTTCGGGAAGGGGATAACAAATACAAAAATGACCTCAGCCATACAGAATAACTTCCAAGCCCAACACTGATTAAAATGAAAAGAAAATTCTCCTCTACCTTATGATGGTCCGTGGATACCTTCTCCGTGCCAGGTGAATGGGGTCTTTGACGTGACTGGCTTCGTATGTGGCCAGAATGAAGTAGAATGTGGGCTGGGGTAAAGGGTAGACAAATATGGGGTGTTGATGGGGGGTCCCAACCTCGCAAGTCAAATTTGAAAATTGTGGCCTCTCCCTATAATCTAATTTCCATGTTGAATCTCTCATATCGCTTGTCAAATTTCAGAAATAGTTAGTCATTTATTTTTCTCCCATGTCACCAGAGAGAATTATACTATAGTATAATTCTCTCTGATGTCTCATGTCAAAATTAATTTTAAAAAATGGTTTATGTTATCTATTTTGCTGGGTTTGTCATATATTTTTCTGTTCATATCACTGTTATCAGCCTCATATCGTATGTCGAATTTAGGGGTCTTTACCATTTATACATAAGCCACATTTTCTGTACCGTGATAAAACTTTACCGGGTTGGATGCCAGCACCACTGTCTGTGATGCCAGGTATGCATGGCTCTTTTCTTTATCCGTATTTGGTTCCAACCGCCTCGGCGCCTTCATTCCTATTTGCCAACCATCCATGAACACCAAGGGAACCTCCATGATTTTAATGCTTATAATGGAAAGGTCCATTATCCGTTTTGGGTATCCGTATTTTTAAGGAATGTCCATGAAAAATTCCGTTTTTTATTTAGACAGGGGCGGATTTAGAGGGGGCGCAGGCCGGGGCGTGCGCCACCATCTTTTTTGAGCAAATTTAGTTTTTTTTAAGGTAAAAATTTAATTATGAAAATTAGGGGGGCGTCCCCCTTTTCTATTAGGGCGCCCCCACCTTTTCAAAAAGCTGGATCCGCCACTGTTCGACAATGACCCTAAAAACCTCTGGGATTGGACTGAAATTGTAAAATGTCGACTTCAAATGACTCTATTTACATATAGAAAATCGGTGTTTGTAAGAGGAACATACCCCCAGACCCCTATATTGTGAATAGTTATAGGTCACCTGTACTGGGTCCGTGATTTTAGTGTTAAAAAAGTTGGCAATATATTGCGCATAGGCGCATGCCAAATTACCCCCTCACAGGTCACTTGAGTGGCGACCAAAGAAATTTCACGAATCTCTTTTTTCATCCGACTTCCTACAGAAAACATTCACGCATCTAGAAAATGATGGGTGAAAGTGTAAAAAAGATGCATTACAGTTTAGTGAATGAAAATGTCCATATAAAACATGTGTAGAGTATAAATATCTATATAGAATACTTCATTTTATCTATTAGAAACAAATTGCAATTTAATCAGAGTGTTTTTGATATAAAAAAAATGTCATGAATGTAAAGTTTTATGTTTTTTTATGGAGTCAAATGTCGGAATCGTGGGCATAGGATTCGTGATTTCTTTTTGGTCGGCACCCCTGTACCTAGACTTATACAAGTACGAACACTCATAACACACTGCTGATCGTTTTGAAAGAAAATGATTCAGAGTAGGAAGGCTCTGGTGCTTCTCCATCCAACTGGCACCTTAGTCAAGATCCTATTACACTGCACAACTTCGAGCTGCGATATCAGCGCGATTTGATGTAATTACCGAAAATTCCCATGTACAAGTAGTATTTTACACACATGTAACAAAGAAATTTGTCTTTAGTATAGGCCTATATGTGCTTATTGGAACACTTTCTTAATTATAACGTGATTTCTCATATAGGTTTAACCTTCCTGACTTAATTTACAGATATCATGTAACATCATTTTATTGTAACTTTAAAAGAAGTACATTTCTCAACATTTTTTTTAAAGTATCCAAATACATATTCCAGAATAAATCTCCTATTACACAGTTTAACGCTTTGCAGATGCGCATTTTGACTTTAAAATTCGGGGAGGATCGGTATTGAACATTTTATTTGGTAAATTAAATATGTGGAAAAAATTAGGAGAGTTACAGCGTCCATGGAAGGTTCTGCTTGGAGAGTCTGGATTCCATGACGACTGGTATGGTTACACGCGGTAGCAGTACTGTGTCATTTTGATTATTTTTCATGGCTTTCTTTTAATATCATTTGCGTGATAAGACAGGGAGGACCCTTAGCGGTGACCTGCAGGTGGCTGAACGATCTCCAAGAGCAAGACCCGCAGGTAGTACGGCTTCCAAAGGGACTTCTCATATCAATAGGGAGGTTATGCAACACTTTAGGCTATATTCCACGTACCGATTTTGCTGCCGATTTTGAAAATCAGCAGTTGAAATAAAAGATAAATATATTTATACTATACACCAATAGAAAGATCTTAAAGAGAGGGGCCAGTGAAATTTGTATTTTGTTAAATTCTCATATCATATTGTAGATTCGTTGCTTCCATGTGGATATATAACAATGTATTAAGTATAGAGTGATCCTTTGTATAGAACATCTTGTTTAAATATTGGTTTACACACTGAATCCTCTGCACACCTGACACAGGACGTCTGTGTGTGACGTCACGCAAAATGACAGTTATATTTAAATTTCAAATTTGTAAATTCCTTAATAAATTGTATTTTCAAATATTTTTGTTATAAATAACTCAATTTTGTATTTCTCAACTCTGTTACACATGTAAAGAACACTTAGGAAAATTACAAATTGTTATTTTTTATATTTTATAATTTTTGACCTATTCTGCTTGTGACGTCACACACAGAGACATGCACTTTGTAGGCTGCACCAAGTGCTGGGCAGAGCCACTTATTTTGAATAAGAAAAATAAGTGTAAAACAAAAACTACTAAAGATAGATTGATAAAATTTGGCATGGTTATTCCCTGAGTGGTGGGGGTCACAGCAGTCTACTTATTCATATATAGTCACTGGCCCCTCCCTTTAAATTCTCGTTTGAATGCTATATAGGATGTAAGGTGTCATGTCATATTCTCAGAGGAAATCAAATAAATACAAAATCGGCTGCATCAAAATCGGTATGTGGAATACGGCCTTAAAGCCCATACCCACTAGGCGATTCTCCCGGCAACTGGCGACGGGCGATTGGGAGAATCGCAATTAAAATCTTCACCGATTCAGATCACCAGTCAGTATGTTATATTGAAATGCACACGTTTGATATGAAGCACTAGTACTGCTAAAGTCGGCCGAATTATCATGTAGAATCAGTCGACTTTGGCGCCGATCAGTTGACCGACTTTGCCATCTAGGCAATCAGAATTGCCTAGTGGGTATGGGGCTGTAGTCATACCAACTAGGTGATTTTACCAATGACGAGCGACGGGCGACTGGAAGAATCGTCGTTGCCGTCGTTTCCCAAATGTATAATGATCAAATAAATGTCCTTTGATGGTATATACATAGTGGAATATTTATGCAGCAAGTAATCATTTCTGAGATAAGAGATACATGTAACACAGTGGTGTATTTGGGGAGTTTACAGTAATGGACGTAATCATTAACCTTTTTACGGTAGTGCACCCAGTGTTATTATCAACAACCATAACAATCTAAGCCTGTTGGTGGGTAGCGCCTCTGTTATCTATTACTGCACCATAACATGCATGTACAGCCTCACTCCTTTTTGACGACATGAGATGTACACAAGTGATCAATGCATCATCACGCTTGTTATCATGTGTGCTCCCGGCCCCTCCCTGTAACATCCCTGTATTTAATAAACGCATCTACGGATATCGTCCGATTGTCTCCCAGCCCCTGAACTGATAACACAACGAGAAGTTTGCTGTCATCTATACCCATTTAACCCATTATGTCCCCGCAGTAACACGGCGTTGTGGGACATACGTTACGTTACGTTATGTAGCCAGCATTTTTCAGATGGGGGGGGGGGTCGTGTTTTTTTAATTTTTTTTTATAGATATTCTGGGGACGGGCAGTGGATGAAGAAAATTCCTATGTTTAAATTGATTATTGTATACATGTTAAGATAAGAGCATCTGTTCATGAATGTTCATAAATTATTCATTGCATCCAAGGGGGGGGGGGGCCTCGTATGAACCACATTAACCCCCCTGGCTACGGGCCTGTTACGTTACATGCTAAAGGCCCGGCTCCACTGCCAAACTCAACTCAACTCAATTGTCGTAGCTCCCAGAGGCGCCAGAACCTACGACTGTCTGGTCCTAGCCCAAATCTCTACTATGCCACAAGCTAGGATCTGATTGTCATAGTTAAGGCTCTACTAAAACATAAATAACTCTACTGCACACCCCCCTAAGACCCGACGATCCAGTCGTACATCTTTGACAGTTCAAGATCTAAGACCCGACGATCCAGTCGTAGGAAAGTACTAAGACTCCAGTCTTAACCCCGCCTCCACTGAAGGACTGAGCCCAACTCAACTCAACTCAACTCGATCGTCGGGGAGTGGAGCCGGCCCTTAAGTCAGGCGTGCTTAACCTCCCTATCATTTCCCCTCTGATACACTACTTATATTGCCACCTGAGGGAGTTATATCATTTACCTCTGGCTCAGCGGTGGTTATAACAGAAAATGTAAGCCCCTATAAAAAAAGACAAACCAAAACATTTTTTTTTGAAAGAGAGGAAATAAAATAAAGAACACCATTCAAGTGACAACCCCCGTCAAGCCCAAGGAAGCCCCGGCCATAGTTATATCATTTACCTCTGGCTCAGCGGGGGTTATAACCGAAAATGTAAGCCCCTATAAAAAAACAAACCCAAACATTTTTTTTTAAAGAGAGGAAATAAAATAAAGAACACCATTCAAGTGACAACCCCCGTGAAGCCCCAGGAGGCCCCGGCCATAGGCTGCGGGCTTCCTTGGGCTTCATGATCAAGGAGGTTATAAAATCTCCAATCACCCCCTGGGGGGGGGGGGGGGTGTTCTTATTGTAAAAGCTTTCTATTGTAACTGAATGCTTATGGCAAGGTGAGAACTTAACGTTATTTTTTTATAAAAACAGAGTGTTTATTTCAACATCACACAGGTTACATACATGGTCTTCCTGTTGACATGATAGGTAAGATGGTGAAAAGCTAACATATGATGAATGATGGTTCTTCTATGAATCCCTGACAAACAAAATCATAGCCTGTTCTATTGATTACATATGCGGGTTAATAAGCATATGATACCGCTTTTAAGCTTTACTTTGGTGACTGACCTCTGCAGACTTTCAGGTTACTTTTAATAGCTTCAATTGGCATTCCTCAACCCTGAAGCCCCATACCCACTAAGCAACTTCGACGCAGTCAGTCAAAGGGTCGGCACTAAAATCAGCCGATTCATTTGATGGCCCTGTGCATACAGTATATTGAAATGTGTATGTTTGATCTGAATCGGTGATAAAATCAGCTGATTCTAGAGGTGTAATTGGCCGAGTTTAGTGCCGATCCGTCGGCCGACTGTAAAAATATCCCAGTGGGTATGGGGCTTAAAAATTATGTGACAGTTTCCTTTAACAACGGTACCCTCACAGAGGGGTTGGAGAACTGCGGAAGAGATGACATTGTGAATATTCTTGTGCCTTATTTCGTGACATTGAGACCAAATTCTTTCATATTAAACTAATTGAAGATATGTGGATAAGAGCTCAAAATTGGGATATTATTTTGGAGGTTCTAATACGAATTCAATGTGTATCTTTTACTAAAGGGGTTTGGGGGTCTGAGATTTTGTTAATGTGTGTACATATAGGTACGTTCTAAATATGAAGGCCCATAGTTAAGACGTTTTTTTTAATCCATTCTATTGAAAATCATTTGTGTAGAATAGAATTTTCATGTATTCCATCCAGTAACTGAAATAATGGTGAGTACATAGACATATCTTTTTAGTGGAGACAATGCCTATATAGGTCTGCTGACCAAGAAAGGACTGTAAAACTTAAAACTTAAAATGTGTTATGTCCTATAATAAAAGCTGATTGCAATGTTATAATATGTTTCTGTGAATGTCTAATCTATATCTGAGAATTTTCAAACATATTTTCCTTGTGACATTTTGTCCTGGTGGTATACTTAAGTGCTCATAGTTTTATAATCAGATCCCTTTGATAATTTATAAAATAAAGTCACATGAACAAAATCAGCCCTTTCTTAACCAGCGGACCTATAGATCATTGGAAATCTTGGTTGTCATTCAGTCCTGGTGGGCAGCAAAGGGCCGCAGAACTAAGCAAAGGGCCGCAGAAAAGAGGGGAAGGATTCTCCGTGTGGAATTTCCTTGATTCCATTATTGTTGAGCGCGTTCTTATCTTTCAAATGATGGTAAACTTGTGCATAAATTAAGTAAGTTAGGGTCCCTTAAGGATGCCATAGTTGTGACATGGGAAAATAGGTAAATCAGGGATGTAGCCAGCCCTAAAGTTAAAGCGGGTTCCAGGTAAATCTAAGGAGGTTCCGGCATACATTTTTGGTAAGATTTCTTATATTTCACTTATATTTTGGGAATTTTAGGGGGTTCCAGACACCCAGGAACCCCCCTGGCTACGCCACTGTAATTCCATAATATTAATTGTTCATAGGCATTCCAGATAAGGGAATATTCCATGTAGATAGTATGTTTTGACAGTTATAGCTGAATTTACACAAAATTTAGTGTCCTAGGGGATAAGTGTCCTAGGGTTTAAGTGTCCAATGGGTAAGTGTCCTAAGTGGTAAGTGTCCTAGGGGATAACTGTCCTAGGGGTAAGTGTCCAGGGGGTAAATGTCCGGGGGGTAAGTGGCCGAGGGGTAAGTGTCCTGTCACCCAATAGACTGCTAAACTTGTAATTATTTTTGTTTCATGGGGTACTTATGACCTTATCATTTGTGGTTTCGCTCGAAGGATACTCATCAGGTGGGGTGACCAAAATAGATTCAGGAATCCCACATTTAATCAGTCTACGATGCCAAATTTTGGGTTCGTGAAGGATTCGTGGTCGCAAATGTCATGTTTTACTTTTTTCTATTTTTTTTCCCATTTCTTTCTATTTCCTAATTATTCCATTACAATCTAATGTTCTTTTCAGAGATAAGAGGAAGTAATTTTAAGAAAAAGATAATTACTTTTTTTAGGGAATTTCCTATGTTTAAGATTGTTCATGAAAATTCATGAAGGCTTGTGAATGATTTCTGGACATACTATAGGTGTGTGAGAAATAAAACTATTACCATGAATATTTGTGAATCTTTTTTGGTCGCATCCCAGGTTATTAGGCGAGCTGTTTGTGGTTTGAGTTAGATTAGGACTGACAGTAGTTATGTCATGATCCACCAGGTGGCAGCCAGGTGTGTGGCAGAAGTTGATACTTTGTATGTAGACTTGAATAGATCCCATTTCTTTGATTGTGTTTATGTGTGCAATCTTTGTGTATTTAGAGGGAAAACTTTTTCGTTTTAGGTCATTGTAGGCCGGTGTGGATAGAAAGCTGAGCGTGTCAGAATTTGTGAGTATAGAGTATTACCCTCTTGTCTCAATTTCTCTTAGAGTTGAAAACATTGAGAGAGGAGGGCAGTACTCTATACTCACAAATTCTGAAATAGAAAATTATATAACAAAGAAAGAAATATGATTGTAACCACAGAAAAATAAGGGTTTGGTTCAACCCTGCTTGGAGAGTGAACGTCACAGCCAGCAGAATGACGTCATGCCTCAGCGGCAAAGTAAAAGTAAAATATTTAGCTTTGGATCGATTATTGCTAATATTACCAGAAGTGAAGATTTTCTGTTGTTGTTGAAACCACTTTTTTCACAAGTAAGATCTTCCAGGTGTTGAAAGGGATTAGTACAAGAAATTTGATGTAGATTATACAATAATATATTTTCATAACAGGAAACACAGTTTTCGGAAAATAAGAATATAACTTGAACAGAAAGACAAGAGAATAATCACAATTATTTACTCCATGAAAACGGACTATGTATTATGTATTATGAAGGCTTCCCTGATAAGCTCTTTTCCCTAGTTGGCATTTTTTCCTGGTCACGTTTTAAGATAGCGGCACCCAGGAGCAAAGAACAATCTAAGCTTTTCGGTGACAGGACACTTACCCCCTGGGACTTATATTACCCCCTGAACACTTATCCCCTAGGACATTTACCCCCAAGTGTCCCCCTAGTGTCCTACGAGGTAAGCGTCCTAGGGGATAAGTGTCCATGGGGTAAGTGTCTAGGGGGTGAGTGCTCGCAGGGTATACATCATAGAACCATTTTTTTCAAAAAAACGAAAAGATCAGTATTAGGAACGGGAGTTTTGGTACATTGCAAAAAAAACATAAGGGGGGGGGGGAGGGGATTCGTATAATTTCCCACTACATTTTCACCTCTATGGGTAGCATTGATGAAGAGCCTCTAAGATTCGTTTCGGGAAAGGGGGTGCCGATATGTTTGGTGTGCAAAAACTCTACTATGAGACAATATGACCCATGATGAGAAAATAATATAAAACATGTTATTGCACAAAGGTAGAGATTAAAACATCTGCTTTGTGCATGCTTATTGAATTAGTGTAAGGGTCACCAGATGAATACAAAATGATAAGAATTCCTCTAAATTACTTAGTCTATGAAAATATCTAGTAAGGGCAGGTGCCGCTGGTAGGTGTAAATATATCTGACGACAATGCTCACCGGGACACTTCCCCGCAAGCACCGATGCCTTGGGTAAAATCGATATCAGACTGCTTTATAAGCAATAGTGCAGGGTAAGAGAGGGAGAGAGACCAGTAGCGTTTGGATCATACGGATCGGGAGATTCGAAGGGGTTTTAGATAGCGATACAAGCAAAGGGACATCTGGTGACTTATACGGTACTACTGCACAACGGCCGGAGGTGAGACTCGGCGGACTCCACGGAGGAAGCTGACTCCACTCTAAACTGGAACTGTTATACCTTGGACTTATTGCCATCATGAGCAGCTGTACGCATCACTATATCTACCAATAAACTTACTGTACTGCCAAGCGTTGTTCATGTTATGGATTGAGCGCCCATCTCGTGAACTAACTCACCACTCGACTAGCAACCCATTAGAGACAATGTTGATAACAATAATCATCTCGGACAATGCACTATAAATATAGTTAACCCTAATCGACACACTAGCGTTCATTATTCATCTCAATGTTTATCCATCACCATCTGTTACTACCGACTGGAAGTACACAAACTTATTGTATGTGAAGTTGCCTGTGTGAAGCAGAATCAAACATGAAGTAGAGGAAAATATTCCGTTCTCACCAAAACGTGCATACATGTATACATGTATAGATCCACGTTTCTATATCCTGGAGTCTGAATATGTGTCAGTGATCTGTTATGATACGAAGAGAGGCGCTATAGTGAATATCCTCTTTCGATATATATATATATATATATATCACATACATGGGGCGAATCCATTATTGCCAAAAATGACAGAGTTGTGTTGTGTGTGTGTTGGGGGGTGGTGGTGTAAATCCTGTTCCTATCCTGTTTTGGTTAAAGAGCTTGTCTACATGTGTTTATGTATATGTGATTTTATTTTTGTATGATATGTGGTTGGTGTGTGTCTGTGTGTGTTTTATGTGTGTATTTATGCAGTATGTATGTATAATTATATTCAAGTATTTATGTATGCATGTTTGTATATATACATATGTCTGTAAGTATGCATGTGTGCATGTATGTATACCATGTTTACACATCAGTGTTCTTATGTATGTATGTAACTGTGATTGATGATCATTCAGAATTGATCACCAATATGGCCCCAGCTCATTTTGGGGATATTGATGTGACATAACCTGCACAATGTCTAAACATATGTATGTATGTATGTATGTATGTGTATGTATGTATGTATGTATGTATGTATGTATGTATGTATGTGTGTGTGTGTATGTTTGTATGTATGTGTGACTATGTCTCTCAAATATAAATAAAATATACTATGATTGTGTTCATGAATCAGCAGTCTATACCCTCATACCAGTCCACTCCTATTCAGGTGACATCTCAATTTTATTTTAGATAACTTATTACGGGGTGCTTCTTTCACCCATTGCATGCATTCTTTACCAAGCTGTCTTACAAACATGACATGATAATTTAGGGCAGGGGCACATATATGAATACCCACCCCTTCCTCTTTCCACAAAGTGTAACTTTTTAAGGTACAATTCCTAACTGAGCTCTCTAAGGATATTGTTTGTCAATAAGTTATCCACTGCGTCATTTTGAATGTTTCAGATCAGAGGCGGATATATGGGATTTCCAAAGAGGAGGGGGGGGGGGTCGGTCAGCATATAGGTCCTAGAACAGGTCCATAACCGGGGAACCTCCATGGGTGTATGAGGTAGAAGGCTGGCCCAGTTCTGGGTCAACTCTGTCCCCCCCCCCACGCTTACCTCATCACTTGTCGAGCCCTTGCATGGATACTATATTCTAATGTTCGTGACGCAACCTTTGTCCCCTCTTACTATTGGCTAGAGATGATGTGGGACATCCCAAGGTTTTGCTGGTCTAACCATATTTTACCCGTCCTTTATATAGGTTGTGTGTTTAAAGGCCTGTTCCCCTAACAGGAGGCAGCCACTGTGGGAGGAACCGAGAACTGGAGAAGATATCCCGCTGGAGCAGTGGCTCAGACTTTTAAAGATCCCCATCGGTGATCAGGGGCCATTTGAGATAGTGAGGAGGTCAAAGTAGTGACTGTAGCATAGCTTGGTCATTGCTCACATCAAGACACATCGGCCCAGAGACACATCGGCCCCCCAAACACATTGGCCCGAAGATTCATCGACGTGAGACAAATTGACCCACAGTCACCTCAGACCAAAGACAGACCTTTGTGACTTGCTCATTAACTTTACATAGCCATATCGAGCTGGTGATATACAGCACTATGGCCGGTTTGGATAACAGGTATGTTTCTAGTTTTTTTTAAATGTCATTAGCCGAGGAAAACATTTCAATTTGAAATTTGGTCAAAGAACAAAAATATTTAATAAGTAAAAGTACAGGGGGGCATTCCATAAAAAATCCGCGATAATCCTGTGTAAGAAACGCTGCGATACCAAAAATTGTTATCGCCATATAACTTTTTTGTTTTTCAATTTTTTCGTTCAATTTTTATTTTAATCAAATTTAAACTATATAGCATTCTTCATTGATCACATACATATATTTTGATATATTAATCTTTGTGAAAATATATATTTTAAAACCGCGATATTTTCAAAATTATCGCCACGATACTGTTTTGATGCATTGGCGATATTTTTTTGCGTTTTATGGAAGAGCTCTGATCCGCGATAATTATCGCCAATTCTTTATGGAATGCATACCAGATCACACTGGATGATAATCAGGGGGTAGCAACCAAAAAATCCACGAATTTGATGTGTATAATAGTCACAGTCCCAACATTGGAATTGTGGACTTGGGGCATTGTGAGAAAAATGCTGTTCTTTTCGTTTTAGTATGTGATTTAAGGTATTTTTAATGTAATTTTATATAATTTGATTGTGTCACCTCCACGAATGTTCAAGATTTTTTTGGTTGCGATAGCAGGTGATCAAGTATTGAAATGTTTCGGATAAGACACAAAAGGAAAGAAAATTAATCATTAACTTAGATAGGTTATAAGGTCAATTCTCATGAAAGTGGAGCACAGGGGCATTTTTAAGGTACAAAATTAAAATGTTTAGATAGTCCTCAAATATCTTATACTTAAAACATCATTAGGAACTAACTATAAAAGTATGGCAACTTGATCTCAAAAATATTAAAATATTAAAATCTGAAGTTATCATTTCCATCAGGGTACATTGGGCACTATATATATGTCTAAAGGTGAATTACATCAAAGTTCCCTTTGTTATTTTGTCAGGTATATTTATTGAGCATATATATTAGCCTAATGTAACGCAACACAGGTATTGGTTTTGTTTTTGTTTTATACTTTAGCATGTGAAATATCAAATTTCTATGAAGCCAAAATCTTGTGAGATGTATAGTATATTGTTTGTCCGTTAATGAAATAGCTTATAATACATAAATTACTCAGCAATTATTTTCCTGAGATCGAGCCCTTCCTATCACGTCTCCCTTCTGAATTGGTTCATGCCTTTCAGAATAGCCAGGCTCATGTGAATAGGGCTCATCGACTGGTTGTACTTAGCAGTACGGCCCCTCGCTTCTCCCTTTTTTTGTGCATCTGACCTAGGTCTGGGTGTCACTGGTGGGGACCACCACGGCTGCTGCGAGCAGCACACACCATACACTCAGACACTGTTTACTGCTCTATCTATGGGACCAGGCCCTGCTGATGGGTCAGACCATGTGCAGGGACCTCTCGGTGTATGTTTACCTAAGTCAGCATCGATATCCTTGGTTGGCTTGCCATGGTGCCTGACCTGACAATTATTTAAAGGCAAACAGTTTGAACCAACTGATATTTAGACTCCAATATATAGTAGGGATTGGGACAATCATTCATTTACATTATAGATATGGGACCTGAACACCCATAGATCACTAGTTCAGAAATGAGTGTTATGTTTCTATCATATCCTTGTTATTTCATAAAGCTTTAGGCCTGGGTGTGGCAGTTGCTGAGGGGTTCAAAAGCATTGGGGGTCTGGCAGTCAGCCGCCATGGGCTTCTTTTGTACTTGATTTCCTGCCAATTTATCAGCAATATGAAAATGTAGCCCCCACGTATCTGATGCATTCTAGCATTATATCCATTATGGTTGAATATGAATTTGAAAATCATCAAACTTGCACACTTTGGTAGATATCCAAATACATGCAGTTAGAAATCATTCATCCCGTGCCCTCAGGATACTCTTATCTTTATTTGATTTCCTTACGATTTTTCAATGAATTTATCTAATATTTACCGTATATTTACCATATAGACGTCCCCACGTATTTCATGCAACCCATGTATCTGATGCACTTATCTTTTACTGAATTAGACCTACACAGTCAGGCCCATACCCAGGGGGGTTGTGGCCCCCCACAGAGTAAGCTTCTTAAAATGTTCCACCTTTCCATCCAAGATATAATGTAAAAACCCCTAAAAATAGTAGGAAAATATTGAAAAGTTCCACTTTGGGAACTTCGCCCCCCCTTTTTTTTAAATGTTAGATTACTGATATTATGGACAAAAGTTGCATTTAGGGATTCTCGCCATCCCCCACAGTAGACTCTGAGTACGGGCCTGGACATTGAGCATAATTATAATTAAGGAAAGGCTGGATATTACTTAACATATTTTCATGATATTGTTAAATAGATATTTTCTTTTTATTCCACATAACTATAGAGAGATTTTAAAATGATATTAGGTTGTGCATTGGTTGTTAAGGTGATTTAGATATAAGTCATAGACTCCATGATGGTATATAATTACTGTTCATTTGATGTTTGATCTAGGAAATGTATCCTAAAGAGCTGCCTCCACCTATCTGATGACCCTCATGTATTTGGGACCATATCTTCGTAACTGATTTCAGTGATTAGGCTAATCAGATGAAATTTGATTAGTGTCTCATTCCTTTTTATTCTGTTTGTAAATCAAAGTAACTACACATAATAATCCTCTTTCAAGGTTATTTTTAAATGACATTGCTTCTGTTGGTGACAAGACTGAATAAGGTATTATGAAACACTGATCATATTTCACCTGATTAGCCAAATCACAAAAATCAGTTACGAAGATATGGGCCCAGATGTTTCACCGTTTTAAGTATACTGTGAAGACATATGGTTTTAGATATCTTAGATTCCTCTTGTGTAGCATGACATTAGGTAATGGCAATTGCATGTAAGATTTATTTTACTAATCATAAATATCAGAAACTTGGTAGGAGATAATTGCCCCCACGTATCTTATGCTAAAAACTTCTGCAAGCCTACATTTCTGCTTTATATAATGGTTAACTGTTCATACACATCAAACCTATTATTTCCAATTTACATTTTCTCTTCAAGGAAAATGTGTAGCCGATCAATGAGTGTATTTGACATAAGCATATATGGTTTATAAGAATAATTATTCAGATATGAATGAACCCGATGTATTTGATGGCCAAAACTTCCCCATTATTTTTTTAGGCATCAGTGAGAGAGTATACAATGTGTTGCCTTGATAATGACTTATAATAATCTTTATGTCACTGCAAATATACAGATTATCATGAATCCTGTCTTTATTCAGTTGATTCTTTCACCTTATGGTTTGAATAGGACAAGTGTAATTTTCCGTCAAAACAGTCCCAAAAAAGCTTTATTTTGGGTTCTAGAATCTATAATTTTGATGTTATACATGATAAAGTGGGGGTCCCAAAATAGCTCTGAGTTGGGTGGATCCATAAACCCCAAAAGGTAGATTCACACGGCTGTTGGGTTCTCTGAAAATAACAGGGAAAGTTATTGTTTGTTAAGAGAAATACACTTGGCACTTAAATAGCGTTATCAAGTGTTTGAGCTAATTACTACCAGAAAATTGAAATAGAAGGTTCCCTCTGGAAGAATCAGCAAAGACCCCTTGCCTTTAACTAATTTACATATACAAATTTCCCCCCTCCCCCCAAAAAAAAGGGAAATAGATAAAATTGACCAAATTACAAGTTTCTTCTCACCACACACATAAAATGTTCTCTTAACTTTCTATTTGGTAGGTACCTTCAGGATCACTAAATCCAATGACGTCCTGGACGACCGTATAACTTGGGAGGCTGAAGAGGTATTTATGCTAAAATATCTTATCATGTCATAGCACCAGTAATGAAACATTTATTTTCTTAAGCTTGGCACACACCCTGCTGTCACAAATCACATACAATTGCGCACACACAAGATTGTCGCATACCATCAGGGTGTGTCAGGGGAAATCAAAATTGTTAGATATTCCTGATGGATGGGGATTGTCAGGTCATAGAGAATTGGGGAGTCTACATCAAGCTTTACCATGAGTACACCAATAAGAAGCAATATTTGATAACATGAAATATAAACATTTTCTTTTTGGTTTACCTCAAGAACAGTTTTGGACTATGCTCTTAAATCTCTATCAATTTTTTCTGCAATCGTTTTAGAATTCCATCAATGATGGAAAAAGGATTCTTTTTACGATACAAGAACTTAATATTAGATGACTATGTTTGCACTAAATAACTGAGACCTTTTATTCTTTATCTATTTTTACTGTAACTTGTTTTCATCTCTTTACATTTTACAGACACCAGATCGACCAAGGTAAACAAGCCTTCCCTCTCCATGTGCGTCTAAGTCCCCTTGAAGATTCGACCCTAGGTAAATATCCAAAATTTGTTAGATTAACAACCTAATGGAATTATCATAGTACATAAATCATTCAAGGGGTGTAGATGGGGGGCCCAGTGTAGCATGTTGAATTTAAAAAATGGCCAGACTCGCCTACCACTATATTTTGAATTTCCATGTCAATTTTATAAGCCTTCAATGGCGTGTGTTGAACTTAAGAAACAGCTCATGTTGTGTTGGGAGACTAAAATGTCACCAAAAATACTGTATCATTCTGCAACAATCCCTTAGCTAGCATAGCTCTCTTAAGTATGACAAAGTTTATAAAAATTATACTCTCAGCAGAAAAACACATATTAACAGTAAATGTATAAACTTTCTACCATTTCTAGCTGATAAATCAGTCTGCTGACACAATCAGTGTTTTCAAAATCAAGTAGGTGGTTATGAAGCTCAAAGCAATTTGTGGTTTTATTTCAGGCTTGGAAGTCCTTGCAAAAGCTTCCACGTTGGGCTTGGATCCTCTACAGAAACAAGAGTTTGATTTGACTATAGGTGATAAAGGCAAGATGGATGAAGAGTGTAGCATGAATACTGAAAATCTACTGTGTAGTATGAAAGAAAGCCCCATTAAAAGTAATTTACCATATTTGTGTGAACACCTAGATGTAGACTGTGTAGTAGATCTAATTAAAAATGAGCTTAATCTAAGTCTGAAAATAGATTTGCTTTCCGCAACGACAAGAGATGCTAAATTTTTTAAGCTAACGGGAGAACTTGAACAACCTCATAACCGGGGACTGTATGAGGTGTTTCTGAAAGTGTTAGCTGGGGTACAACCTGAGGTGTTTAGACAAGTAACAGGCCAGGACCCCACTGTTGAGCAGGCCCTTTACTGTGTTCAAACCTGCAGCACAGAATTAAGGGGAACTGTACTGGCAAAAGAGCATAAGCTTGACCGTATGCATGATAAAGTAATAGATCTTGACAACAACTATGTCACCCTGCACCTACACAGTACACAGGATGGTAGTGAAGGGTCACAGGAAGATGATGGCAGTATAGAGGGCCATGATGCACAGATCCCGAGTCATTACCAGGCGTATGTACAAACACACGGGACAGAAATGAAAGCACAAGACATTTTAACATCAGCTTTCCCTGGGAAGAAGGTTTTACTCAGAGGCCGAGCTGGAATAGGGAAATCCACAACATTGCAATACCTTGGACGGAAATGGGCACGGCATGAATGGGCAGATGATTACCCAGTAGTGATCCTTCTTAGATTAAGAAGTTTAATGAGAAAGGACAATCAAATGTCAGTTTTTGAACTTCTTACTCAGCATGGCCTCTATCAAATAGAAAACCTGCCAGTGCAGTGGGTGAAAAACAATTGTGAGCATATAGCCATTATGTTGGATGGACTAGATGAAGTAAAACAGTTTGCCTTCTGGATGCAAATGGAAAGGGAAATTACAGACATAGATACAAAGGGCACTCCTCGAGAACTGTGCATCAATATACTCAGGGGAAATCTTTTGCCAGGCTGTGCTGTCATCTCTACATCAAGACCATTTGCTGGTTTGCGCAAACTTCCAAAGGAAGTCACAGTAGAGGTATTGGGTTTAACAGAGCAAGGCGTAAAAACGTTTGTTGAGAAAAACACCCCATCAGAAAAGTCTGAAAACATCAAAGAGGCATTGGTTCAGAATCCTACCTTGATGTCAGTTTGTGGAATCACATTCTACTGCATGCTTATTTGTTGTCTTCTCTCAGACAATGATGCCTTAGCAAAGTCATCAACCAACACGTATACACGACTACTTGCATACATAATTTTAAGTTATGCCACAAGGGAACTTGATGAAAATTCAACTTTAAAGTTGAGGAAATATTTCCCAAAACTCTCAAAGCTTGCCTTTAATGGTATATTTGGCACAGACGATGGTCCCTTCAAACTGTCCTTTTCTCAGGGAGATCTGATGGAATCAGATATAGATGATGAAGTTGTAGAGCAAGCAAGAGAAGCTGGCATTCTTCATAGTATTGACGGAGGTGTTTATGAGTTTGCCCATCTCTCTATACAAGAGATGTTTGCTGCTGGCCATTTTCTGGTGAGTGACACATTTCAAAAGAAGGATTTGGATGAACTTATGGAAAGGCTGACAGAGGAATTGAACTTTAACATGCTCCTTTTATATATGTATGGCTTAAAGTACGATAACGAATATGAGAGGGTACAGGTTCTAAAGATTGCAATGTCTGTACAAGACAAGGAAAGTAACAAAACATCAAAGAACATTGATAAAATGTTCAATAGCTTCATTAGAAGGATCTCTAAAAAGGCAAAGAAAGATGATGATCAGTCACTAATGTTGCAAGCCATGAATCTTGCATATGAAAGTCAGTCCATGAATTTTGCTCATACAGTAGCATCAGAAATCATTTCTGAGGATACATCTTTGCATCTGTCAGGCGTGCGCCTGACGGCGGTTGATGTTGCAGCAATTCTATATGTCTGTGAATCAGTTGATAATCTGCAGAGTATTTCCTTCCCACAGACAGGTATGGATGACACCTCTGTGCAACAAGTATGCAAGTTCATGACTGAAAATGAGAATGTAATTGAACTGGACATCACAGGGAGTCACATAGGCACAGGTAGTCTGAGAAAACTTCAAGAATTACTGAAGGAAAACCAGCATTTTAAATCACTATGCCTCAATGATTGTAACTTGAGGGATGAAGATATGATTGCTTTAAAGGAAGGCTTGAAAGATTCAGGTTCTTTAGAAAAACTATTTCTTAACGGGAACAGTTTAACTGATTCTGGAATGAAGATACTGGGAAGCATATTTGAGGAGTGTCCATCTCTGAAAGTTCTTGAAGTAAAAAACAATAAACTGTCAAACAAAAGCCTCCCAGAACTAGTGAAGCTCTCCCTTTCTGGCATAGACTTGAGAATTGATGTCTCAGGCAATGCCATACATCCTGACATGGTCCAGATCCTCTTTCACACTACCAAAGTAAAAGAACACATGCAAGGAGACGTACATCTAAAGGGATGGGATGATAGCAGCATCAAGATGTACTTTGAATTGTGGGGCCAGTATTCCATGATGTTCAAATCTGAGGCCGAACATAACGTGTCACTTGGAACAGACCACAAGCTCCGTTCTCTTAGAATTGAGAATTCCATATTTACATCCCAAGGAATGGCATGTATCTTTGGCAACATAAGGAAATTAAACTTTGGGTCACTTTCCTTAATCAACAGCCTATTGCAGAATGCAGAGACATCAGACCTGTCAGATAGACCAGTGGTTCTTACATCACTAACAATAGAACATTGCAGACTGGATAGCCTTACTGCAGCCAATATTCTCATGTCTCTAAACAGGTCACATATAACTAGTCTTGACTTAAGCCACAACTACATCAGAGACAGGCACTTTGAAAAGTTTGCTGCAGGGTTGTCCAAGCTTTCAGAGTTGATATCTCTGAATTTATCTTTCAATGACATTGGCTCAAAAGTGGCTAGCACACTAGCCAAGTCAGTCAGTATGTTAGAATCACTGCAGCATTTAGATCTCAGTGAAAACATGCTTGGAAATGAAGGTATTCAAAGTATCAGTAAAGCTCTTCCCAGACTTCGAAGGCTCAGAACCATAGCGTTAAGGGCAAATCATTTCACTGAAATTGGAACAAATGCAATTCTCCAGGGCCTAACAGAAAATGCAGGTCTAGAAGCACTGGATCTATCTGAAAATAAGATAGGAAGCCAAGGAGGAAGGTCAGTGGGAGGCACAGTTCACCGTTTCCAAGATCTCTCCTCTTTGGCATTAAGGAGCTGTAACCTTGGAAGAGATGGGATGAGGCACATTTTGAGTAGCATGAACAAACTAAACAAACTTGAGGTTCTGGATGTAGGGGAAAATGGCTTTGGCCAAGACAGCAGTGAAAGTTTTTTTGAGTTGCTAGGCAATATGCACTCCCTCAAAAAACTGTACATAGATGGAAACAATATTGGATCCAATGGGATGAAGTACCTTTCTCACTGGTTATCCAATTCGACAGGCTTGCAACTTGACTCATTGAACATCAGCAAAAACAACATTGGCAAAGAAGGCATGAGCCACTTAGTTAATACTTTATCGAAAGTACAATCTCTGACTAATCTGCAAATATCCTTCAATGCACTAGAAAGTGAAGGGGCAAAATATCTATCTATAACCCTGGTGAACTTGACCAATCTGTTGTCCCTTGATATTGGAAACAATAACATAGGAAGCAAAGGTGCAGAGTACATATCAACAGGGCTAAAGTGCCTTCAATCACTCAAGTATTTGAACCTTGAACAAAACCATATTGGTTCTGAAGGAGCAAAGCACATAACTAAATCTTTAATGGGATTAATTACATTGACAGATTTGCAGCTCTCAGGAAATAACCTCAGTGATGAAGGATGCAAACACATTTCAAATGCCTTGTCCCAATTGACACTACTTGAAATTTTGTCATTGGACAACAACAACCTTGGTTCTGAAGCAGCAAGACACCTCAGCAACAGTCTCTTTAGGCTGCCAAAACTACATTCGTTAACAATTGGTTACAACCATATCAGGGCCAAAGGAATGGAGTATCTTGCAGATGCACTGGCCACTCTATATCAGTTATCAATGTTAGAATTGAGAGAAAACTACTTGAAAGACCAAGGAGCTATGTATCTTGCCAAGGCACTGGAGTCCTTAGATTCACTCATGCACCTAGGATATGCAAATAATTCGTTGACTAGGCATGGACTACAAGCAATTAGCCAAAGCTTAGCAAACTGCAAGTGGATGTCTTCTCTCAATCTAGCTAGGAATAGCTTAGGGGTGGGAGGAGCTGAACAACTTTTAGAGATGCTTCAGGACAAGCAGTTTCTCCTAGATCTCGACCTATCAGAAAATTGGCTGAGAGACAAGGGAGTTGACTGTGTCTTTAGAGCATTTAATGGGTGCAAACATCTAGAAACCCTTAATCTTGCAAAAAACCAAATAACTGGTGAGGGATTGGGATTTCTCGGGTGTAGTGTCCCCTGGATGCTAAAATCCCTGAACCTGGGGCAGAATGAAATCAGGTCAGAAGGTGCAAAGATTTTGGCAGAGTTTCTAAAGAACTTCTCCTCACTAAGGACTCTTGATGTAAAAAGCAATGAGCTCGGCCCTCTTGGTGGACAGCACATAGCAGAGGCTTTTAAGTATGTACCTTACTTAAAGGTTCTAGAAATTGGGGACAATAAACTTGGTCTAAATGGGTCTATCTCTGTAAGTGAAAACTTGATACATATTCGACATCTATCTTCTCTCGTAATGAGTGGTAACCAATTTGGGGATGCTGCTGAGAATTTGTCTTTGAACATCAGAAATTTGAAATGTTTGCAAACACTGCACTTGTCAGATTGTGGGATTTCTCCTTCAGGCTCAAAACATATTGCTGGGGCCTTTGAATACTTGACTTCACTTGAGACACTATGGATTGGAGAGAATGATATTGGTAACAGCGGTGTCAAATTCTTGTGTATGGGTCTGAAACACATAAAGAATTTACAGACTTTTGGTATAACCCAAAATGGTATAGATGACCAGGGGGCAGTGATGTTGTCAGAAGTCTTAAATAGCATGCCAAGTCTTAGGCATTTATATATTGGTTGGAACCACATAAAGGCAAATGGTATGAAATGCATCTCTCAGGCATTACTTTCCACACCTCAACTGGAAACCTTATCAATTTCTAATATTGAAGTTGGGACAAAAGGGATTCAATACCTGAGTGAGAGTTTGCTGTTCCTCCCTGCCCTTACTAAGCTGAATCTCAATGGAAACTTGGTAGGAACTAGAGGATTGGTCTACCTGGCTAACACTTTGCCATACCTGGGATTCCTCAGGGACCTTCATTTAAGTGGCACTCTTCTTGGTGTTAGGGGATCAAAAGCATTATCCACATTGCTGCCATCATTACCAAATCTAGAGACACTTCTATTGACTGAAAATCAAATAGGACCAGAGGGATGCAGATACATCAGTGAGAGTTTCCAAAGTTTAGCGCAACTGAGGGTTCTGAATATGAATACAAATAACATAACAGATGAAGGTGCAAATCATCTTGCCAAAAATCTTGGACTCCTCCTGTCTTTGCGCCTTTTATTTCTGTCAAACAATCAGATAAGTCATTCTGGTGCAGAGAATATAGCGCTTGCTTTGAGAAATGTAGAGTCAATCGGGAAGGTGTACCTTCAAAACAACCCTGGTATAGGGCATTCTGGACAATCTCAAGTGAAATCTATTCTGGGGGTTTATACATGCTATTTTGACAAGAAGTGAACCTCCAAGGAAGGAAGTCTTCTGATGGACAATGAATTAGGTTCTAATATCAAGCCAAAGTTCTTCCGGTAGAACTCAAAAAGTTTAAATTTTTATCAAGCCTTAATGTAAAATCTGGCATTCCGCAAGGTAGTGTAATAGGGCCAATTACATTTATATTGTATATAGATGATGTGGTAATGAATATTGAGACCTGTAAGATATCTATGTTTGCTGATGATTGTGTATTGTATTATACGGGTACCTCATGGGACGATGTATTGGTATCATTACAACATGATGTAAATAATTTTGTGAAATGTAATAATCTTGTTGTAAATACTACTAAAACTGAATGTATGAAATTAGGGTCTAAATTAAAACTCAGTAAATGTACCCATCCAAATCACTATAAATGGTGAAAAGGTTGCTTTTGTGAATACTTACACTTACCTAGGAGTGATAATTGATAATGAACTGAATTTTTTGGCTTTCTTCAATAACTTAGAATCAATAGTTATCAATAAACTATTAAATTTTTGTCTTTAAAAACTACGTAGATATATTACATGTAAGGCTGCTTTAAGTGTGTATAAACAAACTATTATGCCCTTTTTTGACTTTGCAGGGTTTATTCTTGTGCCTATGCCATCTAAAATTAGAGCTGAATTGCAAATTATAGAAAATGATTGTCAATGAATTTGCTATAATCTGAGTTGGAATGATTATACTTGAATTTATTTGTGATATACATAGAAGGGCACGCTTATTAAGTCTTGAACAAAGAAGGCAGCTCCAACTCTTAAGTTTAATGTTTATTCACAGTAAATCACCAAATGTAGAAAAATTAAAGACCCACCAGGGGAAACAAAACATTTATTTTTAAAACTGAAAAATACATCGGCAGTCAATATGATGCGAGTCCATTTTACAAGGGCATTGTCTTATTGCCTGCTGCAATTTAATATGTAGTGTTTATATATTGTATCAAATGTGCATTGAGAAAATTATATATGGTCTTTGATGATACATAATGTAAAATTGTCTACTATTGTGTGTTCTTTCAATGTGGAGATCGACTATGATGCATTGTTACCTAACATACTTGATCTGGGAGACCAGGTGGGGCTACCCCTGAAGATTACTTAGAAATAAAAATAAAAAACGATTTGGCATTGAAGTTGCAGTAATAAACTGACAATATTTAATATGCTTCTGCTCATTGTAACAGTTATCTGTATTGAAATGCCCTGGTATGCCTATGACTAAATATACTATTATTCATATGTAGTATGTGTATGTTATAACAATTTTGTCACAGTTGGAAGGTGGTTGTTAAAATGAATGTGGTTTGAACTAAATGAAAAAGGTGTGTAATGCATGTCCAACGTAATCAGTGGTAGTTAATTGAATTCACAATTGTTCCGCGAGTACCTATAACCAGTTTACCTCATTGTTAGTTTGAAGGAAATCATTATTTGAGATATATAAATATATGAATCATATACTTCCAAAAGAGTATACATAATTATAAGGTGCATTTGCAAAATAGATATGTTTTCACACGTGCTTAGTTCGAAAGTGCTGGTGAATTGACCTAAGCAAGACATATGTAACAGTCTTGTCTCTGCTTATTTGCGGTGAATTTAGTATAATTAGTTATGATTTTATGTTGACCTAGCTACAAAACTCGTGATTTTTTCGAATTAATAAACTACTGACGTTACATATTTTGTCTTTACTTCTTGAAATAATGAAAGCAAATGGATTAAAGATTGTTGTTATTGTTTACTCAATCGGTTATGTGAAATGTTTTCGTTTGTTCTGGCATTTCATGAAAAAGTTTATGGGTTTTACCTTTCTTAGGTTAAATGTATTCCTTGGAAAAAATAGGATGCTTTTGTATACATGAACTTCTGATGTATAAAAGCAAACATTTCATATATAAATTTTGATTGGCACATTTACAAATATGCATTTTCTGAAAAAAGGGGGAGGGGGTGAAATGATTGGGCCAAAAATTTGCATTTCAATAAGAAAAAAAAGGACGAGAAGAGGGTATTTTTGTATATTGGAAAACATTGATGGGTTCCCAATTTTTTCATCCAGTGGGACTACCTGGAGCTGGAGGTGAGTTGTCGTATCTAGTGTAAAGCGGGGGCAGCTGGGAGGTGCTGAGAGGACCCGGTGGTGTTCCTCCTCACCCCTCTTATCCGGCCACTTTCCTGATTCCCCAAGGGTGGCCGTTCAAGAGGGGGACCACTGTATTTGATTATGGTGATTTCATGTACGAGCAAAATATTCTTTACATGAATACCCAAATTGCAAAATGATGCTTTGAGAATTGCTTTTAATCAATATACTGTTCCATATCAACAAAGATTGCGAACTGAAATATTATATCGTAATGCTGAACTGTTTACTCTGAATTATAGAAGAAGAATGCATTTGATAATATATGGTTATACTCTTGTGCAAGATCCTAATTTTCGGGATAATAGGGAAATGGTAACCAGACATCATGATGGTTTACTATTGACTTTGCCTAAAGTTGATAACAAACGATTTTACCGTAGTGTTATTTACAGAGTTGCAGAGCAGTGGAACCTATTACCTCATTTACTAAGGAATAGTAGATCAAAGTCAATACTTAAAAATTCAATTGAATTGTATTTTGAAAATACATGTATATATATATATATCGATTTCTGCTTGAACATATTGATATAGCAATTATCTTCATCCCTTATCAGCACTGTCATTCATTCCTTGCCATATGGGTTCCATAAGGTGTTTACACCTATATTGTACACCACGACAACGTATGTAAGATATTGTCTCCTCCAGGAATTGGAAAGAATATTGTAATGTTTTTCTTGATAGGGAGGGGAATTAAAAGAGTCAATGACGATCCCCTAACCCTGAATAACAAAAAGGAAGTAAAAATTATTGGTAAAAGATGTAGAATAAGTGCTCTCCTTTACTTTTGGCGATGGCTCAGGGATCGGTTCCAACTGGAGGTGCGAGCCAGTCAGTAGAATGACGGCACGAAGACAAGAACAACCAGGAGCTTGTGATGCTCTATTAGTGTAGCTAGTAAAGTACGAAGACCCTTCCTCCCCACATTACTATCTTACATTCACCAAAGTCTGTTAACAACCCTCAACAACAACACCCGTCCTGACCATCCTCGTGCATAAGGCATGACACGGAAACATGCATATGGCAAGCAGAATGGGTAAAATTGGGAAAACAGTGTTTTCTGACCAGGAAACCCTGTTTTCCGACCGAGAAACATTGTTGGATGGGGATCAAAGTTATTTTGGTAAAACAGGGTTTACCCCCCAGAATACAATGATTTCCAGTTGGAAAATAGGGTTTTCCCAAAATAGCTTCGATTCCCATGGGAAGTCATTGTTACTATTGGGAAAACAGTGTTTTCTAACTATAGTACCTTGATGATCCACTAGATGGCCAAATCTGTCACCGACCATAGGAAAAGGATGCTCCAAGCAGGAATTTAACATTTTAAGAGGATGGAATACAATTTCAAATGATACAGAAAATGTGAAATTGTGTTAATTATCAAAGAAGTTACAGAACAAAGCATAATTCTTGTGTGGCAGAAAGTGATGATGAAAGATATGGAGGTCGATCAATGTGCTTCTTGACTTTGGGGATTTACTCCTTTTACACACGTGCCCAGTCGTGTCCCGGGAATGGTTACATGACTAGACGGGGAGGTGCTGATGGGGAGATGTGCCTTGCGTGCACAAGGGTGGACTGCAGCTGGTTGTGGTGGTTAAGGAGATGGGCAGGTGTATGAGCTCATCATGGCTCGGGTTGTCTCTGAGATGGGGATGGATGTGTGTGTGTGATTACGCATACTTTCGTGTCGTGAGGGGGAGGGATGCCAGGCCTTTTGTGGCTTGCAATTCATGAACCTTTGTTGGGGAGGTGCCTGCTGCTCATGTTCTTCTGGTACTAACACCAGGTTATGCCTAGCCTTCCTAAAGATAAAGTGGTAGCATGGTGGTCACCGGCCTGACGTCCCGTGTCGGATGTCTCCCATATTAGTCTGTGTACCTGTATCAGCTCATCCTTCTGTCATTGTGCCTCTTGACGCGTCCCCAGGTCGTCGTGCATCATGTTATGCCCTGAGATCATCTCAGCTTGTTTAGCATCCCCAAGCTGTCATGCCTCTAATCTTTAGAACTTTTGATTTTCGTTAAAGGGGTTTTGACTATGGGACAATAGTTTACAATATTCTTTATGTTTTCATGAGTTTTGATCATATTAAGATTATCCAGAAATCATGTTTATAAAGCAATTTCAGGCATTCAAAGACATGGAAACAAATGTTGGGACATTGGAGTTGCGTTCAAAAAATAACCTATTTATTCAACCACAAAATAAAGATGTTCAATAAAATCTTTTCTTGAATTTCCTTAAAATTTATGTGTCAGACATTTGTATTTTATTGTGTGTGTATTAAACTTTTAGATAATCTCGGGGGGGGATATATTCTTATACATAATTTAATGTAAGCAATATTTTTCAGTCAAAAGGTTTAGAAACATAATGTTATACAAAAACAATTCTCTTCTATGGTATGTGCACAAATGGTCATCAGTATGGTCACCAGCCACGTCAATGTGTGAAGAGGGGCAATCAATTGCTTGGTGCTCCTCAACTTATAAGTTAGTTTTCAATTATTGATGCAGTATCCACAGAGTATATCAATCTCTAGAGTACTCTTCCCTTAAGCCTTACATTTGTATGTTTCCGTTACCTCTTTGTTTTTTCATGTCTAAATTTGACTCCATAATGGGAATAGCAATAGTACCAATAATATTACTGGCCACATCCCTTTCTTACTTAATCCCAATTCCAATCAATGTCTACTACCACCTCATGTTGTTTTCCCCTGGATTTGCTCAATTGGCAGTTTGAGGGGTTGGATGTGTTTGGGGGTTGTACTAAGGAGGGGCATGGTTTAAGTCTGTTGGGGGGTTTGATTTAAATGAAGTGGTCGGTGCAAACACAAGTATCAATAATGGGATCCCTCAAGGGTCCATATCAAAACCTCTTTTCTTAATTATTTCAGTAAATATACTTTTACAACTGCTTTCTAACAAACATGAACCACATAATTATCGCATTGATCTTACTTTTCTGCCCCTGTCCCCCCCCCCCCCCCCCCCAAGATAAGACTGGTAAAACTAAATGCAAAAACAACATCAACAACAGGAAGTACTGAGGTGGCCCAGAAAAAGTAGTATATATACCGTGACCGAATAGTCGGGCATACAGGTATGCCTATGATTATTGAGTTGAGTTGAGTTGTGCAGTGTGTCCGGGGCCTAAGACGGTCTAGGCGTAGAGTTGAGCAAGGGAGCTAATTCTCATTAAGACGGATTCGTCATACCATCGACACCTGCAACCGTCGAGTTGAGTTCAGTGGGGCAGTCGATCCAAGGCCAACTCAACTCAACTCAACTATCGAGTTGAGTTGGTAATTGTGACCAGGGTTTACATCTTCTACTTCACAATATCTTAGCTATGGACTCAATCGCTTAAAAAAAACCAAACTATAGGACCGACCCCAACTCAACTCAATTTGACTGTTCAGTTGAGTTGAGTTGAGTTGGGCAATGTGGCCAGAGTTTATGCTGCTGGGGGTTTATCATAAACAAATTAACAGTATGTAAGGTATGACTCAAGATAACACGTATACACTTAATGAGATTCAACCATGATCCAATAAGAATAGATTATAATCTAGATCCCCATTGGGAGTGTGTGTACATCGTGATCTCCATAGGTGTAAAACAATGGTAGTGGTCAATATACTTAAATCAATAGAGATAATAACAAACGTAATTTCCCTCCATATTTATAGCCTTCGACCAATGTCTATAGAGATAACCTTAAGCTTGTCTGGTATACCTGATATTTAAAACAACATTTAATGCTACCTAACAACCATTGTTTCAGATAGCTTATCATGACAGTTTTACAGTTTCTTTATAGTAGCTGAGGGCATCACCTCAGTAGTCAACTTGTGGTATTTTTTATCATCAAATTTCATCCAAAACCCCCCTCCCCCCCAAACTCTTTTAGTTATTACAAGGAAACTGCCGGTAGGCCTGCTGGTACACCCTGTACTCAGTAGAGGGATCCCGTTTTTCAGTGATCACCCTGTTGTACGTGGGGGAACCCACATCGGCCCATTTTGATTTTTTAATTACATTTTTTTCCGATATCAAGCTAATTAATGTGCCGATTCAGTTAGAGCTTCATGGGTTGTTTGTGTAATAGATTTGGAAAATATCTGCCGCAATAATTTTCAATGAGTGATTGCAGACCAGGCGCCAAGTTTAAATCTTGTCAGTTAGACAAGCTTTGGGTTATCTTCTCATTACGTGAATTGCTGATATCAAACGTACACCCAGTTTTGATGTAAACCACAGAGATACAGAATTCTGTCAATATGTATTGATAACAAATCTGTCTCTTTTAGATGTATATTCTGTTTGTATACAGGTGAATTATATCAAAATGTGTTTTCATTTCCAAATAAATCAAAGGCCTCTCATCCTAGACTTGCACCATCCCCTTCCGCTAGATGCGCAAATTTGTGTATTCGCGGTAGCCCACTGTAAGGCCTATAGGATATTTATTTATTTTTTTTTTTTTTTTTGGGAGGGGGGCGGGGGGAAGGGCAGAGGACGCACGCTTCCTCCTATTTTGGGCCTAATAATAATTATGGATTTTTTTAATGTAAATTTCTCGGACCCACATGGTTTTTAAGAAAATTGTACAATAACCCCCCCCCTCAGAAGACCTCTGTAACTGCCCCTGGGGAGTGCCACAATCAGTCCTTATCAGTGTTACCTAACGGGCGTTGACCCCCACAGCCTAGTAGTCACCATAGCAACTCTTGGACAAACCACTGAACTATGGCAGACAGACTAGGGGCCATTCAGTATGCTTTTGAACAGTTTTATTTTTCACTGGATGGTTTTCAGATTGAGCATCTGCAGGTTTCCTGCACCACCCAGCATGCTTGCTTAACATATATAAGCGGGGTTGTGTACACAATGTTGTTACGCCTGGTTGGCGCATGGGAGCACATTTTAAAAAAACAATGTCAGACCCTCCATCCCCCTTGTTGCATACCTATTATGTCGAAGGTCCCCCGTGCAAAAAAAAAGTACACTCTGTGGCCACATTCCCGTTCTTTTTTCTTAACATGAAACATCTATTAGTCAATGTAAATGAGTATGTTATAGAGCATACATCCAGACAGTCTACAAACAAATAATCTAGCTGGGCAATCTACTCTGTCATGAAATGGGAATTAACTCTTGTGACCAATTACCCAATGTTATGTACATGGAGGTCACTTCGGCGCCGCAACTATCTCGTGCAAACATGGGCACTTATGTGTGGGTCAAATTGGCTGGTCTGGTTTGGTTCGGGAGAATAAAGGAGATTCCGAACCACGCCACCTAGTGTGGAACCCAGCCCTAAGAGCTGTCGGATGGACACGCTAATTGTTATTTTCTCTTTGATCAAATGTAAATTGTTCATTTTAGACCCTCTGTAGCTTTTCATATATGTGTGTAGAGTTGTAGAATCCTTTTTTCATGTATCAATAGACGTTGTGCACATGCCATCATATCACCCCAAATGGACTGGCCGCCACATTGGTGATCATTCATCATTTCTAATTCTGGAACATCTAGAACAAATAATTAGTTATACTTCATTTACTTAACACAAACTGATTCAATCACTATAGGCAATCATCACCTTTTAGAATTTATAAATTTTGAATTAATTTGTTATAATTTTCTGATGAAACCTTTTCTATTATATATAATTCCAAGAATGACATGGAGAGGTAGTACAGGGATAATCAATAATTTATTAATAAAGGCTGAATCCCGGAGGAGATAATGTCATACAAATATAAAATAGCAACTGTCAATACAATTTCAATTAAGTAATGGTCATACCAATGATTTGTCACCAATTTACAAATGAGGCTGTACTAAATACAGGTACAATAAGTCCCTTCTAGACAATAAGAATAATCTTACCAAACAGCAATCTAAACAGGCAGGCAGCAGAGTAGAAGGGTGGGAACCATAGCAGCCAGGGTACCAGGGCAAACAGGGTCAGGGCTTAGATCTCAGCCCTTTACTCCTGTATTCTCCTGGTGTTGCCTGCTCTAGGTCCCAGCAGTGAATGGATACCTGTAGGCTGGAGCTCTGCCTTTTTATGCCTGACCCCAGCCCAGGCAGAGCCAGAGGTGTCGCAGCCTTGATAGCTTTGACACCTTTGACACCTTTGACACTTTTGAGAAACCTGAACCAAAACTGCCCCCAGTGTTTTCACACCTGTGAGTGTTTCACTGAACCCAAAACTGCCCCCACAGTATTTTCACACCTTTCACACTTCTGAGTGTTCTCACAAAGCAGAAAGCTCAGGGCTAATAATGCTTTGACACTGATGCTGCCTTCTTAAACAGAAGATTTTTTATTTATTAATGCCATTCATACTAATTACAACCTTACACAATAATTCCATACAATGTCAAAGTATTTCATTATAAAAATGTTTTTGACGCTTTCATACAGTTATTTTTCATATGCATTTCAGATGCCATTCATATAAAACGTTTTTGTAACTTGAATTCATATAATTCCAACACATTACATAACCAAGTGGTTATGATCACCACGTGGTGATCACCAAAAAGTGGTCACGTGACAACATGTGCACAAGGTCTATAGTGAACATCTTATCATTTTTCTGATGTATGTCAGCTGTGTGCATGCGTGGTATAATATTTCAAAATCAATGTTTTAATGATTACGTTAAATTGTAAGATTTTAGTTTATCTATTAACATTTTTCCTCCTCCATCTATTAATATTTCTAGATAGTCAAAACTGTCAAAATCATCTGCTTATAGACTAGTATAATGCCATCTAAAGTTAACATAATATTGTATTTTACTAAACATAATTATATAGTTTGTACGACGCCTTTTGAATAATCGATTTTAAAAAAACAATCGATACGTAGGCAAGTATTTAATAATACTCCAAGATAACAATATTTGTGTACCATACCGACTTGACCTTATTTAAAATTATAACACTCTTGTTTTCCTGGTATACTGATTCTATTTTTGGCTTTGTCGAAAAAAAACAACAGTTGTTTGGTTTTATCTATATTTACAATTAACAGGTTTTTATCACACCATTTAACATATTCATTTATTCCTACCTTCAGAACCTTATAAATTGTACAGATGTTACATCATTTCCTTTAGATGACAATACAGTGTCATCTGCATACGTTACTACCAATATTTTTCACCATTTTGTTCAAGTAACTAAAGTAGTCTTTTTCAAATAATACAATGTTGGCCCGAGGGAGCTACTCTTCGTGATAACAATTTTCAAAGGTTAATACACGACTTATTAATTGACTTATTAATATTAATTGAGTATGTTTCAGATGACTTTCGACTGAATTTCCGAACGCACACTTTTTACTTTTGACATAATAAAGCTGAACGAATCCTGTCATTTTTTCCTCCTCATGTCACTGCAAGCTTTTTCCACACACCGATGTAAATGACTGCCACAGACAAAGTAAAATAACGCCATGTTTTGCCGCTATTTAAATCAGAAATAACCCCACTCTTCCCTGGACCAGAACAGTCACTGGCCACTACCTAAAGAGAACAGGGCCATTTCCGAACGCAGCCACTCGATCCCAACCTACATTTTAACCCCCAGTGTGCACCGCTGCATTGCGCGCACTCTGCGGAGTACTCTCTATCTCCCACTCGTTAAAAGGCGCCTCACATTGAGAGTATAGTGCTGCAGAGTGTACTTCACCAGGCACTCCAGTCGTGTTGTGAATGGATCTCAGTGTTTGATCACCTCACCGGTCACTCCTGGCCCTCCCTACCACCCTGGAGCAGGCCTTACTAATTACAGGTAAATCACAGGTGTGTAGGACCCTGGAGGAGACGCACGTCAGGTGAGTGGAGGCTGTGGGGGCGGCGAAACTGTGTTAAGGGTGTGGGGGATCCACTGTGCGGTGTGTGTATTTATGCAATGGTGAGGGGAGGTTAGACTTGTCGTAGGCTCAGAGTGGTAAGGCACAGGCATTGCGGGAGTCTTGTAGTAAGAGCATTGACTTGTAAGCAGCAACTTGACAGCACTGTGGGCAGCAACTTGACAGCATTGTCACTGTGGGAAGTAAAGTGACAGCATTGTGGGCAGAAAAGGGACAGCATTGTGGGCAGCAAATTGACAGCATCGTGGGCAGGAGCAGCATTATTTACATGCATGTATGTACATGTACACACGCGTACGTTCATGTACTTTTCGTTGCTGGTTTACCTCTGATATTATGTACCCAACTGCACTTTATCAGATATTCCCAATCCAAAGCGACTACACGGTGGATATCTGTGCTGATGTGACTGTATAAGCGCATTAATGGCTATTATGTAATATTTAATAGTATTATTTTACTCTGATACCCAGAGAACTGTATCTGTTTTAACGAGTTTATATGTATATAAATGTATTATATATATATATATATATATATATATATATATGATACAGAATATAATATTCTACACACACACACACACACTCACAAATACCCCATTTCCGGTTGGCTCTCTGGGACATGACACTAAAACTGTTCCACTGACAATGTTTACAGTAATAGACACACTTTTTGATTTCAAAACAAGTGTGGGTCTGATTTCTTTTTCCCGAAGTAATCATTGCCAACCAACACAAATAGAAGTATTTTTTTTAGGTTATTACAATACAGCCATGTGCATTTGATCAACGTGGAACCCTCGTGTGATAGTTATCACTCATCCTGTGTGTGTGCGTGTCTGTGTACACTGATAGTGTAGATAGCATCAGTTATCAGTCTAGAGAGTGTACATATTACGAGCAATTGCACCATTATTTTGCACTGGTATCACCTAATACAAGTAACAGGTTGGCCAGTATTTGGTAACGACGGTTTGACTAATCTTTTAACCTTCTAATCAATTCAAAACATTTCAGGTTTTGGGGAAACAGTGTGAGAAACAAATCGAAATATGAATGCAATAATACACCTCTGTTTTATGTATAATATTATTCCCCTTTCAAATAATTATTCCAATTAAATGTATGTTTGTTCAGGAGAGCAATATATTTCCTCTAAATTTGAAATTTCTACATTACCTGTACATAAACGTGTATCTGGGCATAAAACCATATCAGCAGAAGGCACATTCTGGCATTAATGTGTGCCAACAGAAATACAACATACATAATTATAGAACATCTATGTGCTTTAGTAAAATAAGCAGCATCTGTATTCCTCGGAACTAAAATAAATGTGATGGCATTGGCGGTATATCTATAGTCAAATTGTCAACGTCAAAAGATGCCAACGGATTTATGACCTGTTTAATAATGTTGCTGTAAGATCGATAACAGTGTAAATTAAGTAAATGGGAACGACATAATAACGTCAATTTCATATCAGTACAATAATATAGTTATTGATCTAAATTTTTGACGGATGGGATGATGTTTATTGACTTATAGATTGTCATTGGAATGACAGTAATATCTAATTCACATTTTGGGAAAGATGATAGTGATCATTATACAATTGTTGAAGCTCATACAAGGGCTAGGTTAGTGTTCCCAGGACTTAGAGCCGGCTCTACCGAAAAAAATAAGAAATCTCTCCCGAAATATACATTTGGCCATGCAAAATTTGAATTGGATTTGATATATAGAGAAACGTGAAATCTTAGGGTGTACTCGGTTGTTCAGAAGCGGCCATTACCGATTTATTGGTAGTCTGAAGGTGGCGACTAAAAATCCATTGATCTTCCTTAGTAGAATCGCCACATGTACAGTTCCAAAATTTGAATTCATTGAGTTTCAGATTCGTGAAAAAACATCATTATTATGTTCCTATCGTTGTTTTTATTTTCTCGTTTTTGTATGTGATTTCACTTGTTTTGTATATGATTTCACATAGCTTTCATGGGATAGGGGTGATTCTGTACATGTATGATATTTGCAACAATTTCAACAGATATATTCGAGGAAAATTTATGGACAGCTTTTTGAATTCGTGATCTTATTGCACCCCCAAGAATGTTCTTGGAAATATTTTTTTGAGATGCCTATTCAGGGTGAGTGGAAGTTTCAGGCTGATTAGAAAATCTCTGACAAAACCACCTGTCAACAGGTGCCCCATCCACAAACCGTGCAACATAGTCGATTAAGGAATCAGGGTTGAACCTTGGAGGTGGTTGGAAAAGATGGATAGACATATCTAGTCTGCTACTCATTACACCATTCACTAGCATGCTTGACAAGACTTACATACATGGGAGACTAGAATGTGTTTTTTATGACATTTGCAACAATTTTATTCAACAAAATGTATCGGAGGAAATTCTATGGGGATAGCTTGTTGAATTCGTGATCTTATTCCACCTCTAGGAATCAAATGCTGTCTTGCAACTACAAGTTGACCACAGCCTTAATGTGAAACCTAGCTGTTCAATTTGATGGAATCCTCCCCTGCTGTTCCATTATACGTATAGTGTAAGTTCTAGAGCAATTGCAGTTGGTGGAAATAGCCTAATGAACTGTGATGTTCGGCAGAAAAAAATCTCCTTGGTCATTAGAACATGCTTAAAGGTAAATATGGGTATTCACTGCAGCGCCACCTGGTATAAATATTTGTTCAATGCTCAAATTCTTTAAAATTTCAACACAATGTTATCTAACCATCATAAATTCAAAAAGTATACAAGTATTTACTTCAAAAATATATTACTGTACATTTCTTAAAAATAATTGGGTTATTTTATGGTCTTTTTAGGGTCAATTTTTGTTATTTTAAGGAATAAGTTTTGATTTTTGATGGTGACCCCATGTTTTCTTTATCTTAAAATGTAAACTGTGGTCCTGTCAAAACATTTAGAGCTTTTTAAGTAAAAATGATGGATATTTATTTCTATATGGCCAAAAATGTCATTTTACCCATTGAACCCAATGGTAAACAGATGATTTTACAGATGCAATTATCTCAGAAATGGATATGGTGACATATGGTTTTTAAAATTTCCTAGTAGTCCCTATCCATCCAGCTAACATCTCTGTGAGTTTGGGAATGTTTTTATGGTTTTTACAAAATCATGCCGAATACCCATATTTACCTTTAAAATTGTCCAGAAAACAATAAGTGAACAAATATGATCCAATAGATCCAACATTTTCCATATGGATCAATAGATCATAGCTATTGTATAAAAGCATAATAAGCCCATCCCATATTGGGTATATCCCAGGGTTGGACAGGGGTTGGACAACATTACAACATAATCCATCCTTGTCTCTTAGAGTTGAAGTTACTGAAATAAGCAACAATAATTTCTATATCCCCAAGTGTTGCTAAAACATTACGATTCCTTAAATTACATCAATTCACAGGTGTGCAGGTTTGCCAGCCAATCAAAATACTATATTTTAGGGCAAAATGGGGTTGGACATTATAGGTTGGGCAGACAGGCTTTAACATTGGTTCCTATGGGAAAAAAGGAAAATATATAAAGCTGAAATTAACCAATTTAAGAGGCAATTTGTCAACCAAATTGCTTTGATTAATTTTGTAGTATGCAACTCTCTTCATTGAAAACAACACAGAAGCAATTTTGAAAATATTTCATGGTAAACTTTAATCTTGGTGTAAACTGGGATGGGCTTATTATAGCTATTGTGTGTGACCTACCCCCGCATGCACATACCCCTGATCTGTAGGGGTCATGGTTCATAGGGCTGAAAATTAGTTAAACGGAGTAATACGGGGTGAACTTTGGTCAGTAGGAAACCCCAAAGCAGAAATAGAGCATCCACGGCGGCATGGGCCATACATCAATGGGTCCACAGGGTTCAAAGTATATAAAGGGTTGGTAGAGTATAGGACAAATCCTAATGGGCAGACCATTTGCGCACACCCTAATCAGACTGTCCCATATTCTGTGAGTACTAAAGCCTATTCCCCACTTGGGTGACTAGATTACAAAACTTGGCGGCGACTAACATTGTTAGTCACCTGATGACCAACTAGACACTGGTGCCGTGATGTCTGGCAATTAAACCACTTGTCGCCGTAGTTTTCTAGCAAAATGGTTGACATATTTGATATTTCCCCATAGCCACAGGTGAGTAGTTGGTCGCTAGGCAATGTACTAAATTGTCCTCTAGTTGCCAGCAGATTAGTAGCAAGTGTGGCCCAATGTAGCGATCCGTCTTTTAGTAGTCTGGGCGGCGATTAGTTAGTTGGCCGAAGGTTAGTTTTTCATGCTTGGTCGCCAGAGAAAGCTACTAATTTTCACTAATCGCCATCGTCAGTCACCCAAGTGGGGACCTGGCTTAACGCCCATACGAATACAAATGCCAATGCCAATGCAAAAACAAAGCTTAAGCGAATACCACAGCGAATAGTACGCAGCGTACCAAGTACATATATTTTTTTTGGCATTAAACCACCCTAAAATTCCCCCATTGTAGAACAACGCATTGTGGAATGTCACAGGACTCCAATTAAGGGCGTGTGCAATAACTTTCCCCCAGATTTTTTACATTAAGAAAAGCTAAATTTTGCCCCCCAAAAAGGGTGTCGCGCGCCCTCGCGCCCCCTCTGAATCCACCACTGCAGACCCCCAAATCTACCCCAACCCTCTTCTCCTTAAGCTTAAATACCCATTGAATGTGTACAGGAACCCAGTTTTAATGATTTCAGATCCCACCCCTTGATACATCCATATCTAGTTGAAGGCCCCTATGGGATAGCACCAATTGCTGTCATAATGAAGGCCGTATTATACTTTGCGTTTTTGGAAACGCGTTGGGGTCAATGTGTTTGCTGACGCGTTCCAAATCAGCCAATACATAGTCTAATATAGGAACATTGACATCAAACACGAACTGAGTACCCAACGCGACCCAACGCGACCCAACGCGACCCCCAACACGTACCAAAACGCCTAGTATAATATGTCTGACACAAAGTGTAATATGGCTCTAATATGCCCTGAATGCGACTCATACGTGTTGGGCAACGCGACCCAACGCGACCAGACACACGACGCATAGTATAATTAGGGCTTTAGTCTAAGCTCAAGCCTGCCGGGCATTTAAAGTGCTGATGTACCATCCGGCTTGGGTTTCCTCATTAGGCTTATGCTGGCGGGTATACATACTTTATGGGGGATAAACCTTCATTTGCATTAGTCTTCTGATCAATTTCTGTTGGTATGAATTTTAGCCCAAGGGGAAGGGTTGGGGATAGAGGGTTATATAATTTTGGAGTATATGAGAGTGTTCCTGTACAAACTCAATGTATACTTTAGCCCAAGGGGAGGTCGAGACTTGATGTTTCTAATGTTCGAACGTACTTATATTAATGAAAGCCCCCTATGTATGAATGAAACTGTCAGTTGTATATCCCCGACTACCGTAAAATACCGTTTAACGACCAAGATGTCAATCAGTAGCTTATAAGCGGTGTATAAGCTATAGGTTATCATCATGGGTCATACTTATTGAACGAATCAAAAGTTTCGATTTCAAAATATGAAAATATCATTCAATTGAACGCATGATGCAATATGGATAGTTTTAATCCATAAAGGGGATTTACTAGTTCAGCGTATGACCGCCATTTTCTGTTACATACATATTCCTGTCAAGACTCTTTGACGTGTTGTTCTAGTATTGCCTCATCGCTTTTATAAAAGAAAACTGGGTAATTGTGGCCTGTCATCTGATTATTAAACCTTTAATGGTATAAAGGCGGAATGACGCTACACAATTTGGGCTGCGATATCAGCATGGTATGGTGATATTACACACAATTTGGATACAGGAATGATATGATTGTTAAAATATGGAGCGTCTCACATGTAGCCTAACAAAGAATTTTATCTCTAATATGTGTGACTTCTCTGCGACATCGTCATATCACGTCTAAAGTCGTGTAGTGTAATGCAGCTTATAGGGGCTTCACGTTAGACAGACACAAGTCACGGTATGGGAATTTAGATATGAGCAGATAAGAAGAGCTTGTGTTCTGATATTTCCATTGTTACAATTTCGTTATAGGTACGCATTATACTCATATAGCTTAAATAATCAAAACAAGTTTACTGTTGAATGGCAAATTTAGTATGAAACATTCTATAAAACATTGAGACTAAAGATTTGATTCGAACGTGTGTATTGAATCTTTTCAACAATAATATTATTGAAATACCACTGTAATTACCATATCGCTATCGGCACCTTTCGAACTGGCATTCCAGTTACAATAGCAACAATATGGCCATCTTTTTCGTCCATCGTTCTTTAATAATTATCATAATGGTTTTTTTTTGGAAATATCGATGTCATACGAATTCACTGATGACATGAGAGTTTGTCTTGCCCATCACAACGTCCAGGGGCTTCATACATGCCGGCTCCAAGGGCTTTCTGACATACCACGGCCAATTTTCTACAGAGCATGGTTTAGTTGCCCGCCTGTTTTTGTAATAATCCTTGTTTTATCGTGAGGACGTGTTATCGTCAGCTTTAAGGTAGTTATTATAAACTGGCCTTTGCACATCGTATTCTGTGGCTTAGACCCTCTTGCCCCTGACAGTATCACAGCTCAGGCTTCACATTCCAACTCCACGTCGTCTCCTGACATGCCACGGTCGACAAGAGGAGGCAGGTACATATATACTTGATTTACAACTATGCTTCTCAATAATATAGCATGAAATGAAAGAAACTCTTAAAACTATTGAGTTTATATAAAAAGTAGTGCAGCAGAATTTGTATGTGAAATTGAAATTTAAATCACGTGAAAAATAAAGTAACAGTGATGTGTTTTCGTACGTTTTGTTGTAACTTCTCCAAAATATTCATATTAAATGTGTGAGATGTGTAAAACGACAAATTACTAAAACTTCTACAATACTAGTGGGCGAATTTGATAGGATATGATAAGACTTTCTGAAACCATTTTGAAGAATATTATGGATATTATAACGTCGTTATACAATACATTGGAATGAGTCGAATAGTCGAAGAGAACGGTATTTCCTTAATAGAATTGCACTTAGCGACACGAAAATAATTGTATCTAGAAAATGATCTTTTAAAAAAGTTCCATTTGTGTTGTTGCTATTGTTAGTGTTGCTGTTGTGTCCTAACCCTCTAATTGATCTCCTTGTTGCATTGAATGAACATCCTACAATTGTATCTAGATTGGAGTCAATACTTTTGTCTCGAATAGCAAGAGTACTATACTGTTACTCAAAACTGCACATTTATCTCATCCAAAATCAGTTTTTAAACTTCTTTAGTGTACACAGAGTGTTTATAAAATGATGCCTTCAGCATTTTCTTTGATACTGAAATAACAGTTTCGTAACCCATTTTCTCACTTTTTAGCAAAGACCATGGCTGACAACACTACAGAACATGGAAAACCCATCAACTTCCGGCGAATCAAAGGAACTCGTCTTTTCCGCTCCTCCCGTCCCGACAGCACAGAGACCAGTAACGCCTTCAAGTCTGCTGGCATCAAGACCATAATTGACCTACGTGACATGTCTGAAATACGCACTGCACATGGCTGTGAGGACTACCAGTTGGTCACACCCGGGGTGGTTTCAAGCCCGCAGCAACCAATAGAACTGAAACCAGTTACACAACCCAAGAAGAGCCAAGTCGAGAGTGAGCATGCTGGGAAACATGTCGTTGTGCCTCTACTTCGTCATCGTACTATGCTTGTGGACGAGGACTGTTGTACTACATCAAACATTGTTTGCTTAGCTGGGCTGGATACATTGCTGTGCTGTACCCGACTCGCTCGTTCTTACATGATAAGCAAAGTGATAACCAGAAAGGGAGAGGAGGACGAAAGCTTGATCTGGCTCTACAAACATATAATTGACAACAGCAAACATAACATTTTTAAAGGTAAGGTGATAGTTTCTGTTATGAAACTTGAACAGCTACAATTAAACTCTAACATCTTCTCACAAAGAAATAAAGTAAGTCTTTATCAATAACCATAGTACCTAAATGGCTCTCAAATAGAATGCAAGTAGAGGTACTTAATTGATGTAGTTAAATAAATAAAAACACTTTACTGCAGTCAGAGTATATAGAAAATCAATCTTCAGGTTTTTCAGAAGAAAAAAGAATTGTTATTTATTATTGGGTATACTACGTGGAATGTATGTCGACATTCTTTCCCGGAACGAGCTGAGCTAATTCAATTTCTGATTTACTTCTGTTATCTGTTAATCTAAATCTCATCTCTTACTCAGCTCTTTGCCTGCTGACTGAGCCTAGTCGTACTCCGGCGATAGTCATCTGCGCCATGGGCAAGGATCGTACGGGGGTCCTGTGTGCCCTCATCGGCCATATCTGTGGTCGTACGGACGACCAACTCGTAGCAGACTACGCCCTTAGTCAGGTAAGGCTCATGGCTAAGCCCCGTGAACACAAGCACAGGCACACAGAGACACAGACACATACATAGACACAGACACACATAAGTACACACAGACACACACACACACACACATCAGTTACGGGTTTTAAAATACAGAATTCTCGGACCTAGAGGGTCCGGCGGAATTTTCTTTTTACAATATAGGCACGCCCCTTTTGAAACTCTCTGGATCCAACCAAAATGAACGAATGAGAGATCCATGCGTAAACCTAGTGCGGGTTAAATTGGGGTTTCCTTGATGCTTCACTAATAAAATTAATGATGCCATGATGGTACTATTAATAAGAGACCATGTATTTGAAGACAACATTAGTTTTTATGAAAAAAGTTATGATAATTGATTCAAATTATACAAATTATACAACCAGAAAACACACACGTTTGAATTGAGACAGAATTGAATTAGAAGAAATAAAAATCTTTTGGGTATAATAATATGCATGTAATCCATTGTTGACCTATTCGAAAAGATTTTTTTACTAATATTCTAATTTTATTTACATTCAGCATAATTATCCTAGTTTATCTTTCTAAACTAGTAATCATTCCAGAATATTTGGACACATTGCCTACCCAGAACCAGTTCGTTGACACCAGGACAAAGTCGATCATTTTGTGATTACAGATAATGTATTAACCGATTGTTCCCTGTTCCAGGAGAGTTACGGGCCCCGCCCTGACCACGAGCTGATCAGGGGAGTGGACGACCTCCGACTGCCCCAGTGCTACAAGTGTGCCCGGCCGGGGACCATGAGAGCCCTACTAGAGTACATCCACACCAGGTACACTCACCAGTCTGATAGGGAGTTTCAGATACGAGTTTCAGATCATCCAAGGTGTAACGCAACGTAAACGTGACGTATCTTTTTTCTCAGCTTTTTAAAGATATTTCAACAATACTTTATGAGTGTTTTACCACATGGCTATCTCGTAAGATCCACGAATGTTGGTCACCAAACTGTACATTTATTATACCCTGATATATGAGTAAGTAGATTAGAGATACGTTGACGTATCGAGATGCGTTGTGGGATCTGAAACTCCATAGTCTCGATACGCCAATGTATCTCTAACCTACCTATTGATGTATCAGGGTATAGACCTGTGTCTAGTATGGTGATCAAATGTCCTCCAATTGGGTCTTGAAGATAGCCATATAACAGTATACTCATAAAGAAATAGTTAATAAAAACTAAGGAAAAAGATACGATACTTTTAGGTCACACCATGGGATATATGATAAGTCCTGCCATCTTATCTGAGGCCGAACAATAACAACGCATGCATTATTGTCCTGGGGCCCATTCCATAAAAAGTTACGAACATTAGTAATTTTGGTTTTTGTTCCAGAAAAAAGATACGAACAGAAATGTCATATCTGCATACTGTACGGAGGTATGCAAAAGTGTACGTACACCCCTAAAAGCTGCGACAGGTATTGCAGTGTTCGTAACTGATTTTTATTATTCAAATATTATTTTCATTGTGAAATATTAAGGCCACAATAATATATAGGGTACCATTAAAAAGCTTATTTTATTAGAAATTTATTAATGAAAACTAAATTAAAATCGGATGAAAACTCACGCAGCTATCAAAGAAAAGAGATAAAATAAATTAGAATCCAGTTGATTTTCATTTATGTACATTTATGTACGTAAGTGTACATAAGTGTACGTAAGTGACGTTACGAACACTTTTCCTTACTTACACTTTTTGTGCATATTTCAAAGGGAAAACGCATCACCTACGAACACATTTTGTGGAACAGCGCCCTGAATTCTGACTCCCTTTTAAAAACTGATGTACGCTTTATATTGTAAAAGTGAATTACGCATATTTTCAAGAATTTCAGACGCCTCCCCCACCAACCTTCCTAGTGTGTACGTAGTTAATGGATGGCAGATTCTTTGATTAAATTTTGGGTTTCCAAGGATCGGTATGGCCGGGGGGGGACACAAAATGTAGTAGTACTTTAAGGAAAATAATGTTGAATATGAATAAAATCAGACGGGTTTTGGGAGGGGACAGCAGACATTTAAACAGAGAGACATTGTTTCAGGGGGAGGTTTGCTTTATGAAATGTAGAATATTTTGAACCAACATATCATCAATTTCCTTTTATTCAAATTAATAATAATAAAAAGCCTATACACATTATACACTCCAAAACAATGCGGGCCTTTATTGTTTTAAATGTGTTCCGTGAATGATAAACGAGAACTCATTGATTACAAATTATAAGTTAAATAGTCGCTTTTCTACTTTTCGATATTGTATTGATTTTATTGCATTATACGGGTGTAATAATGAAACATTTTACTCGATGTATCATCGATTTAGATCACACCTTTAGTTTCAGGATAATAAACTTGTTTCATGTCTTCATTTCAGCTATGGTTCTATTGATGAATACCTGGACAGCATTGGGTTCGATGGCGCTTACAGAGAAAGTCTGCGACAAAACATTATGGACAAAGAAAATGAATAGATTAAAAGCATTTGATAACGAAACGCCCATTGCTCATTCATCTAGTTTTATTGTCAAAGTAAAGAAGGTGTTTAAGTATTATTTATAGTCTATCGTTGTCAGGCACAATACTTTTAACATGAAGCACTGTGATATAATTCTACATATTCAGACAGGTATTTCACTTTAACAAATGCCTGGATCTATTTTCAATTTGTATATTTTTAATGTTTTGAAATTGTGAAAAACACCGATTATATCTATTTTAAGTTATTCATTGTTGTCGTCTTCTCCTGTTGTTGTTTGCATGTAATAAAGTGAAGATTGAAGACATCTCATTGACTTGATATTTTATTCATAATGTAGACATGGTGGAAGTGCGACTTCTTTAAAATTTAAAATTAAAGACACTGTGGTTCACTAGTAGTTTATTAAGTTGTATTATATATAGTTGTGACACTTGTTTGGATATATTTTACTTTTGATTATGGAAGAAAAAGCGGAGACTGTATCGATTGCCCAGGATGGTTAGAGCAATACACAGTATACAGTAGGGGAAATTCTTGTATTGTAACTAGCTATTGTTCAAATAATCACAATTTATCCGATGCGAATAATTCAATGTCATAATACTGCATATACACATGGGACATGTACAAGTGGATTATGACTGAGTGAATGGTCATTATGTATCACAATGACAGCTTGCTTTATTCCTAGAGGCAAAACATAATTGATTCATATCTAATTTCTTTGCTGTTTTCAGGTTTTATTCTACTATTGGTACATCTAAGATTGTTTGGAAAATTGTTTTTATACAAGTCTATATTCCACATGCTGATTTTGCTGCTGTTTAAAGAGATGGGCAGAGGAAATTAAGGTCAAATATCATCAACGTGTTATAATTATATCAACGAAGAGCATTAACAATTGTCTTTCGAATGATATAGGGTGTTAGGGTTCATGTCATTTTCTTCTAGAAAAAGAAAACAAATAGAAAGCCGACAGTATCAAAATCAGTATGTGGGATCATCTCTGGTGGAATGCGGGCTTTGGGCAGGTAATATTAATGATGAAAGGGTTGAGCGAATTATAGGTCTCCTGGCTAAGAAAGGACTTAAAAACTTAAGACGTTTCTTGAATCAAAGTAGTGAATAAGGCATAATTGCCATTTCAAAACAAATTTCTTTAAATATCTAATCTATTTTGAGAATTCACAAATATATTTCCTCATCAATAATTTTAACTTATTGTATAGTTAAGCATTCATGGTTTTAGAATCAAAGTAATTTGGTTCTATATAAAATAAGGCCAAAATCACAAAATCAGCAATTTCTTAACTAGCAGATCTTATAGCTGTATGTTAGCTGCATGCGGGCAACTCTATATCTCATATCATCTAATGGACTGATACGGAAACAATATTTATTTTCAACATTGATTTCCATTTGTAACATTAGCAGTTCATTCAATTAATTCTCCATTCATGTTTCAAATAGGATGCACTATCGGATTATTTTACAGCTACATCAATTTTAGGCCCTCTGTCTATTGCCAGCGCAGGGAACTTGCATTTCGTATACCTGCATGTTGGTATCTGCCAACAGTAAAATACTTAAATCAATAGTAAATTACTTGCTTTGGCACTGAGGTAGAGCCAATGCAGGTGCCAACATGCACATACGCATATATATCTATGTTCCACCTTGGTTTGCTTGATGTTATTGTGTTGGTGTCAATCTTCATTCAATACAAGTCAAATGCCGTCAACTAGAAAGTGGGCTTTATAGTGTCTAAGTGTTGGGAAATGATATAAGGTGTACCTCTTGATACCATGTTATGTCTATCCAGTAATCCTATGTGTATCTATAATGTCTGCTATGAAATACTCAGGAAAATAGCATAGAAGAAGTATTGTTTGAGATATCTCCTCGTAACAGATTTTCTGCCTTGTAAAAACTCAGTTGGGAAAAACGTGCAGTTAAGAATGAATATTATGCATATGATACTCACATTTAGATATTATTTAGCCCTAAATCAATGAACACATGTTTATTCCTCTTCCAGTTATAACCATGGCTGAGTGTGGAAAACCTGTTAACTTCAGGCGGATTGAAGGAACCCGTCTATTCCGCTCCTCGCGTCCAGAGGACGCAGCGACCAGTGCTGTCTTCAAGTCCGCTGGCATCAAGACCATCTTAGACCTACGTGACGTGTCCGAAACTAAGTCCTCACATTGCTGTGAAGACTACCAGTTAGTGAGCTTGAAACCAACAGATGGGAAGCCTGAACTGAAGCCTGCGTCAAAGTCGGAAAATACCCACCACAGTGGGGTATACGCTGGCAGACATGTTATGGCGCCATTGCTGCGTCACTCTGCGATTCCAGCGGAGGAAGCGCTTTGGGTGAAACTTGTCATTCTCATCTGTTACTTCCTTGATAAGCTGTTGGGTACGAAGATGGCGAGGACGATCGCCATACGATGGGTGCTGCACAAGGAGGGTGACCAGAGCCTGTGCTGGCTCTACAGACACTTGGTGGATTTCCACGGAGATAGGATCTGTGCAGGTTTGTCAGTCTAACCTTACCTTTTTATGAATATATATATATATATATATATATATATATAGACGTTGTGCAGATGACGTCACAACATGCAAAATGACCTGGCCGCCATATTGGTGATCACTTTATTATCATTATTATTTTGCAGCTTCAAAGCATTTAGAATGTATCAGTATACAAAATATCATTAGGATAACTTCACTGAATCATAATCAACAATCTTTGTGATTTAGCAGAATTTATCGTTTGATTCAAACACCAAAGAAACGTCTCTCATTTCGAATACAACAGATCTTTACATTTTGGTGTATTTCTGGTTGGTAATTATTCATACATTATACTATCAATTTGTTCATGTACACTGTCCTTAGAGCGGTATACAAAAGTTTGAATGATCCAGTTGACTGTCCATTAACATCACAACTATTTAATCAGAGTAATAGAATCGGGATGGGTCTACCTCAAAATAATGTTCTTTTCGTCATTGCCGGGTTCAAAGGTTGAAGAAGAGGGAATGACTATAATTTTTTTTAAATATATTTGCTAGTTGATTTAGAAAGTGTTTTTTTATTGGGATATACACCTTTCTCGCGTGCCTGTACATTCTTCTACTTGGCCTCTCTACCTGTGCCTTGGGGCATATGGTAACTTAGTCACTTCCCTCCTTATAGGTTTACCGTAGGAAATTATCCCCGAAAAGTTTTTTCAAATTTAAAACATTTCTTGTTTGGATTACCAATGGAATTGTTTCAACATTTTCCATTGTTATAGAATTCCTCTCATGACGATATATTAGAGGGAATATATATTCTATGGCGGAATTAGAGCGGCGATGCAGGGATGATTGTAAATCCCTTTTTCTAATAAATTATTTTATTTTTTTCATGTGATAACCTTTAACGTAAAGATCGTGCCCTAATTTTCAAAATCCTATTATAACTTACCACCTTAATCACTTGATATAATTGCCAACATGGAAAGGGTCCACATCGGGTTAGACTGGCTCATTGTCGCCACCTGGTGGGATAAAAAGTATCAGATGGTCGACCTCATGGCCACTTTGGCACGCTTGATTGTTCTGCCATTATCGATTTAATCAAGGACATTCTGGTACCCAGCTCACTAATGACTTTAGCCGTTGGGGACGCTGCTGAGATAGTGTATTTACTCACCAAACATTCCGTAATATGCCATCATAAGGTAAACTATTGTTTACATACACCATCAGGCGCGGATTTGGAGTGTGTGTGTGTGGGGGGGGGGGGGGGGGGTTCCAGGCATGTGCCCCCTCCCCTGTTTTTGACCAAATAATAAACTTGTTAATGTAAAATTCCTGCCCCGGAGGGTGCGGGAGAAAATTTTGCTAAAGCACCCCCCCCCCACCTCTCTTTTTTTTCAAAATCCTGGATCTGCCCCCGACCTTGCCCACTAAACTATGCAGTGAACCCTTCCTTAGAAACCCTGTTCCCATCGATTCCCATTGAAACTCATATCCCAATTGAGTGTTCGGCCCTATTCAGCTAGCAGGGTGCCACTTTATTGGATATTAGTCATAGGCTTTGGTGGACCTCACTGGAAACCAGTGTCAAAGAAAGTCTCCGGCATGTGCACTGATAACCTATTGCTGGTGCCCAAAGCGCCAGAAAGGTAGTTATCTCCTCAAACATGTTTGCATGTTTGAAATAAATTATTTAGACTTATGTATGTATCTAACAAAAAATATAATTTACAATTACAAATCTTCATCTGTAGCTCTTCGCCTATTGGTGGATCCTGGTCATGTGCCGGCTGTGGTGATCTGCGCCATGGGTAAAGACAGGACCGGGGTGGTCTCGGCCATGGTGGGGCATGTGTGTGGGCGGACTAAGGAACAACTGGTCGAGGACTATGCCCGGAGTCAGGTGAGTAATTATAAGGACAGTGCTGGGGTGGTCTTGGCCCTAGTAGAGCACGTATGTGGGCGTACTAAGAAACAACTGGTCGAGGACTATGCCCAGAGTCAGGTGAGTAATTATAAGGACAGTACCGGGGTGGTCTTGGCCCTAGTAGAGCACGTGTGTGGGCGGACTAAGAAACAACTGGTCGAGGACTATGCCCAGAGTCAGGTGAGTAATTATAAGGACAGTGCTGGGGTGGTCTCGGCCATGGTGGGGCACGTGTGTGGGCGGACTAAGGAACAACTGGTCGAGGACTATGCCCGGAGTCAGGGGAGTACTTATAAGGACAGTACCGGGGTGGTGTTGGCCATGGTGGGGCACGTATGTGGGTGGACTAAGAAACAACTGGTCGAGGACTATGCCCAGAGTCAGGTGAGTAATTATAAGGACAGTACCGGGGTGGTCTTGGCCCTGGTGGGGCACATGTGTGGGCGTACTAAGGAACAACTGGCTAAGGAACTATACCTGAGTCAGGTCAGCAATCATAAAAATGGTACTTTGGTTATCATGGCACTGGTGGGGCACATCTGTATTCTGTGTAAGTCAGACTATGTATCTCGACCAGCAGGGGAAGGAGGTGAATACATACAGGTTAATCAATAATTATTATAATTATTATAATTTTTAACAATAACAATATAACACGTGAATTATACTCTCTAGCTTGTCCGTTTAATTGTCCAACGCTATTTAAACGTAGCACAGTTATCAGCATTAGATGGATTATGTGAATAATAGCATTTAACTTATCATACTAGAGAACATATTCGGCTATAGAGCCAATTTTCAATGCTATCCAGTTACATGTACAAAGTATAAATTTAAAGGTATAAAACATATAACTATACATACGGTTAGCATCATCATAACATTATAAGTGTATGTTCTTAAATGTTCTTACATCCCTGTTTTTCTTGAATTAACTTTTCAAAAATCTTGGTTTTTATTGTATTTCTAGGATATGTATAACACCCAACCCAACCATGCTTTGATTCGGGGAATAACCCAGCTGAAGCTACCTGAGTGCTATAAGTACGCCCCAAGGGAAGCCATGCAGCATTTGCTGAACCACATTGAGACTAAGTAAGTTGTTTTACACCCAAGGGGGTCATTGAGTTGATTCTAAACTGATTCCTAGAATGTATTTTTTTTGTATAAATATAATATATTAAACAAAAAGATACATTTTAGAAAATGTATTTTTTTTGTATAAATATAATATATTAAACAAAAAATACATTTTAGGAATCGGATATTATCATGAAATACTCATTTTGTCATAGAGTCTTTAAGAAAGGAATTTTGTGATCACAAATGTTTCAAGAACCCACTTTTTGGTATTGTAAACATAATGAGGTTCAAGATTCATGTGGTTTGGTCTCCACCTCAGTATATTATATTTCAATACTGTTTCAGTGGAGTCTTGCAATTCATTGACATTTTGTCTTATCATGAGAAGATGATTCAATGCAAATGTATGCATGTATTTTAAAAGAAAACATTTGAGCTTTTCAGATGTATGCAGATCTAATGCCCTAACTCTCATATGCAAACCTAGAGAATTTTTACTTTCTTAATATTATGCGAAATGCATGATTATTCTTTTGAAACTGATAGCAAACTTTAAATTAATAGCACTCATGGAATTTTCGATTTTATCAAAAAATTGACATGTAACGTAGAATACAAGATTCTTTGAACTAATACAATTGTTTTGTCTTTTTCCATTCATAGATATGGTTCCATTGACAGCTATCTGGACAAAATTGGTTTTGGCAAAGTATACAGGGATAAACTTCGACAGAATGTCATGGAAAAGGAACATTGATAGGCAAACAAATATATTTATATATGATAGTGTCTGGTTTATTTTGTATATGATTATTATATGCATTATGCTACTATACCTCACCTAAGATTTCCAAGGTTGTCACTGCATTAAAATCAGCAATATAACTAAGATTACCCCAAGTCTCATTTTTGTCATTTTCAAGTGATTTGAAGATAATAAGATGAAGTGTCCATTATTGAGTATATCAGATCGAGGTGGTCTTTACTTAGCGGAATGATAGGTCAAGGAATACGTTTTAACCCAAGATTGGTAAAACCCAAAGACTTTTTCATGCCTCATAGAAACACCCTAACTAATGAAAATACTTTTACAAAAACCATGGGGAGCGCCATAATGACAGTCACACTCTTTAATTCATTTCTCTTTTATTTTCAAGAAATAAAGACAACGTACATGTAAAGTCAGTTGTACATGTAAAGTCATTATTCCAAAAATGATATCAACATCTCCAGTTTTGCAGGTGGACATAAAATCATCACTAAATATACTAAATTTGCTACATACAAGGATAGTCAAGTCTTTTACATAAGTTTTGCTTATGTCAATTTCAATTTTTGAACTAAGTGAGTCCAAAAACAGATTTGTATCGCAAATAATACCACATATATACTTATTTGGAGTCACATGAATTAATATTATTCCATGCCACCTGACCTTGCAGAGCAAGGGTGGATTCGATTCATTCAGTTGACCAATTATAAGGTTGGTCATGCATGGCAGTAGAGGTCTGACTACATTGGCGACCCCACCGAGGTCAGACTACATTAATTTTAACAGCCACCTTCCCTATGTCACTTAAATTGTGAGTGCCTGTACACATTTTTCCGCATAACTAGTGAACTCTCTTCGACTTGAAATAATTGTTTTCTGAATGTGTACATCTAGATGCTCTCAGTCACTTTAGTTGATCCCCTCATAGGAGGATGCACGATACTATGGACATGTCACCGCTGTGGATTGATGGTGTCCACTCAACGCTACCGACGTAAGAACTCTTTAATTAGGACCATGAGCAGTCACAGAAAAGACCCTAAGGATTTAATTTAATTTGGATTTATATCTTGAGGCTAGTGCGGTTAATACGTTACAGTCTATCTGCCTGATTAATACCTGGCGTATATGTGCATTAACCCTTTCAAGACGCCACTTAAAAGCCATGTGGGAAATTATATATGTGAAGAAGCAGGGAGTATTGGACTTCAAATAGCTGAAAAAAATTCTTAAATAGAATAATTACAGCCAGAGTTATGGCCATTTGAAATAGTGTACCATGCTTGCAGTTGAATAAGGTAGTTTATGATAGGGACCCTAGATAATAGAGCTAAAGCTCATTAAAGCTATTCATGTAGATTTATGCTAAAAATGCTAAATATTATACAAAATGCTATAACTTTGTTTGATTCTAAGATATCCCAATTCTGTTTTCTGTACAACATAGCTAATGAAATTCTAAATATATTTTTGGCCAGATATTGAATTTTCTTCATTAATTGGTTTCCATGGAAACACCTTTCCTTGACTACCTTGGTTACCCACCTGAAAACATTCCAAAAACATTCCATTTGGAACATTTTCCATATTGGAAATATTTGGAAAATTTTGCGTTATTTGGATTCAGCACCAAAAAATGCCCAAAGGATAATTTCACTATTTTTAAAAATTATTTCCTCTTTTTCATAGTTTGTCAGGTAAATAGTGATATTAGGGGGCTCTATTTGTGTAAAATCTTGCATTTTTAAATATCCATATCATCTTTTAATGATTGTATAGAAAAGGAGGACTGTTTTACTATGTGGTAGCCAATGTGTTGTCCTATAAGGATAATAACAAAGAAAATACATGGAACCAAGCTTTAATTATCCACAGGGGACCTTTTTGGGTATATAAAAATCCCCTTAAATGATGCCTCAAGGCATCTGGCGTCTTGAAAGGGTTAAGATTTAGTGCTAGTCCTTAGCTTATAATGTCTTAAAAGGACAGCTGATCATAAATAGCACACGATGCTTAAACCGTTATCAGGCCATTTGCACAAACCAAGACTTTTTTAGCCTACTAAGGTGAACTTATTTACTTGTCGTTCAATGTTGAATTTGCACTACTAGTTTAGCTTTGGATGGTCAGCCTCACTGATCCCTAATCGCATATATTGTGATGAACATTACTGAATTGGATGGCCTCAGCTGCCGATATCCAATCATTCAGTTATGTTTTGTATCTTTAAGCATGTATTTTGTCATGTTTTTATCAAATACACCTGTTTGGCTTCCCCTACCTTTCCCCACGTTCTTGAGTTTTACTATACTTCTTCCCCCACCTACTTTGAGTCAGAATGGACAAAGGGGTTTGTTGTTCGAGAATGAATATGGATAATATTGATCTCAGGCTAGCTAAAGGATTACACTTCTCCCACCTAAATGTGAGAAGCCTATTTAAACCAGGTAAATTTGAGGTGGTTCGACAACAAATAATGGACAGTGGCATACATGTTTTTATGATGTCTGAGACTTGGCTTTCATCTAAAATTCCTGATAGTTTTATCTCAATCCCAGGCTATACCTTAACCAGGCTTGACAGGAATTGGAAGGATGTTGACTGTGCAAGCATTAAAAGTGGTGGGGGCCTCATCTCATATGTTAAAGATAGCTTGTCCTTCTCTGACTCAACCCACTCAAATTTAAACTGTAGTGAACGGGATATTGAAATACAATGTTTATCTATGCACAGACCGAATGAAAGAAAAATTGTACTTTTCAATATATACAGACCGCCTCAGGGTTGCTACAAAACATTTTGCAGTAAAATCCGGGAAATAGTTGAAGAAGCTGATTTTAAAGATAATGTAGACCTCTTCCTTCTAGGGGATATGAACATCGATATCCTTGACAAAAAATCACCTGCAACTAAAGAAATATTATTGCTTGCTAACACTGTGGGACTAAAACAGCTCACCGACCAAGTAACTAGATATGGGAAAGATAAAAACTCTTGCCTTGACCTAATACTTACAAATTCGGGAATAATCCATGGCAAAGGAATCTTAGACATAAACCTAAGTGATCATCAGGCAGTTTATGTTACCAGGAAAAAATGTTTGCCAAGGAGATCTAAAACTAAATTTAAAGGGAGGTCTTATCGAAACTATGATAAAGAAGGTTTCCAAGAATCTTTAATACGTTGTGAATGGGAAGACTTCTATGACTGTCAGGACCCTGACCAATGTTGGGAAATAATGTTAGCCAAAATTACTAACCAAATTGATACAATGTGCCCACTTAAAAATATGAGTACCTACGATCAACAGGACCCTTGGATATCCCCTGAAATTTTGGAATTCATAGCAGACAAAGATAGGCTAATGGCTAAAGCAAAAAGGTCAGGAAAGCAGGAAGACTGGGACGCAGCCAAATTAGCTAGAAACCAGGTCGGTAGGCAGGTTAAAAACCTTAAAGCAGACTTTATTGAAGACGAATATTTCAATAATATTCATGACCATAAAAAATTTTGGAGAGGGATTAAAGAGGTATTGCCGGATGGGAAGAAATCTAAGTCCCCGATTGAGCTCAGGGATACGCTAACAGGTGAAACTATTACTCATGATAACACAGCTGATTATATAAACTCTTTTTTCGCCAATATTGGTCCAAACCTGGCTAAGGGATTCAATGAACCCTGGTCCTATGCTGGTGATGTAAGTGAAAATGACCTACCACCTTTTCGAACGGACTTTGAAGAAATCCAAAAAATCTGCAGTTCTATTATAATTACAAAATCATCTGGTATTGAGGGACTGTCTTCAATGATATTGAAAGATGCTTTCCTGGTTCTGATTCCCCAGGTGGTCTACCTTGTGAACTTGTCTTTTGAAAAACATTGTATGCCTGCATCCTGGAAATCAGCTACTATTGTACCGATTCATAAAGGTGGTAAAAAATCTGAGGTAGGTAATTATAGGCCCATATCACTTCTTCTACTGCCTAGCAAGATAATCGAAAGGGTGGTCCACACCCATATTATGAAATTTTGGGAGGATTCTGACCTTCTCACACCGCTTCAAGGAGGGTTTCGCCACAATAGATCTACTATTGATTCGGTTGTTAGTATCTGTGATTACTTATTTGAAGCAATCAATAAAAATGAATACTCGGTGGCTATTTATTTGGATGTCAAGAAAGCTTTCGACACTGTTAACCATAAAATCCTTCTCAAAAAACTTCAGCATCTAGGGGTAAGAGAAGGTAACCTTTCATGGGTAGAATATTACTTGTCTAACAGAACACAGCGTACGAAAATCTCAAATAGAGTCTCAGATTCGAATAACATTGTATGTGGAGTCCCTCAGGGCTCAATCCTTGGCCCGCTGTTCTTCTTGGCATATGTTAATGATATTCCAAACATATTGACCGATGTAGAGGTGAGGCTATTTGCAGATGACACAGTAATCTTTTCAAAGGGAAATGACTTAGATGAGCTAATGGTACAAATGCAGCGTGCTATTGTTAAAATTGAACAGTGGTGTAAGTCTAATGTACTCTCCTTAAATGCCAGTAAGACCAAAATGGTGCTATATGGCACTAAACAAAAAGTTAAGAAGGCTGGGAAACCTGAACTCATACTAAATGACAAAATAATCCAAATTGTACCCTCTTACAAATACTTAGGGGTAATTTTGGACTCAGCTTTAACTTTCAAACCTCATATATCTTCTGTGATCAAAACTGTTTCCCACAAACTATACTTGTTAAGTAAGGTCCGCTGCTATCTAACTGAAAAAATGGCCATCCAGGTATACAAAAGCATGATACTACCCTTGTTTGACTATGCTGATGTTATCTACGGTTCCTCAGAAAACGTCATGACCACTAAACTTCAAAAACTGCAAAATTATGGTTTACGTATCTGCACCAGAAACTTTGCCAGGGATCAAAGTGTTGCACTGCATAAAAGTGCTAAAATAGCTACCTTAAAGAACAGAAGGCTAGTCCACTTACGCAACTGTATGTTCAAAATGAAGGAGGTTAACCCTAACTTACTAAAAACTGGAAAGGTGCTGACTAGACTTCATGATGGCCCAGTCTTTAAAACCTGCATTCCGCGAATTGAAGCCTACAAACGTAATACTGTATATGCAGGTGCATTAGAATGGAACAACCTTCAGCCTAACTTGAGAAATCTTCCAGATATCAGATCCTTTAAGCTAGCCCAGAAAAAATGGCTTAAAAACTATATCAATCTCTTGGAAATTATAAACTGAATGACAAATTGTGACATGTGCATCTGACTCCCCTATCCCTTACCCCTTCCTTCTCCCCCCTTCCTAACTTTCATTTCCCCTACCTTGTCTGTTGCTGATAAAAATTCTCCCATATCAGCTATCATTAAAATAATCAATGACTGATCAAACAACGTGTAATTGTCACTTCCTGACTTTCATCTATCAAATCAACAGCTAGTCAACGACTGGCCAAGGTAATCCTCAAATATTTTATTTAACAGTTTGTTTTCTATCTTTCTCACTACGTACTCATAATTGAACACTGTTTAAAACGCCTTTGATTGTATTTCAAACCATGAGACTTCGTCTCATATAGTGTTAAGGCAGGTTAAAAGTTACTGTTATAAAATGATGCATGTAGCACGGCTCTGGTGATTCAACGAAAACCGGCGTGCGCCGATGTTGAACCAGTTGAAATAAAGTACTAAAAAAAAAAAAAATGTAACCAGATTACTATATTTTATTTCCCCACCAAAACAATACATGGTGGTTATACACCAGCAGTAGTAATAAGGGTAAATAACTCCTGCTCAGCCAGCAGGGGTATATTCAGTAAAATAACCCCTGCAGGAGGTTTTGAAATATTAATTCAACACTAATTCAAGAGAAAATTACAATAAAACTTAATTTTTATACTGGAAGTGATGAAATAAAGCCCTTGGCCTACAGGTGCTGGCTTCCCAGGTTCGCAGGGGTTATCAGTTCTCAAATAACTCCCTGGCTGGTGTTCTTATTATAATACATACACCACATGTGAATAATATTGTATATAGTCATAGGCATACCAAGGTGTTTCAATACAGACACAACATAACTGTTATAATGATCAGCAGCATATTGCCGGTTTATATACTGGTTATATGTGCTCGAAGAACAAGGGTGGATTCAATTAATTCAGTTGACCAATTATTAGGTTGGTCATGCATGGCACGCATACGCACTTTATTCATTTTGTTTAAATTACATGTACATCCATTTTAACAGCCACCTTTCATGTGTAACAAAATTGCTATATTATACATACACCACATATAAATTGCAGTTTATTTAGTCATAGGGTTACCAGGGCATTTTGATACAGAAGCAAGACAACTATTATAATGAGCAGTAGCATGATATTGCCAGTCTATATAATACTTCACCGTCAAATCTTCCAGGAGAACTTTGGCTTCAAACTCCGACCTAATTCATTGTCTATCAGAAAACTCCCTTCCTTGGAGGTTTACTTCTTGTCAAAAAAACATGTATGAACTCCCAGAATAGAGTTCACTTGTGATTGTCCAGAATGCCCTATGCCAGGGTTGTTTAGAAAGTACACTTTCCCAATTGACTCTACATTTCTCAAAGCAAGTGCTACATTCTTTGCACCGGAGTGACCTATCTGATTGTTTGACAGATGTAAAAGGCGCAAAGACTGAAGGAATCCAAGGTTTTTGGCTAGGTGATTTGCACCTTCATCTGGTATCTCATTTGCATTCATATTCAGAACTCTCAGTTGCACCAAATCAGGAAAACTCTCGCTGATGTATCTGCATCCCTCTGGTCCTATTTGATTTTCAGTCAATACCAGTTCCTCTAGATATGGTAATGATGGCAGTGATCTGGATAATGCTTTTGATCCCTCAACATGAAGTTGATTACCAGTAAGATAAAACCTTTTTAGGTATGGCAAAGTGTTGGCCAGGTAGACCAAACCTTCAGTTCTTACCAGGTTTCCAGAAAGATTCAGGTCAGTGAGGGCAGGAAGGAATGGCAAACTCTTACTCAGGTATTGAATCCCTTTTGTCCCCACTTCATTCCTGGAATTTGATAAGGTTTCCAGTTGAAGTGTGAAAAGTAATGCCTTAGAAATGTGTTTCATTCCTTTTTCCCTTATCTGGTTCCTACCAATGTATAAATGCCTAAGAGTTGGTATGCTTGCTAGCACTTCTGACAACATCACCGCCCCTTGGTCATCTATACCATTTTTGCTTATCCCAAAAGTCTTTAAATTCTTTGTGTGCTTAAGGCCTGCACACAGGAACTTGACACCACTGTTACCAATATCATTCTCTCCCATCCACAGTGTCTCAAGTGAAGTCAAGGATCCAAAGGCATCAGCAATATGTTTTGAGCCGGAAGGAGTAATGCCACAATGTGACAAGTGCAGTGTTTGCAAATAGTTTAGATTTCTGATGCTCAAAGATAAATGCTCAGTGGCATCCCCAAATTGGTTACGACTCATAATGAGAGACGATAGATGTCGAATATGGTTCAAGTTTTCACTTACAGAGATACATCCTTTTGGACCAAGTTTATTTTCCCCAATTTCTAGAACCTTTAAGTAAGGTATATACCTAAAAACCTCTGCTATGTGCTTTCCACCAAGAGGGCCGAGCTCATTGCATCTCACATCAAGGGTCCTTAGTGAGGAGAAGTTCTTTAGAAATTCTGCCAAAATCTTTGCTCCTTCTGATTTGATTTTATTCTGTCCCAAGTTCAGGGATTTTAGCATCCAAGGGAAAATACACCCAAAAAATTGCAGTCCCTCACCAGTAATTTGGTTCTTTGCAAGATTAAGGGTTTCTAGTTTGCATCTATCCAATGCTCTAAAAATATAGTTAACTCCCTTGTCTCCAAGCCAATTTTCTGATAAGTCTAGATCCAAAAGAAACTGCTTGTCCTGAAGTGTCTCTGAAATATGCTTTGCTCCTTCAACTCCTAAGCTATTCCTAGCTAGATTGAGAGAGGACAACCACTTGCAGTTTGACAAGTTTTGGCTAATTGCCTGGATTCCATTCCTACCCAATGAATTATTTGCGTATCCTAGGTGCATGAGTGAATCTAAGGACACCAGTGCCTTGGCAAGATGCATTGCTCCTTGATCTTTCAAGTAGTTTTCTCTCAATTCTAAAGTTGATAACTGATATACAGAAGCCAGTGCATCTGCGAGATACTCCATTCCCTTGGCCCTGATATGGTTGCGACCAATTGTTAATGAATGTAGCTTTGGCAGCCTAAAGAGACTGTTGCTGAGGTGCCTTGCTGCTTCAGAGCCAAGGTTGTTGTTGTCCAATGACAAACTTTCAAGTAGTGTCAATTGGGACAATGCATTTGAAATGCATTCGCATCCTTTGTCACTGAGGTTATCTCCTGAGAGCTGTAAATCTGTCAGTGAAATTAATCCTATAAGGGATTCACTTATGTGCTTTGCTCCTTCAGAACCAATATAGTTTTCCTCAAGGTTTAAATACTTGAGCGAGTGAAGGCACTTTAGCCCCATAGATATGTACTCTGCACCTTTGCTTCCTATGTTATTGTTTCCAACATCAAGGGAAAACAAATTTGTCAAATGTGCCAGGGATGTAGATAAGTATTCTGCTCCTTCACTCTCTAGTGCATTGAATGATATTTGCAGATTAGTCAGAGACTGTACCTGTGACAAAGCATTGACTAGGTGGCGCATACCTTCTTTACCAATGTTGTTTTTGCTGATGTTCAGTGAGTCAAGTTGCAAGCCTGACGTACAAGATAGCCAGTTAGAAAGGTATTTAATCCCATCAGATCCAATATTGTTTCCATCTATATACAGCTTTTTGAGGGAATGAATATTGCCTAGCAACTCAAAAAAAGTTTCACTGCTGTCTTGGCCGAACCCATTTTCCCCTACGTCCAGAACCTCAAGCTTGTTTAGTTTGTTCATGCTACTCATAATGTGCCTCATGCCATCTCTTCCAAGGTTACAGCTCCTTAATGCCAAAGAGGAGAGATCCTGGAAATGGTGAACTGTGCCTCCCACTGACCTTCCTCCTTGGCTCCCTATCTTATTTTCAGATAGATCCAATGCTTCTAGACCTGCATTTTCTGTTAGGCCCTGGAGAATTGCATTTGTTCCCATTTCAGTGAAATGATTTGCCCTTAACGCTATGGTTCTGAGCCTTTGAAGTCTGGGAAGAGCTTCAGTACTGATACTCTGAATACCTTCATTTCCAAGCATGTTTTCACTGAGATCTAAATGTTGCAGTGATTCTAACATACTCACTGACTTGGCTAGTGTGCTAGCCACGTTTGAGCCAATGTCATTGAAAGATAAATTCAGAGATATCAGCTCTGAAAGCTTGGATAGCCCTGCAGCAAACTCCTCAAAGTGCCTGTCTCTGATGTAGTTGTGGCTTAAGTCAAGACTAGTTATATGTGACCTGTTTAGAGACATGAGAATATTGGCTGCAGTAAGGCTATCCAGTCTGCAATGTTCCATAGTTAATGATGTAAGAACCACTGGTGTATCTGACAGGTTTGATGTCTCTGCATTCTGCATTAGGCTGTTGATTAAGAAAAGTGACCCAAAGTTCAATTTCTTTATGTTGCCAAAGATACATGCCATTCCTTGGGATGTAAATATGGAATTCTCAATTCTAAGAGAACGGAGCTTGTGGTCTGTCCCAAGTGATATGTTATGTTTGGCCTCAGATTTGAACATCATGGAATACTGGCCCCATAATTCAAAGTACATCTTAATGCTGCTATCATCCCATCCCTTTAGATGTACGTCTCCTTGCATGTGTTCCTTTACTTTGCTAGTGTGAAAGAGGATCTGGACCATGTCAGGATGTATGGCATTGCCTGAGACATCAATTCTCAAGTCTATGGCAGAGAGGGAGAGCTTCACTAGTTCTGGGAGGCTTTTATTTGACAGTTTATTGCTTTTTACTTCAAGAACTTTCAGAGATGGACACTCTTCAAATATGCTTCCCAGTGTCTTCATTCCAGAATCAGTTAAACTGTTTCCATTAAGAAATAGTTTTTCTAAAGAACCTGAATCTTTCAGGCCTTCCTTTAAAGCAATCAAATCTTCATCTCTCAAGTTACAATCATTTAGGCACAGTGATTTAAAATCCTGGTTTTCCTTCAGTAATTCTTGAAGTTTTCTCAGACTACCTGCACCTATGTGACTCCCTGTAATGTCTAGTTCAATTACATTCTCATTTTCACTCATGAACTTGCATACTTGTTGCACAGAGGTGTCATCCATACCTGTCTGTGGGAAGGAAATACTTTGCAGATTATCAACTGATTCACAGACATATAGAATTGCTGCAACATCAACCGCCGTTAGGCGCACGCCAGACAGATACAAAGATGTATCCTCAGAAATGATTTCTGATGCTACTGTATGGGCAAAATTCATGGACTGACTTTCATATGCAAGATTCATGGCTTGCAACATTAGTGACTGATCATTATCTTTCTTTGCCTTTTTAGAGATCCTTCGAATAAAACTATTGAACCTTTTATCAATGTTCTTCGATGTTTTGTTACTTTCCTTGTCTTTGACAGACATTGCAATCTTTAGAACCTGTACCTCCTCATATTCATTATCGTACTTTAAACCATACATATATAAAAGAAGCATGTTAAAGTTCAATTTCTCTGTCAATCTTTCCATAAGTTTGTCTAAATCCTTCTCTTGAAATGTGTCACTCACCAGAAAGTGGCCAGCGGCAAACATCTCTTGAATCGAGAGATGTGCAAACTCATAAACACCTCCTTCAATGCTATGAAGAATGCCAGCTTCTCTTGCTTGCTCTACAACTTCATTATCTATATCTGATTCCATCAGATCTCCCTGAGAAAAGGACAGTTTGAAGGGACCATCTTCTGTGCCAAATATACCATGGAAGGCAAGCTTTGAGAGTTTTGGGAAATATTTCCTCAACTTTAAAGTTGAATTTTCATCAAGTTCCCTTGTAGCATAACTTAGAATGATGTATGCAAGTAGTCGTGTATACGTGTTGGTTGATGACTTTGCTAAGCCATCGTTGTCTGAGAGAAGATGACATATAAGCATGCAGTAGAATGTGATTCCACATACTGACATCAAGGTAGGATTCTGGACCAATGCCTCTTTGATGTTTTCAGACTTTTCTGATGGGGTGTTTTTCTCAATAAACTTTTTTACGCCTTGCTCTGTTAAACCCAATACCTCTACTGTGACCTCCTTTGGAAGCTTGCGCAAACCAGCAAAGGGTCTTGACGTAGAGATGACAGCACAGCCTGGCAGAAGATTTCCCCTGAGTATATTGATGCATAGTTCTTGAGGAGTACCCTTTGTATCTACATTGGTAATTTCCCTTTCCATTTGCATCCAGTGGGAAAATTGTTTAACTTCATCTAGTCCATCCAACATAATGACTATGTGCTCACAGTTGTTCTTCACCCATTGCACTGTCAGGTTTTCTATTTGATAGAGGCCATGCTGAGTAAGAAGTTCAAAAACTGACATTTGATTATCCTTTCCCATTAAACTTCTTAATCTGAGAAGGACCACTACTGGGTAATCATCTGCCCATTCATGCCGTGCCCATTTCCGTCCAAGGTATTGCATTGTTGTGGATTTCCCTATTCCAGCTCGACCTCGGAGTAAAACCTTCTTCCCAGCTGAAGTTAAAATGTCTTCAGCTTTCATTTCCGTTCCATGTGATTGAACATAAGCCTGGTAATGACTTGGAATCTGCGCATCATGGCCCTCTATACTGCCATATACATCATCTCCATCCTGTGTGCTGTGTAGGTGCAGGGTGACATAGTTGTTGTCCAGATCTATTGCTCTATCTTGCATACGATCAAGCTCATGCTCTTTTGACAGTACAGTTCTTCTTAATTCTGTGCTGCAGGTTTGAACACAGTAAAGGGCCTGCTCAACAGTGGGGTCCTGGCCTGTCAATTGTCTAAATACCTCAGGCTGTACCCCAGCTAACACTTTCAGAAAAACCTCATACAGTCCCTGGTTATGAGGCTGTTCAAGTTCTCGAGTTAGTTTGAAAAATTTTTCATCCCTTGATGTTGCGTCTCGCAAAGCTATTCTCAGGCTTGAATTAAGCTCACTTTTAATAAGATCTATTACACAGTCTACATCTAGGTGGTCACACAAATATGGTAAATTACTTTTAATGGAGTTTTCACCCTTGCTACACAGTAGATTTTCAGTATTCATGCTACACTCTTCATCCATCTTGTCTTGATATCTTTGATAGTCAACTTAATGAATTACAAACTGTTGTTTCCGTAGAAGATCCAAGCCCAATGTGGAATCTTTTGAAAGGACATCCGAGTCTGAAAGAAAACCACAATTCCATAACAACGCAGCTAATTTTGAAAATGCTGATTGTGTCAGCAGACTGATTCATCAGCCAGAAATTGTATACAGTCATATTTCTGCAAATATGTGTGTTTCTGCTCTGAATATCAATTATTATAAAGTTGGTTACACTTAAGAAAGCTATGTCAGCTAAGGGATAGCTGCAGATCAGTACCGTTTTGTTTGTTTGTGACATTTTAGTCACAATCATTCATGTAAACTTGCGTAAGATGGTTAACATGTATAATCATGTATGTTTTGACAAACATTAAACTTTGTATGTATCATATTGATTCCAGTAGGCTGTAAATCTAATAGGCTTTGGATATTTACCTAGGATGTAATCTTCAAGGGGCCTTAAACGCACATGGAGAGGGAAGGCTCGTCTACCTTGGTCGATCTGATGTCTGTGAAACATAAAAAGATGAAAAGAAGTTTTAAGAGAGGGCAGGAGCAGATCCAAAGGGGAGGTTCAGGGGGTCCTGACCCTCCCCAACTCCACTTTTGGTGGGGACTCAAACTTGCCAGAGAGCAAAAAACCATTCTAGTATTTAGCCTATAGATGTACCCACCTCAAAATCCTGTATTGGCCCCTGGAGGAGCCAGTGAAATTTAAATCTCATTAAATTTCTATAATATAAAAAGAAAAATGTCTATTCTATAATATAGAGTAGAAATTTAATGAGATTATTATTTAATTTTAATCTTTAAATTTTGTACATGATACAGATTTAGACGTACATACCATTCCCATAACTTTAGTTGGTTCCTTTTGATATCAATTTTCATTTTTTGTACAAGACATCTTTGGTGGTCTGTGCATCCAGAAATGGAGGTATGTGTGTGACATCACTCATGGAAGTCGTTATATTTGAATCTAAAATATTGCACAATTAATATGAGAGCTTAATTTTGCTTGTTTTTCCTGGAAACATTAAAGTATAGGAGTGTAAACACTTACAGACTCATTAGGAATAATTTGAAAACAATAATCCATTACTTTACCCTTTTTAGATTTCACTCATTTTCAACTTGTGATGTCACACTCATATACATGCTTTGTGCAGGCTGCAAGATATTCACACAAGAATGCTCACAATATTTCTGAAACGTGTGAATAAATTCACAATTATTAATCTAGTTAAATATATGAAATTTGATAAGGTGACTACCTGGGTGGTACCAATCATGTGACTATCATAATTCACAGTCACTGGCCCCTCCCTTTAAGTTATACAAGAATGAATATAGTAAAAGTCTAAGTTATACAATGCAAACATGTCAACTAATAATTATTATGTAGTACTAGTATAGGAAAAATATTCATTCTGCCATCGTTGATAGAGTACTTAAACAATATTTATGGTAGAAAATAATGATTTAGAGGCATGGCCAAAACTCTCTATTCTTTATGACCCAACAGTCCCCGACCATCAGGAATATCTAACAATTCAGATTTCCCCCCCCCCAAAGCTTCCCTATGGCCTTGATAATCTTGTGTGTGCATAATTGTATGTCATCTGCTACAAATGGGTCAGGTCGAAACAACATAGAGTGTGCCCCGCTTTGGAAAATCAATGTTTTTTTCTTTGGTGCAATGATATGACAAAATGTTTTAGCGTAATACCTCTTCAGCCTCCAAATTATATGATCGTCCCTGACGTCATTGGGTATAGCAACCTCGAAGGTACCTAACAAATAGAATGACAGGGTAACATGATTTTTATGTGTATAGTGAGAAGAAACCAGGAAATTTGGTTTACTAGATATTATAATTATGTTTCCTTTTTGGAGAAAAATTTGTATCTGTAAATTAGTTAAGGGGGGGAGGGTCTTTGCTGATTCTTTGAGAGGGAACCCTCTATTTCAATTAGTTTTTGGGGTAACTACCTCAAAAACTAGTGTGTTTCTCCTAACAAATTATAACAATTCATGTTATTTTTAAAGGATTCAATGGCTGCAACTCTTAGCATGGCATACAATGTTAATCTTATTATAACCATCTTTGTTTAGAATTAGCCAAAAGGAATCCAGTCGCCTTCCCTGGTGGTTTTAAATCCAGGTTATATAAAATATGATTATTGATATCGTTAATGGAATATTCAGATCCAAGTTTATTAACTTTATCATAGAAATTTGTTCTTCTGAACATTGATGTGGTCTATGTCAAGGTAAACTGCCGCGGAGAAGGAGATAATAGTATATTATGAGTCTGAGACACAATTTTGACCCACCGGCAATGATTTCGTGAGCCTGACCCATATACGGTAATATATATATATATATATATATATATTGCAAGAAAGCTACATCACAAAAGCTGTGCTCTTGCAATAGCCAAATGAGTACCTTTTTAATACATGAAAATTTGTAGAAATTAGAGGTAATTCTCAGACTACTACGTGTGAGTGTGTGGTTCTATTTACACTCAAATTTGGTGCCAGAATGCCAATGACAGGTCACTCCATAACCCTGTACATATCATGCAAAGTATAAGAGGTCAATTTCAACTTCTCATTTCAGTTACCTCCAACTGGCTAAAATCATGAGAATAAACTACCCTTAAATATATGATTAATTAATTAGCTCTAGTGTTATTTTGATGAAAATATTAGATATATCAGTTAGTTCTTTTGTTTTTAAAATGATGAAAATGAGTGTGAACTTGGCACTGTATGGCGTCCACCACTGGAGCCTAACCACAGGGTGCATAGCATCACCCCCAGTGGCAGATGAGGGACACCAGCTGTCTGGTGGGCACTATATAAGGGGCTAGTGTATGGTATGTGTATGTGTATGTAACTTTGTTATCATAATTGCATTTGATAGACTAGCAGTTTTGGCAAAAGACTCTAGCATCTGTCAGATATAATTTATCTGTCTACATGACCGTAAAGTTTTTGGATATTAAACAAATTATAGTTTATCTATAAGGATGCGAATCTTCTATATACAAAGAAAGGGGCCTCCTGCTTCTGCCTACTGCTGGGACACTGGGAGGTATCAAAACAACAGTAAATTGATCTTATTTGCCCATTAGAAATCCGGTGACATCTGTACCTTTACTTATTTGTTTTTCAACTAAATTTATAATTCAAATGCAAACAGTTTTTCTTCCTCTGATGATATTTAAAAAAAACAATTGAAACATACCTGTTCTCCAACAATGGACAGGCCGTGGTGCCGTATATCACCAGCTTGGTCTGGCCACTTGAAGTGAATGAGTAGACGACGAAGGTCTGTTGGTAGGCCGAAGTATATGTGGGTGGATGTGTCTGTGGGTGGATGTGTCTGTGAGCCCACGTGTCTTAGGCCGATGTATCTCGTGGTTGATGCGTCTCAGGATGGATGTGTCTCTAGGCTGATGTGTCTTAGGGTGAGTAGTGACCACGCTATATGCTACAGTCTGAACCCCTCACGCTTACTGCTCCAGCGGGATATCTTCTTCAGTTCTCGGTTCCTCCCAGAGTGGCTGCTTCCGAAGGGGCGAACGGGCCTTTAAACACATAATCGAGTAAGGGTTTTCCCATGTTATCTCTAGCCAATAGTAAGATTACGCAAAAGTGACGTCTGAAAATTTAAATATCGTATCCATGCAAGAAGTTAATGAACGGGCAGGAAGAAATGTTGATGTGAGTTGTGACAAGATGTTCAGTGAATGGTTAGACGTTACCGATGTATTTTTCTGATGGTGGCTCAGCAATTGTTACCTCCCACCATACATAATGCGGCATAAGTCACAGACATGAAATTTTGGGCTTTTGTTGGATCCCAGGAGAAGGTGATATAACTTTAAAATTATCTTTATAAATAAAGAGATCCTGAAGGAGACTCTGGCCAGTTGAAACATGTTGATCACGCCACTTTATTGATTCATTTTAATAAATTTCTAACAACATCTGTCCACCAGTCAGTCGTCGAGTTGGACATATCATCAACACTTTGAACTTTAAAAATAGTGAAAAAATGATGTTTCTATCATAAGATCATTACTCAAGTTATGAGCATCAGATAAGGGTAGCCGGAGAAAACTGACCTCAATGATGCAAATCGGTTTAGATCTTAACTATGACAATTTAAAAAGCCTATCCAATAGGCACGAAAATAATTTGTTGCTTTACATTTCCAATTCTCCCTACCATGGATAGCATATTTCTTTTTGTTTTACCTGCAGACTAGCCTAGATCAACATGTATTCTGGGAAATGTGTCGACAAATCTCAGTGCTTAAGAATAGAAATTTTCACTAATTATGGCATTACTTTTGATTTGATAATATAGAAAACTATTTATGACTATTTTTCATTTGTATATGTATATGTTTATCATTTTATAAGGTGGTTTGGAAATCCAAATTATAGACAGATATAAATATAACAGTTATTTGTATTTTTCCTATAGATTTCCCTGTACTTTTGTCAAATTGGTTACTAAAATACTGAAAATCAGCTATCCGTGGCACGGATATTAATCTGTGTAGCTGATGTCATTTTTTCACTCTGTGCTCGTTTAGGCTATTTTCTGTACAGCGCAACATATGCCTCATTTAGTGGTAGGAGATCACTTTATCTTTATCTGAATCTGTTTTCTACCTCTGATAATGCTATAGAAACTGATTTTTTTTTCAATTTCCCTGAGCGTCCATGCCACTGACGCCCCCCAGAGCTCGTGGTCAGTAAGGGTGCTGGAGGAATTGATCATTGATGAGTCATCTGATTAAACCGTGTTTGTTAACTGTATATCCACACTTGTGATAACATATCAATGATACACCATGCACAGAGTGGTGTATATATGGATCCAGAACCGAAAAAAGAAAAATATCCTGAACATCAATCTTCTGTAAGGATGTAGTTGAATTTTCAAAATAGGTACTCTAAACCAGTTTCAGGTTTTACAGTATGCACTTTAGAATTGATGGAATTCATATACTTGAGATCTCTTACAGTAAAATGGACTGTATGCCAGAGAATTGATATGGTTTGTTGAGGCGATTTAAAGTTAATGATTTGCGACTTTCAAGCTCACAGAAGGTTATGAAATGAAGGTGGGGCAAAAGAGGTTTTTACTTGCGCAGTTGTTTTGATTCACCTCAATATATAATACATCATGAATTGTTATAAAAAACCCTTTGATCATTGCACCATTTTAACACATTCTGCAGCTGATTAATAGTAAAATAAAAACTATTGTGTAATTGGGTTAAATATGGTCTGCGGGACTGTTCTGAAATCCTTTATATATATATTGTATCACCAGAGTTGTTATTGTATTGTGATATCAAGATGGAAGGAACCATATCTCAGAATTTTTAATTCGCCTCAGTTTTCATTTTATGAAATCTAGAAAATGACTCCTAGTTTCCTGTATTTTGACATAAAATTGAAACTATTAAGAAAATTGAGACATGGATCCCTCTGAAAGCCATGGATATTATATCAAGTAAGAAATTTTAGTTAAAAGTGAAAAAAACCGTTTTCATATGTTATCTTCTTTAATTCAAGTCAAATACTGATATTCTCTCTCTCTCATTCAATAGAGGAAAATAGGACCTCTCATTTAATGCATTACATGTCTTGATCCAACAAATACTCTCAAGAATACTAGAGTTTTACTAAATTGGCCTCTCATCACCATAGTCTAATCTCAGATAGAACAACTTTCTTTAAATGTGCACGTGGTGCCACCTATATGTTCAGTGGTGGATCCAGGGGGGGCGCGGGGGTGCGTGCCCCTCCCTATTTTTGGAATATTTTGCTTTTTATTAATGAAAAACTCAACCAAAAAGCAATTAAGGAAAAATCTTTCCAATAGCGCCCCCCCCCCCTTTATCTGGATCCGCCAGTGATGTTCCATGTTGAAGGTGTACTAAAGCTAAAAAAAAAATACAATAAGAAATTAATGTGAATGGTTCACCACAAAGGTCCCTCAAAAAATTGAAATAGATAAAATGAAATGAGGAGTGTCTACGAGGTCGATGCTTTATCAGTATGAACCCATCGATATGGAATAGTGCGATCGATCCATATGGTGGTACACACTTGACACGTCTCGAAACCAGTCCATAATCTATAACACTCAGGCAATGAGGTAAGCATGGGGGGACAGAGTTCACCCCGAACTGGGCCAGCCTTCTAGTTCTACCTCATACATCCATGGAGGTTCCCCGGTTACGGACCTGGCATGTCTGGACTCACCCATCGATAGACTGTAGTTACATCCAAGTCCGCTAGGCAATCAAACTAGCTGTTATGCAAGAAGCATCTATAATAGGTGATGAAAGGACTAACCCATCGATAGCATTACCGGGTCTGCAGGGGCGGATGAAGGGGGGGGGGCGTAAATTTAATGTAAAATTCTGCCAAAAAGTCATTAAGGAAGATGATTTTTTCCAATAGTGCGCCCCCCCCCACTTTTCAAAATCATGGATCCTCCACATGGGCGGATCCAGAGGGGGGGCGCGGGGGCGCGCGCCCCTCCCTTTTTTCGGAAAATTTTGCATTTTTTTAATGTAAAACTCGGCCAAAAAGTAATTAAGGAAAATTTTTTCAAATAGCGCGCCCCCCCCCCCCCTTTTCAAATCCCTGGATCCGCCAGTGCTCCACAGGGGTGGGGGGTATCCAGGGGATCCTAGGCCTGCACCCCCGATTTTTGGTGGACTCTTAAACTACAAAAAGAGAAGAATATGCTGCATGCGTGCACACTGTTGCTGACCCACCCCACCCTCCCTTTTGGAAATCCTATTTCTGCCTCTGATCTCAGTCAGGAGAGCTCAGTCAGGAATTTACCTTAAAAAGTTACACTTTGCAGAAAGAGGAAGGGGCAGGTATCCTTGTGCCTTTGCCCTAAATTATTAGATTATGTCTGTAAGACGTGCTGGGTAAAGAATGTGTGCAATGACTCAGGGGTGCAAGAAGCACTCCTAAATAGGTTATCTGAAATAAGAAAGAGACACGATCTGAATGGCTGCAGACTGGTAGGAGAGGTGAGACTCATTAGAAAGTTGCTGATTCATAACCACAATCAATGTATATTTGTTTGTTCAGTGTTGTGTCTTGTGGAAATTGTGGGTTATTCATATGCACACAATTCACACACTTACATACACACATACACACATGCATACATACATACATACATACATACATACATGGACAGGACAGATTTCTAAGGTGTATGCTACACTAGCAATCTAAAAGATATGATACCTAACTACATTAATGATTACACATTGTATCAAAATATGGAATTTGAATGATATAATTCTGAAAAGAATTCATGCTGCTGAGATAAGGGATTCGTTACGTTTATGTTTATGGAATGCGTCAGAGGTGCTAAAACTACCTATTGAGACATGGATATGGATATGATTAATAAAACTGACAAACTACCTAGTGAGTGTTTCTTTTATTTGGCAAAGAGCTAGCCCGACTATTCGAAACATCTATTACAGTAGCCACCTCAAAGCAAATGGCTGCTACTCAAATAGCAAATCAGTGAGAATAACCAATAAATTGATATGCCAGCATAACTAAGTATGTCCTTTAATTATTATTATTTAGACATAAGTGTGTAAAATAAAGGAAGATATCATATCAATATATATCTTTTATGATAGATTTGATAAATACTTGTAATTGTTAGAAGGAGGATATGCCATGCCTAAACTTAAGAATGACACATGTAATATTTTTTGGGGAATCAGATGATCAACTAACCCCCAAACATGGGGCTCGTCATCTGCTGGGCCGGGGCCTTAAATAGAAGCTCGCCGATTTTTTTTTACAGTGGGGAAGTACACTATAGGCCAATACTCCCCCTCTCTTTGTAAGGTATAAAATTTCCACCAAAAGAGTGTGAGCAACGGGATTTTGAAAATCTTCCTTAATTACATTTTGGCCGAATTTTACCTTAGTCTAAATTTTGCCCCCCCCCCCAAAAAAAAGAGGGGGGGGGGGGCGCCCCTAGCGTCCCCCTCTTGATTCGCCACTGGTGATTGTCGTTGCAGGACCCCCCCTCCCTCCCTAGACCCCAGACCCCAGCCCCTGTCCACGTACTGGCCCATATCCGCTCGGAGACCGTAGACTTGGTCCATCTGTCGACCGCCCATTGGTTGCTTCGGAGGGGAATTCCCAGGTTCTCGGGAGTACTTTTTGTGTATTAAAGCATAAGCCACTGGTACTTGGTTAGATGTGTACAATATGCTTATATCTAGGTTATTTTATATACAGCTCTTGAGAAGGCCAATTGTAAAAGGATTGATTTGTTCCGGTATCCCTTGTTGGTATACCTAGTGTTGGCCCTACCCTCAATTGTTGTCAATTAACCTTTATTTGATTTAATATCCAAATTCAACTTAAGAGACCTAATTAACAGATAATGGCGTTTTATTGTATCAGCAAACTGATTCTAGATGGTCATGGGTATGGAAAAAATCCTGAATGATATCAATGTTCATACTGCCTGACTTCATGAGTAATGTTTCAAAATTGCCGATCTACCTATCCTATACCTTTATATTAATGGAACCTGAAATTCTTGTCTCAGCAATGCGTAAAACCGTATCTTGATGAATTATTGCTCTCAGCAGCTGGGCAATGTAGCGCAATATTTTGAAGAAATGGGGACAGTTCCCATTGTTTCTAATATATTTGAATATTTTCAAGCTTAATTGAGCAGCCCTAAATTAAGTGCAAGAGTTGAGTAAGCCTTTTTTTTTTCTTGCAAGAAGTCGAGTATATTTGAAAGTCTGCACGTCACCTGATCGAGAGAGAAGTACACGTATCTGTTTCGCTGGTTTGATTTCTGGACTGGAAACCTAGGATAACAGCTCAGCAACAAGTACCAGCTACCATCGAAACCGAAAGTGAAAGTAGCAACAAAGCTATACGTCGGTCCGCACCTGTTTGTCTGAAGGTGCAGGGTGTGATTTACTGCTATCCGTGGAACATCAACTACTTCAGAAATATTGTTCAGATTAGATGAATACAAAGACGAATCTGAGAGTGCAAAAATCACTGGTCGGCAGCAAGACTATAACACAATACAACATCAGATTGTTTTAGAGAACATGTATTGCATACCTCAGTCTTTAAATAGTTTCGTATGTTATCTTAGAAGTGTATTGCATCAACAACGGTGACACAGAAATATAACTTTATTTACTCTTTGTGCTGGAGCTAGAAGAATACCGTCCTCTCTATGTACGATCTATCTTCAGAAATAAAGAACCTTAACACAAAAAAAGAGACTATGTATAGACATTGGGGTCAGTCCCCGACACGAGAACCACACACTCTCCGGACAGATCTATTAGCGCACTATGGTTGGAATAATGTAAGATTCTGTGATAGGAGAGTGGCAACGGAAAGCAAGAAAAACTCAAAAAGTAAATCACAACAGAGCCTGTGGGGTGATCCATCCATGGATCGACACGTTGTCCGAGGCCATTGGTCGAGGCGGCGGCAGGGTATAGACCTAAAACCATCGCCACGGCCCTGGGACGGTGCTGCAACAACGAAATAGACTGTGGGGGGAGCAGGACGTACATTCCCGGCTCCTGAGTCAGGAAACCAACAATCCCCAGGGTTGTATATCATACCCTCTGATTCACATGATGGCAATGACATACTAAGCTGCGGAACAGAATCCTGCAGGACTGTGTTGACATTTTAGTTTATTCGCGCAATCTCCAATAAGCTGGGAACCCTGGAGGAACATCACTTCTCCGACGGTGGCGATTTGGCTGGCGGGAGTGAAGCCTCCCCTCGTGATTACCCTCTCCAGGGTTGGCCGATTAAAGGGACATTGTCAACCTACTTAAGTCCTTCCGAAACTGAGAGCGCACAAAGGAGACTCAAGGTATCGTAATCAAGTAATCCTCCTATGATATATTTAGTTTATTTTGGGTAGACAGGGTTCCCCCCCTCTCCCTAATGAAACATGCATCTAGGATCTTAATGATACTGGTTAGTAATTTCCGATTGAATGATTTCTCCATATTATGATATATCTTTGACCAGCTTAGGGAGATTTAAGCTGGTCGATAAGAATTAAAGCTGGTCAATTAGAATTAAAGCTGGTTGTGACATCCGGCTATAAGGGCCTGGGGAAAATATTCATCTGAAGAACGTTCGAGACATCCTGTCCGTGTTATCCGAAACTCCCCCTGGTGAGATAAAGGGGACCTACAGTTTTATACATAAATCTACACAGATAGGTATAACTTATCAGGCACCCAGCAAAACCTTCATAGCATGCGAACCAGCCACAGACAAAGCAATGTTTTAATATTTAAAATGATCATGTACACATTCAATTAACTAAAGAAATACTTTCAATGAGTGAAACCCAATATTAAAGGTAAAATATGAAATATGAAAATGCTGGAGCTTATATTAGTATAGAAGGGAGCAGGAATGGCAAGACTGTCATTTTCTCAAATTATATCGGCCCTCGACCATGAATTGAGATTCTTAAACCAGTGGTCCATTGAGTGTGTGAGCTGGAGTTTCTCGTGCATGCGGAGATTCTTTTTTTGCCATTTATGTGACACTATGTCAAGTCCGACTATAAGTGATATAATAAATATACCTTGTGGTTACTTGATAAATACACACCCACCCACACCCATAATCGTATTAGGTGTTGCACACACACACACACACACACACACACACACACACACACACACACACACACACACACAGACACACACAGGCACACACACACACAGACACACACAGACACACACGGATATATCTTTTATGGATATGGTTCAGCACAAATACATTTACGATGGATATTGTCATTACTTTTGTATACACCTTTCTCATGGCTGTAGGGGGGAGGCGGTGCCCCCGCGCCTCCCGAGACCCCTTAATCCACCACTGTATGCTACTGGGGTATGCTAACAGTTGGACCATTTAGGACTTTTTTGGTCTTAACTTCAGTATTACATGATAACAATATAATTTTGCATATGATTCATTTTTATCCCTAGATCTAGAATAAGCATAGAATGATATACATTCAATGATTTCATTCCATAATAGATAATAAACTTTAGATGCATAGTTAGATGTTAGGAGATATTAATTGTTAAACTTGAAGAAAATGCAATAGTGACATATATTCAGATGCATAAATGCCAATGTGGATAGGCTTCAAAATTCTTTAAACTCTAGTATATGAGAGCTTCTTAGGTGTACTTTCTATGGCCAAAATAATCAAAGGGACTATTTTGAATAGTGAAGACACATATAGTACCTTTTTCATAAACATATGCAAAATAACGTGTTTGGGGCCTCACAGAAAAAATGTTTTCGTCCTGTGCATCTGATAGTACGATTCATTCTTTTTGAGACCCTAATTGACATATTGCAGTGCTAGGATTTGAGTCTCTGAAATTGGGTACGTTAGGAGATATGAGTAGTCAAACTTAAAAAAATGCAATAATGACATATTTCCTGATGCAAAAATGCCGATGTGGGTTGGCTTAAAATTCTTTAAACTCTGGTATATGAGAGGTTCTTAGGTGTACTTTCTCTGGTTAAAAATCGAAGCGAATCGAAGCGAATCGAAGCGAATCGAAGCGAATCGAAGCGAATCGAAGCGAATCGAAGCGAATCGAAGCGAATCGAAGCGATTATTTTTTATGGCTATGCTAACAATAACAGACCCTTCATCCTTTAAGTGGGAATTAAGCCATTCTGACTGACCTCTGCTCCAGGCCAGCATGCCTGCATGTAGACTGCACTAGCGGATCCCGGATTTTAAAATGAGGGAGGGGCGTGCTATTGGGAAATTCTTTCTTTAATTACTTTTTGGCCAGATTGTACGTTGAAATAACACACATTCTTCCGATAAATAACACTTCGGCCCATCTCTGGATCCACCCATGGACTGCATTCAATTGGTCAGTGTTCCCTGAGCAGGAGTCATGTATCTGCTAAGAGGGGGCGCCAGCTTTAGATAGAAAGGAGAGTAGTCACGACTTTTGGTGGGCGTGGGTTAAAGTGTCTGGAGAGACACCATTCATCTGATACTGAAAAAAATCATGAAAATGCAAAACACCTCTTTGGTATGTCCATAATGTTGGATCAAGGCCAATTGTCCGAGATCTGGTGAATGCGTTGTGTGAGTACAAGGTTTCGTCTATTCATAGGTGTATAGTCATATCAAGGGGGTAGGTTGGGGAGAACAGGTAGGAAAAGTACGGAATATACATATTGTCTATTTATAACTGACAGTTTCATTTTTATATGGTCTTCGCATCTGTAGTATTTTTCCGGATGGGGGGGGGGGGGGGGGGGGCTGATGAGGGCATTTCATTACATTTACACAAGGAAATGGGGGGAGGGGTGATAAGTTTACAATGGCGTACCCAGCTATTTAAAGCCAGTGTATCGTCTGTGAGATGAAAGTATTTTGCTACGTTGTAACTCCCGTACGGCCGCACCAATTTTGTGACGTGACCAATCACGTCGCTGGATTACATTCTAACGTCGCAAAACACGTCACCGGCCACAACGGTGTTAGGTTTAGGGGTGGAGTCCCTAACGTTAGAAACGCATGGACGATAGTCCACCTTTAAAATGGGGCAGGGGAACTTCTGAAAGATTTCAGTAATGAATTTTATGACCGAATTTTACAATAACACAACTGAATTTCAAAAAAAGGAGGGGCCCCTCTGATCCCTCCATTGGCATAAGCGTTGGAACAAAGGAATAGAGTGTGATAAACATTATTTTGTGTGACAAATATAACATAGGTATTTTAGGAAATAAGCTCAATCAGCAATATGATGGCAATTGAAAAGGTACTGAAAAAGAAGACTTTTTTTTAGGATTCCCAAACAGCTGTAGTATAAAAGATCTTACTTTTAAAAGAATGAAAAAAAGATGACAAAACAGCAAATTAAGGAATTATTACAAAGTAATGTTAACGTTGTGTTTGTTCTTATAGCATCCTGACATGACCGTCATGGTGATACCGCAAACCATAGTTAAATGCCCAAGTATGAGAATCTTCATTGGTAAGTACACTTCTGGTAGTTATAATATAATAGGCAAGTTGGAATGCATAGGGTGCCAATAATGCACAGGCCCAAACAGCAAGTGCATTATTTCATTCCGTGCATGAAAATAAGTCTGTTATCTGAACCACGAGAGAAGGTTTGTAATGGTTTGTGCTGTATCTGGGATGCAATTTGATTATAATTTCCATATTTTCAGACTATGTATCTTTATTTAAATTTAATACCATTGAATTCAATATATCTGACAGACTGCTCTGAAGACTGATTCCATCCAGCTATCCTAGGTTCCAGGATTGCAGGCTTCCCAAACAACTGTAACATCAAAAATCTAACTTTTAGCAGAATGAAAAGAGATGAAAAAACATCAAATTAAAGAATCATTACAAAATAATGTTGTGTTTGTTCTTACAGCGCCCTGACATGGCCGTCATGGTGATGCAGCAAACCATAGCGAGATGCCTAGGTACGAGAATCTTCTTGGTAAGTACACTTCTGGTAATTATCCCTTTAGACCCCAATCCGGCCGTAGCCGCCCGTGGGTAGTTTCCCCAATCCGGCCATAGCCGCCCGTAAAAATGGAAATTTTTCCATAATTTTTTCAAATTATTTCAAAGAAAACAGTTTTATAAATTTTCAATGCACAAAAATGGGTAATATATCGTTTGAAAGCTGATTGAATTTCCTTTCCAGTCCTACAAGCCCCATTGCTATAACGTTGTTTGAAAGAGAGGGGTCATCCTTTAAGTATATTCAATTAAAAGAGATCTAGGGAATTCCGGATGGAAATCCATGGAAATCCTGGGGATATCAAGCAATTCATTATTGCAATATGCGGGGTCTAAAGGGTTATAGGATAATAGGCAATTTGGAATGCATGGGGTGACAATAATGCAAAAGGGGACTGGCTATATGCACGATAGTCGCGCACGCGGAGGTAGTGGAGGTAGCGTATATATAATTTCTTACACATGCGGACACGATGTCCACGCACACACCTCTGCCTACATACGCGGACATAAAGTAATGTGGAGTGTATTGGATTTTAAAATCTTTTATACGCAGAAATGAGATAAAACATAGAAATAATATAAAAAAAGGGGTTATGGGGGCTTTGCCCCCGACTTACAAATGATATATTGAAGAAAAAGATAAGTACGTCCGCGTATGTTTGTGCACTTGTATACGCGGCCACAACATCCGCGTATATAAGTAGATCAGTTTTCGCGGACTTTACATCCGTGTATACAAGAAATTCTCCGTGCGCGGCCTTCTGCTGCTATGCTCGTGCGTATAATCCCAGCCATGCAAAAGCCCCAACGGCAAGTGCATTATTTCATACTTGGTTGAGAAATTGCCCCTAAAGTTTGTAAAATGCAACCTAATAATCCCTTAATATCTTAATAGCTTAATATCAAGTACATTGTATACATTATCACTCAAAGTGTCCATGGTTCATACATTTAAATGAGTATAATGCATGATATTGGGGTAATTCCAGTTTATATAATGGATGACACCAATAACATTGTATATATTCTATTTATCAGAAATAAACAGCAGTTACAAGGAAGCTATAACTAAAAAATAGTAAATGCATGATAAATGCCATAATACGTAACAACAATGTCAGAGTGTATAATCAAATGAAGTTTGACCTTTTTATAGCACAGCTTATAATTTAATTCTGAGTCCAGAGTTATTCCCAAGTAGCAATAACTTGATACAATTCATATGAATCACCATCCGCGTATGGCTTATTAATGATTAGATTCCAACAGATCTGCTTGCAATTTGACATAATTATTATACAGAATCACAATCTGAAAAAAACTTAATTTATAGATACCTAAAGAATTTTTACTGGTTAGTTGATTTATCATTTCTTCATTATGTAACATATTTTCAGTTCTAGATAATTTTCATTCCAATCATGAAAAAGAGAAATTAAGAAACATAAACATATATATATCCTTTGGCCTTGACTGCCCCCCCCCAACCCTCCCCTCTCCCCACCTACCACCACCCTACACCTCAAGTGCCTGCCACCACTGGGTAAGGGCCACATAGGCCCCAGATAACCTGGCTACCCCATTGTCAGAGGAGGTAGCAAGGGGCCATGGGCCATTGATTGTTACAGATGAATATTTTTGCCAATAAAGTAGGGGTTTTCAGTCCAGACTTAAATATTGTGTCTTCTAATTGTAAAAGTGCCCAACATCTTTTTTTGACACTTTAAAAGTCCCCGCCAAAACATCGGCCAGTCTCTGGTCAAAAAATGTTGAGATGTCTAGTTTGATAGTTAATGGATTGAGAAGGAGGCCTCCAGGTGGACAAGGGCAATTGTCTTTGTGTAACTGCGCCATTCTTGGCTTTCTCTAAGGCCATTGAATACAATTATAGCAGGCCAAAAAGAATAAATAGCTATAAAAGTTAGGGCAGGTAGTTTGATTCAATCTACACTTGTAAACAGATTCAGGCATTCTTGATAATGCAGAATTTACGCAGACACCCTTAACATACATATGCCTTTTGCTTTCCTCTAAGTCTTTTTTTATTGGTTGCTTAAATTTGTTGTAAGAAATTTCCTCAAACAAGAGTAAGTTTAGGACAAAGAAGTAGGGTATGTCTGGTTACCTGAACACAAACATATTTAAGGCCATATGTGCCTACTTTATGGGACCAGATTATATCACATGTACCCCAAATTTCTTAAACTTATTACTTACAGATGTCATAACAGACTCATCCTACCATCCAAGTTCCACCAACATCAACAGTGAAATAAGCAAAGGTAAGTGTAACAGTTGATTCTAAGGAAATGAAATAATTTCATTTCATTATTTGTAAGGGACTTATAATTACATGTCATTGTATGAATGTAGTTGGTCTTATGGGAACATCCAAGGTAAAGAGGCCGGGTATAGGGTTCCAGGGGAACCTTCCTCCTTTATCACTCACCCTTTTGGTGTGGACAGCTCCCTGGAGAGGTGGAAATACTGGGGGCTTAGTTCCATCCAACCCTGAATATCATTTTAAGTAGTAAAAATACCAATCAGTAATCTGCCTGATTGCAATTCTCATAAAAATGTTGAAAGCGTAACCTTTTTTTTCCATTTCTCTTTTCAGATATTCATCCTCAGTTGGGAACACTCCATTTTGAAGTTAGGCGGTCAAGCAGTAGAAAGACTAATTTATGTTACTTATGTAGGCCCTAAGTTAAAAAACAATCACATTTTAGTAATACACCAAGTTATATGTGCATATAAATTAAGTAATCTGGTGTTCTGACTGGCAACAAGTCAAAATGGCTGAACCATCTGTAACATACAAGGATTTTACGAAAAGCCTCAATGACAACTTGGTCTTTTTGGTTGAAAACCTTGACATTGATTCTGTGTTACAAATCATATCAAGAGAACTTCCTCCAGATTTAGTTTCCAAAATATCATCAAAGGGGTCTAAGGAGGATAAGACGTATGAGCTAATTTCCCAGATCATCGACAAAGGTAGTTTCGATAAAAAGTTGTCTGAGGTATTTCTTTACGCAGTAGCTGCCGTACAACCCGATGTATTTCAACAGCTGAAAGGTAGGTTACCCACTGCTCAGGAGGCAGACTCCTTCACTCAAACCTATTGTTTTAAGCTGAGGGAAGTCATTCTTACAAAAGGTCATGAACTTGATCGACAAAAAGACAGAAAGATAGATCTTGATAACAATTACATAAAACTTCGTCTTCTCAGATCTCAACCAGATGTGGCAGAAGAGACAGCTTGTGTCAAAAAGAATATCGATGGGCTTGATGCCCAGATTCCTTGCCATTATCAGGCATATGTTCAGAAGCCAGGATGTATAGAGATGAAGGCTGAAGAGATCTTGACTCAAAGCTGTCCAGGTGAAAAGATACTTATGAGAGGGAGAGCAGGTATAGGCAAATCAACAACCCTGCAATACCTTGCAAGGAAATGGGCCAGGAAGTTATGGGCAGCTGGATATACTTTACTGATCTTCTTAAGGTTGAGGTCGTTCATTAATATCACCTATAAAGTAAATACATTTGACCTCCTCACCAAGCATGGACTGTTCCAAGTCAGTAGCGACTTGCCTTTACAGTGGATAAAGCATCACTGTTGCCGGATAGCTATCATGATTGATGGTCTGGATGAAATTAAAAAATTCACTGACTTGTTGAAATTTGCACGAGTAATTTCTGATACGAGTGAAGAAGGAAGTCCTTTTGAGATCTGTGCCAACATTTTAAGAGGCGATTTATTGAATGGATGTGCCATCATTGTAACATCCAGGCCATTTGTTGGTTTGAAGCATCTACAAAGAGAAAGCATGATAGAGGTATTGGGACTGACACAAAGTGGGGTGACAAGATTTGTTGACAGAAATGCACCTCCAGAAAAGGTAGAGAATGTGCAAAAAGCACTTTCTCAGAACCCTATGCTTATGTCAGTCTGTGGGATTACATTTTACTGTATGATCATCTGTAGCATCCTCTGCCAAGACAGCACCTTGGCAGATTCAGCTGCAAACACCTACACGCGGTTGGCTGCTTATATAATAGTCAACTTTGCAACGAGGGAGCTCAATGATACAGCCATCTTAAAGCTCAAGGAATACTTTCCCACGTTATCGCTACTTGCATACAATGGTATCATTGGAAATGAAGAGGGTCTCTCAAAATTAGTTTTTACAGTAGAAGATTTAATTGAGGCTAATGTCAGTGAGAAAGTGCTAAAAAGAGCTCAGGAAGCTGGTATTCTTCATAGTTCGGATGGCGAGGACAGTAGCTCCATGGTCGTTGAGTTCATCCATCTATCAATACAAGAGTTGTTTGCAGTTTGTTACTGCTTGATGGGGAAATCTTTTGAGAAAGAAGAACTTCTTCAAGTGATGGACAGACTGACTTCAGACGGAAGATTTAACATGCTACTTTTGTACATGTATGGCTTAAAATGTGACAATGAGTTTGAACAGATTCAACTCTTGAAGAAAATTATGAGTGATAAAGGTAAAAGCAAAACATCAATTCCTATTGACAAGAGACTGAATGCAAATATCAAAGACATAGCTAGGAGAGGGAAACAGGAGAGTGATCAAAGTTTGATGTTGCAGGCAATTGTTCTGGCATACGAAAGCCAATCCACTCATTTTGCAAGTTCTGTTGCTGCAGAAATTATTTCAGAGGACGGAGTTGTTCATTTTGCGAATGGGCGACTCACAGCGTTTGATATGACTGCGCTAATATTTGTTTGTGAAACAGCAGATGAAGTACAAAACATTCATCTTCCATGTACAAGCTTGGATGACATATCCATTCAAAAATTGTGTCAGTATGTCAAGGAATATGACACAATTACAGAACTGAACCTGAGTGGGAATCAGTTAGAAAAGGAAGGGCTTGCAGAGTTGGGCGGTCTGCTTGAGAAAACTCACACTTTGAAAAAACTCACTCTGGACTCAAATGCTATAACTGATGAAAAGCTTGAGTGTTTGACCAAAGGGCTCACTGCCAATGAAAATGTAATAGCACTTTCTCTGAAGAAAAACCAATTAACTGATGCAGGTGCCAACCTACTGGCTGAATGCCTAGTCAGTAATACAGACTTTGAGTCAATCTCCCTCGATGACAACAGTTTGACGAGTGAAGGACTGACATCACTGATGTCTTGCCTCACAAACAAACAAAAGCTTTCTTTGCTTTCTTTAAAAGGAGTAAACATATCTCCCGGTGGTATCAAAGTCATCACCTGCTGTATCACAGAGAAAGAAAACATGAAGGCAATCTGTCTGGATCAATGTAATATCACAGATGAAGACATGGTATCACTTTCAGGTAGCCTAAGAAATCTGCCATCCCTGGAGAAAGTCTCCTTTGAAGGTAACCAAATAGGCGATGATGGAATGAAGGCATTGTCAGAAGGCCTTGCTTCTAGTGATAACCTAGAAACAGTATGTCTAGGTTCTAATGTTATAACTGATGTGGGATTGAAAGAGCTGTCAAAGAACCTGAAAAACAAGCAACATATTGCAAAAGTGGTGGTAAATGATAATCAAATCGGTACAGAGAGTGCAAGATTGCTCATCAAAGCATGCCAACGAAAGCATCAGACAACCATAGATCTTTCAGGCAACCAAATTGATGAGAGGATCCAAGTACCATTTGGAACTGACCTCATTTTGCATGACAATACACAAGACCTTGAAAGGGTCCAGCATCTGGTCCTCTGTATAGAGAGGAACAGGAAAATGAAGACTCTTGATGTGAGCCACATAAAACTGAACAATGAAGGATTGATTGTCCTTGCAAAGAAACTGAACCACTGTTCAAAACTGGAAGTGTTCAAAGCAAGGAACAACTTTCTAACAGATGAAAGCCTCCCTGCATTGGTTGATCTTGTCAGGTCATGCAAAAACCTTGCTGTAGTTGATGTCTCAGGTAACAAAATCTCCAAAGAAATGGTTGAAGCCCTGGCAGATTCTGATCAGTTAAGAAATGAAATGCTGAAACCTATATCTGGTGATATCAAGCTGACAAATATGAGTGACAACACAATTGTGTCTCATCTTTACACGTTGGAATTCTCTCAGAGGTTGGAAGAGCTGCACATATCACCTTTGTCAGTTGAGGCTACCATCAAACATTCAGAAGAGGCAAAAGGGAGTATCCAACAGGAAGATGGTTCACATGCCAGCTCTGGATATGAGAGTGAAATGCCATATGACACAAGGCTTGGACAAGTTCTAAGTGAAAAGACACTCACAGTGGATTCATCAAACTTTGGTCACAAAGGATTGGCTGCCATTGCAAAATCTGTTAAGCCGTACAGGTCTGAATCTATCGTATTCAATAACTGCACAATTCAAGATGAGGGTACTATTCTGTCAAGACTTTTGGTTACCAGATTTTCTTTGAAGAATTGCCAATTAGACAAAGGTGTTGTTGCCCATACCATTAACTGTCTGGACACCCGAAGACTCACTGGCTTGGAAATTACAAACTGTAGCATAGAATACAAGCGATTTACAAATTTGGTTTCAGAATTATCCCAATTTGTATCGCTGCAGGTCCTCAGTCTCTCTCTGGGTAACATGGACCCCAAAGTTTCAAACATCTTATCCCAGTCAATGAAGGACCTGACTTCACTGGAGAGCATCAACCTAAGCAGTAACCTTTTAGGTGACAGAGGTATCTTAAACCTAAGCGAGTCTCTTCCCTGCCTGAAGCGCTTGCAAAAACTTGAACTGAGAGATAACCATATCAGCAGCAAGGGTTCTGCAGCTCTCACTGATGCACTCAAAGAAACAAAGTCTCTTGAAGTCTTTGACCTTTCTGGAAATATCATAGGAAGTGGGGGAGCAAAACATGTTGGTGAAGCCTTGCATCTTTGGCCATTTCTAACCCACTTATCCCTTGGTAGCTGCAGTCTGAGAAAAGCTGGCATAGAGCACATATGTGAAGGTTTGAAAAGCTCAACAAGGATGCAGGTCCTGGATTTCAGTGACAACAACTTGGGTCCAGAAGGTTGCCAATGTCTTGGTCAAGTGCTTGGAAAATTCAAGTCTCTTGAAACACTTGATCTTTCAGACAATCAGATAGGAGCAATAGGAGCAAAGCTGCTGAGTCCATCCTTAGCTGCTCTGGCAGACCTGAGATACTTCAATTGTGGGAAGAACCACATTGGAAGTCAAGGTGCAAAGTTCATGTCAGAGGCACTACACAAGATGACAAAACTGACAGTCCTTGATCTAAGAGAAAATGACCTTCATACTGAGGGTGCCAAGTATGTAGGGAAGGCTTTGGCTAGTCTTGAAAAACTAGTTTCTCTCCAGATTGATGGGAATAGACTAGGTGCTGAAGGCATGTACAACATTTCCATTCATCTCAGAGAGGTCCAAGGAATTGAGAATCTGAATCTTAGTAAAAATCAGATTGGAAGTGAAGGAGCCAAGTATCTCTCAGCTACACTGTCAAAGCTAGGCTCCCTGAAAAACCTGCAGATATGGCACAATAACCTTGGAAGGGAAGGAGCCAGACACATAAGCAAGGCACTAGAACACCTTACCTGTTTGGAATGCCTTGAGTTAGGAAGAAACAACTTGGGAAGTGAAGGGATGAAATACATCTCTTATGGTCTGGGCTATACCAAAGGCCTTTTGAACCTTAATGTGGCTCAAAACAATATCGGACCAAAGGGAGCAAAATCTCTTGCCAGATGCCTAAAGGAGCTGAAACTTCTGAACGTTTTGCAACTTTGGGAAAACAACCTGCACAATGAAGGTGGTGTGCATATAGCAGGGTCTCTGAAGTATTTGAATGCTCTTGAGAATCTGTCAATTGGAGGCAACCACCTTGGCACAGAGGCAGCCAGGCATATCGGCGAGAGCTTGTGTCATCTATCCAAGTTGACCCATTTGAACATGGGCAAGAACTGCATTGGTCCAAATGGGGCAAGAGACCTGGCTGCTTCTCTTGTCCAGTTAAACTGTGTTAGGTCACTTGAGCTGAGAGATAACTGCCTTGGACCTCAAGGTGCCACACATTTGGCAGAGGTACTTGGCTCATCACTGGTCTACCTAGGACTGGCCTCTAACTCAATAGGTCAGGAGGCAGCTGAGAACATTGCACCTGACTTATCAAGATGCAAATGGCTCACTACATTGAATCTTTCACAAAATAATCTCGGTCATGTAGGTGCTGAAGTTCTGTCTCGATCGCTTTCTCAAAACCAGTTTATCACTGACTTGGACCTGTCAGATAATTTGTTGGAGGATGAGGGAATAGAGTATATAAGTCATGTACTGAAGTCCTACAAGTTTCTCAAGAGACTTTCACTTGCCATGAACAATATCACATCAAATGGAATGAAAACACTTAGCAAGGATATCAGTTGGACAGTGACATCACTGGATCTTGGAAAGAATGCTCTGGGCTGTCAAGGTTCATATTACCTAGCCAAGTCCCTAGACAAGATGTGTCACTTGACATGTCTTGATATCAGAGAAAATGGCCTTGGAGTTCTGGGGGCAAAGTGTGTAGCAGAGGCCCTCAAATACCTGCCTTCCTTGAGGATACTTGAGGTTGGCCGTAATGGTCTCGGTAGTGAAGGCGTGAGGTACATCAGTGAAAACCTAAAGTATGTACCATGTTTGACCTCCCTCATCATACGACACAATGACTTTGGAGATGACACTGCAAAACATCTCTCATTAAGTATAAAAGAGCTTGTCAACTTGCAAACACTTAACATCTCATCCAACAGCATTGGACCTGATGGTGCAAAACATATTGCAAATGCTTTGGTTTGTCTGACATCTCTGGAAACACTTTGGATAGGCGAGAATCAAATTGGTACAGAAGGTCTGTATGCATTGTTTGACAGTCTCAAATGTCTGGGAAAGTTGAAAGTACTTGGCATAAGTAAAACAGGCATGGGAAGCATTACAGCTCAAGCATTTTGCAAGAGATTAAATGACTTGCATTTTCTTGAGAAACTGTTCATTGGTGGGAATGAGTTTCACGGTGATGGAACAAAGCACGTATCAGCCTCAATCAAATCGCTGACTTGCCTTGAGACTCTGGCTATGAGTTTGAACTCTCTGGGAATTCAGGGGGCACAATACCTGGGCCATGGAATGAGAGGACTGCCTGTCATCACAGACATCAACATCAGCTCCAATGGTATAGGTCCAGGAGGGCTACAATACATCACTGAGGCCTTGAATGTTCTTGGTTCTCTGAAGGTGCTTCGCCTTGGTAACAATGACCTAGAGGAGGATGGGGCCCAACAACTGTCCACTGTTCTGCCAAAGCTACCTAACCTGGAAGTGCTTGCAATCAGCGGAAATAATTTTGGACCGCGAGGTTGTATCTTCATCAGTGAGGGCATTAGGTCCACAAAGAACCTGACATTCCTGAACATTTGCAAGAATAGTATTGGTGATGGTGGTGCCAATTGTTTGGGTGAGGCTCTGATGACAGTCAACAGCCTGCAAACCCTGATAATATCTATAAACAGCATCAGTGATGTTGGGGCAGAGACCATAACCAATAGCCTGCTGCATATGGAGTCTCTGAGAGGCATGGACATCAGGAAAAACAGAATCAGCCAAATGGGATGGGATTACATGAAAATGAGACTTGGTAGTGACTTGCTGCATGTAACTTACTCATAGGGTGATAGAAAGGGTCCAAGTTCTTCAGGTGTATATATATATATATATATATATATATATATATATATATATATATATATATATATAGTAAGTATGTAGTAATTGTTCATATTATATTTATAGAAAGTCAAGTCAAAATTAGATAATCATGGCATGGTTAACCATACCTGGCTTTACTAGTAAGAGATCGGGTCTTACCCTATGGCTAGGTAGGGATTCTTAACTTGGCCTGAACAATGGTAGACTTTCAGTATCGGATTTAGGGGAGGCCGCAGGGATCACAGCCCCCTTCCATAGGTATTAGGACAAATATTGACTTTTTTAATGTAACATTCTCGGACCTGGAGGGTTTGGACAAGAATACTACAATAGGGCGCCCTTCCTTTTGTCAATCTCTGAATCTGTCCCTGAATATGGTACCTCTTGCAGATACGACAGCCTAGTTGAGCTGGGTTCGTCGGTGTAGCCAAGCCTTTATACATTGATGGAGAAAGAAAGACCCTACCACACAATGCAGTGTTTGTTTCTGCGATCTTTTTTTTCGCTGACAGGAAGTGGCAATATATATCATTTTCAGGACATTGCAGGACATTATTCCAGCAATTGAGTATAATCTGGAATATTGACTTTGTATGGGCCTTCCATGGCCCTGACCAGTCCTGTATGGATGCCCATTTAGCTAACGAACAATCTAACATTCCTCATTGACCTTATACTCCGGTTACAGGATTTGATTAGAAACATTTAGCTACACTGACTTTATTTTGACTTTAGATTCAGTCCTTGTAACTCAGGATATCTTAAGAAAATGAAAATTCCATTGGTTACCCTGCCAAGAGCATCCACTGGCTTACCCCAATTAGTGAATGTTGAACATAAGGGGTAGAAAATAATTAAGTCTTTGTGGAAAGTGTAGCTGTATGCACCTTGCTTATATTGATTTGCATGGCATTTGATCAAGGGACCACTTTTCTATAATCCGCTTTGATAATTATGTATAAGAAATTGAAATACCTCATGCAAATAGATTAACTTTTAAGTTGTTACAAAAGTGGCACCATTAGTCGGAGACCAGTATTTAAGATGATCTGGGAAATTGTTTAGTATTGTGTTTGCTATATAATTTGTGCTGTACATAGAATGTTTAACAGACTAAAACCCATGAATGTTCAATGTATTGCTCATCAATTGTCTATTATGTAATATAACATTATTTATGTACTTAATTACCACAATTGATGATGTGACACAAAAGCAAATATTTTATATATATCTGCTATTCTTATAAGTGTGATGTCGCAGTAGCCATTTGCATACTTTAAAGGTGGTTGCCTTAGCAATAAGTTTGTACAGTCTTAGCAGAAATGTGTAATTGTGAATTCAGACTGCCCTAAGAGGTTAGGCGTATGTTGCATTAATGTATATAGAATTCATTGATACTGTGCTTAGTCAATTCCATTTATGGTCACAATGTATAAATGGGACCACTTGGAAAAACCCAATTGTTACTGCATTTGGTTGATACAACAGTTGTTTACAGTATAGTTATAAGTACTGGTTAACCAGTTCATTGTTTAAGTAGGCCTAATGTACAGTGACTGACTAACATAATTATATAATTATAGTGTCACTCATCTACAAGGGGGGGGGGGATATATCTACACTCCCACCTATACCAATATTGAACTATCTGCTGCTGGGTGGATTTAATCAATCAAAATAAAAATGATGCGTGAGGAGGTTAAACATACACCCCTAAGTTGCATTCTCAATAATCCCTTGTGATACCAGCAATGTTGATTAACACTGCACTTTATCTGTCAAAGAGTATGTTAGCATTGTCTAGTCTTGATAACTGATCAAACTACATACAAATAAAAGTGTCAAGTCAGCATTTTATTTCTACTCAAAGTGTACATAGAAAATTGCTGCCATAATTGTGACACCTCAGCAAGAAAATCAGTACAGATAGACTTAAACATATCAGCTTATCCAAATGTCTAATGATAATTTGCAAATAGTAAATTAGGTAATTTTGTATAGTTATTATGTGACTAATTGTTATACAAATAGGGAGTAATGTGACATTAAATCACCACTGTTTACATGACTGTATAAACAATGTTGAGTGTTATAAAGCTGTTTATAATGATGTTGGCCGACTTAAAAAACATCAAATATTACCGTCATAATGTTATCTGCCTTAAACAATATCACATATATCTGCTATAATATTGTCAGACTTGTACAATTTCAAATATGTCTGCCATAATGTTGACTAGCTTGTACAGCGTCCATGTTATTTTTGTTATATAGTGTTTACTCAGTTACAGCTGATTCAATGTTAACTCTCCCAGGACGTTTGAACGCTGGCTAACTGATTCGTAGGTTGATAAGCAGGCTGATGTTATCGATCGACATGTCTGGTGATAAAATAAATCTATATAAAGAATCTTTAAATTTGTTGAGTTTGTCTTGATTATGTACCCCATTTTACAGTCTGTAGTTATAATTGCACTATCATCATTTCTGCTCTTTTCTCTTGATTGCTATTTTTGCTAACACTTTTTCTTTTAAACCTTTAACGAATTTCATCCATAGATTTCAGAAATATAACTCATAGAAGAATAAACGTACATACCTGTCAGTTTGATGCTGTGAATTCTCCCTACCACGCATAGTCAGTTTCTTGACTTTTACCTGCAGCCTAGAACATGATGCATGCTGGGTTATCTGTCGACAAAACTCAAGGCTTTAGTATGTAAATTTTCATGTGTTCATGTAATTATTTTTAGATTAAAATTGTGACAAACCGGCTATTATTATTTCATTATTTAGCGACTAAAATTAATATCCATATGCATTTAAATTTCCCGGATTGTTTGAAAATTCATTTATTTTACACAGATATACAACAAAATTTAATATTTATTTATTTCCCATAGGTTTTCCAGTGATTTTGTCCACGAAATCAGTGTAAATTAGCCTACAGGTCCTCAAAATACTGTAAATCAGCTATCCATGTTAGGGAGAATTAAGGACAGATAAACATTATCTTTACAATATTGATATCCGAGAAAAATATCAAACATAGATTTTTGGTATAATCATCTTCTTTACCTTCATGTCTACATTAATTTTTTTAAAGTGACAACTAGCGACTAAAGAGATGATATCCTTTGAACTGGTTGATATGATAGCAGAACCATAAAGATCATATTATCCACAAACAGCTGCTATCCCACAAATGGACCCTATCCCTCAAATAGTATATTTAGGGATCAAGAACTATTTAAAGATACACTAAATCAGTCATTATTGGTTGGAATAGATCGATAGAGGTGAAGATCGGTCAACATTAGTCAGCATGGTTAAGTATGAACAAAAGGATTTAAGATGAGTTCAAAGTAAAGGTAGTCAAAAATAATATTTCTTAAAATTAAGTTGCCAAAAATTACATTACCAAATATTCTTCACCACAAAGATATCACCCCACCTCATGTTAACTGCTACATAACCAAAAATGACATTGCCTAAAGGTTGTCACAAAAAATCATAGTGACTGAATTATGTCTCCAAAATGATATTGGATAATAATTTTTATGTAGACGTTTTGAATTTTGATGATTGATAAATATTTGTACCATCAATCTGATGCAGATGCTATCCCTCTAATATTTGTAACTTAGCTTCTTTCTGTATCTTAAGGCCCGTACCCACTAGACGATCCAGCGATGGCGGCGGAGTCGCAGAGCGATCTGAGCTCCCATCGCCCAGTGACGGTCCATCGTCAGTTGCCCTGAAAACACACCATACCAACAGGAGTTGCCCGGCGATCTTCAGTCGCCCGGCAATTTCACCGCCGATTCTCCCAGTCAGCCATCGCCAGTCGCCGCAAAAGTCGCTTAGTTGGTATGGGGCTTTAGTGTCTTGTAATGATGCTATTCAAGAGACAGCTACTAAATCACAAATATTTTGAGAACGAAAAGCTTCTACATCCTCCAAACGGCAACCGTGAAGTGGGGGGTAGTCCACTTTCCAACACAGCGCTCTGCCTAGTAGGGCACACCTGATTGGTCATTGGGAATCATCAATATTCATGAGTGGGGCTCTGAATTCTGTGGGGGGTCCGAAGTGGTATCCGTCAGGCGTGGTGATATTTTCTTAAAATGGGGGTGTAGGGTGGTTTGTTACATGATCACCTGAGCGGTGTAATTTCCAAAACCAAAGGGGAAATAAGGAGGTGGCAGGGGCCACACTGTCCTTAGTGTATTTAAGGGACTGATCTCGGTGCGAAGCGGTGCACTGTTATATTGGGATTTGGTTAAACAAATAATCGATGGTTCAGCGGCGGCAAGGGCCACTCTGCATGAACGTGATAAATTTGTGCGTGATGGTTTTGGGGCTCGGGGTGAATTCAGATTTAAAGGTTTTTTTTGGGGGGGGTTATTAACGATTGGGTATATGTGGGTAATTTTCACCATGTGTGAATCTTAAGGCGTAAGTGCTACACGGTCCTTATAGCACCTCGAGATAAATGTTCTGCTGCCCTCTTACTGTCCTACACGGTACAAGTAAGAGCTGGGGTCCCCCTAAGCGGGCTGACCGACAAACCGGTGAAGATTAATTTTGGGTATGGAGACCAATGCATCCACCCAAAGTCCGTCTTACGCAGTTCGGGCTTTTTGGGAATGGGCGATGTCAGGTGGCTGTCACGGTTTCGGTAAAAACCTCATCAGGCCGTATATGTTTGGATTTCATGGTGTCCACACATGATCTTTTTGGTAATAGGAGTGACTGGCAAGATTGGCTGGAGTAGGCCGAAGAATCCATGTCCGAATTACAAAGAGTCCAATGGGTTGTACTAGGCAGTGCGTCGTTTCCATCCTCTTAGTGGTTAGATATCTATCGACTTAGTTGGTCCATCGGTATTTGGCTGACGGATTAGGTCAAGAATGAGACGTATGATGTGGAAGGACCAATGTGATAGACTGGCATGGTTTAGTAGCCATTGTCGATGGAATTGAGGCCCATTGGTATCTGGCTACGTAGGCGATGGATCCAGTCGAACTCGGCATTTAGCTTATGAGAGAGGGCCATCGGTTTGTCAGGGGTGATCTTACAGAATTGTAAGACCCAAATCTCTAGATCATCCAGACGGTTGTGGCCTATTGAGTTGAAATGTTTAGAGACTTCCGTTTTGGTCGGGTCATTCATGATGTAGTGGAAATGGGCCTGGAAGCGTTTTTTGACGCTGTTCTTGGTTTGACCCACATATTGTTTACCACATGTCTTGCAACTTATGGCATTGATCAGGTTGTTGCAAATCACAAATATTTGTATCAGATTGCAGATGCAGATTAACTTCGAGGGGAGAACATGTCACACTCTCATGACTACCACACCAGTGTGGCGTCAGCTGGTGTTCCATTACTAAACTAAAGAGAACATGGTTTGTTCCGTAACATTGTATGTTTGATGGATAAGCAATTTGAATTTTCTTTGATGTCCAATTTCCATTCAATTTATTACCCTCTCCTATGACGAGCGGTAGGTAGAAGGATTTAACGTACGGCCATCCTGTACGTACCGCTACTCGCTTTGGCACAATCCAAAAAAGTTGAATTCGATGCCAAATCTGTAATATTGGATGAAAAATTGTTAAATTTAAACTGGGATGACCTGGGATATTACAGAAAATTATCAGATGATTGAAAAAGGAATTTTATTTTTGAGGGCATATGAATACGGGTTCCACTCTGCAAAGCTCGTCGCACTACACACGACGTTGCGCTACAAGAGGGGAATGAGTCCTTTGTTTTTGTTGATAATCGTGTGGTTATTGCCTTTGCTTGGGTAATAATATATATAAGACCCTTAGCGGATATCCTTAGGTGTTTGGACGACCTCCAGACACCCTCGGACATCTCCCATGGGTCTTCTTATATTAGTATGTGCGACTTTTTTCAAATAAGGTTTGCAATTATCTATTGAGGTATATACCAATCTGACCAGGTTTCAGGCCCATACTAATTGCTCAGGACTGTACTGTACTAACCAGATCTTCAAGACAGTACCAGTTTTTCAGAACCATACTAGAACTGCACCACTGAATGAATTTCAGACATCAAAATGTGGTATACTACTTTTATGGAAAACCTTCTTAATCTATAAGTTGATATCGATTTTGATATAACCTTATAAGGGCATAAAAAAGTTTATGTAATCACCTCTGAATTTAGCAAATTATTGATTCAAAATAGATATATATACGTGACGTTAAACCACATAGAGAAGCTTAAGATAACTGAAGTTATCATCATTTGCTTATCCATCATTAGCAATATTCATAATTAAGCGTCTGAATCAGTGTTATTGTAATACCAAACTGGATTAGATTTTCCATCCGAAAACAAAGCAATTGCACGCCTAATGTATTCATGTTCTAGTTGCACTGAAAGTAGCTTGTTGCACACAGCATGGCTCGAGTCTGATGGCGGTGAGAGCTGCTGTGTATACACAGTGTTACATGCCTGTAATTGATACCTGGTTGTATTGGCGTGAGTGGGACAGGGGATTAACACGTATACGGAGATATTACAGAAGGAGTAAGAGGTGTTCGACTAACTGACTGAGTAAAAACAGAGAAACAAGCATTATGCTATTTGAGGAACGTTCCTCTCACTCACAATTCGATTATATGTGTGAGGTCCCAATGAGCTGATAAGAAAGCAAAGTAAACTTATATTCATAACCATTAATTTTAGTTTCGTATCTCATAGCTACTTATGACAAATCATTTCTAATGTATGTTCTCTTGAATGACGAAAAAATCAAATGTGAAATTAGATAATTCTGTGGTCGAAATTCGTTTATTGCTCCGGCCATTTCTGTCAATCATTTTTTCACATTTTCATTCTGAAAAGTGCGATGAGCTAGTATTGAAAGAAAAAACCCTAGAAGGTCATTTGCCCATCCTTTTTTTTAATTTGTTTATTTCAACTGGAAAAGGATTAGCATAAATACTAGTTTACATCTAACTCCAGCAACGCAGGCTGATTATGATTATTCCAGGAGTTTGGTATAATTTAACATCAACTTCGTCCCAACAGTTCATTGGGTTCCTTTCCGATATTTCCGATTTTACACACACTTCAAAGGAAAATGATCTATCTGCCTAGACATGTACATTTCTTACCTCGCACACTTAAAGATACATATTGCATAAGCTACAGATGTCCTTCAATCATTATGCCAATCAGAATGTTACCACAATTTAGCAGTACAATAAAACTGGATGGTGGTGATGTTATATACGTGCACAATTGTTCATGAACATCGGTCAATTTTACATTACGTCTTTATAAGTAGACACGATCTAAGCTGGTGCTTCTCTGCATGTCTAATTCTTAATTCCACCGTATTCACCTCAATCTCTGTCCATGGTGTTAATAAGTCATCACTACAAGATTAAGATACATAATCATAATGGTTGCCCATATACCAGTCCACTTAAATATCATAGCTATATAATTATCATTAAAATCAATAATTATTACCTCTTGTATATTCGAAGCCTAGGAATCTTAAAGCTGTCTAGGACCGGAATAAACTTTACGTTAAAATAAAATATGAAAGTCATGTGTTGCCAAACAAACTTATTACAGCATGAGTTTTACTGAGCCGACCTGACGAACAGATCCCCTAAACCGTCCGGAAGAAAAAGACATCTGTGTGCCAAGTATAACTGTACGGACCTCGTAAGGCGGACCTCGGGCGGTCCTACCAGCCTACACCTTGTACGTGTGTCCGCCACGGGACTCAAGGTCTCATTCAGTCCCTGCCAATAATAATTGGGAGAAAAAAACAAAATAATATGTTGGAGAAAGATTTCCAGACTCTCCCTATCCGGCCGACGGTGTATCCGTTCGGCAGGACCGTCATAAGCCTCAGGATGAGGGGGAAATCGGCCTCGTCGGATTTCTCTAGTCAATCCTGGGACAGGTAGGAGTCATACATTTTTATTAGTTTTACATGTCCCTTCTTATATGGCATCTCTATCGTTAAAATACAAATAGAAAACTCTTCTAGCTACATTGCTTGTGCTTTTTGTGAAGCAATAACGTGTGAAACACTTTTCCAATGATCGTTTATCCTGGAAAACAATTAAAGAGCGTTTTTACTCTAGGAAACAAATGAAATTATCTTTCAACCAATCAATAATTAACATATTGAGCCGCCTTCACAGACATGTTGTTATGACCCTCACCTTAGATTTATCATAATAATCTATATAACATTTTATCATAATTATTATATCATGTTATATCACCTATTGTAAACACTCGAATCTACTGTGTGTTTCTTTCTATCATAGTTGTATTGCACATTTGCAAGTTTTCTTCTGCATATCATGCAGTGATTGATATTAGTCCAGCATGATTTTCTTTTAATATGAACGTTTGTTCCTGAATTGATTAAAACCTTTTACACGATCCTCAGCCAGTCAATATACGTCTCGGAGAATGTGCTCTATGTAATCTGCTCCAGTTGAAGGTGTGAAACAAATCTTCTTAATCTTACCTCCAGAGAACTTGATCGAGCTATAACCTACATCATAAAAGCGGATAACTACAATCGCTGCATGCATCTAAGAGAAACCTTTTTTCTTCTCATACACAGAGCAATAGTCCATTCATAATGTTTAAGTTTCTTCTGAATTATCAATTGATTAATAAATTACCTCCTCTGGAAACATAAAACTGCCCATAAGTGCACCAGGTGCCTTTTCAAATCCTAGATCCGCAACTTGTGTGCTGAAAGAAAAACGCGGAAGCCATAATTATACTGTGTAATAGGTTTCAAAGGAAAAAGGCCAAGAGAATCAATAGACACGGCTGCTTATTGTTTACAACTATAAAGCTGTCCTTTATTAACACAATTTTTACAATCGAACACAATACGACTAAAGACGTAGCTGCTTGCTGCGAGAGATCTGTTGGGTCATTCATGTTGAGCTGTTGAAGATGTACAACCAGACAGTCGGGTCTCCTGGCGCCATCAGGACCTACGACAGTTGAGTTGAGTTCTTGAAATTGGTCAGTGGAACCAGGGCTTTAGTGTGTAGGCCAATAACCTATCCGTCTCCAGATGTTTGGTAGAAGGTCAAAAGATGGGAAACTTTGGTACTTAATATTTTTATATACACTCAATCACAATACTATAGTTCCAGGGTATGGTTACTGTAGACCTAGGGTATGGAAAAGGTATGCAAAATAGTATAGGGCTCAGAGGATACCTAGGGTACAGAGTATAGGTGGTATAGAAAACCCAGGGTATAGAAGTGGTATATGGGGTATAGAATACCCAGGGCACACCGGAGGTATAAGCGGTAGTATACCCAGGGTATGGATGGGTTTTTTACAAGGGTAGTATACCCAGGATATGGGGGGGGGGGGGGGTTAGGGAGGGTAGTGTACCCAGGGTATTGAGGGGGTAGTGTACCCAGGGTATGGAGTTTCAGGATGTAGCAGGGTGCAGACCCGGGTGCCTGGCTTGAGCTACTGTACCCTGGGTCTCCACAGACCATACCCTGGGTCTAAAGTTATAATTTATCTAGACCCAGGGTCTTTGCTGACAATACCCTGGGTCTATTTTAAAATATTGAGCCCTATTCCCTTGTCCTTGTCTGGGTAACCTTATGCAGACAAATTGGTAACCCCTCCATACCCAGGGTACACGACCTCCCTAAAACCCCCGCCATACCCTGGGAATACTATATACCCTCTAATGCACCTCCATACCCTGGGTACACTTTACCCTCCATATACCTCCTCCATACCCTGGGTACACTATCCCTCCATACCCTGGATACACTACCTCTCCATACCCAGGGTACACGACCTCTCCATACCCTGGATACACTACCTCTCCATACCCTGGATACACTACCTCTCCATACCCTGGGTACACTACCCCCCTAATCAAACCCTCCCCCTCCCCTTCCCCAAAGGTTTTGTCACTTAGCATCTCTTTGTGGCTTAGCATATGCAGTGGATGCTAAGTGACAATTGTTTTGTCACTTAGCAGCAATTTTGTCACTTAGCAGCTTGTGCAGCTGCTATCCTACAAAAAGATGCTAAGTGACAAAATTTTGTTGGATAGCATCTGTATGTAGGATAGCGTCTTAACAACAGGGGCTTTAGTGTGTAGGCCAATAACCTATCCGTCTCCAGGGGGGCGGACCAAAAAACATCCACGATTTCTCGTGGCAGTGATTTCAGCCCCACGAGAAGTATCTCAGGGCCACGAGAAGAAATATCAGCCCAGAAAATATCCATGAGAACTTTTGGACATGAAAATTTCTTACTAAAACAGTTACCATAATATATTTATTTACATAAAATACTTCTTAAAGTCTTTTAGAATGACATTGGAGCACTTAATTGTTGAAAAAAATTATTTCTGAGCCACGAGAATTTAAATACTCACGAGAGCAAAGTTTGTGATCGTGGGTATTTTAACTTCTCGTGGCACAGAATTCTCGTGGATGTTTTTTGGTCCGCCCCTGCAGCTGTTTGGTAGTAGGTATAAAAGATGGGAAACTTTGATATTGCCAGTTTTATATTTAGTTTTGAATGGTTTATTTAGCATTTCCACGTGCACACATCACCACCCAAACTATGACAATATAACAGTGATGACAGTTGATGACAATAATTACAATAGTGGTAACAGATATGAGTAACAATAATGACGTTGATGAGCAAGGTTTCTAAACATGCATAACCCTATCACATCCAGGGCGTACCAATGCGCATTAAAAAAGGGGAGGTCTAAACGCCGGCAATGTGTAATGGCCATAAGTGTCACGTCAGTTATCGGTTCTTAGTAGAGGTCATAATTGTCCATTTTTTTATTACAAATATTACAAAATAAAATGCACATCGTCACACCAAGCTGAACCAGCCATGGCCGAGTGGAGTAGAGCCTTAATTAAGGGTGTATGGGTGGTTCATATCGTGGTTTTAATGGTCTCAAGTGCCACCTTAAGGGACTGTCTGAGAGCATTACCTGCTGACCTTTGACCTCCATAGACTGTTTCTTGTTTTATACCTATCGGGCCTGAACTACCGGGCAGGCTGGAGAGGGCGTAACGTAAAGCATGGGTCTCCCATATCTCTGGGCTCACTTACAAGGAACGCTATGCTACAGGTTTCTACTGACTAAAAGATGACTCTAAATAGAGATTTTCCCCACTACAACATAGGGCTAACATCCTGAAGTTTAACCAAATTTGGCAATAAATATATGCTTGAAATTAAGAAAGTGCTGCCTGTATATCATATATTTATGTGGTAACAGGTAAGGGTATTCAAGTCAATGTTCAATGTATTAAAACATACTTATGTAAACTGATAAATTGAGACGTCAAAGTATGGCGCAGAACAAGTATGGTGCAGAACGCCTATCCCACAAACGGATGCTATCAACAAATATTCATTATTTGTGGGATAGCATCCACATCAACATATTATTTCACAAACTGATGCTATCTTTCAAACTGGTTTGTGTGATAGCAGCCTCATGAAGACGCTATCCCGCACCAGACAGCTATCCCACAAATGTACCCTATCCCTCAAATTGCTTACTTAGGCATCAAGAGCAATTGACAATAGGCCATGTCTGTCAATATTGGTGGGAATAGGTCAAGAGTGGTGAAAATGGGTCAATATATTGGTGAGCATAGTTAAGTATAAACAAAATGAAAAAGGTCGATTTTGCTGCTGATTTTTAAAATCAGCAGTTAGAATAAAGGTCAAGGTCCAACCTGTTATACATCTCTTGAAAAGTATTATGTTCTCTTTCAAATGATTATAAGATGTAAGGTCTCATGCCATATTCTCAGAGAATTGCAAACTAATACAAAACTGATTGCATCAGAATAGGTATATGGAATACAATCTTAAGATATGTACTTTCTACCTTTAGAAAACTGAAAGAGAAAATGTCCTAGATCGTTGTTACATTTCATTACCTATCCAACATTATGATCTTAGTATGACGTCACGAGTAGCCCAACCTGCATGAAGAATAGATGGTATAGGCAGCTGTAGGGCAGTTACCGTGATCGCACTAAACCCCGGATGGCTTTCATTGTATGGTGCTGAGAAAATTCAATACTAATATTTCAGAGGACAATTCTCTTTATTGGCATGCAACATGAATTGAAATTAACTTCTTGATAGAAATAACTATACATTTGTTCTAAAATAGTAAAATATTATAATAAGAAGAACCCCGGGGGGGATCTGAGGGTGGCTGTACGATCCATAGGGGAATGGTACAAACCGAGGGCGAAGCCCGAGGTTTGTACGATCCCCATGGGTCATACAGCCACCCGAGGACGACCCCAAAGGTTCTCCTTTATTCCAAAGGTTCTCCTTTATCTTATCACCCGAACAATCCTCAAATTATTTAGAAAATACTGAGAATGTGCAGCGGTGCATATGGCCTGTCAATACGCCCTATTAATGTGACGTCCTTGAGCTTGATATAAACAGAACCATTACATATCACTCGGTACCCCCCACCACCTATCCTTAAAGGTGGAGGGTGACGTAGGTCTTTTACCTGCACCTTAATACGTGTTCCCACTCTCTGTACCCGCCCCCGGCCAACCCCTTAGACGGGGCCTGGGTACACAGGTAGTGGTAATTACAGGACACAGTCTGTAAGGTGCACCCTGGAACTCTCGGGGGATACACACATACAGGAGGTACCCCCGGGGCATATTTCACTACGTACTGGCCTGGGGCATCAGGTAGGTGGTGAATGATTCAGGTAGTACATCAATGTTTTCTGATTAGGTACATTGAGTGGGAACATTGTTGAGGTAGATTGATACTAAATAGTGGTAGGTTCTGTCCAACGACACCTTGGTCCGCTACGAATAGGAGTACGTTAGGCTTAGGCCCCATTCGCCCTGAACAATTTCTCCTTGCAATCTTCTTGTAATTCGAATTATTTATTTTTATAAATATGTTTGCGTTTTACAAAGGAGGCATCAATATAAGGTTATGCAAGTATTTAGTCAGAATAATAGTTTTCCATGATTGCGATTTTAAGATCGCAACGAAAGATTGTCATGAGCACAGGGGCTTTGGGGAGTTGCATATATATATCGATGTGCTGCATTTAAGGTAGGCATGGGTATATAGATCAAGTGGCGGGCCCAATGGGTCCTGACCCCAGCCTCTCCCCTATGTTTTTTATGGGAACTTAGGTAGGAAGGTAGTATCGGTAGGTTCTACACAGTATAAGATGATGTTACCTAGCGCACCCCGTCTCACACGCGCACATTCAAAGTCCTGAATTCATGAGGCCATGTACGAGTGAGAGAAATACAGCACGAGGCTGATTGCAACGGATTTGTATCTGAAACAACGCTTTGATTACACACTTTGCTATGACTCTTTCCATTTAGTGTCCGAATCTGCTGATATAAGATTAAATATAACTCAGTGCTAGGTGTTAGGTTTGAACATATTTTTAAAGACGTGTCTCTGCTAACCATCTTTGTCAACAAACGCCAAACACTATAAGGCCTTATCGACAACGACAACGACACGTGATCAGAATTTCCTCACAGGTTCTCCTTTTCTGAAATTCCATGTTAGAAATTTAGAAAAGCACAATATTAGATGATGATTTTTCCTGCCTTTCTATCCTGATTTTACCCGTTTTGAACCCAAGACCCGGACTCAAGTAATCGATAAGACTAATCAGGTATCCAGTGACCAGTGTCTACAAACCGGCTTGGACTTGGGGCTTGATTTTCGAAGACATCGATATCACTAGGCCTACTTTTCTGTACAACATATACATGTGGACCAAAGCCTGCCCAGGATAAATAAAATATGAATAATATATCATTTTATTCATATTCATTTACCTTGGGTAAGCTTTGGTCCAAGCCAGTTTCATAGCCTTAGCTTCCTAGCTTTAGTACAGTTATAACCAATTCACCCTACCACGGATAGCCGATTTACAGTATTTTGTGAACCTGCAGGCTAATTTAAACAAATCCACTGGAGAAACTATAGGAAATATAGAAATTTTGTTCTGTATCCATCAGTGATGAAAATATTTTCAAACCAACTTAGAAAATATAAGATATGTATGACACAACATGAAAAATAATGAGTGATAATTTTCCGTCTTGTTTGAATACAGATAATGGCATGATTAATGAAAATTCCTATAGTAAAGCCTTGTGACTTGTCGACATATTACCCAGAATACAGCTTGATCTAGACTAATCTGCAGGTACAAAATAGTAAATTGGCTAACCGTGGTACGGAGAATTTCTTCGTTATTCAACAATTTCATCTCAGAACAATTATCATCCTCATACGATTACTCTGTATCTCAAAAACGTCATAATCATGCTCCTTTTAGTTACACTCTTTTATGAATATTAATTTTGTCGGTGAATACTGAATTCAAATTCGTCCAGAACAGGACAGGAGGGATAGAGAGATTACAATAGAGGCTCTTTATTTGCATTACTCATTTCATTCCCGGGCCTTTGTACCTGAGAGGCTTTATTATGATCCATCAAAGATAGAGAGACCACGACTGTTTATGATTCAAGAGTGGACAGTCACATATAGTGAAATAAAGAGCTCCCTTGGAAACATACCCTTTCAGGCTTCGTATCAATGCTTCTTTCTTATAGCCTCAGCATCTGAATACTTAAAAGATTCCTTTAAGAAATCTTTTCAACACAGGTAAGAGCTTCTATAAATCGGCCTGACAAAGTGCGTAATTTAGGAGCACTAGAGACTACAGTACTGACATAGTTTAATCTTACATACGGAATCATTGATAATGATACACTCACCATAATACTGCCTGATTTCCCCTTATTTTTTTTTATATTTATTTATTTATTTATTTTTTTTTTTTTTTGGGGGGGGGGGAGAGGGGGGGGGGGGGGTCATTTTTATTAGGAATGTAATATCGGAATAGCCATTCTTCCAGTCATCCCCACTCTGATGTTATGAAAATATGGCGATAAGTTCTGCCTCTTTTTGACTGGAGGAGTGAACAAGGTCTGGAGCACTCTGCAACGAGATGACCCTCTGTGACAGGGAAAAATGGTCGCTGAGAATCAATTTTGTTATGTTGGACTCTATATTTTAGGATAATATATACATTGCAATAACTGTTGCATGGAAATTTACCAAGTAGCAGACTGACCAAAAAAGAATGGTTGCAGAATGTGCACTTTTTCCATAAGGCTATATTCCACTAGGCGTTCAGTGGCACTCTAAATAGGAAAGCAAGTTTCCTCTAATTAGGAAACGCAAGTTGCGTTTCACCATACCAACATGGTGGTATCTGGACGTACGTTCTCCATAGAAAACAACATAAATATGCTTGCGTTCCTACATGCATTTCCAAAACGCAAGTAGGAACAAGCAAATTCCATATTCCACCATGCGTTCTTAGTAATCACTTGCATTTTCTTAGTAATCACTTGCATCATTCCATTCTTAGGCCTCTCAATGAACGCAAGTTAAATGCCCACCACAGGTCAACTGACGCATTTCGGAATATGGCATATATATATATATATATATATATATATATATAGGCCTATATATATAGTACTACTCTCTATATATATACATACATACATATATATATATGTATATATGTATATATATATATATATATATATATATATATGTCGCTGCTTGCATTTGCCTGGGTAGAGTGCAGAGATGCTTTTCAGTCCTGAGAACCTCGGTGTGGCAGAGTGGCCTGGAGGGTGAGGTGTTCCCAGGTGGAGGAGGTTAATTACAGGTGTAAGGGCTACAGGTGAGGGGACTAACGGGCAGCAGGGCCCTGGGGGGTCCACCTGGTCAACTCTCACCAGACCAGCAATGGGCACAGCCAGTCACTGGAAGAAGAGGCATTAGGTACTTAATGGACTGCTGGGGTTGTGGGTATGGTGCACCAACTATGTGTATACTGGGTGTAATTATGTATTATAATAACACGTAGTAATACTATCTGCACACTTTATTATTCATTGAAACTTTTTTTTACATTCCCCAACATGCCAACGGCAAATAGAAATTGCACGATTTCTTTGCCATTCTTTGCATAATATATGAAATACAGTTTTAAACATGGTTCTTTACTAGAACAACGTATATTTTCACCCTCACAAACTTTCGGTAGATCTACATGGGTAGGCTTTTTTTTGCGTGATTACCAATACTTACCAAAACAATGTCTTTTTTATGTTTAGGCATAATATCAATGAAAAAGTCTGAATCCGCCCCTGTAACCATACCACCCTCGGATAAGGCCAGTTTCACATTGAGTCAGATGATTGATGAGCGCTACAATTGTCAGCCGTTTAGACATGTCAAGCAGGTATTCATATTTAAATGCTGATATTTCTTGAATCTGCTCATATTCAAAAGGCAGGGCGAGTCCACAACTAGACATGGGGAACCCAATGTCGGGTGGATGGCCAACATGCTATACCAACCCTATTCGATCGGTGACAGCCTCACATCCCGGTCTGCATTATGGTTCCCCCATGGCCAATTAAGCATCTTCACAAAGTATAAGGTCAACTAAGGCTCATGTTGAGCCACATTATCCCCCTCCCCCTCTTTTTGCTCTCTCGAGGTCCGCTCTCCTCCTTTGGAATGACGTCCCAATCAGCTCACCCTTGTGGGCAAGGCATGACTCTGAGAAACCTCAATCACCTTATGCCCTCATGCCCGGTTCGCACCCCTGCACCCAAGCCTGAGGTATGGATAGGCGTCCAACACACACATCCCTCTGTTCTCTCGGTGAGGAACAACCGACAACAGGGTGAACAAATGTGGGGAGCACAGTAGAAAAACCTTTTGCCCATGTCTGAATCTATTTTCCCCTCCCCAAACCACAGAGTATGAATTATCCTAATGGATATTGAGATAACGTGAACTATATTATATGATGGGAGTAGTAGTAGGATAAATGATACGGGTTACAGAGATCAAAGGTACAACTGCAAGACTAATGCATTGATCTGTTGTGCTGTACACACTTTTGGGGATTCCCAACATTTCCAATTATAATTATAAGAAAATACGATTTAAGTAACAGAACAATATCATTATTGTTTTATTGTACCAAAATAGGTATTATATATATTTACTCCATGATGGTTTACAACCACCCCGGCCTAGGGTGGTCTTTGTGGGAATTGAAGGGACATTATGACAATATTCTTCCGTCCTAAAGTTACCATGCTGGTGTGTACTTGAAATAGAAACAGACACTGATTCCCCAAAGATGGGAGAGGACATCATTCTATTCATATCAGCTACCAGTTACCAATGCCAACTAATATAACTTGTCTGGTCTGAGATCCAGGTACCCTAATTTGTCTCAAATGCTGAAAAAGCATTTCTTTTTAAACACAAATATAAGAAATAACGAAAAAGACTGAAACCTATTCAACCAATACATTGGATGTCAATAGAAAACAGGAGCAAACGTCCATGTCAGAGTGAAGTCGGTGCAGGTTACCCTAATTCAGGGGGGCCAACCGGATCAGGGAGTAATCTTTGGTAATACCCAAATCCAGGGTATGATCCCAAATCTCACATCGTGTCTTGGGCCATGCATGAGGTAACTGATCATCACTAGTACACACGTTTAGGTAATATTGGGCCTCATGCTACTCAGCTGGTTGTTGTTTATGCACATACCTATAAGGGTATATCAGGACATATCAGGACATAATATACGCTTGATGGACATAACTTGCTCTTCGAGGAATGTGCGTTGATAGTTCATGTATTAAGAAGGGGATGCGTCAGTAATCTGTGTTTCTTAAAAGTTTTCGCATACTTCATTAGGCCATACTTCCAATAAAATCAATGTTCAGGCGAGGCAGATTGGCAAAACTGTTTGAATATTTTCTTGACTTTTTCAATACACTGAGAAATAGGATAGAAATCCTTGATGTTAAAAGAATTATTTTTTATCATTGTCAATAATTTCAAGCTGGTTTGATGACACTTGGTGGGTGCCTTAAAATGCCTTGAGATGACTTGCGTGATTCTGATAGCTGTTTGCACTATATATGTATGCAAAGTGTGTAGTGCATTATACTGTTTAATAAATTAATGGCTTTTGATAACTGACACTCGTATTCGAAATGTTCATACATACATTTGCTCATCATCTCATTTATGTCTGTAATGTATTGATTATATAAATACACTTTTCACCTTACATTTAACATCTGGAAGAACATGTAATACACGTGAAGTTGTTAATAAACAAATTGAAAAAAGAAATTAGTCCAAGCTACAACTGTATACACCTCCTCAGAACAGACGGCATATCAATTCTTACTATAAGATGTCTTTCTTTTTCTAATCATGAGTAATTCTTTAACATGTTTATGTTATGTAATGGGAGCTTCTTGGTTAAAGCAATGCGATGTAATTTGATTCAGGTTAAAGTTCAACATGACCTCAAGGAAAGTATTCTTAAAAGGTCATCAAACTAATGAAAACGTAAAACAATATTGCTATAATAATCATAACTACCATACATTCAGGCAGATGGCCAAGGGAGTCAGGATCTCACTGGAGCCCCAACATTCACCCATGAATGATTTGAATCTAATGAAGACATAATCAAACTTTTCTGATAACTGATTATACTAATAAAGCAGTTGGATTAATCAATCAAGTCTCTATCCGGCTGTATCAACCTTTTTTTTATCAATTCTTGGGACTGTTTTTTAGGACTAGAATAAGTTGAGTTCGAACCAACCTACAGATACATTCTATGACTAGAATGACAGCTTATCATATTGGAAATTAAATCATGGGAAATTATATCTCTTGATCAGTATGATCGAAAATTATTATTGTACTAAAGTACTTGCATTACATTGGTTTAGAATGGATTTTAAATGCGTAAGTGATTGCTATGTACAGCGAAACAACCATAATCCTCCGTAACATATAGGGGCAATGTCTATTCTAATTGGTTCATGACATGATATTATTTGTTCTATATCGGTATCAGGTATATATATATATATATATATATATATATAAGTACTCCAGGATACCATTGTAGTATGCCACACTGTAAAAAAAAAACGTAGATTTTACGGTAAACTACTGGCAACTGTGGCTCCAGTAGAGTACCGTTAATTTGACGGTTGACTGTATTTATTACATGACCGTAGTTGGTACGGACCAAAGCCGTTTTATTTTCACAGTGTTATACCGTAGAAAATTGCGGTCAACCTTCATTATGACAGGCCAATACCGTTTTTATTGACAATTTATTACCATTATATATATGCCTACCGTTGAAATAGTTCAAATTACAGGCCAATAGGCTAATGATCCTGTAAAAGATTGTAAATGCGACATACAGTGACATCCACTATTTCTTCACACCTTATAATTATGCCAAACAATCTTTTGCATACATCCATGGCATTTGATCAACCGAGAAGTAAAGTTCAAGGCAAGAGTCAAAACTCTTTCAACATCATGCATATATACAAATGCAGAGTTGACCTCTGAAGCAGGGAAGAACTAAGCTGCCTCTTGTGAGTCCCAGAAACATGAAACCCATACCCTAGCCCCTATGTCTATCCACATGTGAAAAAGGTGTTTCAACAAAGTACATCTTCAAAAACTCATACAAGACAATTTTCCTTAAACTCAAAATACATTTTTATACATTCCATATACATTTCTTAGATGCTCTACAGTACCTAGAAAATTCTCTAAATTTCATAATGAATTTATATTAACATTTAGAAGAAAAGAGCTACATAGAATTAGCATACACTGTCACCTAGTGGAAAAATGTTGAACTTCATATAAGGATAATGAGGGTGCTCTGGCCATGCATTGGGTCAGCATAAATTTTACATTCTCCCCTCTTAGTCTGGCAGAGTGACCTAATGCTGCGCTATTTAGGTCAGGTATTGCAATCCAGTAATGGCGGTAACCTTGACCAAACTTCTAATGAACATATGCTTGACCCAATACTCTGTTGGTGTCTATTACCTATACCCAGTCTCATACCCCTATTATTTCAGTTGAGTAAAACTGTTTGCCTTTGTCTGACCACAGGCCTTCATAGCTCAGTGGTAGAGCACAGGCTTTGTGAGAGATCCCCGGTTCAAATCTCAGCTGGTTCCAAGTAGTAAAACTACAAATACTCTGCAATAGTCAGAGCACACACTGAGTGATTTTTTTTCATAAAGTTAATATAAAGATATGGAAATTAATGGTTAAGGAGAAAGCTTATCATTTGATGTTTTGTAGGGATGCTAGATCTATGTATGGACAATATAAATGCTGGAGATGTAAATGGGGACTCCCTTTAGGCTGTGGTACTGAATTTTTTTTGAAACCTACCAGAGTATAGCTGACAAGGTTATTGTACTAAAAAGGTGTGCACTTGTAAAACCTACAGAAAAGGTGTTTAAAGCTTTTTTCAAATGTTGTAACACTTAATATTGTAATACCTAAGGCCAGGGCCACTCAGATCACAAGGCCTGACTCAGTACATTCATATTTAGTCCGCCTTGCCAGACTATCCCCCCTCCTCAAACCAGTGCATTCCTGCAAGATAGGATATTATTTCAAAAATATAATGTTTTCAGAAGTCTACCGTAAAAATCAATTACCGTTATATGTACGGTTGAATACCATTATATGCACTGATTATACAGTTTTTGTCCGTAAAATAAAAAACAGTAGATTACCGCCATGAAAAACGGTGGTTCCCTGTATATTCTACGGTTATTTTTTACAGTGCACTAGCTCTATGATATAGATCAGAGTGAGCATTGTGGTCTTCTTGTGAGGTCTGCAATGCAAATTAAATGGATCTTGGTGAAAGAGTTTTCTGTTGTGGTTACAAATAGGAAACAAGTATGTTAGTGGTTGTACAAAGAGAATGATGTTACTGTATTGAGTTGAGTGTTTTCCATCTGATGAGATTACTTGAGTGATGTTCATGACTGTCACGCCTTGGATCTATAAAAAGTAAATCATAATTGTCATGTTTGCTTACTGTCATTTGTTCTGAACAAAGGAATAAATGATTAAAGGATGGAAAAGAAGATGAAGACTTAAACCATACTATCTAATACGAACTAACATCTGCAAATAATGAAATGTTGAGCTGGCACTTAAACCCTACATAAGTCTTCAAGGAAAGTGCCATATTTCTAAATATTCATTTGAAAGAGCAAATTACAGAAATTTTGCAGGGTCTAAATATTAAAGAGGAAAAATGAGATTGAAGTTTTCTTTTCCAGTTTGATGTTCCCCCACCACGACCCCTACCGGGAGGGACAGGACCTGCCCCGGGTTCAGGGGTCACTGGCCGTGCTGCCCCCTATCGAGAGATCCGAGAACCATGGACCGGAAGTGACGCATGCGCAGCGTCTCAACGCCTTTCAGTTCTGGAAGCAACACAATCAGGTAGGAATGGATTATTTTTGTCAGATTGTTTCCTGTGGAAACGTATCTATACCATGATGTTTTCACAAAAACTGGTGCTTTCTATATTATATAGGCCTACCTGTCAACTGTGAACCCAAAGAAAACTAGCATATGGCTTCATTGCTTCCATATTGAAAAGAACATGTTGGAATGATTGTCTGCCAACTGTCTGGAAAACAAAGTAAAACGAATGGGATACAACCAGTAACTGCATAAGTATATATACAAATTTCAATATAATTGATGACTGGCTACAGGTTTTCACCAATCAGATAGAATCTCAAATGTTAACATAATATGATTTAATATTTCAATTTATGAGGCAACCACATGGGAATGATGATTTTTCAAGAAACTTTTATATCCGTGATATCTCGTGGACACTTAGGGGTGGATTTTTCTTCTCGTGGGCCTAAAATCGCCACCAGGAGAATTCGTGGATACTTTTTGATGGGGACCCCAGTTGTTATGGCCAAAGATTACACCGTTAACTGGTTTTAAACTGCCTCTATCCCTACAGGAGATCCTTAAGATGAGCTGCTTATCTTGGGGGCAATCTCCCTCATGTTTGCTCAAGAACTTGTCCTCCCTCCTGGTCATCAGACCCTCAGGGGCGCTGATATTACACAATCTTCAAGTATCTAGAAACCCTCCTTTTCATAGTATGGCCAAGTGACATTTTGTGTTTCGTACAAGGCTTTACATTTGATCAGTTTCTAGTTTTAAGTTAACCTATTTAGGAGCAGCGCAAAGTGATATGTACTTTTAGGTTTAGGAAAAACGACTATAGTCATAAATGTAGTGGGGATTGCAGGGGAGCTCAGCAGACACAAATCGCCGAGATGTAAGGGGGGAGGGGATCCACCATGCGATTTTTGGCTGATCGTTTTGTTTAATATATTCATTTTCCGTATAAAATAGACAACTTTCCAAAGAGTTTTGAATAATCTGTATCGGGAAAATAGTATTTTAACAGGGAAAAATCCTTCCAAATATGAAAAAAATGCACGAGAAGAAAATCGATTGGCATTTTGTTGCATCATCGACCATAGCTTTCAGAGTGTGCATCAATAACTCACAATACCGGACTACTATACTGATTTTCACATTTCGACAATATACCTCTTGTCTTCAGAAGCTGGGTATGCAGAACAAACTGTTCCCCTCTGAGCCGGGTGCCACTCGCCCCCCACAGACCACCTTTGAGACGACCTTCACCCCGCGAGAGGTCAACCCCAAGGTCACCATTCACAGCCGGCGTCGGCCAAAACCCCAACACGTCGCCAAACAAATAGGTAGGTGGGTCTTTTTACTGATTCTCCACCAGCAAATAGGTGGTTAGGTCTTTTTACTGATTCCCAACAAACAAATAGGTGGGTAGGTCTTTTTACTGATTGTTCACCAACAAATAGGTGGGTAGGTCTTTTTACTGATTGTTCACCAACAAATAGGTGGGTAGGTCTTTTTACTGATTGTTCACCAACAAATAGGTGGTTAGGTCTTTTTACTGATTCCCAACAAACAAATAGGTGGGTAGGTCTTTTTACTGATTGTTCACCAACAAATAGGTGGGTAGGTCTTTTTACTGATTAATCACCAACAAATAGGTGGGTGGGTCTTTTTACTGATTATTCACCAACAAATAGGTGGTTAGGTCTTTTTACTGATTCCCAACAAACAAATAGGTGGGTAGGTCTTTTTACTGATTGTTCACCAACAAATAGGTGGGTAGGTCTTTTTACTGATTATTCACCAACAAATAGGTGGGTGGGTCTTTTTACTGATTATTCACCAACAAATAGGTGGTTAGGTCTTTTTACTGATTCCCAACAAACAAATAGGTGGGTAGGTCTTTTTACTGATTGTTCACCAACAAATAGGTGGTTAGGTCTTTTTACTGATTCCCAACAAACAAATAGGTGGGTAGGTCTTTTTACTGATTGTTCACCAACAAATAGGTGGGTAGGTCTTTTTACTGATTATTCACCAACAAATAGGTGGGTGGGTCTTTTTACTGATTATTCACCAACAAATAGGTGGTTAGGTCTTTTTACTGATTCCCAACAAACAAATAGGTGGGTAGGTCTTTTTACTGATTGTTCACCAACAAATAGGTGGGTAGGTCTTTTAACTGATTATTCTCCACCAACAAATAGGTGGGTAGGTCTTTTTACTGATGGTCCACCAACAAATGGGTGGGTAGGTCATTTTACTGATTGTCCACCAAGAAATAGGTGGGTAGGTCTTTTTTTACTGATTGTGCACCAAGAAATAGGTGGGTAGGTCTTTTTACTGGTTCTGCACCAAGAAATAGGTGGGTAGGTCTTTTAACTGATTCTCCACCAACAAATAGGTGGGTAGGTCTTTTTACTGATTGTCCACCAACAAATGGGTGGGTAGGTCATTTTACTGATTGTCCACCAACAAGTAGGTGGGTAGGTCTTTTTACTGATTGTCCACCAAGAAATAGGTGGGCATGTTTTTTACTGATTGTCCACTAAGAAATAGGTGGGTGGGTCATTTTACTGATTGTCCACCAAGAAATAGGTGGGTATGTCTTTTTACTGATTGTCCACCAAGAAATAGGTGGGTATGTCTTTTTACTGATTGTCCACCAAGAAATAGGTGGGTATGTCTTTTTACTGATTGTCCACCAAGAAATAGGTGGGTATGTCTTTTTACTGATTGTCCACCAAGAAATAGGTGGGTAGGCCTCTTTTTATGATTCTCTACCAATAGAATTATTTTGAGAAAATACTAACCAGGGCTGTAATCATTTAAGATTTCGTTTTGTAATAAACATTAAGATTTCCAGTAAAATTGCCGTGAAATATTCAAAAACAGCATTAGGATATTTCTTATTCCATGCCTCCCTTATTCCATGCCATCCTGATAGCATAATCAACCGACAGATATATTCATCATGATGTCACTTGTGTTTTAAACTTCTAATCATTCCCAGAATTGGTTTATTTTGTTTTAATTTATTTTGCAGAGAGTTGAGCGATATTGATCATTTCCATGTTCACGTTTCAGTACCAACGGACAGTGGAGCAGTCAATGAACGCCTGCTGCCCTCTGTCGACAGGGAAAAGGTAGGTAACCCAATTAGGGGCCTGTTTTATGAGCCATTACTGGTGGCTTCTAATTTAACAGTGCACATGCTAACAACGTTTGACTCAACACAGGGAAGGGAGGCGGGTGTAATAATCTATAATAGGAACAGTACTAGTACCGATTTGCCGCGATAACAGCAGTTACGGGTTTAATGATGGGATGAGATGGTATCATATATTAGAACTTAATTAACTATGACATTCGATAAGAATTGTAGTTTTCTGTCATTTATCTGTCTAGTCTGCATAGGCAAACTAGGATGCTTACACTTTCTCAGTCGTCTTAAGATTTTAGTCCCCCGGCGATTAGTGTTAACCCTTTCCTCCATTGGCGACTAAAGATTGATTTCTTTCTTGGTCGCCGTGGTTGGAAAGGGTTAACACTAATTGCCGGGGGACTAAAATCTTAGTCGCCTAAGTCGGGACACTGCTTAATGCCGGGTCCCCACTTCGGCGACTAGATTTCCTTGGTCGGCGGACTACTAAGGTTGTTAATCGCTCGGCGACCAACTCCACACTGGCGCCGTGATGTCTGGCGACCAAACCACTAGTCGCCCTGGTTTTTGGGCAAAATATTTGACATGTTTAATATTTTTCTATAGCCACCAGCAAGTTGTTAGTCGCCCGGCGACATACTAAAGTTCCTCTAGTCGTCCGACGATTATCTGAAAGAGCGTCCCAACGTGGGGATTAATTTTTTAGTAGCCCGGTGACTAAGTTAGTTGCACGACGACGTGCTATTTTCTTAATCGTCGGGCTACTAACGTTTTTCGCCGTCATTGGTTGCCCAAGTGGGGACGCGGCATTAGACTTACATTTTATTTCAATACCTAAAACAAATATAGATTAAAGTGCAAATGCTTTTAAAAAGTATATATCAAGTACATGTGGTATAGGGAATAAAGTTCAGTGAATAGATGACAAAATACAAGTTTTATAATGCTTCAGATTTGTGATGTGCCTATGCAAGAATAATGTAAATATTCTCAACATGTATCCTTTAATATGTGGATCATATGAAATTTCTTATTTCATTCTCTATTTCTATAGATGGCAGAATTACCCTCATATCTAGGAAGATCTAAAAAGATTGTAGACCCACCAACAAAAGGTACAGTATAAGAATCGACTACTATGGTTAAGATTCATTGCAAATGGTATCTTAGAAGAGCAGATTATTTGGTAATCTAGTTCACGAGCCTATGGAGGGAACCAAGGGGTGAACAATTAACGGATCTCTCGAGAATCTTGTTAGTGGGAGTGGCTTGCTTTTGTACCAATTATGAAATATAACAGATTGCTATTTTAGCTATTTTCTTCCCACATACACAATTGCCCCCAAATATTGTATCCTATGGCATTTCCATTATCTTATTTTCTTAATTAACTTTCAAGTAGTTTTTGTAGATATGTTTTGAGCTACCCCTGTTCACTCGGTACCTTTATTGTATTTACAAGATGATAACAGCGAAATGATAAAGCAAGCATATCAAAAGAGTATTTCAACATCTTGTAGAATTAGTATATCAACTATAGAATAACACCTACCATTATTCAACAGAGTTACACTTTTTCGTTTAGCTATTTCTCAGTTAAAAAAATGTTTTTCATTAAAAAAGTAAAGCTTTTTAAGTAGTGTTAATGAAAAAAATAATTCAAAAAAAGATGTGCACCTGAATTCTCACCGGCATTTAATGAAGTAGTGTTGTTGCTGTAATACCTGATTTAATTGTCCCATTAAGTGCTGAGTACTAGGTCCTTAACCCAGTGAACTCTGTCCTCCAGCCTCGGGAGTCTTCTACACAGAGGGAGAGGTGGTGACGTCACAGACTGACCTCAAGTACTGGAAGAGTCTGACGGCCTTGTGGGGCCAGGAGTCGTCCCGCAAACGGGAGCTGTTCCCCGGACCTACCGCCATGGCAGTGCACTGTGAGTGTCGAGGCCTTTTTACACCTGGTGATATTTAGACTGATATGGTGCACGTGATTGCGACATTTCCATCATATCTCAGCTTACGATGTGAGAATATCACATTTTGCGATTTATACTATTACCCAATATCCCCAACTCAAGTAGTAGTCATTTCAAAGCATATCGCAGTCCTCCCGGCATTTACACACATGAGATTGAAATAGGGATATCGCACATAAATATAGTAAGTACATTTAACTACCCACTTCAAGGCTGCGACATTACTAGTACTGAGATGTCACAGACTGTCCCATGCTGTCATTTATAACCAACCTCTCCGACATTATTAAACATGCTAAATAAACCGACGAAATATTGCAGCTTGTGGTATGGGCCACGATATATCATGGCTGTGATAAAACATAATTATCGCACCATCCCCGCTGTTGCAGCAGGCTGTGACATGCCATTCACACACATGCGACATCTCCAGAATATCAGTGGTCTGCGACTTGCCTGAGATATGGTCATATCGCAGGCATATCACAGCTCAAGTCAATATATAGGCACTAGTCCAATGAAAATAGTCCACAATGTTTAATTTTCAGGGGTAAAAATCTATAAACATTAGGTAAAACATCGTTTTTGCTCATCGAAGAATCTTGAAAACCAAGATGGTAACGTGTTTTTTTCCTTCCCATAGTAATGCTCGAATCCCACAGATCGTGTTAGAGCTATAATTATGCTGGTTCATTCAGAAACCTACCAGACAGTCCTAATCCCTGGTGTATTCTTCCCTTCCTTAGATTTCAACGGTGGAGCCCCTGGGTCCCCGGTACGCCTTAACCGACGAACCAACATGCACCACAAGCGGTCCGACTCCAGTAGGGTGGACTTCAGCCAGTCTCTATACGGCAAGGACGAAGACAAGAACTATGTATGAACTGTAGACTTGACTGAGAGAAACCAGGGGACAACATGGGTAGCTGCATATTGGGATAGAGCTATCCTCATTTTATATCCAGAGCACTAAAACTACTGAGATTCAGGTAGTAAAACTACCATATCATATTGTCGTCGGCAAAACAAGGGTTTTAGGCAGATAACTGGGCTTTATCATCATAAATACAGACTTATATTGAAATATGGAAAGTAGGTAGTTCAATTTTGTGGAAAATGGTCGGTATTCTGTCGTTTTCTTTTGTACTTTTAGAACTCTTTGCTCTTTACATACCAGCGCCTAAGTATCTCATTATTAGGTGTTTTGGGTCATGGCTAGTTATATGTCTATATGAGCTTACAACATATAGCTCTCAGCCATTCTGAGTTTTTCGGGCCACGAGTAGTTTGAGTTTTCGTAAACTAATGGCGCTTTGGATATGACCATGATCAATGTTATGCAATGTTATAAATGTAACATTTCAAATCATGTGTGGCTAAACCTGAACAAAGAGCTACTGATTATTTTTCCTCTAACTTTCGCTCGATAAGTAAGCAATAATGTTCAAGCTTACTCATGCTTGCTATGTTACTCTGGTGATTCAGAGAAGACCGGTATTGTGCCGGTGTTTTGCCATAATAAATAAAGTATCTAAAAAGAATTATTTCACAATTATAAGAAACGAGTTTTTCAAATTTTCAAAAGAAAGTTTGAGTTGGTGTACGTGTACAATCTCTCACTGGATAATCATGTTTATAATTGACCAGAAGAAAGTCGTAGGGACCATGTTGGTACAGATTAATTGGAGAAACTAGCATAAGTTTTTTCCTTCCAGCACAAACTATAGTTATACATACAGAATGGACACTCCCTCTTTGAGTCTCTCCCAGTATAGCTTTTTTCTTGCATTTGGTATGAAGAAACTTATTGAGACGTGACCAAGAACTGGCCGTTATTGATCCAATTGCAGATATCTTTGGAGCACTTGAGGTAGGCGTCTTGTATAATATACAGTAGAAATAAAAAAAATAGTCAAACCAAAATCTTTTATTCCAGGGCCTAGGTTTCACGAAAACCTGTGTCATATCTCTATTGATTAATCCAAAATATGCTGTGACAATAAAACATGGGGAGCCATTGCTCTAAACTTTTGCATTAATGTTGTCTAAAGCATTGAAGTAGAATTATCATGCATGTTGTTTAATGTCGCCTACCAATGTGTACTTACATTTTTCTTGTATTAAATGTGATTATAATAGCTCTGCCTTTTTGTTGTTAATATTTCTAAATCCCACCACTCTTGGAGTACTCTCGCCATCTCGTGTTAACGCTGTAAATGTATTAGCTTTCCAGGGTAATCTGTCAGGGAGGCCTAGCTACCTGGGGCCCTATCTTCGTAACAGATTAGACTAATCACGTACATTTTGATTAGGGTCTCATACCTTGAGATTCTAGGTTTTATAAAAAAGTAGCCATGTCATTGCAAAATAACCCATGAGGGGAATTATCAAATGTAGAAATAATTACTAATGATAGGATATCAATCAATATTCACCTCATGACACAGATTAGCTAAGTGATAGTAAACCGCCTTGGAGGCGTAGTTTATGCTAAAGAACCTTCGAGGCATCGGCCGAGGAGGTTATATAGCATAAACTATGCCTCCAAGGCAGTTAACAAGCTTATACTACATCCCATATACCTATGATATACATGTTTCAAAGTGAAAATAACCTCTGTTGGCATCAAAATAAAAATAATTTGGATATATATATACAATCTCCATAATATACCCATGTATATATTTATGTACATACATGCATTTTAGAGAGGCCTAGTTTTGAATATAGGTTTTTGACAGTCGTCAACCACCACCATAGTATAGTGGTTAGAACATCTGCTTAGCATGCAAAAGATCCTGGGATCGAACCCTCACAGGGTCGAGACAACTCTTTTAATTTTGAAAGAGAACATAGTAAATTGTGTAAACTCTTTTTTTACATTCAACCTGTTTTGTATTTTTTTATTAAACAATGTATGTCACGTAAAAATTAGAAATGTTTAGTGAATTTGCTATATTTTCCATATTTTTATAAATCTGATAAAACATAGGCCTACATGGCCCATCAGAGGTAGGCCCGACTAGAGTAGTGGGTAGCCCCTTGGAATTTATATCAGGGGGTGGATGGTTCGATCCTTTGCTGTGCAAAAATAGAAATGAAACTTTTCCAAAATTCGAAATTGATAAATAGGTATGACTTAATTTCTCAAATAACCTCCTCCAGAGGTTATCTGGATAACCTCCTATGGAGGTTTATTCAATAAACCTCCACTGGAGGTGAAAACAAGCCACAACTGTAGGTTACGCTCAGAACCTCCTCTGAGGACAATAGACATACAGACAGGGAGTAGTATAAGAATATATTTGGCCCCTGTGAAAACCTTTGTTGAAGGCTGAATCACAAAGACAATAAAAACCAATTAGCCCATCCCGGTTTACACCAACATTAAAGTTTACCTAGAAATATTTTGATAATTGCCTCTGTGCTTATTCTCTGAGGGGAGATACAAAATTTAAAAAAGCAATTTGGTTGACAAAATGCTCTCAAATCTTGTAAAATGCAGCTTTATGTATTGGCCATTTTCCCATATAAACCAATCTTAAAGCCTATCAGTCCAACCAGTAATGTCCAACCCTTTTTGGCCCTGAAATACAGCATTTTGTTTAGCTGACAAACTTTAATTCCCAATCTGTCAATTGATAAAATCTAAGAAATGTTAACGTTAAGCAGTACTTGGGGATATAGAAATTTTTTTTTTTTGCTTAATGCAATGACCCTAACTGCAGGAGACATGGATAGGTTATACGATTATTTTGTCCAACCCTGGTCCAACCATAGGATATACCCAATGCGGGATGGGCTTATTTCAACTATTGAAATTATTAACCAAAAGTTTAGAGGACAAGAATGATAGAGTCCTTTCCCTTCTGCTGTCGCCATGGCGACTCTCACACAAACATTACCAACTCCAGCGAACCATGACACGTGCGGGACCCTCAAACCTTATAGGGGACTGTTACGTAATACTAATAAAGAATAGGATGAATAGCCTCTCATCAGATATATAGTTTAATCTGAACTTTCTCCAAGCCTGTATGACATTCTGAGTTTGACACTAGGTGATGTAGTCCAGAATCGCATTTATTATAAGAATAATTCATTACAAGAAAGTGACCATGTTAAGCAGTCATTTTAGATAATAAACAACCACTATTACAGTGATTTGTCAGTAATAATGTTTTTTTTGGTGAGGTTAGACCATAAAAGAACTTTATAAGAACATTCTGTTTGGGTTGAAGAACGTAACAAGAACATTGTATAATGTCACAGTGCAATGTCACAACAGGAGGTTGCAGCGACGTAATTGGGAGTCATCAAAAGAACATAACAACAACCAATACAGAAGCAACCAGAACATTACTGCAACATCATAATAATGTTGCATCCTTGGCTGGGTAATCATTCATTGAAAGTCGTGTTTGCAGGGGCGCAGCTATCTTCAAAGCTTAGTATAAGTACCCTGATAAGTGCTTAAGGCCAATTCACCTAAACGAAATTATTATATTCTGAACATTAATTTAGTAATGGCACTTTTAGCCCAGCGGTAATTACAACCCATCAAGTGCTATGGCGGGAGAGTGAAGAAGGTCGAGAGGAGTGCTCCGTGTAAAATGCTATACTGAAGACATTTGAACGGGAACATCATACAGATCTGCCAATCATTGGATTATGATAGTACCGTGAGTCGACTGAAGTTGAATCTATGACTGAAAACTGACTATTTATTCCACCAAGACTGGAATACGTGATTGTGTGGTCCCGGGACCATAACCTAAACAAACAGTATGGCCGACGACGAGTCTTCAAAGCGAAAAAAACCAGAGTACACGCCTGAAAAACCGCCCGAAGCAAAAAAGAACAAGCCAGTGGACATCGATGAGCAAACAGATAGTGAGTACGATCCAGATGATGACCATAACATCAGTATCGATTCCAATAGTCCACTGATTAACTACACAACACAAAAGTCAACAAAGGAAACCGAGGTGCCGGAGAGTACTGACAACAACCAGAGCGTGACCGATCCCCCGCAAGGTAAACAAGGGTCAAGTAGCAATCCCACAGCTGATTCAGAAGTAATTGTCCTATTACAGTCGATCAAAACCAACATGATCACTAAGGAGGATCTAGAGGCAAAATTAGAAGATATGCAAAAAGTCATGACCAGCAAGGTTAACGAAGTTGAGACACGGGTCCAAGCATTAGAAAATGATCGTACACAAGGGAGAGCTGACCACGATAAACTGGTAGATGAAAATAAAAAACTTTGCTCAAAATATGAGAAACTGGAAAAGAAGATTGAAGAGGAACGAAAACAGTTTGAAAAGGATCTTTGTGAATCCATGAGAAAAATGAATCAAGAACTCAAGCGTGAAATAGAAGACCATCGCGTTGGGCAGGCAAACGTATCATCATCTACAGTAGTTAGAAGAGAAGTTGCAGCAGATCGTTATTCTGAAAGATCCCTTATCATTGATGGCGCCCGTAGAAGCCAAAGGATGTCTGATGAGCAGCTGGTACTTAACATCGGGGAATCGATAGGGGTCAAGCTACGCTATGCGGACTTATCGGTAGTGGAACGGATGGGCAGAGGTAACGTACAACCAATCTCGGTAACCTTTGTCACACAATCAACTATGCGGAATTTCTATGGCAACCGAAACAAACTTAAAAACAGCAAGTACTCATCAATCTGGATCAATCCATATGAATCCAAGGAGATCCGTGAGCAGAAACGACAAATGAGGATTATAGGAAAATGTGCACGTGAAAAGGGTGTCCGAGTGATCTTGAAGGACTACAGTATTAGATTAAATGGGATAGAGTATCCCCTCTGTGATCTGAAGTTTATCCCTGAGCATTTCAAAACGCCCTCAACCAGTGATCCAGCAATACCTGAGGATGATGGTAAAGATTCAGCTCAAGAAACCCAACAGGAACCACATATAAATGACTTGGTCATGGAGGACTACACCCGAGAGCTCAGTAAGGAGGAAATCTCATCTAACCAAGTAAAAGTACCAAGGATCTACCACTATGGTCCGAAGTTAAACAAAACTCTGGTAGAAAAATTTACCAAATTAACGGATAACGGACTTGGGTTTTGTAGTAGATACTCCTATTTGAGTAATTTCTTTAGTGCGGATGTAAAGTACAACGGTATTGTGTATGTTTCAAACGAACAGGCCTACCAACACACTAAGGCCAAGCATTGTAAAGACACTGTGGCAGCGGAGAAGATCATGAAGACCACGGATGCCAAGGAGATGAAAGCCATCGGAGGGAGGATTCCCTACAACCCGATGTGGGAAGCTATTAAGGTCCAGAAAATGCGTGAAATATTGCGAGCTAAATTTACGCAACATCCTGAACTTAGGAAACAACTGATCGAATCCCACCCACATCGTCTGATTGAGTGCACAAGTAATTTATTCTGGGCTTGCGGACTACCTATTGGAGACCCAAAGTTGCTAACAAAACACCAGCTCCCAGGTAAAAATGTGATGGGACAAAGTCTTGAGGATCTCAGAGAAGATCTAATCCGTGAAGAACGTGCACAGGGACTGAAATAGATGTAACATTATACTTTTAACGTACTGTTATTTTCTCTCATTTACCCGAATTTTCTAATCAGGAGCATTCTGTTTAACTTGAGTTATTGACTGTTCTGAACGTGCACAGGGACTGAAATAGATGTAACATTGTACTTTTAACGTACTGTTATTTTCTCTCATTTACCCGAATTTTCTAATCAGGAGCATTCTGTTTAACTTGAGTTATTGACTGTTCTGATTTTCACTTAGTTTACCTAACGACTGGGCAGGAATAACCTGGTCAGAGGATCAATCCGAAGAGTTATACGCATTGGGTCCTCACGCACCTTTCTATTATTTATCAGTATACCCTGTTTTGCGGGATATGATGGTATTAAATAGAAAATTAAACCAAAACAGTCATGTTGTATATAAGTTACTTGTTGTTCCATTTGTCTTGCCTGAGATTCTGTTGTTAGCATCTTGCTACTATGGAAAGTCATAAAGGAATTTCGTTATTACATATAAATGTACGTAGCATTGTTAAAAAACTTGATGAGGTCTTTATGTTGTATTCAAAATATGATGTTATATGTATTAGTGAAACTTGGCTCCACGATAAAATTACTGATAATTTCTTGGAACAACCCGGTTTTACAATGTATAGATTTGATCGAACAATTGTGAACTTGTGTAAACCCAATTGTGTGAAAAAGGGAGGTGGAATTATAATATATGTTCGCAACAAGTTTTCAAAATACACCAGTATTTTGTATGACAAATGTTTCTCGACTAAGGATTTGGAAAATGTCTATTTGAAAAATGAATACCCTTTTCTGCGTAAACAACATATTATAGTGCTCTACAGGCCGCCTTCTGGAAATATTACAACCTTTGAAAAAAACTTATACATGTTAACTGATGATCTAAACTTAGCTAAGAATGAACTGACTATTTTGGGAGATTATAATATTAATTATAATGCTCGTCACACTAAAGGATTCAAATTGATTAAAAGTTTTGAAAAAACAAAAGGCCTGCAACAGCTAATTTTGAATAATACTCGATTAGACAAAAAGAAACGAAGTCGTATCGATTTAATTTTGACCAATATGCATAACATTCGTGAATCCGGTACCTTAGACATGCTAGTTAGTGACCATTGCCCCATATACGTAATCCGTAAGAAATTGAAAGAGAAAATCACTAAGAAACCTGTTTATGGTAGGAGTTATAAGAATTATAATACTGAGGATTTTCAAAAAATGTTACGCGATTGTAATTGGGACAATTTTATGGTGATGTCTGATCCTAATGTTCTCTGGAATACTGTTTATGACAATATTGTTACCTGTCTTGACCACATGTGTCCTATACGTTATATGAGGGTGGAGGACAGTAAACCAGGTTGGTTAACGCCTCATGTACTCGATATGATTTCTCGGAAACGAAAGGCTTATAATCGATGGAAACACACCAATTCATCACAGGATTGGGAGATTTTTAGAAAATTGCGAAACGATAGTATCCGTTTAATACGATTAGAGAAATCGAATTTGGTTAAACAAAAATTAACAGAAAATAGAGAAAACCCAAAAAAATTCTGGGAAATAATTAACAAAAGTTTTGGAATTTCCAATAAAAGTGATACTGGTGTAACACTATTAGAAAATAGTACTACAGGAGAGGTTCTCGATGCATTAACTTCAACTGAGTATCTTAATACATATTTTAGTAATATAGGTAAACCTGATCGGAAAGTGACTGATACCGATTCCCCTCAAATAGCCGAGACAGATTTGATGTATGAGCGCGTAGAGGAGGTATTTGACTTTTGTATTGTTGATGAATTAGATGTTAAAAATGTTATGACTATGATCTCTGTGAATAAGTCCTCTGCAATTGACAACATGAATAGTAAAATCTTAAGAGATGCCTTTATATCTGTTATAGCACGTATCACACATTTATTTAATTGTTCGCTGGGAACAGGGTTGTTTCCGGAGAGCTGGAAAAGGGGAAAAGTTTTGCCTATTCCAAAATGCAAAAGTATTAAATTAGTTAATAACTGGAGACCTATCTCACTATTACCTTACCCTGAAAAAATCTTAGAAAAACTGGTCCATAGACAATTGATAAATTATATAGAAAGTAATGAACTGTTTGATTGGAAACAATTTGGTTTCCGACAGGGCAAAAGTACGAGAGCAGCCATTCAAAATTATATAGATTTCATTACGGATAATGTCAATATGGGTAACGTTGTAGGATGTATACATGTGGATTTATCCAAAGCCTTTAATTGCTTACAACATGACAAATTGTTGCTTAAATTAAAATCTATCGGGGCAGGTGAAACAGTTCTGGGATGGTTTACCTCATATTTAAACAATAGAAAACAACATACATTGTTCAATAATCAGTTATCCTCTGAGGAATTGGTTACAACCGGCGTGCCCCAAGGTAGCAGTCTCGGGCCTTTGCTCTATATAATATATGTAAACGATTGTTTTACGTATATCAAAAAACATACAACGAACGAAATATTTACCATTATGTACGCTGACGATACGGTGCTACTGACTGGCGGATCAAATGTGAACTACAGCGGGCAGTCTCATACTACCACACCTGGTGTCGTACAAATGATTTACTGATTAATATGAAAAAAACTGAAATGATGTTATATACCACACCCCCGAAGTTAGAGAAGTTATATTTGGAGTGTAAACCTGTAAGTATTGATGATACAGATATATGTAGGGTACGACATTATTGTTATCTTGGCGTCATATTTGATAGTTGCCTAACCTATGATGGTTTTTTGAATGTAATCATCAAAAAGGTATCGTACAAGTTGTTTATGTTTGAACGAATCAGATATCTGTTAACTTATAATGCAGCCTTGTTAGTTCATAAGCAGATGATCTTGCCTTTTTTTGATTACTTGGATGTACTTATTGATGGGGGACATAAGTATTTGATTGATAAGCTGCAGAAACTACATTTCAGGTCATTGAAAATTGTAAATAATTATTTAATGGATGGTAATGTAATTACGAAAAAGGACGAGATAGAATTGCACAAAAGATGTGGTGTAGAACTATTAATTCTAAGGCGTATTAGAAGATTATTGATGATGTTACATTCTTATATATACTCAATGGACGTAGACTTACCAGAAATGACTTCAAACACTAGATCACTACGAAGTGATAAAAGTAAAAAGGTACATTTAGATATACCTAAATTGGATGTATATAAGAAAAACTGGAAATATAGGGCAAATAGGTACTGGCAATGTTTACCGTATCATATACAGAATATTGAATCAGTAACGGAATTGAAATCCTTTTTGACTACGGAAGTGATTGAAAAAATCTGGAAGAAGGTACACGAGATTGGAGTTACTTAAATTATTGTTTATAGATGTATATATATTAACCTGTAATATATGTATAGATAGATGCAAATTAATATAGAGATGATTATGTATTACAAATGGAACTGTTAGTTTAAATAATTGTACATAGTATAATATTGTTGTATATCATGAAAAGCACTGTCATGTGATGATATTGATTTCAATAAAAAAAAAAAAAAAAAAAAAAACTTATTTGGTTCTCAGAAAATTAAGTCGTTATCAAGGCCCTGATGTGAGATCTAAATAGGTAACTACTAAGAGTAATCATGCAAGCTCGTGTCCTAATTACATTTATCTATAATGTTAGGTCTAATTTACACTTGCCGTTTACAGGTTAATGAGGATTAATATAGGTCTGAAGCCTGAAGTGCCGACCAAAGAAGTTTCACGCATCAATTCATCTAAAAGTTTCCAAAGGTTCTGGACAAAAGATGTGATACTCTTATTCCTGTGAGTAGCAGAGTAGAAGTTGATAGCAAATTGGGAGCTCTGTAGGAGTAGTAGGACGTTTGTTGATGAACAGCGAGTCATTTACATTTGGTATTCTAGATGGAGAAAATGATGTCATAATGAAAGAGAGTGTTCAAGATATATCACAAAAGTATTTGGTTTATATCTAATTCAAATAATTGTAGTCAAAATAAAATAAACACTAGCTTCGTTTGTTTTTAAAAGTAATAACTTGTGTTCTGGGGTTCTAATTAGGTGTTATTGTACATAGCAGTGACAGACTCAGTCAAAGGTTAAAGGCACCGTAATTATTTGAGGTATATTGAGAACTAAAGAACGTATGTTTTTGCAGCCATTTAGATTTTTTTTAAATGTTCGGGAATGAAGGTGAGACCTAACTCCCAACCTTCTTTGAAGGGTGTAAAGCTATATGAATTGATCTGTTTGATTGAACTGATCCATTGCCTCTTGGGCGGCATTGCCACTCGGCCCTCTTTGCCACTCGGCACCCATTACCACTCAGGCACCATAGCCACTTTGGCCGCCATTGCCGCTGGGCCACCATTGCCACTGGGCCGCCCTTGTTACTGGGCCGCCATTGCCACTCAGCTGCCATTGCCACTCGGCCGCCATTGCCACTCAGCTGCCATTGCCACTCAGGCACCATTGCCACTTGGGCCGCCATTGCCACTTGGGCCGCCATTGCCACTGGGCCGCCCTTGTTACTGGGCCACCATTGCCACTCAGCCACCATTGCCACTCGACCGCCATTGCCACTGGGCCGCCATTGCCACTCGGCCAACATTGCCACTGGGCCACCCTTGTTAATGGGCCGCCATTGCCACTCGGCCAACATTGCCACTGGGCCGCCCTTGTTAATGGGCCGCCATTGCCAATCAGGGACCATTGCCACTCAGCTGCCATTGCCACTCGGCCACAACAATTAAAGATAAGCCCCCATTGCCACTGGGCCACCATTGCCACTTAGCTGCCATTGCCACTGGGCCACCATTGCCACTGGGCCGCCATTGCCACTGGGCCGCTATTGCCACTGGGCCGCTATTCTCACTTGCCTGCCATTGTCACCTTGCAGCCCTTAGCCTCGCATGTTTCCAAGTCTCTGTATTTATCTTTAATTGTTATCAGTCATTTAATCATTAATCTTTAGATATATTATAAAAGGGACAATGATTTGTTTTTCTTGATTTGGCATTTAACTAGCACTACCTATCTATGTCAACTAATATCAGATACACAGCCGTCGGAGGATGTAGGAGCTTTCATTTACATAATATCAAATACATAGGATAAATATAAACAATTTCCTATATGTGAAAGTCTGCCCTTCAGGCATTAGCACTCCTTCCCTTAAACAACACAGGAATCTACCAACTTCACTCTTTATGATGACCTCCATGTAAGATAAGAGGACCCAAAGTAATTAACCTTACTGTTATCTTGTTCTTTTATCTTGAAGTTGATTGTACTTTGTAACATTTTCCAAAGCCTGGGTGGAGTTTAATTTTACATCTCGATGTTTAAACCATGATTATACCAATGAGGGGTTCCTACTGGATTTTTCTATTCTTGGGTTTTGTCACAGAGATCCATTCAGATGGCCAGGGACATTCTTTAAAGGTGTTGCACCACCAGAAATTGGCAGGAGAGGAAAGCAACTTAGGTGTCACGTATCAACTTGATTCTCACAACGGATCACAAGTGTCAAGGTTTGTAAACACTTTTACTGGTACTTGTATGTCGCATGGCAAACATGAGTTTGGTATTAAGGAATAAAGACATTTCTTCAATCCTCCTCTTTCCTGAAAACATAATGTGATACATTTCTATAGTAAAGGTGAGGGTCTAATTGTAGGGTGACGTGGCGTATTGTACCTTCTTTGTCAAGACCACAATGAATCAAAGTTTTTCAAGATTTGTGTCAAATGGGATTGTATCCCATAATTTCAGGCCCACTGTGATCCTATCAAAGCATTCTTCCTGAGGGAAGTGTGTCTTGAATTGTCTATTTAGGCCCTGATTTCTTATTAAATGTAGAAAACAATTAAAAATATTTTTGGCGTTTTATATCATAAAAAATAATTAAGACCTTTATCAACATTTTGAGACATGGTTCCCTCAAAAAGAATGTTTCAGACTTGGTTGATAAGTTTTAGAAGCATTGAGGCATTATTGAGACAGATATCCGTGTTCACGAACTGAAAGGTAAAATATCATTCTTTTTACTTAAACCCTTTTTTTCAGTTTTGATTCCTAGATAGAATTGTTTATAAGTGATACCAATGGATAGTTGAGGTATTCAGTTTCTTTATGTATAAAATGTTTAATGAGACAAAAAAATAACAGGGTTAAGATGAGTCCCGCCCAACTGATACAGATTGGATAATGTTCCCCCTACTCTATCCTTAAATGAAATCTTTGTTGTAATGTGCGTTTTTTGGTATTAGAAGCCCCAAGATAGCTCTATTCAATATGTGCTGTGATATATTAAGTGGCGCTCCATGTGAAATCCAAGTTTATCTATACCTACAATAAGATTGGACTTCCCATGCAGTCTTTACTGTCAGTCTGAATATACCGGACATCTAGTCTTTAAGGATAGACAACACCTCTCAGCGGCCAATTCGGGAGACTCTTTTAAAATAGGCCTCAACATTTTAATATTTGCAGCATGATTATGAGTCTTATATCATTGAATACTCTTTTAATAATCCCACATACTAATACAATGCATAACATAATGTTTAGATATCTGCCTATATGAGCATGCCGGGAAAACAAAAAAAGTGCAGTGGCTGACGTCGTAGAGGCGTCGGTACTTCTTGTTGTCATTAGGCCAGACCCGGTTCGAGTCCCGGTGATGGTGACCCAGTTCGAGTTTCACTGACCCAGATTACGTCATGCTGACCCAGTTCGAGTCACACTGACCCAGTTTGAGTTCTGGTGAAGGTGACAATGACAAAAATGGATGTTGGGATGCCCCTGCACAGAATGTGCCTCAACAATCCAGCAGGATGTAAGTGGAAGATCAGCTGATATCAAAGCTGAACTGCACCTGTAGAAAAAACGAACAAAAAAAAATAAAAACTTATATTTTTTGAACATGGATATCTCACTTAATACTTCATGGAAAGACAAGAAATTTTCAGAGCATATAGACAACATTTATCTCGAGGGAAGCGTGTCTCAGATTTTTTATTTTTGTTTTAGTTTTTGTTTAATGAAATCTAGGAAATAATGTCGAAAAATATAATCAAAAGTTTCCCGTTTTTTGAAATAAAATAAAAACTAGGACCTGAATAAAAAATCTGAGACACGCTTCCCTCTGCGCCAATGTTTCTGACATGCACTCCAAATTTTGTAACCATATCTTAAGCATTAAGTGAGATATCCATGTTCAAAAAATAAAAGTGAAAAAATCAGTTTTTCACCTCTTATTTCTCTAAATGTTAAGCTATGACAAAATACTTTGTAGGCAAAGATAGAGAAAAATATAACTCATCTTTTGATATACACTACATACATGTACCTATTCTAGAGAGAGCGCCATTCAAATTACCCTAAATGGCGCCCTGAGAGGTGTTGTCTATCCTTAAATGTAATTCTTGTTCCAATTAGAACCCCCAGGAAATCTTCTCTATTCAATATTGCATGTGACACCAGGAAGCTTTATGATTGCTGTCTACCCGCGAACTTTTATCGAATCAAACAATGATTCGGAAATGATTTGGTATTCCAGGTTAACCAACAGCACACCCGAAGATAATGATGGAGATAAACCTGGAGGTAGGGCTTGAACTTATTACAGAATGTTTTACACATCCTCATTATGCAAATGTGCGAAATAATAACTATTCTCAGACATAGCTTGGAAAACAAGCATAAAGGTTACCCTTGTCATTACTGATATGGCGATGCTTGCCGTCTCATGGATGAGATAAATCCCAGCCAAGGTGCGACATAATGGTCACGTTATACACCATACTTTTTTGGTTTGTCTGCCCAGCCAAGGTGTGACGTAACGGTCACGTTATGCGACCATGCATTTTTGGTTTGTCAGTTACTTACTAAAATGTGACATAACAGTAACGTTATTTTTCTGGGAGGTTGAGACCTAACCAAAACAGTATGTACTCATAATGTTCTGGTGAGGTAAGGTCAAGATAAAATTAAAAAAGAATGTCACTGTTACATTCTGATTAGGTGAGGTCCAGACCTCACTTAAACAGAACATTGTTGTGACCTCCTGAACAGGGGAGTTCACAACTTCACCTAAACAGAGTGTTATCGTGAAGTTCTGATTATGTCAGGTATTAACCTTACCTAAACAGAATGTTACTGTCACTATCTTATTAGGTTAGGTGTCAACCTAACCCATACAGAACGTTATGGTGACATACTCGTTAATTGAGGTCTCAACTACACCTAAACAGAATGTTATTGTGACATTCTTATTCAGTATCAGCCTCTTAAATAATGTTACAATAACGTTATTATAATGTCACAATGTCACATTGTGACAGTTGGTTGCAGGGAGTCATCAAAAGAACGTCGCTGTAGCCTAACAGTGTAACGTAACAAGAATCAATCCAGAACGTTGCTAGAAAATTATTAGAACGTCCTATCCTTGGCTAGGCAATTTGTGCTAGGCAGTCAGGGGGAGACTGATTACATGTGCGGACCTCACTGTGCGACTGTTGGGTATATATTAAATCCTTATATATGCGGACCTTTTATAAATCAACATAAGGGATCCTAGCTTGATTAAAATAAGAAGAGGGGGGTTCGGGGACATGGCCGTGCAGGTGATAAAAACTCAGCCAACAAGGTTCCCTGGAATCTGGGACTGTTTGAAATGTTCGTTTGTCGCAGCCCATGTCTCCCATATGAGACAAAATGATACCCAATAGATTGTATCTTGTTTGGTTTCCTCAATAACAGTTTCTGGGAAGATTAGTTGCTCAAGTAATTTGATATATACCTAAATCTAGTCGGCAAATGCAGGCTCTGAGGTGAATGCATTTGTTTGGTTTTCAAGATAGATCACATGTTGCAGGTAGGGGCCACATCTTCGTAACTGATTAGGCTAATCATGTAAATTATGATCAGGACCTCATATCTTGAAAATCTATATTTCACAAAAAGTAGTAATTTCATTGAAAATAACCCATAATGGTAATTATTAAATATAGCTACTTTTTCTCCTAGATATAATGACTAATGATGAAAAATTGATCAAATTTCACCTGATGACCCTGATTAGTTACGAAAATATGGCACCAGGAGATATTTGTCGCATCCAGAAGACAGGCAATGCCGCATCAAAAACTGCATATTACCAAATTATAACTTGGAACCAGGTGCAAAAGATGTTTGTATTATTGTAAAAAGCTGTTTTAATGAAAAGCTACCATAAAAAAAGTACCACTATAATTGGCAAAAAGACAACAAATTGTCTGGTGAAAAAAATCTTTTATAAACGAACGACTGGTTGTTTCCACTAAACATCTTAAATATAGGAATCTGGAATACAAGGGAAGTCCTTGACAACTATTGATGTGTGTATGAAGGACCAGTACGGAAATGACAAAAGAAATGATTGCCTTTAATTGGTCTTGAAGGAAATCGTTAGCTTTTGTCTCCAGAAATATCTAACACACTTAATATTTTGTCTTGGCCAAAATGTCATTTGTAGTCTTTTACAAATGTCTTAACCAATGATTTTATGTTTCCACTGAACGATTTTAATATGAAGACCATCAATGATTTCTAAATCATTCCCAGTATTAGGCTGTCTTGAGGAGAACGTCGTTCAGTGGAAACCCGGCAAAGGCTAGATTCCTTTTACCTAAGTTGCGAGGTTGGAGTAGATTTTTGAATGTGTAAAACGTTTGAACACAGCAAATTCTGGTTGAAACTGAGATATAACGTTTGGATGAAGTGAATCAGAAAGTAGGTAATATAAGTGATGGGATCAGTGGTTGAATAAAATGTTAAACATGAAGGCTGGCCTACTTTCTTACACAATACAAAAGGTCATTATATGGGTATTGCCATGTGTTAATGGCACTGACAAGATAATGGATGTGGTAAGTGTATATTATCCACAATCTAAGGCACTTACGTGTCTGATATAGGCATAATTATCTATCAAATAATCTAATGACAATGGAGGACTGGTTTGTCATGTGCATGTCATGTGTATGTCATGGTGATATATTCTATGGATCTTGTCAGTTCTAAATTCTCTTAATTATGACATGATGAGGGATCCGCAGTACTAAATCTGGGTATCTATACCAATATATCAGTGGATTTCTCAGAAGAAGAATACTGAAAATGCAGATATCTGAATAAATTATGACATAACAAAATTAAGTTGACAAATGAAAAGCAAAGATGATTAGTATCAAATTTAAGCATTTTTAATTATACAAGTAGTTCTACCAGGTACATAATTTTATAATGATCATAATGAAATGAATATATACACCTATGTTACATGGTTGCAATGGTTTTCCCGAGATCAGTACTGGCCATAGGTATAAATACATAATTCTGAAAATCAGTTTAACAGTCATATTAGTGAGCTGTTTCTACACACACACACACACACACACACACACACACACACACACACACACACACACACACACACACACACATATATATATATATATATATGTTATGGTTTTCCCACAATCAATACTGGCCATAAGTTTAGATTTTTAGACAATCATTGCAAACATTAGAGTGATGTGCTACATTAGATATTTTTGAACAGCGATTTCTTTACACCAGTATACACTAGATTGGTTTTCTTACAGAATTCAATTAAAAACTCAGATTTTAGGATATCAGTTGGCAACAGGTCCCATAATGTTGAACCTCTCCACAGTGGCGATCTTTTATAGGTCTCAGTTTGTGGGATCTTTAAAACTAATATTTCTGGCCTGTTTGTTTTGCACTGACCCTGTTCCTCATACCTCTCTCTGTTGTCAGGCTGGACCCTGCTGGTGGTGCTGGGGGTGGTGCTCCTCCTGGGGGTGGCCTTCCTGGTCTGCCTCACCTGCCAAGCCTACCTGTGCCTCAGGTACTACTTCATGGACTACTGCTGCTGCTGCTGCCAGAAGGTCACCCAGGTCACACCTGTCTGAGCAGTCTAGGGCCATGAATTTATATATCTGGGTATGCCATTATAAATTTTAATACCCTGAAAGGATTAGTTATATCTGATTTGACTTACTAACAAGAGAGAAAAGAAATGGTTTTGCTACATCACTCGGGTCTGTGTGTCACATCGCTGTTACACTCATAAGATAAATGGGTTTGTCCCTACATCCGGGTTGAGGGTGGATCGCGAGTTGCAATATCTCTTATGTTTCTTAACTTCTTTTTACATTTCAGTTTCAACAATACAAATTCTATATAGAAATTGTGCATCATGACTTTAGCAATATGACAGTTATATCTGATTGGTCTTACTAACAGGAGACAAAAGAAATCAGTGTTTCTACCTGAAAGAAATAAGTATGTACTGAAATTCTAATTGCAGTGCATGCAGTGTATAGAATTAGATTAGTTATACCTGATTGAACTTACTACCCAGAGACAAAAGAAATCAGTATATCTACCTGAAAGGAATAAGTATGTACTTAATTTCGGATTTCAGTGTCAATCAAGAGACCGAAGGTTGTGACGAGCCCCTCCTACTTTTGACCAAATATCAGAGTTTCAAATGTAAGATTCTCGGCCATGGAGGGTCCAGGGGAGGTTTCGTAAAAGGGCTCCCCTCCTTTTGAAAATCTTTAATCTGAGTCAGCCCCTGCAAAGAAGCACCGATAGAATGCTAACATTTTTTCTTTGCAAAGATGGAGGAATACTTAAGGTCAAATCTATTTATTAATTGTATGTAACCAAGAATGTTATTGTGAAGAAATTAAGATCTAATTGGTGTTTATATCAACCAAACCACACATAATCTGTTTATGACATGAATTTGGGGAAATGTAAATTAAGCTCTATAATATGCATTTTTGTACTCATCTGAAGGTGGACGATGCCAGCACTGAGAGCTCAACTAATGAGACTTTCCTTAAACTGTAATACAAATAATGATTCATGCTGTGGAAGAGCTTACTGTTGTAAGAACTGGTCGATTCAATTAAAAAAGGGTGTGTCAATCCTAATTGTGATCTGCGCCAAAATAATAAGCTCTATCTTCTACCAGTATGTCCTGTGTTTTACCTGAAGACCTAGGTCAAGGAGCGTGCTGGGATAATGCCAGCTTAAGGGGGGTTTACACAGGCCGATGAAATCCTTACGAAAATTCCCTTACGTTAACCTTATGTTAATGGGTTGTTGTAAGGAAAAAAACTAATAATATAGGTCATTATTGTAGATTGTCGGTAATAGTTATCCTAACATATGTGATCCTGAAGGGTTTACACAGCCCGATAATATCCTTAAGATAATAAATCAACAACAATTGTCTAAAGGCTTACGATAATTGAAATATCTAATAGATTTCTATAAGAATGAATACTTTGACATAAGGTAAGGGGGTTTACACAGGCCGACAGTGGCCCTTAAGACAAGAAATTTCATTATCCTAACCGAAATTACATTGTTGTAAGGCCATTGTCCTAAGGATTTTCACAAAAATTTCAAACACGTCTGAAATTGTCATTATCGTAAGGAAGTACTTCCGATAGGTTATCCTAAGGCTTAGGACAGCCTTAAGACAATGATTTCCTTACGATAAAGTGGGTTTACACAGGCCGATAACGTCGTCGGGATTATCGTAAGGCTATCGGGATTATCGTAAGGCTGACCTAAGGGACCTATTGTAAGGATTTTGACCGCTTGTGTAAACCCCCTTAACCTGCATGATACAGTATAGACATTTTCATTTACCATGGCTTAATATGCTGGAAAACTATTATTGATAATTTTTCATTTTGTAAAAGTATAATGTTCTTAGATTGTTTTTGTTGCCCCCAAAGGCCAGATGTATGACTAAGGTTCCTTTGTATTATTGTGGATTGTAATGACACTTGAGTTTTAAAGCCCCACACCCCCTAGGCGATTTTAACCAGAGTTGGCCGATTCATTGACCCTAAAATCAGCCAACTCTACTAGAAAAGTCTGCCGATTTTAGCAATGTCTCATATCAAACATGTACGCTTCAATATCACATACTGACTGGAGATCTGAATCGGTGACTGTTTTACCAGCAATTTTACCAGTTGCCCTTAGCCAATCACCGGTAAAATTGCCTAGTGGGTATAAGGCTTTAGGTTCCATCAGAAAATTACCTCAAAGTATGGAACTATTGTGGTGTTAATCCTCCATTATTATCATTGATGTTAGGTAACATTATTAAACATGGTCCTGCCTCCCTTCATTGGCTTCATTCTTCATTGATTCCAGAAGTTTATCCCGAACAAATAATGGCAAGCACTAATGAAAGAATAAGCGTTTATTTGATCAAAGGCTCACTCGTCACAAATATCACTGAGTAATCACAATCAGATAGTAAAGACTCTACACGATAGAGTAAAGCCCCATACCCACTAGGTGATTTTGCTGGCAACATGCAACGGCACGAGGGTCAAATCGCCCAGCAACTCTGATAGCTGGGGATTCCTTGTCGGTATGGTATTTTGGAATGTGCATGTTTGATCTGAATCGGTGCTAAAATCGGCTGATTACGCTAGTAGAATTGCCTGACTTTAGGACCAATGAGTCGGCCGACTCAGCCAAAATGGCCTAGTGGCCTAGTGGCACTTAACACAGTTACTTTGCTCTCCTTTGCTCTCCAGTTCCCAACTGGGATGGACTCTAATAGGTGGTATGGTGCCCTCCTTTCTTTGTAACTTTACACAGGCTCTGACTACAGGGCTTTAAGAATAAACAGCTGGTATCTGACTGGCCTGTGACAAACTACAGCTCTGCACCATGGGCTAGTGTGGTCTTCACTGCTCACCTGTTATAGGTGCCCACAGTGATAGAAGGGTACGATCCACCATGCGATCATACCCCCATCTTTTAAAGCCTTTCAGAAATTGATTGATAATAAAGATATTGTCCCATAACATGTGCTGTATCAATACTATCTAATTACTGTTATCTTACAAAAGGTATTTTGACCAAAAAAAATACATTTTTCAGAATTCATAAGAACGCATTAAGCTAAGGGTTGAGCATTAAGGGTTTCTACTGAACAATTTTGGTTTAGAAACATGGATAACTGCAAAAATTGTGATCGTCAGCAAATGGTCAGATGTAATAATCTTTTATAAATGAATGACTTCTTGTTTCCACGGAACGACTGAAATATTGTTTAATGGATGATTCTGAGACATTCTGGATGATTTTTTCGAATGACAAGAGGAAGGAATCTCTGGGAACAATGGATTTAATTGCTTTTAATTGGCTTGGAAAGAAATCGTGAGCAACTGTCCTCCAAAAATATCTAACAGGTTAAATATTTGGGCGTTTGTAAATCTTTTCTTTTCTGCAGTCATTTAATGTTGTTTGCAGTTGTTTACAAATGTCTTAATTGTCAATGATTTGTTATTTCCACTGAATGAGTCTGTCAATGATCATAAGAATCTCTCACTTTCGCTCATGGTCAGTAGCATAATGTCATATGGTAGAAACCTGGCATAAGAGAAGAATTTGTTTGCATTAATGGCAAGTGTCACTTATCACATGAACCCCTTAAACACATTCCTTGATCTGGTAATGAATACTGTAAACTGATATCATGCTTTTACCGTTACCCTCTAGAAGTTTGTCAAAGGGATATTAGTTTTCAAGTGCTTGTTGGAACTGTCTGTGAATCTGATACTCGTGTGATGTGAAATGGGCTTTTGGGTTGGGTTCCTTTTTCGTTCTTCGAGGCACGAGAGAATGGATAGGACAGCCAGAACAGATGCTCACTCGTGTCCCAAGCCTTGCTGTAGGACTGCAGGCCAAGCACATGTGTGTGTGTGTGTGTGTGTGTGTGTGTTGAGGGAGAGACTGCGTGTCTCAGAGTCATGCCTTGCACACGAGGGTGGTCGGAGGTCTGGTCGTTACTAGGGTGCACCTGGTGTGGGCTCGGTGATTTGGGATCAAGGTGGAAGGGTAGGGGATCCTATGCGGCCTTGGTTGGGTTCCTGAGGTTTCTCTTTCTCATTGGTATTCTGGGCTTTGTGCGAACATGCTACTGGCTTCTTGGGGTCCCGCACTGAAGGGATGGCCATTGGGTCACCAAAAATAATGGGGTGGTAGGGTGTCAGCTGGCTGCCTTTTGCATCATTCCTAGTGCTTGTCCTGATCGCACTTCAGACCTCGTGCCCCTTTGTTCCCATTTTGTGCCTTACTTTGCCCATTTCTTCTAGCTCCAGCATCCCATTTAATCCTTACTTGCTCCTAATTTGGCTGCTCGTGCCTTGCACACTATAGGCTGTAATCGTCAGAGTCTGGAGATGGTTCGTGCACAGGAAGAAAGAGGTGTGAACACAGTGAGTACCTAATAGGGACTGTTTATTTCATGCTATTCAACGCTCTATATAGCCTCAAATGGCTTCCTATTGGTCAGTTACAATCACGTGATCTTGTTGACCCCTACAGGGGTCACTTTAGGTTACATGCTTCCTTAATCCTTTGTGCATTCATTACTTAATTTTCGTACTGCCATATCATTTCTCCTGCCATTACACAGTGAACCAGTGGCTCTCTACATTTAAATTATCAAAGTACATGAGCACATGCATTACTATGAATAAATGATTTATTTAGAATAGCTTAGATGACGTCACTTGCTAGAATTACATATTAATTTCATTTGGCGAGGTCTGCAGCTGTGTATATTATGTTTTGTCCCTACCCTGGTTTTCTGATCCACAGTATTATAGGCACCTGCTGGCTGAATTAGACCAATTTTGTCCACAAAAACACAGCAAAAACTATTGAAAATATACAAGTATTTGATATCTCTCTTAGTAATGACTGGTTTTCCAAACGAACCCCAAGAAACGTTTAATATAAAGATACAATATGAAAAATAGTCAATATTTGTTCTCAATTATGTTTAACCATCAATTATGCAATGTGTTAATGGAAAATTCTATACTTTAGCCTTGTGGTTTGTCTACACATTTCCCAGAATGCACCTTGCAGATAAAACACGGGAAATATGATACCCATGTTAGGGAGAATTGCTTGAGGGTCATGCTGGGGATTTAGGCATATAACCAGTCGCCGAGGCTGGACTGTTATAGGTGGTATTGTGCCTCCTTTCTTTGCAACTTTACACAAAATACCTGATTCCCTGGCAGAAAATGTCGGGTCCTCTCTGCACGACGGCTACCGCAACAATGGATGTATTCATCCAAAGTTACCACACAGACCTTGCTGCCTCATTAGCATATTGGTTGTTGATTGGCTATGACTCCTTCATACTCAGTGCCAGGTGTAGGTGGAACAATCCACTTAGGTGGGCAATCCCCAAGGCACCACCTAGTGTTGGATATAGTCAGTTCCATATAGTTGGCCATAGAGGAGGGGAGAACAGCTTTTACTTTAGGGGGTAGTTCTACCATGTTGATGGTAAAGAACCCATTCCCAACATGAGGTGAATCTAGGGAAGGTCATTGGTACGGTTTCGGTGCAATACCTCATCAGGCCGTTTTGTGTGTGCGGTGTCCACTTTTTAGGGATCTTGGATGTTTGGTTCGGCGTCATCATTATTGATTCTGTCTGTCATCCAAGGGCTAGTTTCCAGTAGAGTGGTGGTATTGGGCAGTCTAAGGGTAAAGTCTATGGCGTCTCATCTCTCCAAATATCTTTACTGTGTGAAGGGAGCTGTTTTCAGGGTGTGTGGCATACCATAAAGTATGTAAGGATTTTACGTAGAGGAACACAGCTGGTCGCAGAAGGTTCCAACAAGAGTCAGTGTGTCTAACCTAGTAGGCACTGTCTAGTGAGTTTAGCCCCCTGGGGATCAATGGCGTTGTATCCAGTCCGTTTCCAGTCTCAACCTTCTTTCGGTTGTATTGGTGTGGTTGGAGTCTGAATGGATGAACTCTAGTATGTGTATCGTAATGTCATTGAGTCCATCATGTTGATCACCATTGAAGTGTCTAGACACTTCATTGTTGCTTGCATTGTGGGCTATGTGGTAGAAGTGATTCTTCAATCTTTCTTGTCTGGTGTTTTTGGTTTTGCCCACATGCTGTTTTCCATATGTTTTGCAACTGATGCAGTACACAAGATTGTTACTCTTGCAAGTAACATTGTGTCGTGTTCTGTATCGTCTGCCTGTTGAGTTGGAGTGTATTTTACCCTCCTTGTTCAGTTTTGGGCAGTATCTGCATTTGTTGTTTGTACAGGTCTTGGGGTAACGTGACTCAGTATTGACTCGAGTCTTCTCGGGTGTAGTTCTCAGTTTCGACGTGACCATTAAGTCTCGTAGGCTTTTTGGTCGTCGGTACCCTACATGTAGGGAACTAGAGTGCAGAGACCTCGTGCTCTAAGATCGGTCAAGTAGGTCCCAAGTGCTCTTTACTTGGTCCTTTAAGCCGTCAAAGGCTGGATTGTAGGTGGTGGTCAAACATATGACTTCCTTATCCGCCTCATTATCATTTTGAACCGCTTTTGGGGTCAGTTGGCTAGACCTATCCATACCCAAGGCCCTACAGTAAGCATCCACGATTAATTTCAACGGGTAGCCCTTTTGTAGAAGTAGGCCTGCCTTGCGTGCGCAGTGTCTGCGATAGTCCTCTTCGTTACTGCAAATGCGACGGATTCGCAAGACTTGGCCATAAGGTTACCCTTTCTTACAGTGAAATGGGTGTGCCAAGTTGAATGGCAAGTATTTGTTTCGATCTGTGGGTTGCAAAAGAGAGTGGTATTGAGGTGTCCGTTGATATAGTTGACCGTTACATCCAGGTGGTTAATATTTGTTCTGGATTGGTCAGCTGTGAACTTGATGCTCTGATGTACACAGTTGAGGTGGGTCAGGACTTGTCCAGCTCCTCTGGTCCATGTTGCCAGATGCAGAATATGTCATCTATGTACCTATACCACACCAATGGGTTTGGTTCATAGGTATACATGTGCTTGTCCTCAAAATCCAACATAATGATGTTGGCATATGAGGGAGCCACCCTAGTGCCCATGGCTGTGCCTCCCACTTAGTAGTCTTCACCATTGAACTGGAAGTTATTATAGGCCAGTACCTGACCCAAAAGTTCCATCAATGCCATGCAGGCTACTCAGTTGTTTGCCCTCAGTGAGATGACTAGATAATGCTCGGTAGGCGGCATGGCAGCCTTCATCATAAGGGATGTTTGTGTATAGCAAGGATACATTCAGAGTGACAAGAATCTCATGTCCCTTCAAGTCATTTATAGCTTCCAATTTATTCAGAAAGTCACTGGTGTCTCGGACGTATGATTTGCCAATTTTGACGATAGGAGGCAAAAATTGGTCAACAAAGGCTGAGATCCTTTCAGTGGGACTTTCATTTGCAGAGACTATTGGTCTACATGGAACGGGACGGACGTTCTTGTGTACCTTGGGGAGCAAATAGAGTTGAGGGGTCTTAGGTTTTTCAGTGAATAAGAATTTCATCATTTTTTCACTGATTTTGCCACGTTGTTGCATGTTTTCTGAATGGGAAGCTATTCTCTGATTATGTTCACGCGTCAATTCTTTATTCTCTTTTTGATAAAAGTTGGCGTCCCTCAACTGATGTTCACCTTCACTCCCATAATCATGCCTGTTCATGATGACTGTGGCTCCACCCTTGTCCGCTGGTTTGATGACAATTTCCTGGTTGCTGGAAAGTGATTTGATGGTTGCACGTTCCTCTCGGTCCAAATTCTGGACTCTTGGCACCCTTACCTCAGTGTCCAAGAGGCCCAACTCATTAATCAAAATTACCGTTTCCAGGTTAGGTGGACAATTGCGAGCGGTCCACGTGCTTTTGGAAGGAACCTTAATTACCTGTGTATCAGAGAAGGGGCCTGTACTGGCTATATCAGTTGGGGTATCAGAAGGTTTCCCCTTATCAAAATGGCATTTAAGCCTTAATGATCGGTTGAATTTATCTAGGTCGCGTCTGATATCGCCCATGTTTGGCCTGCCCGGGGTGGGACAGAATTTGAGTCCTTTATTGAGGACTTGTATTTCTGCATCATTCAATGGGTAGTCTGAGTGGTTTATTACATTATCGAGTTCTGCAATTTGGGAACTCATTATGTATTTCTTTCTCAAAGGCTGTTATCAATGTGCTTAAATCCTGTCTGCCCGGGGGAGCCTCACATGGGGAGTGAACAGAGTTGGAAACAGGGTAAGCATGAGACGAATTATTATTGCTGACTAATGCCTGACTCAATACGGTGGGTGGATCTATTGAAGTGGATTGTCCCCAGAGTCTGTTCTAGTTCTTGTTAGTCATGCTATCATCTACATGTCCCGGTTGGAGTCGCGATGCTTCGGTCTTGCGCCCCTGGAGCGACAGAGTGGTCTCCCTCTGGGGCCTGTATTCCTGGTGTGTGGATGCTCCATGTCTTCCCAGTTGTCCCAGGGCTCGTGGTTCCCCGGCTGTTGTCCTCCTGGTCGTCTACCTCCTTGACGACCCATACGGCCTGGTCTGCTGGCAATCAGGCCGCGAGGTCCATTGCCCTGATGTCTGTTGTCACGTGGGTCCCCTTGGTGGTGGTCTTCACCATGATATCTCTCACTATGGTCACCGTAGGTGTGAGGGGATGAACGGTTGTCGCGTGGGCGTTGGTTGGTTCAGGGATTTAGGGTTCGTTTCGAATCTCTTGATGTTCCCGGGCTCTAACTCCGTTTGCTTTTCTGTCCCTCCTAACTTTCAGGACTGTGAGGGGCCGTATCATGTCCCGGGTTGGCTTCGTAGTTGACCTCGTAGGAATCCCCGTCGTTGGATTCTTCATCCGCACGGGCTTGTCTGATGTTGTGGGTCAACTTCTCAGGGTGCATGGTCATTGCCTCTACTAGTGAGGGCTGGTGTTTGACCAACCATTCGCAACATTTGCTTAGGGTCTTGGAGAGCTGGCCCAAATGTCTGTCGTGATGGGTTTTTACTGCCGCTCTGCTTGCTGCCACCTGGTCTTTGTCAAACTCTCTCTCGAGATTATCCAAGATCTCCTGGCTCTTGTCCTTCTTGGATAGGTGTTCATGTCTGGTGTGTTCACGGACCCGTTTCATGATTTCCCTCAACGCATTACTTCGGGTCTGATAGATATCATTCACCATCTCTTCGTTCCCAATCGCCCATGTCTATTCTAAAGTTCTAGGTCACTCATAAAGTACTCTCCATGAAACTTCACCAAATTTGATGCATTTAGCATTGAATTAAACTGTCAAACTAACATGTTAGACCTCTCCACTTTGCCAGCTAGCCCTACCTTATTTCTATGATTTCAACATTTGTAGAAAAATGTTCATCATACTTGATTCACAGTAATTTTCATGGTAGTATTACCCAAAACTAAACTTTATAAGCTTTTACTTTCAATATGATGTTAAATATGTAGCTGTAGGACCGGAAAGCAAAAATGGCATTTTCCTATAGGGAACAGTGTTAAAATCCTTTAAGCTTTGCCCACAATGTCCAACCCTAAAATCACAAAAACATACCTTATTTTGGTTCACCTGAAATGGAGGTAATTACCTAATTGAAAGAAAATAATAATTCATCCTCATTTATCAACACCTTATTGACTTAGAAAACACAAGTACTAACTCATTCATTCAGATTTGTGTCAGTGGCTGACTTTGCAAAAACTACAATTATGTCCGACCTCTGTATCATGCCAGCAATACATCCTAAAGTGGACAGGTCTATTGTTTGATAGGTACTAAAGTAGACTGAATTTATTCTATCCTATGGTTTAAAATAGCTGTAGAATCAAGAAGCCTTCTCTAAATGATAATGGAAAGAGTCACTTATAACATGAATCCCTTAGACACATCCCATTATGAATATTGCAAACTGATATCATGTCATTACCTTTACCCTCTAGATGTATGTCCAAGGGATATTAGTTGTCAAGGTGAACGTCCTGGTGATCAACCCGGCACATCAGCTACCGCTGCAATGGGTGGATTCATCCAAAGCTACACACAAACCTGGATATTAGTTGTCAGGTGCTTGTTGGAACTGTCTGTGAATCTTACGCTTGTATGCTTCTCTAGTTTGGCATGATGCCTCAAGGGTCCCTTCCTATTTCATAAAAGGAAAGGAATCACAAATGAATAATGATGAAAAAATTCACACAGTTTTGTGTGATTTCTGTGAATAAAGATGATGTGCATGATCACGAAGAATATCCATCAGAAGCATTTTTACAGTGACAATAATTACAATTTCGAATAAATAATTACGTAAATGACAGCATTAACATTTGTTTAACTACATAGGGTAAATTTATCAGATTATATGACCATTATACTCTCTCCATAATTGTTATTAACTATACTGTTGGCCCTTGATAACCAAACCTACTATCTCTCTTAAGCTCCACTCGCCTTGGCCGATGTAGATCTCTGTGATCTGTGAATGTTGTGAACATTGGTTTATCATAGCCTTCTGCAACCTGGTCCCTTGTGAAATTATTCACCATGTTGAATATTCTCACAGAGAACCTATGCAAATCAATATGAGTTTGCTTGCGAAAATGATTGCGAGGGAGCATACTTCTCAGTGTGAATGCTGTGCGTTCAATTTTGCTAGCTTGCAATCATCTTCTCTCCAGTGAGATTATTTTCGCAGGATAATGAGAAAATCTTTGCTGGTCATTGCGACAGGACCAATGGCCAGGGTGAATGGGGCTTTACTTATTCAACCATACTGAAAGGACGAGTTCATATTATCATTGACTGGTTAGGTCAAAATCTCCTAACCACTCCACTTATTGTTATTGTGTATTGCACCTCAAATTGTGTGTCATGAATACTTTTCCAACAAACTGCTGGGAAGGGACTTAGTTTAATCCATCTCAATGAAATGAGAAAAACTGAGCATCTTGATGAATTGCATTTATCTTACAAGGGGTATTCTGTAGTGGCATTTACTGGGAGTTGGCTATCCAAAAGGTTAGTGACAACTTTATTAATTTTCAGCACTGTAAAGGTTAGCAACAAGCTTATTAATTGCCATCACTATTTTCAGGCAAGATAGACCAGTGGGAGATCCAGGTACATGTAGTTAACAAAGATGATGTGGCATTGTAAAATACGTAGTAAATACAAATTCTCTTTTTTGTTATTAACAAAGAGGATGTGGCATTGTAACATACATAGAAAATAAAATTTCTCCCTATTGTTATTACTTAGCAGAGATCTAATTGACCCCCAAATTTTGACAATTGTCTATATGGCTACAACTCTTTAAAAAAAGATTGGCTATGTGTAGCATATCCCCCCCAACCCCAAAAAGGTATGGAGGAACTTGATTCATCCTACAATATATTGATAGAAAATATCAGCATTTTGAAACATAATGATTGGAGACTTAAAGGATTGGGAGAGAAGATACCAACATTGATGAATGCGTGACTGATCTATGTTTGAGCATGACACAAGTTTTAGAGATCAGAATATGTACAAATATCATGTAAAATAATAGAATAACTGCTTTAATACTGTATATCATAATGAATAAGTAAGTGCTTTCATCTCAACATAAACATTCTTGTGCTGGCACAAAAGCCCAAATCATTAACTCGTTAATAAGGTCAGTGCATGAAAGCATGTAAACCGAAAATGATGTCACGGAAGAGTAATTAAGACTAGCCAATCAAAGAGCATGTACCTATGAAAGCATATTCCTCGACTACAGCAAAGCTTTTAATACTATAAATCATGAAATTTTATTACGTAAGATGAAAATGTATGGTTTATCTAATGATGTACTGACTTGGTTTAGACAATATTTAGGTGGGAGAAGTCAAAAAACCCGTTTAGGGGCGCATTTATCTACGGAATTACCAGTGTTAAAAGGGGTTATTCAAGGCTCGTGTCTCGGGCCAATGCTGTTTATTATTTATATTAACGCTATTGTAAATACTTTGGCTAATACTACGTTTTGTAGTATATATGCGGATGATACAGTAATTGGGGAAACTGGAAATGATAAATTTGACGCAAGTATAAAGACAAGTGACACATTGACGCTTGTGGAAAAGTGGTGTAAAAGGAATGAAGTGGTTATCAATCATTCAAAGACCAAGCATTTACTTTCAGGTTCTAAATATAGAATTGCATATGATGATGTGAGAGTTTGTACAAAAACTCATGTAATTAGTAATATTGATGTGTATAAATATTTGGGAATTAAAATTGATAAGTTCCTGGTTTTTGATAGGCAGCTAAAAACTACGATTGGACTTGTGAATGATAAGTTGACTACGTTTTCGATAATAAGGAAATATATAGATAGGAAAACCAGTCTATTATTGTATAAGCAGGGGATCTTACCAATTTTGGATTATATATCAATGATAACAGACTCGAGTTTGAAAAATTGTATTAATAGATTACAACCACTACAAAATCGTGCTGTTAAAATATGTTTGAATATAAATGAATATGTTTCGACTGAAAATATGTTACAATACCATGTTGATCTAAAATTATCTTTATTGAAAAATAGGCGAAAAATGTTGATGTTACGTAGAATGTTCAAGATGAGTAAGAATCCAATGAATGTACAGGTGAATATGCCAAATATGGCATTACATGGGAATGAGAAGGTAAAGCTGTAGAAGCCATTTACAGATAAAGATAGAGTTTTAAAAAGTCCAAATTATTTGGGATATCGTATATGGGATAAATTACCTGCTGAAATACAATGTATGGACACAATTGTGGCATTTAACAATGCACTTAAAGGCATTGATTTGAATGAATTGTAGAGGTAGAAGGGTATTGGTACACACACACACATAATGTATCTTTGTATTTTGTATTTGTATTTTGTATTATATTTGTTTATGTAAATTATGTATTGCAGTTAAAACTGAAGGTGTTACCAAGTATTGATAAATATGTTATATTATGTATGTTTGTAGACTATTGGAAGAGCTCTGTATAATAGAGAGATAGAATAAAGATTTAAAAAAAATAAATATGTGAGACCACGATTAAACAGTCCCGATCTGGAACTCATGGTGTTCTTCTTGGGTACAAGCTGATTCAAGGCCTAGTTTTAGCTTCTTAGACATGAGATACGAGGCACGAAACCCAGCATTAACCAGAAGTTAGGGTAAAAATGTGATGGCTGGAAATAAATTGGATGGGCATGACATAAAACATGGGCATGATCAGCAATAGGACACAAACCATGGGCACAAAGGGAAACACTGACATGGGCCCAACGGTGATGACAGACACTAGACACAAAATGTTGGGCCAGCAGCTGCCATGCCACCACCTTGTCGTCAGGAGCACTGACCCGACAACTAGGCATTTGGCCCACTGTTAGTTAGAGTAGCCATGAGCTGATAAGCACTTTATAATTATTTCATGATTAGATTATGATTTATACAAAAACAAAAGTGTTAATATCTCCAAAAGAATTTGTCTCAACAAATCTTTTCAAAACAAGGTTGTCCGCTGTAACTAGAATTACATCAAAATATTTTTGAAAAACAAACCCAAGACCTGGTTGTTCACAATGTATCTGATTGCCCAGTACCATTTTCTGGTTGTCCCAGGCTTCTCGATAACTTGGGATGGGTTCGAGCAACAAGGTGAGAAGATAAAACACATAGTGCCCCTTCTGAGGGGCATCGGTTGGCTGGGGGCGCCCGCTCCCCTTCCCTACCCCTTCAGAAGCTCCGGCCGGCCTAGGCGCTCACCAGGTGTCATAGTGTCCCACTTAAAGGGAACACATAACTAATGGGTTAATGGGCAAGGTGAAAAAACCTGAGCTGTATTACCTTTCCTGACAATGTAAGACTTGTAAATGGGGAACAAAGCAAGGGGTACCACAGGGAGCCACTAAGTGGTTACAGGTATCTTAATTGTCATAACATAATTGTCTCTGTTGGTTTGCAGTCCTGATTCATTCGTTCTGGAGCAGTAGGCTCTATCAACCTTGCTTCTCAATGACCAGATTTATGAGGATATACGGTCCATCCCCTAGACTTTTGCTAAAGCAAGTAAGCTTTTGCATGCAGTATCTTATAGGCAGGGCCCAACATACATAGACCATTGGCTATATTCCTAATCACCTAGATGGGGACATGGCTTCAAAGAGGAAAATGTTATATGACTGGTGTCCATGTATAGCCCTCTGGTATCCCTATCCCTCTGCTAAACTTACCACCTCTCTGGTGTCCCTTTCTGCCCTTGCCTTCCCCTGACAGCCCTCTGCTACCCTTGCCAGTCATCTGGTGTGGCTGACAGCCCTGGGTTTCCATATGTGCCCTCTGCTAAACTTACCAGCCCTCGTGTGCCACTGTCAGCCCTTGGTTTCCCTGTCAGCCCTGGTAAACTTACCAGCTGTCTCTCTCTGGTAGCCCTGTTGCCCTTCAGAGGCTAATATAACTGTCCCTAACCACTTAACATGCGCAGCTGAGAAGAAAACATTTATAGTCCCAACACGCATTGGAACACATTTCAAAAACAGTCCTTATTATAGAGACACTTTACTCTGGAATAAATTGAAAAGGGACATTAAGAACAGTGAAACTGCATACTTTTTTAGCCGTAAAGTAAAACATTTGTATTTGAAATACCTTGACTTGCTGCAAAATGTAAATTGACCATATTTTCAAAATGTCCGTTAATTGTCAAATAGACTATTTTTATCCGGTCTCCATTATCACGGTTATGATCCAATGTGTACTTGTCTTCCATGCAATGCTTGATTTTCATAACATTATATTGATTGTATTTATATATTTACTGTTAATGTAATAACGTTGAAAACGAAGGGAAACCTTGAAGATTATTACCAATGAAACCTTTAAAAAAAGATGTCCCTATTGCCCTTCTGGTACTTCTGTCAGCACTGCACCATTCCAGCTGTACCTCTGCTATCCCTGACGGCCCTGTTCTACATCTGCCGATCCTGCACTATCCCTGCTGGCCATCTGTACGGTCATCCCTGTTGGTCTCCTGTTATCCCTATCGGTCCTATACGCCTGCTGAATCTCTGTTATTGTCGACAGTACCTTTTACCTCTGCCAACCTTAAGCCCCATTCGCCGTGGCTTATTTTCCCGTCGCAGAAATCAACGAAAATTCTATCTCAAGCATTCCCAAATGATTTCAGTTGAGACAAAATGATCGCAAGCTAGAGAAATTGATTGTATAGCATTCACACTGAGAGGTAGGGCAACTTGCGATCATTGCGATCATTTTTGCAAGCAATCTTGTCATGAGATCTCTATGAAAATATTAAGTGTGTTGAATAATTTTGCAAGGAACTACATCACAGAGGTCTACAATTAGCCAACATTTCCAACGTTCGCAGATCGCAGAGCTTTATGAAAACCAACGTCCGCCACGGCGAATGGGGCTATAGCTATCCCTGTGAGAAATCTCCCATCCGTGTTGGCCCAGCAATGTCAAAAGTGTTGCAAGTTGTTGCCAGCAGAATTTACTGTAATTTTGCAGACTTGCTATTCATTAATAGTAAAAGTCTTAAATATATATTGAATTTACAGTAAATTCGTAGCCAAAATATTTGCAAAAATATTTAGAAAAAGACCAAACAAACCAAAAATGACATCTACGGTTATTTTTTATCAGAAAAGGCACTGGGTTAACCAATGTTGGAGAAAGTGTATGAAGGCAATTACAAGTTTTCAAAGTTATCAAAATTTGAATTGGGTAAGTCAAGTACCTCAATACTCAAAGATTAGGGTAAAATATTCCAAAGTAATTGATATTGTGACGTTCCTCGGTAGGTCGGGGTTTCCGATTTCTACAGCAGAGGGACGTGGGAATTGTTTCGGGTCTCGGACGGACAGAGAATCCGGGCAAGAAACCGAGATGTGATGTTTTGAGTCGTGCCTCGCGCACGAGGGGGGGTTGAGCGGGTCGGTCGGGAATCGGTGCTTGTCGACGGGCGAAGGACTGCGGGGGAGGGAAAATATGGTAGGGGTAGGGGGAAGCCATTTGTTATCTCTCTGCCGGTATCCGTACCTACGGACGGTCCACCCTCGGTCTCAATCTACGGGGTGTCGGGCCGACGGTCGCCTATTGTTTGGTAGCGTGGGGCCGAGCCGGTCGCACCGTTGTTCCCCTGGATCCTGGGTTTCCGTCCCTGGTTTCGGGCCCTCGTGCCATTCCGGGCCTGCGTTTCCGGGACTCCATCCGGGCCAGTTTCGGGCCTTCGTGCCCTACTTCGGTCCTTCGGTCCTTACTTCCGTTCTTCGGGCCTTCGGGCCCCCGTCCTAAGTTTTCACCTAATTCTCTCGAACTTCTACTATTTTACCCAAACTTCTAGTTAATTACTCGTATCGGCTCATCTCGGCGGTTGTTAAGGGAAGAAGACACGTGTTGACACAAGGAGAACTGTGAAAGAACTCATTTATTCGGGCCTCACCGCCCCTTTTTATACTCTAGTGGTCAGCCCTGATTGGCTGTCCCCGATCACGTGGTTACAATTGACGTCACTTCCGGTTTACATTATCACTTCCGGTTTACATATCACTTCCGGTTTACATATTTCTCGGGACTTTCGGGTTTCGGGCTTTTACACTTTTGGGCCTTTACACTTTCGGGCCTTTTTACATTTTCGGGCCTCTTTCGGGCCTTTCGGGTTTCGGGCTTTTACACTTTCGGGCCTTTACACTTTCGGGCCTTTACACTTTCGGGCCTTTACACTTTCGGGCCTTTACACTTTCGGGCCTTTACACTTTCGGGCCTTTACACTTTCGGGCCTTTACACTTTCGGGCCTTTACACTTTCGGGCCTTTACACTTTCGGGCCTTTACACTTTCGGGCCTTTACACTTTCGGGCCTTTACACTTTCGGGCCTTTACACTTTCGGGCCTTTTATAACATATATACTTTACTTTTGTCATATTACCTTACTTTTCATATTTTGGTCTTTTACCTATCTGATGAATAGACATTCATCACAATATCCATAGTCGCTCAGAGTGCCATAGAATAAATGAATGAGAGGTTATTTTTTGTAAATTTTCCGCATTGAAAAAACATACATTCTGGTTTTGACACAACTGAAAACTCTTCATAAATAATTATTAGTGAAAGAAAAATAGTTAAAGAAATTCCTTAGTTATTGTAAGTGTATTCAACAACTCATAACGCACACCGCGAACATGTGACCAATTTCTTTTAAAACCACGTCATACAAATTGTTTTAAGTATACTTTGATATTATAATAAACATCCAGATCAGCTACAAATGCCACATATAATTATAATATAGAGAGATGCTCGCGATAGACTTGCTTTAGTTAAATCGCCATTTGTTTAGTTTGAGAAAAAACAACAAACGACTTTTAAGAATATCAGAAACAAAACTTCTGAACCTACTGGGGCCTCTTCATGGTATAATGTACTAGTTTTTCATAGTTGGGAACCCATGAGAGCATTAACAAGACTTTTAGTCAGCCAAAGTAAGGATTTTCTGAGATAAACCCCGCAATTGATAAATATAATTTATAAATGCTCCCACTACCAAATAATAAACAAACGTGGTATAGTTTGATTCTAGCAGAATCTTATACACTTGGCTGTATTTCTGACATCATACCAAGGCCAAGAGAAGTGCAGATAAATACAGTTACAGAGAACTACCAAAGGCTTATGGAAAAATAGACTAGAATTAAGAGCAAACTTACTGTCTTTGATTGCAGTGGTGCTGCAACAGGCAGCGCTGAATAGAGGGTGCATTATCAATTCATAAAACCTGATAGCACCTCATTTCTGATTTTCATGCAATTAACGATTTTTTATTTTGCTTCTTTTCATCCGGAGTATAGTTAGTTCCTTATTTTAACGTCAATGTATTCAAATGACAGGTAATGTAATGTGAGAATTAGTTGGCCGGATACATAGGTTTGAAAATGCAAATTCGACTTTTCAATGTGGCTCTTAATTCAGAACTCAGGCTTATTGTCATAAAAGGGTAGACAATGCTATCGACAATGATAAGCGCTGCCATCTGAACACGAATTGTGTCTATCTTCGACCGATCCAGTCCATTGCAGTCATACACTGCCACCATAGTGGAACATATCAGCATTGGAGGCCAGCAGATGGATGTAAGCACCATGGAAAATGTGAGTAGTCTGATGAGCCTGCCTTGTCTGGTTGGAGGCTTCTTGTTATTAGGTTTATGATGTTCAGCTGATACCCCTACCTGTACAGTCAAGACCTGGTGGGGTGTGTTGGCCGGCGGGGGGCTGGGCTGGACTCCCACCTTAGCTGAACTCCCTCTGATTTTCACCAGAGTGCTGGTTTGAATAATTGTAGTGACTGATAGTACCAAGAGCAGAACTCCACAGAATAAAACTAAACCCTTGGGGTCAATACCACCATCACTGACTGAACAGATGGGATTTTCAGTAGTTTTTACTGCAGACCTGATGTAGATGAGAATGTCCAAGCACGCCCACAACACTACTGTCATCAGGATGACCACCTTTCCAGTAGTCAGTGTCATGATGTTTTGATGGGTCTGGGGCTTGTGTAGAGTAATGGAGGTATCCAATGCTAAAAAGAACATCCCACTTATAACCATGGCCCCTGAGTACAGAGCAGCCAGGCTGAACACAGCACATCCAACCCCACTCACATGGGGCCGGGCCATGGCCAGGGCCCCTCCCCCGAGGTGGGACACTGAGACGTAGATCAGAAACAGCTTGGTGGTCTTTTTAAGGTGTTTTGATTTCAGACCAAGCAATGCAGTAGTTAGAAGTAAGTTTGCTGCAAAAGATATTAGCCCAACTGTTGTTTGTATTCCTAGGAGATTGTAATATGCAACTTGTTGTTTAGCTTCAGCTGTGCAGTTGTCATCTTCCATACCCATATCACAGTCCGGATCCCATGTGGTATTGTCCTTGTCCATGGGAACTAGTACTGACGCCATGTAGCCTCAACACTCATGTAACAAAATAATCAGTTGTTCCTCGGTGTAGAGATTGATTATAGTTAGTTCTAAATATAAGTAATTAACTAGTTGCATGTATTCAGATCCAAAAGCAACACTTTTCCAGAAAAAGTTAATTGCTAGGCGTGGCCAGATACCCTTCCAGACTGGGTTGGATTATTCAGGCACATTTCCATGTAAAGCCAGTGACTTGATGTATTCAGGCACCTTTCAAAATAAAGCCAATGGCTTGGTGTGGCCAGATAAGTCTTAAAGGAGCAGTCTCTGAGTGGTGCTCAGTCGGTGTGTGCTGCCCATCTGCCTCCATCCTACTGGTAGACATCACATATAGCAACCAAAGGTCTCTCCTAAGGATAGATATTCCACCTGCAAAACTGATTCAGGTGAGAGCATTTCCAATTACTGAAGCTTTACAATTTGATTATTAACTTCATCTACAGTATTAATCAGGAGGAAATTCTGAATTCGACGTACTATGATAAACAAGTAAAGCTTAGTTAGTCCGGTGGTAATTTTCAAATTATTCCACAATTACAAAATATAAGCATGATCACAGGTGAGTGGGTTATTTTCTAGAGTTTGAGAACGAGTCATGTTAGGTTTGTTAACATTTGTAGGCAGGAATAAAACATTTTATTTCGAATTGTGTTAAACTTTCATTGTAAATGAAGATATTTTGGATAGACTTAGTCAATGATAGTTAAAGCTAGAACCTTTATATAAATCATAGTTAACTACAGAAAAAGGGGAAACCATTCCTTTTACAAACTTATAAGAAAACCTACAATCTAAAGATTACAGTATTACTAAACATATAGAATCAAAAAGCAATATACATTTCGAAGCACGACTTTAATGAAATCTGCTAAGTGACGGAAACATTCTTAACGGGTTTCTTGCGCAGAAATTGACATGTTTCCATTTTTTGTGTTTTTCACTTCACTTTTGTATTCTAAAAATGTTTCAAACGAGAAAACAAAGAAAAAGCAAAATTAATCAATTATTAATGAAAGAACATTAACATGGGAATTCCCAAAATCCTGAGTTTTTCAGCACTCCCCTTGCTACGTCATAATAATGGGAATTTCTTTTCAAAATTTGGGGATTTCCCGTAAAAACATCAATTAGACCAATGAAAATAGTCTTATAACGTTATCCACACTAATATCATTATGATATCTCTCGCATTATTAGTTATTGATACAGATAATATGCACAAAGAATTTCATTCAAAGATATTCACCCATTAATTATGTGCACGGTTTGTCATGATTCCCTTTGTGTATTATCACTTTAAACCAATTGCAATTGCAGTGGGACTCGGTATCCTTAAAGGCGATGCAAAATAGCTGACACGAGCCCAAGCGAAGGGCTGAGGCTAGCCGTGCTGACGTTCCTACAAATGCAGTTTTTTTCTTCAAACAACTTCACTTAAAGTGAATGTTATGATATGTACAGATGATCAAATATGCGTAAACTGACAGTCTACAGGACATACAGAAATACAAGCTTCACTACACTTTTCCAGTAAGGATGCTATGCTTTTTCAATTTTACTGGCCTGCGATCACCTTATCACCTCTGAGATCATAACAATACCATGCATGAGATCAATTCATCTAGAGAACAATCTGCCACGGTAAATAGGCCTTAAGACGTCACCCAAAACCTTGTGACCATGGCGTCATACCTTGACAATGCGTTTTGCAGTTCCACAATGCTGATATGGCCATTGTACAATGTCCACTTTTATTCCAATTCTATGCGTGAAAACATACCAGACAGCTAATTGGGTGAATACGTACAATGTTTGTCTCAAACACCCCCAAGGTCGCATGTTGTAACCTTAAGCCCCTTATCCGATTTTACTGTTGACGGGCAACAGGGAAACCGCTGGTAAATTATCAAACTTGTTTAATATTACAGTTGCCTAATGATGATGATGACTATGCTCCCAGTCACCTGTCACCTGTCACCACTAAAGTTGCTTAGCAGGTATGGCCCTTTAAGGGTGGGGGGGGGGGGGGTACCCACTGTGCAATTCGATCTAAATTCTGGTTGAAACAGAGATCGCTAGTATATTTGTCCAAGTGATTTGTTGTTTTCATTTCTGGTCGTTTTCGACCAGTTTTGGTTGTTTCGACCAGAATGGAGCGACCAGAACCAGTTGAAACGGCCAGAATTCTAGTCTAAACGCACAATGGGTACCCCACTTTAATGTATTGTGAGCTGCAATGTATACTGACTGGGCCCGTACCTAGGATTAGAGGTTGGGATGGTGGCCACCCCCCACAAAGCATCACTCATAATTAATTCCACCCAGGTAGAAATAGTGCCCTCTCTTAAACTGTTTGAGACAAACAGTCAAAAATACCAGGTAAATTTAAACGGAAGTAGATTACCCATTGTTTGTTTCATTTTCAAAAACATTAAGGAAACATGAAGGGAAAAATGGAAATGTTAACATTTTTTCCTGGTGGCTATGCCCAGATTGGTGAAATTACCCATGGCTCTCCATATTCAGATAGGGGCTTGAAAGGTTAACAAGTGCAGATTAAACTGTGCATCAAGTTTCCTTATCTATCCTTATGGTTCTGAAGGTTAACCTCTAATAAAACAGATGGAACAAAATGTGATATTGGGTGGAACATTTAGGATTCTTAATAAAGAAATGGGGTTGGTGGTATAACATTCTGACATTTTCCTTCTCCCTCCAACCTCCACCCTTTAGAACATTTTTGAAAACCTCACTGTTGAATGTCACAGATACTACATAATAAGGTGCCATTCGCTCTACTTATTGTTCCTGATGCCAAGGTTCACCCTCATCAGCCTGGGAATAATAAATATTTGAAACCTATTTCAGTAAAGGTAGAAAAAGTTGAACATTATGTAGAATATGAACTGCATGAATCATTTATTGATTAATTAACAAAATACTGGTTCTATCAATATCTTGTATAACGTAGCTTGGAAGTTCTATTATTAATTTTTTGATTTCACAATACTTGTCATGAGACCTGGTTTCCATGGAAACTGAATGTTTCTTCTTAGCAGCATTTCTACATTTTGCCATTCTATGAACATTATGGTCACCATGCTAACGATACAGAATAAAAATTCAAAAAGTATCTATTTCATAGAAAACTAGACAAAATTTCATTTTTGGTCAAATTTCAGCTTATTTTCTGTCATTTTCTCTTATTATTGATTATTGATTATAAACCTATCAATATGTATATATAAAATATATGTTAATAAGCACCAAGAAGAAATTCATATTGCAATCTGTACAGAGGAAAACCTGTTGGAATGCATTTAATTACCTTCAGAGGACTGCAAATCTACACAGATCCTTTTAGGGTCAAGTACTTTGTGCAAAAAAAGGTCAAAGATGGGAGAAGGGCATGTGCTCCAGGTGTTCTGCCACCTTGGAGGTGACTACAGGTGTGGTCTTCTATGTCATACAGGTAAATTTTGTCACTTAATTGATGGCCTGTCAGAGATGCCTTAATTAGGTAAATTTGAGATGGTTTTTAGCACATCCCGAGGAAATTGAGAACATAATTGCCAAGCTGTACGCAGAATCATGCCAGTTCTGTGTACTTATAATTGCAAAGCCTTGGGATTTAAATAAATCTATTTCTTACATTAAACTTAAAGAATGATCCAATTCTACATGCTTTTCCACACAATAAATAAACCGGTTGTTTGTAGATAATAATCGAAAACCCCAAAAGGAGAAAACCTATTTAACAATGTAGTTTGTGATTCACAGAAACAAGTTAATCTATTCCAAGACGACGATACACGTTCATTAAAGCAGTATAGTGAAATGAATAGAGGTTCAAATTTAACAAATGGTTCTAACCTGAGAAATGTTATTTCTCCATGTGCATAAAAAAACAATATCAACTAGACACAAGGGATCTTTACTGTTGCATTTGATATGCAGACACAGCAATTAACTTGAATTATTTCATTATTATAAAGAGCCTTAGTGTGGCAAAGATCAGCTTTGTATCGCACACATTTCACAAATGTGAATTGTATCTAACCTATACAGCAGAAATGCCAATCAATTATATTCTATTATTTGATTACCTTAACTATTGTTAGTTTATATTGTGGTACACATAGGTTTCCTTTACACTGGTGAAGTTAGCTCAAAAATGAATAAGTCAGATGTTAATTGTTACATCTGGGTCAGAACCAGGAGTTCAATTCCAGTTCTGAAGAGGCACTTGTAGCTTGAGATACAGATGTTGTTTATTTCCTTTTCTTATCCATACATGAACATGTCAACAAGTCAATATCTCCCTTCTTGCAACACTAAGTGAAAATGTGTCCACTCAGTCTGTGCTGTAAACAGCTCATACTATCTGTCTTTTAAAACATGCTTTACACGTCCTCTGAATTGTCACCAGCGAGCAGGCCCCATCTTACCTACTTCAAGTATGCCCCTAGTAGCTCTTACATGACTGCTACCTAGTACAACTATTTCCTCTCTAACTTGGGGCTGCACTGAACAGTGCTGCAACACTGATGGATCCAGGATTGTGAAAAGGGGGGAAGGGGACGCGCTATTGAAAATTATCTTTCCTTAATTGCTTTTTGGCTGAATTTTATATGAAAAAAACACAAAATATTCCAGAGAAAGGGAGGTGCGTATGGCCCCGTGCCCCCCTCTGGATCAGCCCATGGCTTACACAGTTATTGACAGTGTTTAGGTCTCACGGAACTAAATGTGGCGCCATCTGCCTGTATCCTACAAATTTCTGTCCCAAGGTGAAGGGCATGCCAGTCTCTGAGTGGCTGAAAATGGGATAAAATGAAATGATATTGCAGAATAAAAATTCACATGATACCCCCTACTATTTCTGAGTTATTCCATAAAAAAGGAATCCATGATTAAGGGTTTTGGGTAAATGTCAGTAGGGTTTTAAAATGGGCCCTGTGGTCCGTGAATTTTTGTCACTCCAAAACTGCTGAAATGAGGGTAGGTCAACATCTGGGACTCTTGCGAAAAAATGTCATAGTCAACCTACCCTCAAATTTTGATATTTTGTGTCCCAAAGAGGTCCCAATAGGTTACTGAGTCCCTTTAAGCTGTTGCAATGTTTGGGATATTTTTTTTTCAATATGCGCTATATTAAACTATACAGGAAAACATTAGTTCCGTTTACAAAACCAGTTGGTTCGCAGGTGGCACCGACTAACCAATCTGCACATTAGTGCAAAGGCTTCCTGTCAGAGCTGTTAGGGGGCTCTATCCAATTTTAAATGGTTCTCACATTTCTTACTAGGTGGCAGCAGTGAGGAGTGGTTTGATCAGGAACTGCTATCAGTGCAGTATCTGAAGAAAGGATATATCAGGCCCCATATCAAATCATCCACAGGGGTGTGTAGACCCTATTTTTCCCCACGAAACCACCAATTGAATTGACAAAAATTGGTCACAAAGTGCACATATTTGTACAGCATTTTCATTTTTGTATATAAATTTTGCAAATTCTGTGACAAAATTTGCAAATTTGTGAGCGATTGCACAATCCTGCCAAGTGATATCGTATATGTAACAACCACTCATTTATAGTGTAAATAGAACTTAAGGAAGCAGTAAAAGATTCCTTTTTAAATTATGACTATTGTTAGATTTTAAAAACATTAAGTTATTGTTACTAGTTTTAAGGAAATGCGCATTTATTATGAACATTAGCACTGCTGCGAATGTTATCAGGGGAGGATCCAGACATTTTGAAAAGGGGGAGGGATGCCGATATCAAAAACGATTTTACATTTAAAAAAAAAAATCTATTTTGGGCCCAAAATAGGGGGGGGGGGGCGCCTGGTGCGCCCTTCTGGATCCGCCACTGGTTCTTAATTATTTTGTTCTTTAAAGTCCATAGATATTGGTTAAACAAACTCTAAGCGAGTTTCAGCATCTTGGCACAGAGCGGGCTCAACTGATGTATACATTTTTACATTGATGCAATAAGCCTGCATAGTAAACGCCGTGGTCACATGTGCATATCCAATCACACTGTATATAGCATAGTTCCGAAATTCAGTACTATCAAACACAAACCTGGAATGGAAATTCCTCAAGGATTACATCTCTATAAAAATTACTGATGAAGGTTGAAAAAACGAAACGTGTTGATTGTAAAAACTTTTAATTAATCTTAAATGAAACTACCACCTGTCCACCACGTTGAGCCTGGAGTTTGATACAGTTTCAACCGTTTTATCTCTGTAAAAGATGGTCTCAATTAAATGCAAACTATTCAAGGGAGAGCATGGGGGGGTGTCTGAAATGTGTGGAAAAGTGTTTACACGCCTGGATACATTCAATGAGTGCTTTAGCCCAACGGGTTAGTGTGGGGTTTGGAGGGTCTTATTTATTTTAAATATGCGTACATTAAATTTAACTAGATAGGGAACAACATATCACACCTGTACGTTATCTAATATTGTCCAAAACCAAATTTGAATTCAACAAGCATGTTTATTACTTCAACCCAATAAAACTTTAAAGTAGAACCCATGGGATTCTTATTGAAATGATTTATAATCTATTTAATTGAAATATTCTATTTAATTGAAATACCCTGAGGCTTAGCTGTCCAGAGCATGCTATCCCTTCTTTAAACTCAGCTGACACCTACTCAACCTGAGCTGGGACCTCACAAACTCAGCTGACACCTGCTCAACGTGAACTGGGACCTCACAAACTCGATCAACTGACGCCTACTCAACGTGAACTGGGACCTTCCAAACTCAGCTGAGACCTGCTCAATGTGAACTGGGACTTCACAAACTCAGCTGACACCTGCTCAATGTGAGCTGGGACCTCACAAACTCAGCTGACACCTACTCAACTTGAGCTGAGACCACTGGCGGATTCAGTATTTTGAAAAGGGGGGTGCGCTATTTGAGAATTTTTTCCTTAATTGCTTTTTGACCGAATTTTACCTGCAAAAAAATGCAAAGTTTTCTGGAAAAAGCGCCCCTGCGCCCCCCCCCCCCCCCCTTTGGATCCGCACATGGGGACCTCATAAACTCAGCTGGGATCTCCTGTTCCCATTTTTCCTCCCAGGTGGCAGTAACGGTCGGAGACGCTGGCCCATTGCCAGCCCCAGCCCTGCTATTGCTGCTGACAGAACTAGGTTGGTGGGGCAATTAAATACCCCACCGCTTGAGTCGCCGGTTAAAGGTATTAATGACCCATTACGATACCAGTTGGCTTCTGTGGAAATCCCCATGTCACTGTACAGGGAAACTAATGTTTATTAATTTCAATGTGGTTATCACACAATACACAGAAGTAGTGATGTATAAGATACCACAATAAGGCGATGATGCAATAATAACAGCAGCGTAGACAGTCCTAGTCTTTTTCTAAAATAAAGATTAAAAAAACCACGCACATGTGTGTGTTATGCACTATATATAATTGTATCTGAAATACAAGCTTGTTCATTTATTGATTAATATGTAATTTGCTATATACATAGATAAGATGCAAAAATGCAAAACGATATAATTATATATAGATATGATTCTCTATAGATAACAATGTCATTTGGAGATTCTATTTGAATTTACTTGGCACCTGTTATAACTTAAATTACACAAGAACGACGCCAGGGGCGGATCAAGGGGGATATACAGTTTATAAATGGAAGTTTGGTTTCATGTAAAATATAAAATTGAATTTCGTTTTTTATATTAGTGATAGAACTCTTTGCACGATCTGCCTGAGATATAATGTTACACCACGTTATGAATACAATATATAACCAATTGCTGCTGTTTTCAAAACGTCATGGAAGTTACATGGTTAACATGTGCTATTTTCAATATATTTCATATTTTTGCCTCATTTCTCACAATAACCAGTATTCCTGAAGGCCATAATAAGTATCTTTCCACACACTTACATATAATTGATCAAATAAATCTCTCTTCAAGTAAGGTACATTTTGAATAAAGTTATATCACCAGTATCAGCTGCAGCCACATTCCGTATTATACGGGTCCTTTTCCATCTCTCTTGTGATTTTAATTAGGGTGACAGAAAAATAATACAGAGGACAATTGTTGCAAGAAGAAAAACCTGCTGAATTGTGATAAAGATGAAGGCAGGACTGCCCACCCCACCTCTTTAATAGAGGATGCCTATTCTGGCTCCTTAATGAAGTGTCCTAGTTTTGAAATGGTTGTAAATATTCAAGAACTGTCCTTTTTTGGGGGTGGTTTTCCCTCGTACTGTCAGAGCCAGGTTCACTAGAAGCAGGCAGGGGTTGGCATCCATACTGCGTGGGTCAACCCAAACAGGCACATTCTGTTACTGCCAATCTCAGTCCAAGGCTGTAGGCCTTGGGATGATGTATTCTGAACTATTTCTAGGATAATGTTAATGAAATTCTCATGAATTCTCGCCGACAATCCAATATTCTCCATGGCCTGGCTCCCCAACACTGCTTGTACAGGGGGCTGGGTGTGACTGGGTGGGAGGGATGAGATCTAGATGCACACTGAGTATTCTGGGGAATAATTATAGGAAAGGGAGTGAAAGGGATGGGTGGACTAGAGAAGGGGAAGGAAGAGGCAGAGAAGGAGCAGGAAGAGATGAAACCTAGTAAGGGGAAACATTTATTGGGAAAAGGAAGGGCAGAAGGGAAGAAAATGACCCAAATAAATGGACAGGGAGGGCAGGTAAAGGGACAGGGGGAGGTAGCAAAATGGGAAAGGCATATAGAATAGGCAGAAAAGGAGGGAAAAGAGACAGGATGGGAATGACACAGAAGGACCTGAGGGTCAGTAAAACTGTATAGAGTGGGCTGGGGAAGCCATAGACGAGTAGGGAGACATGAGGTACAAGCAAAAGCATGATATTTGAAGGGAATACAAAGATTGTACACCGTATATAAAAAGATAACACACACAGGGAAAGAAAGGATTTAGGCGTGACAAAGCACCGAGAAGATAATATTATTTAAACATGAGGAGAAAATTAAATCGGGGAACAAGGGAGCTGGGTACTTTTGTTAGATGTTGAACTAATAGAGGAGAGAAATGGGTAATACATGCACATCTCATAAAGAAAATGAATGCATATATCTATGCTATAGGGGTATGCCCATGGTATGCATAAAGCTGGTAGCGTTACCTTAGGGGCCTTCCATTAAGTACTTACGCAAAGTTTCAAAAATTTCAGACCTCCCCACCCCCCCCCCCACCCCCACCCCCTTCGGCCAAAGTACGCATTGGATTTATACAGGAACATATTATGCAAATTTTCAAAAATCCCAGAACCCCCCCTCTTGGTGCGTACGTACTATATGGAAGGCCCCTTATCAGTTTCTAGGTATCTAAATAGTACATGAATTGTGAGAAGCCTTTGCAGAAGGCTACACAATAGGGCATTAGAAATCTTGAAATTGCTCGTTGGGTGATTCAATAGTGATAGGGAGTTAGCCACAGTAGAACTGTTTCACCAAATATGCAAGATAAATATATTATTTTGGTGCTAAATGAAATACATAGGGATGAACAATAGTAGGCCAGATTGAATGATACGGCGGAGTCCCCTTCAACATGAATTAAGGGGAAGCCATTCTAGATCTCCTCTCAGCCTTTATGCTAACAACGTACAAAAACTTCTAGGAACTCGGTAGATTATCCAAGCCCCCCCCCCCCCCCATCTCCAGCCCCCCCCCCCCCCCCCCTCCCCGCCCCCTCCTCTTTAATTCCTCCCTGCCCCCGCCCTTAATAACCCACCAAACCAGGCCGAATTTCTTCAATCCCTGTCTGCCGTGCGCCACTGCAATGGCAAAGAGAGGCAAGGCGGTTTTGTTGGGGGAAAGTGTTTTTACCGCTGGAAGATTGAAGCAGCGATCGTTCTTGTCTGCCCGGCGTTGGGCCGTAATATTCACGTGTCGACGGCGGGAGGGAGGGGCAGGCGGGGCGGCGGGCAGGGAGGCAGGGCCGGGCGGGGGGACGGGACCAGGCCCCTCCTCCTCCTCCTGGGCTTCCTCCTGGGCCTCTCTCCAGCCACCACCACCACCAACTACCCCTCTTTAACTGGCCGGAGAGGTCCAGTTCACTGGTCCGTTTGCCCATGGTTGCACCTCTGCCAACCACAGCCATTTCCCGGGAAAAGATTCAGAACCCTCTGGTTTTATTAATTTTATTTCCCGTCGACTTCCCGGCCCTTTCACCACCACCACCACCTCCTCGCTCTCCCTGCCACTGCTACTTTTAATTGAAGACACACAGAGGTTGTAGAAAAGCCAGGACGGCTGGGACTCTACCACCACTGACTTGTTCGCCACTTGCTGATCGTTCTTCAGAGTCAGCTGAAATGAACATTTTCATGATGTGAGCACTGCAGGCACGCCCGGACTGGTGCAATTGCCTGGGCGGTGTGGAGTGAGTGGATGGTTTTGGGACTCTCCACTCCTGGGACTAAAGCCACGGCGACTACTAGGAAGCGCTACTCCACCGGACTGCCATCCCCACTCACCCCCACCCACCCACCCCTGCCCCCCACCCCCACCCCCATTCCTGGATCTAGCCTTCTAAAGCTGGACATCTACTCATTACCATGCAGAAGGACTAAAAAGCACCCTGGACTTTCTAGGTTATGATAGATCTACAACAGTTGCCACCACTAGTACGACCACCACCACGCTCACTCCTACAACTACCAGACTTCTACAAGCGAATGACTTCTAGTGCAAACTCGCACCAACTTTGTCGCTACGTCAGACTAGCATGACGTCACAGTCATGACGTAATCCATGACAACACCAAGCAGCACATGACCACAGGACTTGGCCACCACAGATCATGATGACTATTTGAAAAGGGTCCCACAACCTCTAGTAGTAGTGAAGCTGGTTCCCCCATGTCTGGATGTACGTGGCAGTGATACAGGCAAAAAGGAAATGTTCAGCAAGTTACCAGCGACCTACACCAACTACACCCTGCTCACGCCGGCAACAGGTGAGTGCTCCGTTCCTTTTGCCCCTTACAGGTTCCCCGTTTCCCCCCCATCCCCCCCCCCTATACAGTGACTCGGTCCGAGTGTTGTTGGGACTCCCCTCCCTAGTCAAGGCCACTCCGCGGACTCACTGGATCCCCACAAGCAAACTTATTCTTTGATTTTGTTCAGCCAAGCTATATCTATAACGACCAAGTTATTATAGCTACGATGAATAACTCACTATACTTGTACTGCTATTAATCCAAAGTAATCTTTTTTTGGGGGTTAAAATATGAAGATGTGTTTTCTGATAGTATCAGTTTTGGAGGGGTAGAATTACATCATCTTATCATGAATCACTATACTTTTACTGCTTTTAATCCAAAGTAAGTAATTTATTTTGCTACAATATAAAGATATGTTTGCTGATAGTATTATTTTTGGAGGGGTAGAATTGCATCATCTTATCATGAATTTTAGATGTGATTGAAAACACTGAAGGATATGTAACTTTCATTCATTTTAAAATTATTTTCTTAGGATTATAATTACACTGTTTTGATGTGTGTTTTTATGCATTACTAGGCGGGATTGGGGGGTGGGGGTGTATTGGTATAATCTATATGCCCAGAATGTATCAGCTGATCGGCCCGTAGACAGGCCCCTAGACCTAGACGTGGAGGGTCGTGTCTCTGGGGAGGAAAAAACACATCCTTCCAGACAAGACTAAAGTCTGTGTTGTGTGTGTGTCTGTGACCCTAGACCTCACTCTCCCAGCATAGTTTAGGATTTGTTACTTAGCACTACAGTATAGGAAGGCGGAATCTGTATAGTAAGTTAGAACTGAGTGGTGTTCTGTAGGGGTTAAGGATAGACAAGGGGAGAGGACGTATTGTTAGTGCCAGCAGCGCTTAACCGTTCATAATTATCTCCTATTAGGTATTGGAATATCACAGAAATAGCTGATTGAAATATTTCTTGGAGAATATAACTTTTCTTTCTATACTTATATTTTGGAAAAAGGATTTCATACTTAATCTTCTGAAGAGCATCTTAAATATTCTTCCGGATACAAAGGTGTCTCAAAATCCTAATCAAAACCAAGTTATCATGCTGTAAAACATGTCTAAATAGTCTTTCAGATTCGATGCTGATCTCCCCTGTCTATCCCAGCCAAGTTGTGATGCAACAGAAACATTCTGCAACCATACTTTTTTAGTCAGTCCATTACTTACCTAGATGGCACATAACAATTACATTATTGATGATGAGGTTGAAACCTCACCAAATCAGAACATTATAACATTATTTTTAGTGAGCTCAGGACGAAACCAAAACAGAACACTCTAAGATCACTCGGTTTAGGTTGAAGAATGTAACCAGAATGTTATCATAACATTGTAGTACAATGTCACTGCAGAATGTTGCAGCAATGTTATTGGGAAGCATCAAAATAATGTAGTAAGGACCAATACAGGAACAAAGAGAATGTTGCTGCAACGTTATAATGATATCACATGCTTGGTTCGATATCTTGAATGGGGTGGGCTCTTTTTTTGGAAAATACAATATTTCTGCCTTATTTTCATTATGGAAACTTTTTTCAAAGCCCCCCCCCCCCCTTTAACTTTTTGGACTAAAAAGTTTGGATACGACTCGTCAAGACTTGTTGGCTCTATGGGCTTATAATGTAGTTCCATAACGTCAGACATACCTCGATAAGTAGGTTCAAAGAACGCATTCTTTGTATTTTTGAGCGGTTTTCTAAGTGATTTTCTAATCTCTATAATCTACCAATTTTATAAATTTGCGCATTGGCTGACACCCAATCCGGCAGAGGCCAATGGTGTAGGAGTTTTTGGAGTTGGCAATAGTTAAGTGTTCAGACAAGGCATAAAACCTCCCCCTAAGATATGTGCTTGGAGACTTGGCTGTCTGGTCTAGCCATGTCTGCCTGCCCCCCTCCACCTCGTCTGGGCCCCTGGCCTCTAGTAGACCCGGCCCCTACTGCCTCCTGTCTAAGAACTCGTCTGAAGAGGGGTCAAAAACTTAGCTCTGACCCCAACACACTCACCCCGCAGCCCCCGTCATCATAGACCAGCAAAAAGTGGCCACTTTTTGCCCACTTTTTGCCCACTTTTTGGGCGTAGATTAGACGTCTCGGTGAGGCGGCCTAGACCTGCAGACAGGGGGAAAAGCCCGACAAGGGGCCACCTTTTTTTCTCGGTGGAGCTCTACTTTCGGAGTTTATACTATTCTGTCTATTCAAGTATCGTGGAGGGCGGACCATTGAATCCGCAGGCATTTTGTTGTGGAATATAACAAGGAATTAGCCTGTTGTCTAGGCACTTTGGTGATAAGGGATTTAATGATTTTGTCACACTATGTCAAGTTAGTGTGCTATTGATTCACATGACATACAAATAAAATGTTGTTAGATTTACTGTGTCAAGCACTATATTTCCGGACCCGAGTTAGTTTAGGTACGCATTAGTGGTTGTTATAGTTTTATATAAACCTAATTTGGTCCAAGATAGGGGGGCGCCTAGCACGCCCCCCCCCCCCTCCCCATATCCGCTACTGGTTCTGTTTTGGAATAAATATAGTATGATTTCTGTTGAAAAGAGCAAGCCTAAACTTAGCTCTAGAAAATTTATTCAGAAAGTCAATTCACCTTTGATTCAAAATCAATATTTTGATTAAAAAATAATTTCAGCATTTATGCGAACTTCTTAAAGCGTATCAAAATTGTATCAATTAATCCAACTACAAACTAATACAATTCATGACATTACATTCGTCCTACTCTTCCTCAATTCTTGACTTCATGTTCATAGTGAAAATATTAACCCACCAATAATTTAATACATAATTATGCACTTAATGTATAATGCATTCAGATCTGTGAATACACAACCAATAAATTGAGTGTTTATTTGCCAGTTCCTATGCTAATAACACAAAGTATACACCAATAAGTGCTACCACGTGTAAGACTGTGCTGGAGGCCCCCTCTGGTCTAACGTTACGTGTTTTTAGTGTGTATGTCCTAGACGTCTGGGCTGACGTAAGCCTGGCCCCCTGACACACAACCCATCCACATGGATCCTAGTTAAGGAACATTAATACTCGCCAATTTAGGATCCTTTTTACTACCAAGCAGATAAAAGTGAACACCTTCTTTTTTCCCTCAGAAAATAACGTTAAGTAGAACTAAAATAACGTTAAGTGGTACTATGATCATATGGGGTAATCTTGTAAGGTTATGTAGACATCTGTGATTTAGTTTTTAGTATGTGTTGTATTTGTTTTGTATTTGCAGCTTTTTTTATGGTGTCAGAGTTTGTATTATCAGTGAACAATCCTGACAATGAATGAGAAGGAGCTAATAGTGAATGGACTTTCCTTTTGAAATCTAGAAAAAAGTTGCCTTTGAGTTCTATGTACAATGAGGAGGCCATGGCAGGAGATAAGTAACTGTGATGTTCCATGACTTTCTAATAACGAACGTTCTGTCACGTTCGATGACATTATAATAATGCTGTGTGACATCAAAGCTTTCCCAGCCAGCTTGCAATGTAACAGAAACGTTCTGCAACTATATTTTTGTCAGTTTGTTACTTGATAAGATCACCTGTGACAATTAAGTTATTGATGGTAAGGTTGAAACCTCAGCAAATCAGATGTTATCAAAACATTATTTATGGCGAGGTTAGGATGAAACCAATACAGAATGTTATAAGAACATTCTGATTGGGTTGAAGAACATAACCAGAATGTTGTAATAACATCACAGTGCAACATATGGCAGTACATTGCAGCAACATAATTGGAAGTCATCAACAAAAACCAAATACAGAACCAACCAGAACGTTGCTGCAACATTATTATAACGTTGCATCCTTGACTGGGTTTATTTGGTTCCCTCACACTCCAACCCTTCAGGACTCTACACTGTTTTGATCATTTTAATTCCAGAGACTTCCTAGAATCAAATCAAGAAAATTAAGAATCTTTGAATTTGGGTGACCAACAAATATTCAGTGACTTTCAATATCTCCATTTCCTTAATCGATTGTTCTATGAATAACTCTCTGTAATGGGAGGAGGTAGAGTAACAGGAAATAAATCTCTAGGGCATCAAAAGTATATTTATACAACAGGATATCCTGTCTGAGAAATATCCCATGTTGAATAGGTCAGACTGCCAGTGCATCCACTTTGGAGTAATTATTTATCTTGCACACAAATGGCATTTAGTAAAAAAATCAATGGAAAATAGTTTATTTTCAGATATCTAGAAAAGCAGCATTACATGTGTTTTCATAACTCACAAATGTTCACATATTAGCCCAGGAAGACATTCAAATGCAAGAGAACATGTAGAATTATACTTTTATTAATGTTGTAGGGTTTAACAGATAAACATCATAATGACAAAGGGTTTAACAAATAAACATCATAAGGACAAAATATGTACATTTTACTACACTATAAAATTACCTAAGCAACAGATTTTGCTCCAGAAACATTCTATAAAGTTCACAGCTGTAGGACAATTGAATTTATACAGGACAAAATTGGCTAAAAATATTTTGATCGCAATTTCTAAAGAAATGCATCTAGTGACACCCCAGGCCAGGGAACACTCAGCTGGTCCTTTAGTGGCTTTATCATAGCATTCAGTATATATGAATATAGACACTGCCAGCAGACTGCATCTGGAAGCTATCATACAGAAATTTACTACTTTTAAAAAAAAAATAACCTCTAGCTTATTGTTTACAAATTGACACATACATGTCAACATATCTATTGCAGCACACATGTATAAGTAGATAAGTCCACATTACCCATCAACTCTGAATGTACACACTACCTTTATAACTAGACCAATCTTCATATCATTTTCCTGAACGTGCATGCAATATTGGACCAAATACATCCACAGTTTTACTTCCCAACCGAAGCCACATAACGACACGCATACACACACATGAAATTGATATTTGTGTTTTATTTCAGAACCGATAACCAGACGGGTCATCTATTGAGTTATTTCTTTCGGCAATTATTTCCATTTTGCCTGCGTGATAGGTTCCCCTTTTGGCTGCCTCTCTGCACCTGCCCCCTGGTGGCCTTTTTAGGTACCAGGAGCAGGTGGTGTTATCATATAAACGGTCCTGCCATCGTCTGTGGACAGCCATGTAGGGGGGGGGGGGTAATTCAACGACCATTCACTGATCCCATAGGAAATATGGTTCACGTTTTATGGGTGTTTATACGTGGAAGGTGTGGTTCTGCTTGTAACATTGTGTGTATTTTACCAATATGATTAGGGTTTGTTGTATCTAACAACTATAGGTGAGATCGTTATGTAATGTTAAATCAGTAGTGGATTTAGAGGGGGCGCGGGTGGGGGGGGGGGTGCACCCCCTCCTTTTTGGCCAGATTTAGACATTTTTAATGCATAATTCTGCCCAAAAGTCATTAAGGAAGATTTTTTTTCCAATGGCCTCCCCCCCCCCCCCCCCGCCTTTTCAAAATCCTTGATCCGTCACTGCCTGTTTGAGTATAGTGAATGAAAATGGAAATGGAAACTATGCAAGCAAAGTCGCATTACATTGAAATATATAGGTGAGACGTCATATTGAAGATCAAGCGATCAAGCTGATTATAAGCTTTGAAAGCCTGCTAATCAGATTGTAATACTTTTAGCTATTTTTCACTGCTATAAATTTTATAAATCACGTTTATCTGGTTTATATATAAAGTAGTAAATAACGAAATATTTTGGGTCGTGAGACCCTAAAATAGATATTTCTGCGATGCAGCGAGTAACATAACCGTTTTGTAATCATGGTTCCATGGATTTGTTGACACTTGACTATTTAACTCGCGGGACCAAAGGTTATATTTCAGTTGTCCACTCACTCCTGAGCTACTCGCCTCGTCTTTCTTAAACATTAGAGTTGATATATATCTAGGAACGATTTAATGAATATTTCCCATAATATTTATGTCCAAACTTAATTGCCTCATTCTTTGCTATCTCCTTTAATAAGAATACAAGCTAAATAACAATCTGAAATTGAATATATTTGGTAAAAAAACAAAAGCCCAAAAAAACAACGTTAGTTTAATGATTTAAGAATTGTGAATCAATAGTGAAATGATATATGCTTCATTTGTTCTTGATTTATCCCACATTAAAACTAGTATAATAAGATAGGATCGATAAACCAAGTTCAGTGTTTTATTCTATTCTGAGGCCGCGATGTTCCTGCTAGGTGCATAAACCTATTATATCATCTAACTGACGTTGCCATGACTCGTTTCTCTCCAGTACACGTTGGATCCTTCTGAACAGATAGGCTCACCAGCTCAAGCTCAGTAATTTCCTACCGTTCAGAAATGTTGATAAGCCTCCATAATTGAAACGCTGAAAGCGTGGAAAATAACCCAGTCGTTCTATTGATTTCTGTCGTTTTCAGATATGGTTTTTTCCTCTTCTATCAATATTCATTTTCCCCGCTTTTAAAGTCTTTTTAAAAGTCCCAGCATTCTCGAGACTTTTTGGTGCACTTCCCTTTTTATGCCCCGCAATCGAATACAACAGAGAGATTTTGTAAAATGAATTATCTCATTGATAACAACTCACAGCTGAGTACAGTATGCATGATATCCTTTTCATCTGCCTGTACATGATAATGATTTCATACATCGTCCATAGTCCAATGTTATTTAGCATAAAATTACATTTTAGCTTGCATTGCAGACAGTGGAAATGAATAGGATTATTCAAAAATGTATAAGCTGGTTCCCGCTTAATTTTCGGTCAAATGTCGTCTGCCATTGGCCATGCATTCTCCATACAGATACATGGTTACTGCCAGCATTGAGATAGAATGGTAGAATTGTCTCTCTCTCTCTGTTTGGAGAGTGTAGGATGCCGACTGTCATGTCACGCTTGGAGTCCGTTGCTGCTTCTGGCACGGTGCCAGTTTACAGCATGATAATTATTGTCAAATGGGCAAAGGCTAGAACGCCGTCTGGCCGCCATGTTTGTTTGTAGAGAAAAAAAGGTTATATTGATCTGACATCAATTATAATGGGGACGGTAGGAGGGAGGGGTTCCTTGATCAATGTTAGACTGTCTGGTGACATGCTGCCTTCATCTAACGTTCCGTGGCCTATTTAAACGTCCAAAAAACGTCGGTTAAACGTCAATTCAGCTACGGCCTCTGTGACGTCACAATCTTGTGACCAAACTTCTCTGATTAGCAGGACGTTGGATTCTTCGCCATTTCGACTGAACATTATTATCAATCATCCACATTTATTTCATGATATCAGAAAATGGGATCATTTTCCTATTCTCCATTATTTGAAATATTGCTTAAATTAGACAAAATAATGTAGTCGCCCACATGTATGGTTACTGGCCATCTTTTGTGGCCTTTAAAGGAAGGGAGGGGGCTACATGTGCCAGTCACATATGCATGTTAGGAAACATTTGGGAATCTGCCAATAACATCCACAATAATCCTCCAATTACCAAAAGATGTATCCGAAATGGTTTTCAATTACCTTAGCAATTATCTGCAGCTAGCGTTTCACAAATTAGACTTTTTCCAGACTGTTTTGACTTATTCTTATTTTATCAGGTTTATCTGATATTGTTATATCAACTTTCTGAAAAGATAATGATGAATAATGAGTTTGGCATAACACCATACAGATTTTGTGGATCAATCTATGAAATAATTCATGTTGATCCCTCCAAGCCTGCGCAGCTTATGCTTTCTTCTTTGAAAATCACACATTATGTGCACTAATTAAACCACATTGGTATATACGGTGCAATGTGGTACCTCTCTACCTCACCTTCATTACCCTGTGAGTTCTATATCTGTATTAACGATATTTTGCAAAGAAAAAAGAAAAGTCATGCTAAAGGAAAAAAAACGAAATATAAGAAATGTATGATTGGCACTCGACCCTTTGCTTGAGATATCTTAAAGAAGCCATTTATTTCAAGTCTTCCAGTTATTGCTACAAATTTCCTTAATTCTTCTTTCAGGGCCAGTTGTCAATGCACACCCTTGCCGTCCCATCGCCCCCTCATCTCCTGGCATCCCCCGGCCTTAAAATGCCAGCAGTGGGCAAGGGTTGAGGTGGTGGGTGTTCCACGCAGGGTGGGGGGGGGGGTAGGGGTAATGTTTCTGTCATGTGAGACATGTCAATTAACATGTAACACATCCACCCACCACAACCCACCAAATGTACAATGTATGTACCCGCCAATTAACCCCCAGGCCTAGGTCTTCAGCTCGACAATTGAAATTATCTTTTTTTCCCCGGAGATAATTCAGGCAATAAAACTCGTCGGAAATTATCCAGAGCATGAACTGGAAGGGTAGCAATTTATCTAATTGCTACCTCGTGCTTTTGAGTCGTCTGCATGGATATGTACGTGACATACAATCGACGTTTGTTTCTCTGAAGCTCCCATTTTGAGATTATAGAGGAACTTTTCGGGGAGTTCAGCCCAGTCAAAATCAGCTAGAACCTCCCCAGCCAAGTTGCGACGTAACAGAAACGTTCCGCAACCATGCTTTTTTTATTCAGTCTGTTACTTACTAAGATGGCACATAACAGTTATATTATTAATGGTGAGGTTGAAATCTCAACAAATCAGAATGTAATCATAACAGTATTCTTTGGTGACGTTAGGATGAAACCAAAACAGAATGTTATAAGAACATCATGTTTGGGTTGAAGAACATAACCAGAATGTTATAATAATGTCGTAGTGCAACGTCACAGCAGTACGTTGCAGCAACGTTATTGGGAGCCATCAACATAACAAGAACCTCAACAGACCTCAACAGAACGTTCCTGCAACGTTATGATAACGTCACATGCTTGGCTAGGTCTCTATATCTGTTATCTGAATATGCAATCTCCAAGCATAGTCCATCGTTGTGCTGCTTGTAGAGACCTGTATTATCAAACCCGTCTGCTTGCTTGGAGAGCGCCTAACCCCCAAAATGTTGCTGAAAAATGTCGTCTGCTGCAGTTTGCGCGCGCAGCAGGCAGCGGCAGGCGGCTTCAACATGGCGGCCCCGATCCAATTAAAGCTCTCCAGTGGGGCTTTTTTCCCGCCAAAACCCAGTCAGACCCCTGGATCCTTCTTCTGCCTGTCAACACTTTATCACAATCAGGGACCCCTGTTCACTCTCCAGCGCAGCACGCTCTCATTGTGACCGGTGCCCATCTCCACCATAGCGACCCTGGTCAGTCGAGTGATTTGAGTTCAGAAGGGTACTGCCTTTTTGCCCTTTAGTAAAACCAATTAGTTTAATTAATTTGCATTATTTTTGGTTATTTTCTCTAATTTAGGCTGTGTTACTGTCACTATAATAAATCCTGATAGTCTTCTCAGTTTTTGTTGCAAATTAATTTGCATTTTCTATTGGATTAAATTGGGAATCAAAGGTAAAAGACACTTTGGCCTTTAGACTTATCAATAAGATTATGAAGCCAAGAAATAATGTTGGTTTACTCTTAGGATTCCATGGTCTACACAGGAAAATACACGTGAACATTCCCTGTGCTAGATTGACCAATCGTGAATCAGTTGTTCTGGGAATGAGAAACGAAAACATGCTCTGCTCTGACTGTTAATTCATCTTTCAGTAGAAACATTCCATGCATAAAAGATGCTGATTCCATTGCGGTATTTTCAGCTGTGAGACCTAATTTCACTAGACAGGAAGTTGGGCCCTGAGCGCTGCTAGAACTCCACCAATCAGAGAGCTGCTCTCATAGGCCGTTCGACTCCAAATGACGGTGAACTAATTGAAATAGCTATCCCGAAATGCAACACTGCCGGTCACGTGTTCAGGCCGTGAGAGGGCGATAATGTGCGTGATTTAAGTGATTTCGGTGGGGGGTGCGCCTTGTTTAATGTGGGGGATCTAGACCAATGGGGTTTTAATTTGCTCAGGGGCCAAGGATGTGAAGGGTGGGTTTTTTATCCACTCACCCTACCCCGATCCAAAAATTCCTTCTGCACATTTCCAAAAGTTGATTACAACAGAAACAAATCAAGGTTAAGCTATGTTCAGTTGGCCTAGAGAAAACATCTTACTGCAGTCTGACAAAAGTTAGGCTACAGTCAGCTTGCTCTCAGACAGATATCATTGAGACGGCAGTTATTCCACAGCTAGGCAGGATTAGGACTGGATTGGAGGCCCAGGCCTGCAGTCAGAAGACTCAGAGGTCATTCGGAGGTCAGCCATAACCAGACAACACTCAGAGGTGAATCAAAGGTCAGCCATGACCAGACGACACTGAGAGGTCATTCGGAGGTCAGTCATGACCAGACAACACTTAGAGGTCAGTCAGAGGTCAGCCATGACCAGACGACACTCAGAGGTCATTCGGAGGTCAGTCATGACCAGACAACACTTAGAGGTCAGTCAGAGGTCAGCCATGACCAGACAACACTCAGAGGTCAGTCATGACCAGACAAGACTCAGAGGTCAGTCAGAGGTCAGCCATGACCAGACAAGACTCAGAGGTCATTCAGAGGTCAGTCACAACCAGACAACACTAATAGGTCATTCAGAGGTCAGCCATGACCAGACAACACTTAGAGGTCAGTCAGAGGTCAGTCAGAGGTCAGTCACAACCAGACAACACTAAGAGGTCATTCAGAGGTCAGCCATGACCAGACAACACTTAGAGGTTATTCAGAGGTCAGTCATGACTAGACAACACTCAGACAGCAGTCAGAGATCAGTCATGACGAGACAACACTCGGAGGTCATTCAGAGATCAGTCATGACCAGACAACCCTCAGAGCTCATTCAGAGATCAGTCATGACCAGACAACACTCAGAGGTCATACAGAGGTCATACAAATTTAATGCATATTTTAGCCCAATGGGGCATTGGGGGATGGCTGTGGTTTTAAATTGAAAATGTGCCTACGTATCCCACAGTGTTCCATTCATCGTTCCTCGCCGGCAATTTTAGAATATAATCAAGACGAGGGTCAGCGGTGAAGTTTTGGCTTTGGCTTGGACGCATAAATTCATGAGTAAACGACTGAAAAAGTAATACTCATTGAATGCTGCAATGTTACGACTATTTGCAGCTACTATGTTATCAGTATTCAATATCTTTCCTATCCAATACCTAAAGGCAAGGGGTATACCAAACTGACACACATAATTGTCTGCTTATAAACCCAAGCTGTTTCGAGTTTATTGGGAATAATGCTTATCACTCCAGTTTCATATTCAAAACATGATATCACTAATGATTTCCAAATATTTAGACTTAGTTCTCTTGAGCTTGGCATGGAGATATATTTCCTTCCATACACCTCTGGGTCTTTGATAATGAAATCAATTGTCGCATTTAAAATGTTACAACGGTCGTTTTCAAGATGTACATTTATTTTCATCCTCCTTCCCCTTAATGTAATTAGACTTCTATGAATTATGAATACCTCTGCATGCTGTATATTAACGCGGCCTGTACAGAGGAGGTTGTCATCTAGGGTTGGGGGTATCTCAGCACCGGTATGTGTCGCCATCTACTGGGGCATACACACATCTAACCCGTAGGTTTATGTAGGTGTACTATAACCTATCTATGTGCATTACCTGAAATATCCCAGGTCTGATACAAATTTGCTATAAATGATTATAGCGTGGAACCCTTTGATTATATCAATAAGAATTTACATATTTGTATACTGTTAGTATGGGTTATAACGAAATGTGAAATTAGATAAGTATAGTCCAACTGACAGGTACTTTGCATTTGTGAAAGGATAATTGTTTCCAGGGAAAGGAATTAGCGGTATCACTGCACCAATCCAGAATGGTTGGAACAGGTATTTCTTTCAATGTGAATCATAATCTATAAAGATTCCAACCAGTTAGAATCCGTTTAAGGATTCTGGACTGAATCATGTATACATTGAATAATCTATGCATTACAATATTAACAAATTAATAGCTCAGGCGTTGGGGGGGGGGGCATACTGCATTTACTGCACTGACAAGTGGCTGTCCCGGTATCAACCTTTTTCTGGCTCCCTACGAGTTTAATGGCCTTAACCAACGTAATGGTATGTAGATTCCAATGGGCCCAGGCTAAAAGTGTTCCATAGAACATCTCCAAATCTGCTTGGAACCCTCTCAGCTGCCAGGGTCAAACACAGTAATGCCAGGAACATGATTATACCGGGGTCTAACAAAGCTATGCCAGGAACATTTTACTAGAACCCCTTCTAATTCCCCATGAGCCCCTCAGATTTACATGGATCCTCCCCAGATTGACTGGAATCCCCTCAGATTCTGAGGCTATGAATGACCCTTCTCTATGTATAGGTATGTCGGTTTACACCAATTCTCCCTGCCACGGATAGATGATTTATGGTATTTTAAGCACATACAGGTTAATTTTGCAGACAAACCCACAGAAACATCTATAAAAAATAAACAAATATTTGCTATAAATTTGTGAGTTATGAATGAATTTTCAAATTAACTTAAAAAACAATAAACTGATACAGATACAAGATTAACAAATAGTCAAAGCTATTTCTACATCATTGAAACTACAAATAATGCCATGATTAATGAAAATGTCTATACTTAAGCATTGTGGTTTTTGACATATTACCCGACATGCACCTTGATCTAGACTAGTAAAACACAGGGATTATGATATTTGTGGTAGGGAGAATTGGCCTTTCATAACTGGTAAAAATGGTCACTCGGCCCATAGTAAAATGGAAGCAAATTTCCATGATTTTAATAATAAACCCCAACTTTCCTACAACACGTTGCCGGGCTGAGGACCGTGGAGGAGGGCCCAGCATGCACGTCCTCCTCCTCCTGTCCAGGACAGACCTGGGAGTCCTTTTATGACCATGTCCGAGGCATCCAGGGGGCCTGGTCGGGTTTTACCACCTAAATACGTTTACGGGCTGCCCAGGCTTGGAGGGTGGGGACGAGGTAGGCATTGAAGGGGGGGGGGGGAGGGTGTGTGTGTGTGCAGGGTTATGAAGGTGGGTGGCCTGGCTGTATTTTAACTAATTTCTTCCCCTGTATTTTATTTTGTCCTTAAATTTATCCCTTTTTTGACTGATCTGTGTCTTTTTCTTCATACCTTTTTGTCTTAATTTGGTTTATTTATTTCTCTCCTTCTTTATTTCTTTCCTCGTTTCTTATTACTCAGACCTTCTGTTTCTTTCATTCGAAACATTTTTATAGTAGGAAGGGGCAGCAGGGGGTCTTGGGGAAGGAGGGGGTGGGGTGGTCGGGTGTGGAGGGGGTGTTTGATGACCATGCCATCGAATCACGTGATATTGCTCACATTTTCAGACACAACTGACAACATCCTTGGCAAGGCACCGTTGTCAAAGTCGACTCCCAATAACACAGAACTTTCTCTCACGAATATTGATGCGCTATCTTCCATTTGAAAAGTAGTGCCTGGCTTCCAACAATTAAACCAATCAACCTCTTCTAGGTTCAAATATACCTCTTGATGAAGGCCTTAGGTTGCCTCACCATAACCTTTACAACAACCACTTCTATGAACGTTGCCCAATGGCCCAATGGTACTTCATAATAAAGCACAGTGCTCCTAAACTCCTAAAACTCCTAAAACGCCCAAAGTTGCCCACTCATTGCATCCAAACATACTCCCTAATAACGTCTAAAACTGCTTCAAAAATATGTTTGATACTGTTTAAACTTGCCCTTTTGATGATATTCAACATTGCCCTTTGGAAAATGTAAACTAACCCCCTGATAACGTTTACAGTTGTCTTATGATAACATTTAAATTGTCCCCTGATAATGTTGACATTTGCTCCCTGATAGCATTCAAACCTGTACCCTATAAACTTGCCTGCTGATAGTGCACTTGCCTACCGATAGCATTTTAAACTTGCCTGCTGGTAGCATACTTTCCAGCTTATGGCATTTAGATTAGTCATGTGATACTCTTTAAACTTGCTTTGTGATAACATTAAAACTTGCCTGCTGATGTTGTGTAAACTTGACTCACGATTAGGTTTAAACATGTTAAACTTGCCTACTGATATTGTTTAAACTTGCCTACTGATATTGTTTAAACTTGCCTGCTGATAGTGTTTAAACTTGCCTGCTGATAACATTCAAACCTGCCACCCTGGGCCTGATTCAAGCTTCCGCGGCAGCTCTAGCAGGAAAACCTAACGCAAATAATTTTTCAGCGGCTGACTCGGAGACAGATAGAATACTGGAGTCATCAGCTAGAAATAATTAAATAGAAACATGAGGATTCACGACACTCCCAAATGCCACATTTTCATCCCAGCTCTTTTTGTTTCAAATGAAAGCATAGTGTTTTTACACCTCTGAACTGAAAGTCAGCTAGTCAGGAAGGGGAGGCATGATAGAATTTGGATTCAGTAGCTGCAATAATTGCAATACTTTGCATGTGTTTCAGATAGGTCCTTGATATAGTGACTATGTATACATCTATTTGTATTTCCTCTTAGATGCCATGGAGGAAGGAATGAGAAATGTTTAAAGCGTTACACTGTGACTTTAGAAAACTACTGTGCTAAATAGATAGATTCTGGTAACTTTATTAATTAAAACAAACAGGGTCGGATCCAATGACGGGAAGCAGGATCCATGGGGTTCTACCCCCCGCCCCTCCACCCCCGCATACCCTCTTGGTGTGAATTTAAACTATATAATAAGGAAGAAATGATGCATGTGTGTAGACTATTGCACAGGGTTTAGCTCTTACCCGTTACGATGCCCCCCTCCCCCCTCCCTCCACTGTTTCTTCAATCCTATAGCCATCCCTGAAGAAGTAAGTACATGTACAGCGAATAAACTAAACGTCTCTCACAGAAGCTGTATAGAGTACTTTCAGAAAATAGGTTTGAATGAATTGGTTTGGTAGAGAAGGTGGTGGGTATAGAGACCAGATTCGGTACATCAGATCTAATCCTCACCCCTTCTAATCACTCCTCAAACATCGACACACTTTTTCACCGCTAGGACTCCGGCGCTGCCAGTTTCAATACCGCTCTCGCCGCCCCCGAGATTGCACGAGAAGAAGGGCGAGAATTGATCCAGCGCCACCTTGAGAGTCAACTGAGAAACGAAGGCCGAGGGACCATTTTTAAACCTCTACTTGCAAAACCCTCCCCTTTCCTGCGCCGGTTAGAACACAAACTCCCGGCCTGGCAAACGGCTATTTTTGATTTTAGCAAGCGGAAATGTAGAGGTGAAAAATATTTCACATTAGTTTGATCTTAAAAGTTTTGCTGATGCTGCAAGCGCTGGCACAAGTCTGAAGAAATGCTGGCAAACATTTTCTGGGCCTCCTGTATAAATCCATTCAAGTTGCATTATAACGAGCCTGCAGGCTTGTTTTCCTAACTCCTGCCATTTGAAATGACATCGTAATTTGACTTTTCTGCAACTATAGTTTTCCTTTCAATATGAAATGACACGCATTAACACGCCAAGAGGCAATGCTGTTTTAGCACCTTTGAAATAAGTAGCAATATTAATGTTGAAACACGAGAATCCATACTTTTCCTCGCAGTCTGTGCAGCAACAAACATTTCAATATTACTATATCAAATATAATATTGTGCATGATACTGCCAAAAACAAATATAATTTCTAACATAAAATGAATAAATATTAGGATCAGATTGACGAGACCCGATTGCTCTGTGAAACTCCACTGAAAACACAAAGTCGTCAGAGAGCCACTTTAAAGTTGTCAGAGGGTTGTCATAGGTGACTTTTGGGTTGTCATAGGTGACTTTTGGGTTGTCATAGGTGACTAGTGGGGGCAGAACAGGGCTCATTTCAGGCCATTGATGCTGTGTGACAACCTTGTGACAATCCTTTGACTATTTGGGGGTGGTCAGAGGGTTGTCATTGTCAATTTTGAGGCTGGTTGACAACCCAAAGGTTGTCATTTTCTCATGACTACTTTGGCCAAAAAGGTTGTCAGAGAAGCAAAAACTGAGAATCGGGTTGTCATAGGGTTGTTACAGAACAAAATGAGAGTCAAAAGTGCTGCCTGACGACCCTAGGGTTGTAAGTGAATGGTGCCTAAAACGACAGCCCAAGGTTGTCATGGCCTCTGTCTATGATAAAGTATTGTAAGTGAATGGTGTCAAAAAATATGCAACTCATAGGCCTCCTATGTGTAATGGCCATACCTAATAACTAGTAATAAGATAATAGGAAGCCATTATTATGGACTATGATATCTACAACATAAATCTATTCATAAATAAGATTTTTTGTATAAAAGACACAGACAACATTGGGTTGTCGTTTTTGGCACCATTTTGACAACTCTGTGTTTTCAGTGTCATATTAGTCCAAAACGTGTCCAGCCTGCCTTTCCTACAGGGCTGAGAATCTTACACTTCATCTTTCAGGAATCGTGGAAACAGAAATATTAATGTTGTATGCAGCAACGTCTTTGATATTGGCTCCAAGGATTATTCCTTACTACATAGAAATTAGTTGCCATTTCATTGATTATGAAAGGTTGAAACCAAAACCGATGAAAACCAACACACCTAATCAACTTCTCATAATACAGAGCAGTATCCAGCCCTAACAACTGAGGGGTTCTGGTAAATCTGAGGGGTTCTGGTAAATCTGAAGAGCTTACAGATTAATTTTGGGGGTTTCATAGATAATTATGGCTGTTTTAACAAAATAATAGAAGGTTGTTAGCATACTAGTGTAGCCACTGTACCAGCCTATTAATTCCCCATTTGTAATACTACCAAAGCCTATCAAGTTGACCACTCATTGTCATGAACATATAATACAGCATTTTGATTAGTCAAAAAAAACTGTATACTCGTTTGTGATTTTGGTAGGTTTCAACAGCCCTTGCTGTAAAAGAATAATACCATTCTGGCCTGTCCCTACTACTTACGACGTTGAGTCTGCCTTGTGCAGCATAATGTACATTATCTAGTCTCACTGGTAAACCCAATATGCAAAGAGCTTATTGCTGCGGTGCCATTCCCATGGTGGTTCAGATCAAATTGACCCTAGTCTAAAGCCCGGTACCCACTGGGGCTATAGGCGGCCCTCCGATCATGTTTTTAAGTCATCACCCACCTGTATGTAGTATTGGAATGTACATTTTTTAAAACATTTTTATTGAATATCTTCAGATTTATCTGTTCTTCCAGATATTACAAATGATTTAATATTTCATACATAGGTTATTTGACGGAGTACTTCCAGTTATCTTTGAGTGGTTGTTTTATGGTAATGATGTTATATACAAACATGAGAGAATAATATTGGTCTGAATCACTGCAAAATTAATATGGGGGAACAAATTATAATCACCTTTTACCCCAAACCTAAAATACCACAATAATATCAAAAACCCAAACGCAATACAAACAAACAGGAAAACAGTAGGAACATTTTCAATTCCTCTTCCTGTGGCCATTTCCCGTCATTTCCTTCCTCCTTCAGTGGTCATTGGCCCCTCCCCACCCCTCCCCAGCCTCCTCCAGCCCCCACCCCCCACCCCTCCCACCACCCTGGAGCAGAGCCGGGATTATTCCCCCAAACGCCGGCCATTATTTCCCTCCAGCCCTTTCTCCCAGGGGACAGGCTCTGCCAGCTATTTTTGGCCACTCTCTTCTCTCCGTCGGTGTTCAAGAACCCGGCGAGCGTTCTGCCCTGGATGGCTTAAAACAAGGCCCATTTTGGGAGCGACCCCCACAACCTACCTCCCCTCCTCCTCCCTTCCACGGTGCGCGCTGCACTGGCCCGGTGTCATCTCGCTGCACAGAGCGAAAAGAGGGCGGAAAAAGTGGCAGCAGCCCATTGAAGCTGACCAGGTTTTGCGTAAAAGAACGAGGGGCGGCGACCGGACTGAAATACGCCACCTCCAAGGTGTGTGTGTGTGTGTGTGTGTGTGTGTGTGTGTGTGTGTGTGTGTGTGTGTGCGTGTGCGTGTGTGTGTGAGGGTGTTGCATGTATATGTGTGCATGTGTGTGTGTGTGTGTGTGTGTGTGTGTGTGTGTGTGCATGGATCTGTGTGTACAAGAGGGTGTGTGTGTGTGTGTGTGCATGTGTGTGTGCATGTGTGTGAGGATGTTGCGTGTATATGTGTGCATGTGTGTGTATGTGCATGAATCTGTGTGTACAAGAGGGTGTATGTGTGTGTGTGTATGTGTGTATGTGTATGTGTGTGTGTGTGTGTGCTTGCATGTGTGCGTACATACGTGTGTGTATGTTTGTGTACATGTGTGTGTGTGTGCGTGTGTGTGTGTGTGTGTGTGTGTGTGTGTGTGTGTGTGTGTGTGTGTGTGTGTGTGTGGAGGGCTCCCAGGTTCGAATTGGGAATGCGTGCAGGACAACCTGGCCAGTTTTGGCATGCGATAGCTTTAAAGGGAATGGCGTCGGGTCTGTTTTTTACGGGAGTATGAGTGTGGGGGGTTTTGGCTGTAGAGGGTGCTGTGAGGCCATGCTTGTGGTACAGAAATGATGGGATGATTGGACCTTTCCAGTCTGCTGACCAGCGAGACTATTAACAGTGTTCACGTCGGTAACTTTCTGTTTGCTGGTACCTTCAGATACACTGATGCCTTATTGCTTGTATTCAGCAGCCCACAAAGGTCCCTGAGCTGCTCGCCAGCCCGGGAGGAGGTGCGAGGCCAGCTCCCATTTTATTGGGTCGTGGGTACGGGCGAAACGCACCGTATTTGGGTTGGTTTAACTCGTCCACAAGCCCTACACGCGCATGCGTTGTCGCGACTTGCAGGTACATTGCATTCTAAGAAGCCGCCGAAGAAATACCTCTCCTTCCCGTCTCCGCGGATGAAATTGCATCAAGTGAGCTCCACCAACATCAGAGTCAGCAAACGGGCGATTTTGCAAACTACCACCTTCTTCTTCTCCTTGTTTCTATTTTCAAAAGGCAGGGGAATCTTCCCCTCCCTGTTCCAACACCTCCTCCCCCGCCCGCCGTTTCTATCCGACTCCCGTTGCTATGGCAACCGTGGCGGCATCTCCAGTGTCTTGTCAACTCGGACATCAAAACCTCATCCATCCGATTAGGTGGGCTGAAGAAAACCAGCCAATCGCAGCCCTGGGAAAATTCAGCCCGGACGATCAATTATTGTTTTCCGCTAGGTGTTTGCAGGCCCCCAGTGCGCAGCCGCAGCGACGACGCGGAGGATGACGGGAAGACAGCGATGCCGCCCTGAGCTTCGCGTGGCCTCCAGGCTGCATGGTGACGTCACGCCACGTCAGTGACGTCATGACAGGTGTGACGTCATGACACGTGCACCCTGGAGGCCGCGATGGTCATGCTCGGAGATGGCGCTACTGACGTCACAGATACAGCTTGGACGGACGCTGGCATGCACTTCCGGTCTGTGCTGTTTATGAAGAATTCTGGGAATTTTACAACATGTGAGCGTAACAGTACTTTACATTTTGATACCGACAGAAGTTGGTCAGTGATGAAGAGATACAGGCCTACAATAATAAAATAGATGGAAGGGTAAAACGGGACATTTTCAAAATTTAGCTTTCCTCATAATTACGTATTGAACTCGCTAAATTAGATTGTTAAGGATTATTTATCTTTAAAGATAAGATAACATAAATGAGTAGATCTGATGCAAATATGTATTAACACAGAAGGGTATAAACCTGATTCAATATGCTAGTCATCGGCAACCCACAGATTTTCTAGTCAAAAACGAACGGCTTGTCCGAGTCGGAGTGTGAGCGTAACCTCGGCGACAAGTGACGCTATCAGGGCCGCGGTAAAACCGTTCTTTTTGTCTACTACTTGCAGTTTTTCCCCTTTTTAATTGGTGGAGGATTCTGGTCAATCCCCACAATCGCTGACATTCAAAATGGCGGCTGAAAAAAGGCAGGAGGAGAAGGAAGTATCCGTCATTTTGACACAAATGCCTGACAACCTTGTCAAAAACACAAGAGGATAGTTGTGAGAGAAATTAATGGCTCTGTCGTTCTGGACAGCAAGACGATGTGATTTTCAATTCCATTTAAACTATTTCTGTGGTACATGCATACTGATAAAGATCATTATTGCAAAGTAATATTAGCAGTAGCATAATCTACAAGAAAAATGTAAGAAAGCCTCCAATTATGTTTATGAAGAAAAAAACACAATGTATTGCAATTGGTGCACTTATCTGATTTAGTGATCATCTCAACAGAGGGTAAGGAGGTATGGCATGCCCATATGACATCTAGAGGTAAGTATCAAGAACCGTCATAATGTCAAATTAACATTAATTTTAAAGAGTAACATTAAGGAAATATATCAAGTCAAACTTAATTCATTTCTATGATATAGCTGTCGTATAATCAGTGTCTAAGTCTGGAGGAAAAGAATGCCTTCAATTCGGCTGGATTGAATAATAAGTAGGTAACAGTGTGTACTGTAGTAGCAAAACCTACTGTAAAGTTGGCTGATGAACCAGAACCTGGGTAAAGAAATAGACAGAACTAGCTGAAGGGGCACAAAGCCCTGATTATTGCCCTGCCGTCGAAGGGTTGAGGGTCACAGGGGCAATAGTCAGGGCTGAGGGCCCCCGAGGTTAGTTCTTGTTTTATTCTATACCAATAACCCTGAGAAATAACCCAGTAATCCATTAACTCATGAAAAATGGGGCAATAACGCCATCCGTTATTCCACCTTTGCTAACAGGGCAGGACAATGATGAAGGTGTAGGTGCTACAAAGTTGGTATAGAATAACCCTGAGAGCCCCCATACCCAAGAACCCTTCACTTCTGTGACACTCCTCCAGAGCCTCCCGTCCACTTGACACACCTCTCCCCCCCCCCCACCCCCCCCCCCACCCCACACACACACCCGAGGCGAGCTCTGGGGGAGAGTGTACCGGCAGCCGCCTCCTTCTCCCCCCAGAGGTCCCCTCGTCACACAAACCGTTGGGTGCTGGGTTACAGGGGCCGTTTTTGGCAGTGGTGGGTATGGGTGACGCGCGTTTCTAATCGAGACTGAGAGGATAAAAGAGGACCGAGTTCTTCTGTCTGCTAACACGTTTCCCTCGGGCTGAAGTGTGTCCTGTGTGAGAGTGTTTGTGAGTGTGTGTGTATCTGTGATTATGTGTGTATGTTTGTATGTGGGTATGCAGTGACTGTATGTTTATGTGTATGTCTTTGAGTGTGTGTATACATGTATGTGTGTGCACTGTCTGTATATAATATGTGCTTCTGTGTGTGTTTGTGCATGAGTGTGAGTTTGTGTGTGTTTGTGTGTTTGTGTGTGGGTATGTGAGTATGTGTGAATATGTGTATGCAGTGTGCCTGAGTGTGCCTGTGTGTATTTAGATGTATGTCTGTGAGTGTATGTGTGTATGTGCACTGTCTGTGCATATGCTTCTGTGTGTGTGTTTGTGTGTGTGTGTTTATGTGTGTGTTTGTGTGTGTGTTTGTGTGTGTGTGTGTGTGTATTTGCCCCTGTCCGTGAGTGTTGACGATCTGGTCGCCTTTAACAAAGGTTCATCTTCCTATACTACTTACAGGCCTATATACAGTACAAAGGGGTACCGATTCAAAAGGACTGGCATTGGATTTGTTTAATTGATATATTTTAGAGTGTAAATCTATTTACTAAAAGCACAGAGGTTTAGGTGGGAAAACCTCATTTCGGGATGCTTTACCGCACACTTGTCATGTAGGGGCATCCCCCATTTATAATTGATTTTTATAAAAGGAGGTTCATACTATGTCTTATGCCGAAAAGAAACTAATTTTATGCCATATATGAATTCTGCAAAACATCATGAATTGCAAAACATCTAAAGATTTGCATGATGTTGCCATGGTTGCCAGAATATTGATAGAACATCCAACCTACTCATGCAAATAACGGTTTCCATGGTAACCATGGATCAAAGGTTTTCTTGGCTATGCTCTGGCAAAGTAAGATTCAAATTATACCAAATAGAAAACATATGGCAGTACATGTCTGATAAAATCATAAAATTCATGTACATCTTTAGCCAAGTTTATCGTAGAATTTAATGGGTTAATATCAAAGCTCACCACAGGCCCCTGAGCTGAAGGTACTGAGTTCAGTTCTTGCTGGATTATTCTGGTTGATCCCAAAGAAAACGTAATTTAAAATCAAGGTCCTCTAACTAGCCTACCATGCCTTAAATACAGCAATAACTCGTATAGTTCTTACAGAAGTCAATTACGAAAGTCATAGTCTAAGAAATAAAGCATTTGAAATAAATTCTAAGGTGGACAACAGTATCAGGTATTTTATAGGGCATTTCATTAAATCAACGTATGATCATGTTATGTTTGACCGATTGCTATAGAAATATCTCTTGGTTCCGCTATTATTTATGCAATCCATGCAAATATCATCACCATGATAAAACACTGAAATTTTAATGATAATATCATGTACTGTAGTATATGAAAGATACATGTATTGTAACATCTGGAAGATCAGATTTCTATGGAGATGACAAATAAAATATGATAAAAAAAATCAAATATTATGATAAATGTGTAACTCAGTGAACCCACTTTATAAGAGTTTGCCTCTGATCTAACGTCTCCTTCACAGAGACCTATTGAGTAGAGATCGACGACACTTCCCGGGTTTTAATTACAAGACGTGGTATTATTACACTGGTTTTCGGTGTAACTCTGAGTAGGAAAACCCTGCACTCACAATCAGCGTCAAAGGCCTGACACAGCGATTCACAAGTCAAGCAACTCTCCAGGCACAGTCGGCGTGCGTCTGAATGGAGAGACCAAACATGTGGGTGGAGAGTGTGAACTCAGGAGCTGCTCCCTCTCCACCATGGGCGTGTCGGGGTGAGCAGGTTTCACTGGTAACCAGTGAGACTATGGGATGCTTAGTGTTGACCTTCGCTGGGGTGCCAACCAAAAAAGAATCCCGATATTTCGTCATCATGATACGTTTAAGTGCCGAAGGTCACTAGATTTGTGATCGTGGAATATTAATGACCCATGATATTTCATGGATTTTTCTTTTTCTTTTTTCATTTTTTTCTAACCCTAAATTGTTCTAGTGTCCTTCAATCATCCACTAAAAAGCATTATATCTGAATTCAGGTACATTGTGAATCATTTTGATAAGATTTATAACATCAAAAGTTTATCGTGGGTGTTTTCTGTGTGGCATTTTTATATCGTGATCCCTTAAATACACCCCACGATAAATTTGTGTCTATCGTGGAGGTTTTTTGGTTGGCACCCCTGGTTCCACGGTTCCACCACCTTGTCACACCTCAGCAATATTCGTTCATACAGTTTACCATTGAATCAATATGTTGCATATTGCCAAAATGACCAGTTTCCTACTTTCCTGGTGACAAGATGTTCATTCTAACAGTTTTTCATGCAGTTAAAATACTGCCCCCCCCCCCACTTCAGAAAGAAATGATATAGAATAGAGAATAAAACAACACTGAAATGACAAGGTTATCAGAGGGTCTTCTAAAAGTTGTCAAAGGGTTGTATTATGTCGGAATGTGACAACTTTGGGTTTCCTAGCCATTTTTCGATATATTTCCTCTCAATAACAACTTTATGACAACTGTAACCAGAACTGAAAGGTTGTTATTGTGTGATTTTGGATAAAGTAGCAAACTGGACAACTTTAAAGTTATCATTCTCATATGAAAACTTTGGGGCAAAAAAGTTGCCAGGTGGCAGTGGTAGATTTTAATAATATGAATAGAGTTACTAACTATAAGCAGATAAGTACAAGTACATATCCTCTTGATTGTGCTTTTCTGAACAACTAGCCAGATGGGCTTATAGAAAGTCATGAGATTATATACCATGAATTTTAAATTTCAAATTTGAATTGTGATGGGACTGTTCTGAGCTTATATGTTTTGATCGAGTTTTGATCGAGTCTATTGAAGAGTGAGGTCCAACAGTCGCATGTTGAATTTAAGAATATATATAATATATATTAGAAAACAGTGACTAGGTATGAATCTGAAGACCTATCAGAAGAGAGGGATATATATTTAGTTTAGTCCCCATTACAAACTGTGGAAAATAGTGACTAGGAATAGGGATGAGTTAGCCTTTTAGGTATGAATCCTAAAGAACTATCAGAAGAGAGGGATATATATTTAGTTTAGTCCCCATTACAAACTGTGGAAAATAGTGACTAGGAATAGGGATGAGTTAGCCTTTTAGGTATGAATCCTAAAGAACTATCAGAAGAGAGGGATATATATTTAGTTTAGTCCCCATTATTAAAAACTGTGGAAGTGGGACCCGGTGGGACCCATCCCTCATGGACCCAATTAGGACTGGGGGCCGCCGACCCTTACTCGTTATGTAATATACTCAGGGGTCAGATGCCTGGCATGCTTTTTCTAAGTTAGAAAGAGAGGTTTATGGGAAGATAATTAGTTGTCATAGGGTAATTAGGCTGACAACCCATAGTGACAACCTTAAGGTTTTTACTTGGGAATACATATAGAATTTACAAGCAAAGATTCCTTCAAAATATGATATGAAAATATGAAGTTTTCATATTAATGTTTCCTCATCCTATGGAAAAAGTTGATAAGATGAAAAAATGATATTTATACATAGATTGTGCGAGTGAAAAGCTGCATTATTTGATTCATGATAATGTTTCTAGACTTTGTATTGGGAAAGAATCATTTTAGTTTACCAATCATAAAAGAACTAACATTGTGGGTGAGATGAAAACCCAAGTTAGGATGAACACCTATTAAAGGGCAGACAAATTGACATTTACTTGTCTGACAACCCATAAAGAAAAAGACCCTCCTGACAACCCTTGGATCTCCTTTGATGATGCTTGACAATCTAGGGTTGTGGTTTTTGGCACCATCCCATGACAACCCCAAGGTAGTCAGGCAGACCCTCAACTATCAAAGGGTTGTAGTTTTTGGCACCATTAAAGTTGTCACCCTGACAACTCTATGTTTTCAGTGAATGAAACCACAGAGTACTTTGCTGTAGCCTTGTGGTCACTAGGCAAAGTGAACCCCTTGTCTTATAAGCCCTGAGGATAGTCTTTAGTGCCTTGATACATGATAATTTCTAGGCAGGGGCTTTTGTTAAAGCTTCGTGATGGTCACATGATGATTGATAATCCTCAAAACTATAACATATGGGTGACTGTTATTAGGCTCTTAGTGCTGGGACTGTTGTAAGGGTTATGTCAATTGTGGAGGTTATCATAAGCCTCTTTATGACTATTATTGGGATATTGACAGCCTATGTAAACCCTGTTACACATAAGTCTGTAAGTCTGTATTCACAGTCAATATTTTTCCACAGTCCTAGTCTATGGCCATAGAATATATATCAATAGTTTGCAAAATTTTGACCTCCAATTTTGAACTCCATTTTACAGATTGTGTCTCTGGCCCCCCATACCATGGGCCCTGACAGCAGGCCCACTGCCTTCATTCACCGACTTTATTCGGCTGCCAAGGCGCAGTGCTAAGCTCCACCACTGATGTTGTTATGGAAGCCTTTTCAAAAAGCCTCATGCAAATCTTCTTCCTCATTGCGATCCTTTTAAACGACTTCTTGATTGCGATTTTGGGCGCGAAAAATAATAAGCGAAAAGCTACTATAAATTGATTTGGCGGTTCATGGCCAAATGAGGCAGCTGGTGAGAGGGAGGCTGCTTTGGTAAATCATTCATTTCAGCCGTTTAATTCTTCCTTTTAAAGCTGTAAAGTAGGATAAAAGGCAGAATGTGTTTTGCGCTAGTTGTGACTATTTATATAAAGGATTCCAAGCTTCTTCCATGGAGAGGCTTTGAGAAATAACAAAAGGTGGTTTTTCTCCCTGGCTGCCAAAGCTAATAGGGTTTGGTGGTAAAAATGTAGGGGAGTTGGAGTAGGCTTAAGCCTGGGTTTGAGGAGTGGGATCACAGAGAGTGGCTCATTTCTACACGTGTCCCTGGATTTACTTTACAGGGTTCTCACATAGTTCAAACTGTAGTTCTCCATGACTTTAACACATACCTTTCTTCTGTTCTGTGTTGATATTAAAGTATTTTCCTCTATAATTAGGCATTGAAATCAAGAAATGTTACCCCATGTGAGATGACCAAGAACTGAATATCTACTTTCCTCCATACAATCATGATGGGTTCTATTTCTTGGGGAAATCAATAGAAATCTAGCTGTAACATTAGAACAGAAAGAGTTATGCTAATTCTACAGTCAAAATGTAAGACCTGTCAATAAATGGAAACATAGCAGGCCCTCAAAAGAAAAATGGGATTAGAAAATTGTTAAGTGCTATATTTTAGTGTTATTGAACTGTATGCCTAGTTAAACCAAGTGGTGGACCTAGAATCAAGTCCAATGGGTGGCCACTAAAAGTCTTCCAACTTTACAGTTCTGACAAAAAAGCATCTGGACAGCAGGCTCACTGCATTTCATTCACCGTTCAGCTAGATGGAACTTTATAAATTTAGTGTGTTTAATTCTCCTTAGCGGATAGGTGATTCATAGTATTTTATTGTTAACTACAGCAGATTGATTAAGCACAGGTAAATCTAAAGAAAATTGACAAATTGTCACAGTATGACAGATAGAAATATCTGTAATTCATATATTTTCAAACCATCCACACATTTCTGAAGCATATATATATGTAGATACAAATTGAAAAGAATACTCATACCTATTTTTTCCTTATGTCGAACCACAAATAATCCCATGATTAATAAAAAGAACATATATGCTTAATGCCTGTTACTTGTCTACATATTTCCAAGCATGTATCTTGATCTAGGCTAGTCTGCAGTACAATGCAGTAGATTAGGCATCCATGGTATAGAGAAGACTTATGGTGTGTCACATTTTCGTAACAATCATTCATCAGTTGAAAGCAGGAAGTTAATGTAAAATCACAATTCTTCCTACCACGGTTAGCATATTTCCTGTGTGGAACCTGCAGACTACCCTAGATTAAGGTGCATGCTGGGAAACATATCGACAAACCTCAAGGCCTAAGTATGGACATTTTCATTAATCATTGCATTGTTTATGGTTCAACATGATAGACATCTATCACTACATTTTTTTTGGATATTGTATTTGTATAAGCTTATTATTTTATAAGTTAGTTTGAAAATTGGTTAGTAACAGATAGATATATGCTAAACATTTGTTTATTTTCTATAGCTTTCCCTGTCTTGTTGTCGACAAAGTTAGTCTGAATTAACCTGCAGGTGCTTGGAATACCGTAAATCAACTATCTGTAGTAGGGAGAATTGCTTATCTATATATATATACTGACCGTGCTAACTTCTCTAAAGAGTTTTGTGTGCCTGGGACCTTTCTCATCGATATTAACACTTTCAAGTAGCATTGATGCACTAAGCAACATTCTTAATTTGAACACTGAATCTCTTACTTCCCATATGTACTATTTTGCTCCCCCCTATGGGAGGCTCCAAAGCTCGTCAGACAGGTTGGGGAGCTGTAGCTTTTTCAAAGTCCTCTTTTAATGGCTGGCTCCCATGGACACGAGCCAATGCATAAAATCAGAGTAACACAATCCACATACAAAACCTCCGTCTGTATGAGTGCACTTCGGGGAAGCAGTTTATCCACCCTCCTTTGTAACTTGAACCAGGCAGCGTTTTCCAGCTAGAAATTAATGTGAAAGGGTAAGAGAGGGAGCTTCTTGGATAGTTTTGATCAAAACAAAATATCTGTTGTTGTAGTTGAACTCATTTTTGTTGGCGGTGTAGAAAATCTCACATCTTCGCAGAGGCTCCATTGAAAGGAACATGTCTTAGCAGGCCTGCTGAATTAGGAAAATCGAGAATAACTGTCATATATCTGCTTTCTAATTCTCTTTGGATTTAAACAATTTTTAAGACTGAAAATATTACTTTGGAGGGGTGATTAGGGGAGGGGGTACGTTAGTAGAGGAAACAATATAATTATAGTAAGGGGCCTTCCATTAAGTAGGTACGCACCAAGACGGGGAAGGGGGTCTGATATTCTTGAAAATTTGCGTACTTTCCTGTATCTCACAGAACTCGACTGTAACGTCACAGAACGTCGCAGAACGCTATTAGAAAGTCGCAGAATGACAACGTTATGTCGCTCCTTGGCTGAGTTTTCTGAGGGCTTACAGAAGTCACCTCCCCATTTTTAGGAAGGTTACATTAAACATTCAATGGCCTGAATGGACTGGACGGTGCTTTCTGTGAAGCTGTATTGTATGGAAGTACAATTGAATATTGGCATATTTCTAAGTAAAATAAAACTTTCAAGAACACAGAAACCCCCAAAGTAAATTATCATCTAATAACATTGTATAAGGTTATTTAATGTAAATATACATGAATCAACCAAAAAAGAAGGTAGTGTACAAAAACTTCATAAACCTCATCGCTACCTTTTTGCCATGGAAAATAAAATATAAAAGCAAGGATCTGTTGATAATTTAAGTATAATGCGCCTTATTTTAATATGAACTTAGCCCAAATCTCAGACCATTCTTTAAAATTCCCCAAAAATAATACCCTGTTTGATTGTTAAGACATGATGTGTGTAATGCACCAACATAATGGGCATTACCTTTATCCAACATTTCTAAAGCGCCGGCTGCAAATCAACGTGACAATATAACATGAAGCCCTAGATTCATATTTTATATGGACATTATTCACATGAATTTTAGATAGGCCTGTATGCATCGTATGTGTTTTTTAACCAACAACGTGCCTTGATTTATAGTAGATTTGTATACAATGCGCATACATTTGTGTACTGGTGCATTTGTATGCTTGTAACACAATTAATTAAGATTTTGATTTTAGATATTTGTATTACTTGCACTAGTATTATTGTTGTTGTTATCTTGAATCAGAGGCTCGGACCAGTTTTACCGATGAATAGACCCTGCAATGCAAATCTTAAAAACAACACCTCACTAATTAGTCCCAAAGGACAAATCCAATTTTAATCCCATTTATAGAGGCAAATATCAGAAGTTATCGTTATATAATTTATACTCTGGATTCATTTGTTTACCAATTTAAAGACATTTTTTCCATTTTCATTTTGTTTTTATCAATCTATTAATGAAAGTAAAGAAGTCTAATTTGGGAATAATTTTCCCTAAAACAAAACCTATAAAAGTCTATCTCATTTGACACCGGCTGCTGCTGACACCTAGTGGCCTTTTCTGAAACTATTTTGCTGCCACTGTGAACCGATCTAGCCACATTACGCCGGCAATACTTTGAAAATCACCCGATTGTTACTTTAGATCCTTGGCTTTAAATTTCTTTTCACGTTAGGTCCACTCTAGAAATATTCTATGATAAAAATGTAATATTTACAAGTAAATTTAGAAAATATCAACAGGACGTAATAATAATATTCCCAGGGGATTGCGCATACAACCATTACTGGTTTTACATCTGAAAATGTGTCGGGTGAAACCAGGTTATTGTGAACAATAATTTCAGATAATGAACTCAAAATCTCTTGTTCTCAATCCCAAGAATATAAGTGTTCAAAATAAGCACACATTGTCTCTCCTATTGCTCCTACCCAGTACACAACTACTGGAGGAATTCACCCTGTGATACTTGGGCTACCTACCGACCATAGAACCCTGGAGCGACAGCCATCAGAACAACCCTGCCACGGGACAGCAGGCTTTACTAGGGAAATTACAGATTCTAACACTCTACATATGTACGTGTAGGTTTTGTTATAAGCGTTCGTTTCACTTGATTAGATATCAATAATATTATATTGGATGTCTTGGCCTTTCCAGCTTGAGGTGCCATCCAAAATTGATAGACATTAGCGTGAGGGGTAGGTGTTGATAATTATAAGCAGCGTGAGAACATTGTAGTATTCATCTGAAAGATAACACCGGGTTTGTTTTATAGGATCATTTTGTGGTTTTGCCAGAGCTTTCCCTTTTAGATGGGACCCAAACACAGCAACGCCGGCAAATAAAATAGAACCTAGGCCCACTGTACGGTGTCTACACCTAGTGTGGAGTTGGTGAACTATTCCCGTGAATCTCCAAGCTAATCTTCCCTTGGCTGTGACCTGAATTCACGGTGAAATCCGATAGAGATGTCCACCATTTTACACCCGGCAAAAGACACACATGCCCCTAGGTCATTCACGAATTAGAAACTATTCTGATTAATTGGAGATATTTGCACCAAAAGTGTCCATGATGGGTGTATAATATGTGGCATATCCATGATCTATTTCTTTTTTAAACGGATCTCAATACATGTATCCTTTTTTGAATTTGGTGATCACAGTTTGAAACATTTTGCCCTTTCTTTTCAAATACTTCATGATTGTTAGGAACAGTCTCACTGATATAGGTGCGGGCCTATCGATATTATTCCTTTAACAAGCTGGGCATATGACTCTAAGCTTAACGCCATCTGCCTATAACTGAATTGTGTGAAAGCGCCTAAAGAAAACATTCACCCTCCTGCAGATCGTCCCAGGTAGTGGATTGAGCATGCAGGGAGCGTGGGCATAGACCAATGGTCAGGTGGGGTTCATGTCGGTTTTAGCCATGCAGGGTACCCCCCCCCCCCCAATGACACACTCCTGGACATTCAGGGCCATCAGCTGATCCCCAGACATACAATTCCGACTGGGATCTTCCAAATATTTGACGTAGCCAGTCCTAAAATCAAAGGGGGTTCCAAGTAGAATTGAGGGCGTTCCAGCTAAATTTAAGGGGGTTCCAACCTATATTTTTCATAAAATGTCTTATATTTTAGTTATGCTTTATGGAATCAAAGGGGGTTCCAGACACCCAAGAATCCCCTGGCTACACCACTGCTTGACGAGTGATAAGTCTAGGTTTGGGACATATTCCGACAATCAAATCAATTACACCTTAATCTCTTTGGAATGCCAGTAGAAAATAGGCGGAAACGGTTACGTTCCCCTTTTTGGATCATTGAACAAGGTGCTATAGAATATTGTGATAGAGCCAATCTAATAATTGATTAGGTGCATCTTCCAACTGAACACATGAATTAGGAACGTACCCTCTTTGCAGTGACTTATTTTCAGTCCTTCAAAAAAAGGAATGGTTGACCAGGTTAAATAAAACAACCCAAGAAAATAGATACAAAGATGCCCAATGTTAAAGACCGTGTAATATCTACCCCCACTCCCTTAGTGGTCAGTGGTTGGGTAGAACATCAGTGGGTGTGTGGTCGGCAGAGGTTAGAGCCGGGGCCCAAGATGGCGGCCTCACCACAGACACGGGGTATTTGGGAGCTGTCTCTTTTTGTCATACTGGGGATCTGTAGGTGATTGAGGCCAGTTGGCACCCTTGGGGTACCAACCAAAAAACATCCACGATAATCTAACCCTACGCTAAATTTAAATAGTCACGATCACGAAATTTGTGATCATGGGATTTTAGTGAACCATGATATTTCATGAATCTCTATTTTCATTTTTTTCATGTTTTTCTAATCCCGAATTGTTCCCATTCCCTTAAAACAAACATTAAAAGTATTGTATATGAATTCAGATAAATTGTGGATGATTTTGATAAGATTTATCACATCCAAAATTTATCGTGGATGTTTTCTGGACAGCAATTTTGTAATGTGGTCCCTAAAATACATCCCACGATAAATGTTGATGTATCCTGGAGGTTTTTTGGTTGGCACTCCAGTATGAGGGCCGGATCAAGGGACATTTAACAACAGCTTACTCGTTTAACCATTTCTGGTACCAGATGAGTTATTTTAAATGATTAGATCAGATATATTGGGCGACGGGTCCTATACATCAAACAAGCACTCTGTCCCCCCCCCCCCCCCTAAAAAACAACTTCAGAATGTGTCATTTATTTTGGATAATATTTTATTTGTCGTCTTCAGATGGTGTCTGTTCTTTCAGACGTTACAAACTTGTTATTTACATTCATTGATATTTGTACAGGTAATTATATCATCAGTTTTGCTTTACGATATGATTATGATACGTACAATGATATTTGCATATCTCATTGTTTTAACAGTGGAACCAATGACAATTAAAAGCTGATGTTCATAGTTGAGCCCTACCTAAAACATAATAATTATATTACATGTTTTATATATATATACGGATGGTGATAAATGCAATGCCTCATTCTTCGTCTCTTATAAATCAAAAAGCTTTATAACTCTATTTTTAAATTCATATTTATTTTCAATATTTCTGATTTCTACATGAATCGACAGCCATAACATAGCCAACATGAACTTATAATCATGAACTTATAACAAAAACTCTAAAAGTTAAGGTGTTATACAAAGACATGCACAGACACAGACACAGACACAGACACACCGGAAGATCATGAGTATTGGCCCCTATGTAATACTTTGTTTCTTGGGTCCAGTCCCATGCATACTGTATATATTCTGTTTGTTTTGTGGAAGTACGGCAAAAATGCATCAAGGATCTATAAATTCTGATTTATGAATTTTGAAAAATGAAATGAAAAACCAGCCTAGCCTACCTGATACGTGTATTCAACAGTTTTGCTCATGATGAAATGATGTATCTTTTCGTTAAACTCTGAGTAAATATCCTTACAAAGAGTTTCCAAATGTATTCATATGTGCATTGCATATAATACAATAGCATTTATGTATGTGCAATGATCAGCTCCACCATACTACTTATATTTTAATTTTGTCTATCTGTATCAATATATTCATAATAAGGTGTCATTCTACGTTATATTGGCTTATGCCAGGTTCAAACAAATACCTAAACTCTTGAACAAAAAATACGGATGTGTGCCCCTCCCCCCCCAAAAAAAAAGAAAAAAAAGAAAAGAAGAAAAAAGAAAAAGGAAAAATAAACAAATAAACAAATAAACAAATATGTTATTATGTTAAATAAAAGATAAATCAATAGATCAATGAAATATATGATAGATAGATAGATAGATAGATTGATAGATAAATAAATAAATAAATAAATAAATGAATAAACAAATAAATAGATAAATAATCAAATAGATAAATAAGTAAATGGATGAATAGATAAATGAATGAATGAAATGAAATGAAATAAAAAAATGGATGAAACATAATAAATAGATGAATGAAAAATGAATGAAAAATTAAGCTCTCCCCCACCCACCGACCACACCTCCTTTCATATATCTATAGGCCCTTTTACACTATTGCGACTTGGGCTGCGATATGCCTGCGATATGACCATATCTCAAGCAAGTCGCAGACCACTGCGATACTCGTGATGTCGCACCAGTGTAAATGAGTTGTCGCAGTATACTGCGACTTGGGAATGATGAGATAACCTTTTTTTATCGCAGCAAAGTTATCTCAGACCACATCACAAGGTGCGACATTTATTTAACATGTTTAATAATGTCGCAGCAGATGGTTGTAAATAACAGTGTGCGATATGCTGCGATATCTCAGTGGTATCGCAGACAGAGAAGGGGTCCTTATATCTACAAGTATACACGCGATATCTTTGTTTTTATCTCATGTGTGTAAAAGCCTGAATGCCTGCGATATGCTGCGATATGCTGCGATATGGATGCGACTTGATTTGGGGGGGGGTTCAAAATGCGACATCTTCAAATCGCAAGCTGCGATATGATGGGCATGTCGCAGGCACTTTATCGCACAGGTGTAAAAACACCTTATATCATGAGCCCGCTGCCAACATGAGTTCTTCTCAGACGGTGTACTTATACACCTGTCCACCTTGTCTCACCTTATCTCTACCACCCCTACCCCCCCCCCCTTCACCCCATTGTCCTACACATTACACCCCCTCCTCCAAGGTCCAAACTTCACTTGGTCAATGCCTCCACCCAGATATACCGCAGTCGGACCTTTCTCTTCATCGCAATCTTGTACTTTTTACAATATTTCCCCTTTTTCTGTCTGTACTGTGGTCGTTATGTGGTGGTGTTTTCTTTTTCTTGCGCCGTCTGTGCATATAACTTGTTTCTTGAGGCGGCCGGGGTAGGTCGCTCTGTCTAGACAAGCTTGTTTTATTTCTGTATACCGTTCCAAGAGTTTGGTGGCCGGGTCTTGAACCATGCCTGCAACTATTATGAAAATGACCCTGTCGAAATAACAGCAAGAACAAAAGTAGGAGTGTGATAACCATCAGACTGATAGGGTGTATCTCTATCCACAGTGGTCAAATATTGGGAGGCTGCAGGTGATAGTGTCTTTGAAATCGAGTGGAAGGGCTGGTTGGGTGGGGTAGGGTGGATGAGGCAGTTAAGAGGGGGGGGGGGGGGGGGAAGTTGGGGGGGGGGGGGGTAATGTCTGACTTTGAACCAGTCTCAGGGTAGAGTCTAGTCTTTTTGTTACCTTGTCCTCCCGGTTGGGGGGGGGGGGGGGCACTTGTGTGTTGAGAAGGTACCCAGTGCCAAGGGGTGGTCGTCCACTACTTCTCTGCGATGACAAAGGGGCAGTAACCTATCATATATCTTTGTTCGCTTTGTCAATGATTGTATTTTGTCCTAGGCAGTGACATTGGGCAATGGCATAGCCAGGGAGGTTCCTTGGTGTTGGAACCCCCTTACATTTCCCACGATATAAGTAAGACACAAGAAATCATGCAAAAAGTGTAAGTCGGAACCCCCTTAGATTTACTTGGAACCCCTTTTGATGTTGGGGCTGGCTACGCCCCTGTGGAAGCTAGCATAGACAATCAACCAAAATTCAGCAGGGCCCTGCCCCTTATAATCAAAAGCAGGTATGGTAGTTTGGTCCTCATCTTTAACCTTCAAAGAGTCAGTGCCCCCCTCTTACCCCTCCTTCCAAGGTCGTCCTCCATAGTTAGGCCGTTAAAGAAGCTGCAATTTGATTCTCCCCTACACAAGACTCAAGTCTGTTGTCCGAATAGGCCAAGGACTTTTTGACAGGACGCCTTAAAAAGCCTAAAGCTGTTTGAATGAATCCTTAAGTTTGTATCACTTACAATGGGCCTTCTTCAGGCCCGCCCTGGGCCTTATTTATAAGGTACATCGTTTTTCACACAGTGATCCCCCTGCACGGAATCCACATGGCTTCTTTTACACTAAGCAAATAAAGCCTCTGAATAAAGCCCAGATAATGAACAAACTGCGTGCTGGCCATATATAGGCGACACGTACTTAGGCCTTCCTAGGCTTGACCTATAGGCCCAGGTGTAGGTCAGTCAATCTCAAACACAAGTTTAACTTTATAGAAAAGCAGAGAGACATACACCCACAGTCTCAATGCTACATATCCACGATAGCTAAATCCCTGCATTTTATCCATGACTGTAGGGTGAAAATAACTAATTCTTTAAACATAGAAATTATAGAAATATTGAAATTTTACATATTGTGTAACTTAAACTGAAGGAGGTTTCAGATCAAATTCAGAAATATGATGTATACATGTACATAGAGATATATCAGGAGGAAAGGTACTGAAATGTTATGTGTCCATCATATCAAGTTGCACATAAAACTAAGAATATCATGAATTTCTAGGCTTAAAACTTGATATAAAAAAGCACACCTTGATTAAATCCCCAGGTCCATTAAAATACACGCTATTAACTATCCATGGTAGGGAAAATTAGTATTAGATTTACATACTTAAAAAAAATTATAGATAGATGCATGATGATATTAAATTTTATCAAATTATGAGATTATTTATAATTAAATAGATACGAAGACAAAGGTAGCAAAACCGCCATCCGATTCCGGAGATGGTGACCCAACCATTGGCGTAGCAAGGGGAAGGGGGGGGGGCAGTTCCTGGGTGTCTACAACCCCTTTTGATTACCCAAAATATAAGTAAAACATAGGCAATATTTAGAAAAATCAATAGTGGAACCCACTTAAATCTACCTGGAGAACCCTCAGTTTTACTTGGAACTTCCTTAGATTTCAGGGTTGGCTACGTCCCTGCCAACATAGTGAAATGATACATTGCCTGGGCTTCCCCAAACTGATATTAATGTGGAGTATGCATGGTAGGAAAAAGGAAGTAGTAAGAAAGTACTTGTATATATTAGAATTTGTGAGGTATCATGATGTCTAGAAAATAATTCTGATATGAACCATGAAGAAATTGATAGACTTAGTCATTTCATTTTCAGCAGGAAATTGGTTCTCAACCCTGTTTTCAACGTGTGGCGGTCCTTTATCAATGGTTTATCTTGATGGTAATGGTAAGATATATGATCATATCGACGGTATGCCACCTGACCAGTACATCTACAGGGAAATAAAATAAATGTACAATATTCTATACTTGATAATCTATTGGTTCATGTTACAAATATCCCTGTTAATATTAAGATCAAAAGAACATGCCGGCCAAAACGGCCGCTGAGTGTATCATATAAATCATAAGGCATGTGGCTGTTCTATTATATATATATAGGTGATCGTCTCCCACATGAATTTCCCAATCTTAATGCTAACATGTACGTTATTTTTTTAAGGAAATTAAAGTTAAAGAAAAACATTTCTCTATTCAGAAATGTTGAAACTTTGCAGGCCATTCTCCTGTTTGATCTACACTTGGATCTCATACCTAAAGGAAGTAGAAATTCAACTGAATGTGCCGATTTCTGAGGGAAAAAACAAGTAAAATAGTTATTACCCCATTCTTCCAATAGTACTGGCAATTTATAGACCATATTTTCGTTACTTTACCATACATAAATAGTTTAGAAGCTACTCTAAGGGGAAGGTTTTGTTGAATATTTTAGCTTTATTCCAAGTTCATTAAGGCAGTTTCATCGAAAATTAGAGGTATCGACTTTATTTCAGAATGCAAAAGCTAAAGAGAGACACTTTTCCAACTTTTCAACAAACGGCAGAGTTGTACAAAAGTACTAAACCTTTTCTAGAGAGGCAGTTTGGAATATGCCAAAGGGTTTTCTTTTAACGTTCAGAGGCGGCGGCGAAGTCCTAAACCATCGTCCCTTTTGAAGAAACGAAGTAAATTCCCAAAGTTATAAGCACCAGGGACGGTAAAACTGAGGTAAACTTTTATTTGGGGTGTTTGTCTGGACGTGGTCAGCCTTTGCCAACAGTTGAAATATTACGGATCTGGCCGTTTATTTGCGAGGTAACCTGAGGTATGTACTTTGGTTAGTGAAAATTGTTTCAACCATTCGTGTAACTGTTTAAGAATAGAGATAAGTAAGTAGCCAAAGCGCAATATGTCCAGAAGCGATGATAGGTTTTTGATAATGTGACAACGATATTATAATTATATCTATTCTCTGTTATCTGATATGCAAAGGTCAGATCAAAATTGAGTAGAATTGGCAAAATATATTGGCATTTTCCACCTTTGTTTTCCCAACAGAATTTCTTTAATACACTGTAAAAAGTAAATGCTGTAAATTTACAGTAAACTTTGCTGGCAGCAAAGTTTCCAGTAAACTTTGCTGTACAATTACAGCATATGATGTACTGTAAATTGTACAGTACATGGTACTGTAGATGGTTTACAGTAAACAGTGCTGTAAATAAACAGCAATTTAAGTACTGTAAATTTACAGTAAACTTTGCTGGCAGCAAAGTTTCCAGCAAAGTTTACTGTAAATTTACAGTGCACTGTTATTTTACAGCACTTTAAATTAAAAGCCTTTAAATCTCAATTTAACATAGAATATTCCCCATAAATCAAACAAAAATGTTAATTCCTAACCACAAACCAATGTATAGAGGTTGTGGGATGTAATTATGCTAGATTTACTAGCACATACATGCATTTGGTGATGTTGCAGCAAGTTTGAGAGATCATTACTTACCTATAAAATAAACTTTACACCGAAAAGGTGTCTATGCATACAGTTTATAATTATCTCGTAATAATTACAATTATTAATATGTTTTTCAATAACTTAACATATCAGTTCATTTTATGAGTATGGTATTCACTCTTTCACATCAATAAATGTAATTAATTCATCTGGAAATATGGTTTAAATGTAATATGCCAAAAACGTTTTATTACTTTTTACTTTTGCACTCCTGGTGGTCACTGTATTTTACAGTAAGATGTACTGTAAATATACATTCTCATCATGTAATTTCAAATTTACAGTACAAATCTCGTAATCCTACAGCAAGTTCAACTGTTTATTTTCCAACAGCAAACATTGCTGTAAATTAACTGTACAATTTACTGTAAAATAACATTAACTTTTTACAGTGTACTGTTGAGGTTTCAGGAAAATATGGGACATGTGGTCAACGTTTTCGTTTTGATTGAATGTACTATAGGCCTATATTTGGGATGATATGCATGAAGCAATACTCAAATTAATGTGTAAGAATGTTCATCAATTAAAGATTAAACTGTTTTCCGGTTATCTGCACATGATTCAAAAGTTATCATCATAAGATCAAATTATAAAAGTAGTAAATTACAGTACTCGTGAGCTGCTTGGATACCTACAATATTATTCTTATAAAATATGACCCAGCATTACAGTTGCAATACGCAGCCTTGGCTGTCGGACTTAAGGTTAAGTAGCACAAGAGAAAATTAGACAAATAAAAAAAACGGTAGAAACGGGGTAAATTGAGGTCCAAAGGGAAAAAGAACACGACCTCTCAGGGTCTAATATCTTTAGTATTTTACATTTACTTTGAAATCCGGTTCAAACTCTATATTCTCATTCCTATATAAAATATGTTTTTCCTTGCTTTTTGACTTCTTGAATTAAAGTAGAAATATTGCAAAAGCATGCAAAATGTATGACATAAGCATTTCAGTCATACATGAAATGATCCATTTCCTGATCGTCCCTTTGCGTTTCCAGCTTTTTAAACTGGTAAATATGGAAACACTAAATAAAATACGTTTCATTTGAATATTTTGAAAAACGGAAATAGCGAGGCTATATATATGGCTTTAAAGCTGTTTATTAATTATATAAAGTAGAAACACATCTGACTTACAGGCATTTCCCTCCCAGAGGTAGACCGCGGGTTAGTACCTAAGTCTGACACCAGGTGGGGGCAGTGTGGCGCCACCACTCCGTGCAGAGGTGGTGAACAAATGGAACCCCAAGGTTCTCACAAGGTCCTATACTGGTCATTCAAATTATTCCTTCTGGCAGAAAAAAACAACACATAGAAAACCGTTGGGTTACTACTTAATAAGGTCAGACCCCTTGATCTTCGCTCAACGAGAATACGACGAGAACCTCAACAGCTATATGAGATGAACTACAGAGAAGATGTGAATTGTCCGGTGATTGTTGGTATAAAGATATACTGTCCGTACAGAAAAATGTCAATTACAAAGATGTATTAATATTTCTTAACACATCTAGCATTATCAAAAAATCAGGTAAGATCGTGTTGAGAAGACCATATGAACCGCCTTACACCAAATAGGTCAGAAAGTCGGGACACATTCATGTACGCGTTTGAAAAGTTTCTGTAATCTTGATGTACTTTTTTTCAACATTTAGCTGAAGTTTCAAAATGTTAATATGAATAAGTAGATGAAAATTTAATTTGCTATCCTTAAATCCAATATAAGGTTCAAAATATAATATAAATTGTCATATGTTTGAGCCATTGCGTCAGAACAATGATCAATTTAGCCAACTGGAAAAACATTCCGAACGCCTAAACGTCACCGACTCTGGGTATATCCCAGTGTGATATATGCAGACACGTATATATAAATGTACAGACTGTGTGTGCCATACACATTTATAACATAATTATGGTGATGATTAAAAACACCATAAAGTCACACTATGTTCCGTTGGAGGTCCCGGCACGACGCTTAGAAGAGACCGGTCTTCCAACGACGGCAAGTTCTATCCCGGAGACAAGTACCTGACATATAATTGTCGTATAGGAGTTTCATCCCTCAGGAAAGGGTTAACAAAACTTGTCTGATAATATGAAGCTACTGACCGATCCAGGATTTTGAAAAAGTGAAGGGGGGGGGGAGGGCTCCGCATAAATATATAAACCATGAACTGAAACAGTGTGCATTTGTGTGGCATTTCCCCTATATAATTTCATTTAATACAAGCCAAAAGAGACAGGAGGATGGGATTGGCGGACTTGACCCTCTGGATCCGTCCAGCAAATGTGGCTTCAAGGGGCGGATCCAGAATTTGAAAAAAAAAAAAAAAAAAAAAAAGGGGGGGAGGGGGCGTGAATCTTTGCCTCCCCCTCGCTCAAATCCTCGCTTGGCTTCAATACTTGTCAACTTAGTTGGAATCCCCGCCAAGTTCGCCCTATGCCGTTATATTATATCGGTTCCGTCACCCATCTTCGCTGTGTCCATATTTATATAATATGGCCATATGTTATATGACCATAATTATGCATGTTAAGAAATATATAAATATATAATCGACAAATAAACTAGTTTTACAACATTCAAACAAGTACCAAAACAGCTATTTGAGTCCACGTCAAAATTATTCAATAAGATAGCACATAATGAATAATTAATTCAAATAATAGTTGAAAGAAATCTCCAAATTACATACTTATATAAGGGATCTAAATTACGTACTTAAAACATTGTTATCACATTTTTCGGGCGACATTTTATGACAAATCCCTAAACTCTTTCAAAACCCTTTCTTTAGCTCTACAATCTATAACCAAACATGATAGAGGCTTGATATTAAGTAGAAACTATTGTTTATTATCTGTCTACAGTAAAAAACACGAAACGACATGTAGCACTAATCGCCAGGATGTACATATATCCGACAACTTTTCATATACCTTGCCCTCAAGATAACAGGTCCGTTCCCGTATAATCATTGGAATATAACCGGTAAGCAGGTGTTTCTGTTTCTGTTACCACTGGATTTTTAGTAATCAATTCAACATTAGTTGACCACGCCTGCATGGGAAAAGTCGTGACTGGTAGGTATATATGTATCATCCGATTGTAGTTGGAAAAAATGACGTATCATTTTTGCTCCGAAGACAATTTATTTAGTTAAACTATATGGTCATATGCAAATTTGTGTTCATGTCGGATTGAAGAGAATACTCTTTGGGGGGATCGGAACATAACTTCTCACATTGAAAAATAGTTTTTCACCGTCTACAGTATCATAACCCTTCCTTTGTACATACTAAAATTATAATCCAAACCGATTTTCATTCCTAGATTATGAATTGATAAATCTAGTAATCCTTTTACAACTTTAGAACTATAGATATATAATGATATCATTTACAAGAAAAGCGTCGCATCGGTATTCGTTAATTGTCAATCGCACAATTAACATGGTTTTAATCAGTTTTAGGACGGTAGATTAATATGTCATTTTGGATTTTCATAACTAATACCAAAAAGAGTGATATCAAAATTATAATAAAAAGGAAATACTCCTTTGGTTGTACGTGAATAACTACCGAGTTGGGTATATCTACCATCCTTTATTCCTTAGGTTCTAGCATTCCTAGGGTAAAATCTGTAGCCTTATGTAGAGATCTTATCTTTAATGGACCGACATGTAAACGTTTAGAAAGAAGCTATGTCCGTTCATAACTATAATATACTATATGCCTCAGAGTAAATATCATATTTTACTTCATTTCAGTTTAATGAGAGTCCGATTTATATCAATAATATAAATAAACTTTGATCTGAGTCTACTTAGGTGTTTTTATGTGCATGCCACACGCTATACATTTGTATTTTACCTTGCGAAATTGTTTTCCTAGAGACTAAAGCATATTTATAAATATAAATTAGTACTTGGGCATGCATCTTTGTCTCTAGAATAATCATGTACGTCCAGAACCAAGATATGCATGTATGTTCAGAACCAAGATATGTACGTTCGGATCCAAGGTTTTATAACATGAACTGTTTGACGTTATACCTAATGTAGATTTGATCGATAAGCTGTCTTTAATTTAATCCCTTGCAGACCATAAAGAGGTGCTGTAATGTGTCCTAATGAAAAACGCTTTCCTGTTGATATTTCTAGAGATATGTGAAGCCTTTTCAACTAAATTGTTCGAAATTTATGTTTTCAAAGTGATCAAAAGTAGCATTTTAAAGATCAGAGAGGAAGATTTAGATTGGAGATAAAACGGTACTATTAATTATGCATGTAGCATATATGATCCATAATATATGTATAGACAGGTCCCTTCATGATAATATTCAAAAGCTTGGTTCTTAACCTATATTATTTCAAGATCTTTCTATAACTTAGATAGGTGAGATCAGAAAATAAAAGACGTTAGGAATTCAATTTGTTTGATTTCGATAGCGTTTGTACTGTAAATAAGGAAAGTCTTTTTAAATATGAATGTCTAACAGTTAAATTGTGAGCCAAAATTGTTTGGGACCAAGGACACTCATTTTTTCAGAAGAGTGCATGGCCTACCAAATAAAAGTAAAGATTTATAAGATTAACCAGCGGGAAGATAAATCTCTGATGAATGTTTTTTTCCTTGTTTGAAATTGAATATTTTGAATACAAAATCTACTCTTGAAAGGGTTAAAGGGGATAGAAAGAGTTAAGAGAGGAACGAGAACTAGCATAGACTACAGACCTATCTCACAAGAATATTGGAACCCCTCTCATTAGAATTTTCCCTTGGGGTCAGGAAAATTTATCAAATTTATCATTTCTAATAATTCTTACATATGAATATATACAAGTATTCATATAATTATATCTCAAGACAGACAGCCATTAAAAATATGAAAAACTACCACTTTGATTATAATATGGGACTGAAAAAAACATCAATGAATATTATAGCAGCCACTAATAAGAACCAAAATCAGGTATTAAACTTGCGAAGCAGACCACCCTATATCAGGTAACTCTCATCCAGTCGGCCAACTGAGCGCTGCTCTAATCGGTGGCCGACTGGCCAACCCATCTGATCTTATCTAATAGGTTGCTACAGAAATGCTGGTTATGCCTTGATTTTGGCGATTTGTCAGCCGGAAGTTGCACATATGGAGTGTGGATTAGTGATAATGCGAATCACCGGCACAATTATAGGAAATGCAAGTAAGCAGGTAGACATATGTGGCTGAAATACCCACGATCTTTGAGGTATGAATCACCCTAGTGAGTATTAGGCTTAAGAGAGGGGCCAGTGACTGTCAATTGTTATTGGGTCATGACTCCAATCACCCAGGGATCACCATTCCAGATTTTATACTTCTATCATGAATGTATTTTATACATTCTTTTCTAAATCACAGTGAATGCCTCTACCTTCACATTGTGCAGCTAGCACTGTGCATTTCTGGAAAAAAATGAAAATATAACAGAATATAAGCCTATATACATTTTCTAAGTTGTTTAGATAAGAACTCGACTGCCCCCTTTTTTCATCTATGACAAAAGTATGCACCAAGAGTACAAGACACTGTGGACGTTTCCTGGTTTAATAACCAAATCAGATGCCCAAAGGAGGTCAAAAATCACAGAAAGTGTGCATATAGGGCTTCAAGGGTTTTTTGGGGGTCTGAAAAAAAACCTTGAGTATCTCAAAGATATTTTTTGTGGATAATGTATAGGTGGTGGGGTAACTGCTCACGAAATATTATGAGTTAAATATAAAATTTGTTGCCATGGCAACACCTGGAACCTACATACCCTGGAAACCTTGTCCTCCCGAGTGACTTTTGTTTTTTTTTACCCCTTAGGGTAGCCAAATGAGATCTAAAATGTTTGTGGTCCACTGTTATATAGTTTTTCTTGTAGAACTGGGTCTAAGAGTTGGGTTTGGAGTGCAGTAGGCAGACTTCATGTGCTTTTTGCCTTGCCCTAAGGTAATTTTCCTATGGGGCCTAGCATGGATTTCACATAAATCTCGGGTCCTAAAATATTCATTTCTTTTTATTGTACATAAAGGAGTAACTGACTTAGGTATGAACTATCAATTGTATGGAAGACAATGCCCGAGGCATGTATTTTCAGTTGGTATATAAGTTTACAGGTGGAAAAATTTGTCTGTACCTTAGAATTTCTATGAGAAACATGTGTTAAATACCCCAAATATCACTCGGGAGGACACTTTTCACAGGAAATGCTATATATCCATTTGTGGTTTTTGCAGTGTTTCAGAATGTATCTGTTATGAGGAAATAATTTTTTATGTAACACATATATGCTCCTCTCTTGTCTGGACATAATTTCTATGCACTATAATCCTTTTAAGGTCACTCGCCCAGACATTTTTCTTATTATTTCACATATAAGTGTCAGACTGTATACTAAGGTATGTTATCCATGTTACTACGTTACTTTCCATAGCGTTTCTCTTCTGGTTGACTTATATAGCTTCTAATCTTTTGTTTCTATGCAAAAGGGATATTTGCTAATGATGTATAGGAGCTAGGGGTGTGGGGAGAGGTAGAGAGCTAAGGTCACTCAGGAGGACATTCTTTTCCTCAACACTATATCTCTATGGTCTATGGTTACTGTAGTGGGTGAGGATTTGTCAATTGTAGGTCTTTTGCCTTTTTAAGACTGAGGTAAGGGTACCATAATCCTGCATACTAGGGTTGGTTGATTAGGTGGATGGGGAGGGGCAAGGCTCACTCGGTAGGACAGTTATAGGATTACCATTCCAATTAAGCAGATTCAAAAATTGTGAAAGGTTCAAAAACATGTTTTATTTACAATTCCCTGCCCCATTTTTTTCTTTTCCCTGACCGTGATATGAAAGGCCTTTACTAGTTTATTCATGCCCGCATAGTAGAATTAGTACAGTAGGATACAGTTTAATTTGTATACCAGTATAAATCCATGTAACACAAATCTTTTTTTCTAATGAGATAATGGTGATGATAATTCCATCTCTTCATAATATACTGCTCAGTACAAACATATATACAGCATTCAAATTCATTGTTATTCTACATTTGTTCATTGTTAAAATCACTCGGAAGGAATGCATTATATAGGTATAAATGGAATACCAGGTCACTCGCCCAGACATTCTACATGTATACATACTTTTAATGTTTTTGAGGTATAAAGAGAAAACCATGTCACTCGCCCACACATTCTACATGTATGCATACTTTTAACATATTTGAGGGGTAAAGAGAAAACCTGGTCACTCGCCCAGACATTACAGGTAAAAGCGTGAACATGCAATGTGTTTGAGATCACTGGGGAGGAAATGAGTGTGGGTCTTAAGTGTGCAACAGGTCACTCGCCTGCACATAATACATGCATGCATACAATAATATTTGAGATCACTTACCGAGACATATAATCAGTGTTAACAAATACAATGACTTAATCAAACTAATTATGCAAAAGAGGGTTATGGCCACCAAAAGTACAAAATGGAGGATGAAGCCCACACTTATAACCTAATGCATCTAGAAGGAATATGTACATCTCAGTGCTGTAGTTTGGATGAGGGGGTGCAGCGGGCACCCCCAAGCAGGTAATCCCATGCTTTCTATAGAACAAGGTGCTGTATGTGTACAGTACAGAGGCAGATGTTAGTTTAATTTTTTCCTTTTCTTGATTATCTTTTTGGCAGTTCTTTGGCAGGCTCTAGAGGTGGACGTATAGGAGTAAAAATGAGTAGGTCTTGCTTCTTCTTTGTCCGTGTCTGGCTCTATGACCTCGTGTGGAAAAGGAATCTCGTTTTGAAGGACCTCTTCATTTAGCACATATGGAACATTGTCCTGGTCTTCCTCTTCTTCATCGTCACTGTAGGTTACCCCTAAGCTTGGAACAGGTTCCATCTTGGCACCCCTTCAGCATACGCCCATCCTCTCGCATGCAGCATTCTTTGAAGCAAGAAAGATCTCTAATATGTAAGACACCATTTATCACGATGGCCTGGTGGGCCTTGGATATGCCATCTACAGAGGGAGCTCCCCTGGTCTTCCTGCATTTCCCAGACTCTCTGTTTCTTTGGATGTCTTCTTAACTTTTGGACATCAGCTCGATCTTTTCAGACCTTACGTTGGTAGCAAAGTCCTCAGCACATTGGATTATGACATCCGTTTTTGTTTCCCTGCTTGTTATTCATTTGACTGTGCCACCTAACCTTTCGCATGGGCCTTTTCCGTGCCCTGCCTCTAATCACATCCATGAGCATCTGATGCCGAAAAGGCTTTTACTATCTATTAACATCTGGTAAATGTATCTATTGTGGTATTGGCTTGATTGAGAGTTGCTGACGAAGTATATGTGCTGGAGATTAGAATGCTTCTGTGTTAATTTCTTTGTGATCAGTTCCTCGATAAAGGTGAAGGTTGACTCAAAGCCATGTGTGTGATCGTCCATCACACCTACAAAATTATAGTGAGACAAAGTTCCTACATCCCCTTCCTCTGGTACAAACTCTGGGTCATTTGGATCACTCGGTAAGACAGAAAAATCACAGACTTTGGCAACTCCCCCAGTTCTCTGCATAATCAACTTGTACTACACGTGATTTGTTGTCATCTGGCGAGAGAAGCATCCGTACAGCCAAACTGGGTGGTCACATGATCACTATCAGCCAATGGCAGGCCGAGCGCTCTGTTAGTTCCTAAATGAAACACCAGGTGTCACTCGGGAAGACGCGCAGTTCGCCCGGACATAAAGAGTTTCCCGCTCACTGCTGGAGAGACAAAGGCAGTACGGGCTATCCTATGTGTTGGCCACTTAGGGACATTGGGTGGGGGGGGGGGTAAATAACTGTCATAGTCGATATAGTTAAATATATTGATTAAGAACAGGGGGGCTGAAACAATTTTTCAGGTGTCACTCGGGAGGACGCGCAGTTCGCCCGGACATAAAGAGTTTCCCGCTCACTGCTGGAGAGACAAAGGCAGTACGGGCTACCCTATGTGCTGGCCACTTAGGGACGTTGGGGGGGTAAATAACTGTCATAGTCGATATAGTTAAATATATTAATTAAGAACAGGGGGGCTGAAACAATTTTTCAGGTGTCACTCGGGAGGACGCGCTGTTCGCCCGGACATAAAGAGTTTCCCACTCACTGCTGGAGAGACAAAGGCAGTAGGGGCTACCCTATGTGCTGGCCACTTAGGGAGGTTGGGGGGGTAAATAACTGTTATAGTCAATATAGTTAAATATATTAATTAAGAGCGGGGGGGGTTAAACAATTTTTCAGTGTCCGGGCGAATTTTAGGGGTACTTTTCTGTAAAATCACTCATGGCCTGCTCACAGCCAAGATATTAGAGGGATTCTAATTATTTTTTTTTAACATAACACATACTACCTAGCTCTAGCTTTTAGTGACATTTTTTAACCCAACTGCCTTACAGGTATTAAGGAGGGGGGTCTATAGGGCCTTTCTGTTCGGGAGGACAAAGCATTTCCCCAAATTAAAAAATTCTCCAGGATATATAAAAAATTGGCACAGGTAAGCAATTATGGGCCCAAATTTTCTGTATTCCTCTACTCTATAGGGAAAAACTATGAACCAACACATATCTAGTCCTTTTTTCTCAAAATTTTATCAAATATATGGACTTTTTGGATTTTTTCATGAATTTTGTGTAAAATTTGGCCTGTTTTAGGGCCCTGGAGGCCAAAAAATCAATATTTCATCAGTAAAACCCATATGTAACATGAAGATCTCATTGAGCCTGACAATTTGGGCCCAAAAAAGTAGGGAAAAAATTAATATCCTAGGGCTAGGGGCTGGAATACCTCCAAATTTTCTATCTGCACACTTTCTGTGATTTTTGACCAGGAGCTATTTATAATCTTAGGAATGTAATGCAACTCTATGGTAGCATTAAGCTTTAAATATGAGAATTTAGTGAATTTGTTATTGCACTGGCCTCTCCCTACAAGGTTTACTAAATAGAGTAGAAGAACTCCACCCATGAAGCCAAGGGCCTAGAGCAATCAGACCACAAGAGAACAGAAAGTGATGAGTAGGTTGTAGTTGACTGATTGATGCTGTCATTTGTCAGTCACTTTAAATATCCTCAGGGGTACAGGTGTCAAAGAGACAGCTAGAGCTCCATCATGGTGTAACCTGGGCCTGTCATGTTATGTCAGAGTATGTTAGCACAAACTGCTGACTTTACATGAGGTTTTATGACAGAATATGTCAGTATAAACCCCTGACATAACTTGCTTTTCTATAAGAATATATCAGTACAAATCCCTTACATAACTTGATTTTCTATCAGAATATACCAGTACAAACCACTCACATAACTTGTTTTTTCTATCAGAATCTGTCAGTACAGGCCCCTGAAATAACATATTCTTTTGGTCAGAATATCTTGGTGCAAAACCTGGCATTACAGGTTTTGTATTTCAGAGTATGGCAGCACAGAACCCCTTACATTACATGTTTTTATGTCAGACTATGTCAGTACAAACAGAACTGACATACGTCAGTACAAACCCCTGACATACGTTTTTATGTTGAATATGTCCGTACAATCCCCTGATATTACATTCTTTTAATGTCAGAATATGTCAGTATAAGCCCATGATATTAGGTTTCGTTTATGTCAGAATATGGCAGTACAGACTCCTAACATTACATTTTCTTTATGTCAGAATAGTCAGTATGAAACCTTGTCGTAACATTATTCCATGCATTTCAAGATTGGTGTATCTCTGAGTTCCATGATATGATCTTGTATTTTCTATGATGTAACCTGTCAGTATATAGCTTCAAAATGTCCTAGTATTTGTGTGAAGGTAATCATAGCTAGGCCTATATCAACTTCTTCATTATGGTGTAGCATTCAGGTAATCTGGGTCCACTTTGCTATGTCCGAAAATGACAGTACAAAGCTTTGACACTGATATTTTTCTCATGGGGGTAAGTCGGGTGTACGAATTTCTAATCATTCTGAATCGTAGCAGGGATTTGTGAGACAAAATATGCCAAACATGTGTGAAATCACCAAAACTGCAACGAAGTTACAACCTCCAAATGAATATTTTTGAAGGCACTAGCTAGGATTTGGACTATCAGGGTGACATAGAAGTGTCTCAAAGAATTATTTTGACAGAAACTGTACTAGAAGATATAAATGGGTTAAAATGACTTAGACATATTCTACCTCTTTTTATTTCAGAGTTTGATTATCAGCACACAAAACCTTTTTATAAATCACTTTTTCTTATGATCTGTTTAGTTGTATAGCTACTACTCCTTCAGCTTTAATAAACATATGATGGAAATTTGGGGGACCCTTTAATTTTGTCACCACAACCTTTGCACCATCATAGATATTACTTTTAATTGGACTGTATCCGATACTAATATTAATCAGTCACACTTTTATTGTTATGACTATACAAAAACTTCATAAGCTGTTATTTTAGATGTAAAGCTGAAAATGTAATTGTGACATTAAAAAGCAAAATATAATTTTCCAGTAGGAAATATAATAACTATTAACTAATGGTTAGCAACACTTCATGAACTTCAAAAACACATTAGTTATCTCATTTATTGATTTTTCTTTCAGGGGATAAGTCTTAGACAATGGCGATTTTTGTTCAGCTTTAAATATATAATCAATGTAGTCCAATTATGGGATGGGCTTATTTTTATCAATGTTTTGCATCATATCCTTATTTATTTTTCTGACCAAATTGCTTTCTGAGTAATTATAAGGCGTTGTGCTTGAAATAGAGCAATACCCAATATCAATTGACTAAGATTAACATGCAAAAGGTTAGCTTGAAAAGCTAGCCGTCATTTGATACAATCTGCAGACACACCCATTAACACTGACCATCACGTACCACGGATAACTGATTCACTGCATCTCGACTACCTATAGCTACAGACGAAACTTCATTCATTTTATCAAAACAATAATATTATTATAGGGAAAAAGTTTGGAAATATACAAATATATGCTATAATCCATAAAGAATAAATTGCCAACCCAGCTACATGACAGATATAATTACATATACGAAATAACAAAATAATCAATGTCAATTCTTTAACAGATAGATCAAAAATCTACATGCTGATGCCTTATGATTTGTCGATATATTTCCGGGCATGCACCTTCAATGAGACTGATCTTCTGGTAACAGATATATAGGAAGCCATCTGTCCCTGGGAAAATTAAGCATAGTAGTAGAAGTATCAGTAACTATTATAGACATTGAGAAAGCAGAACTCAAATCAGACTTATGTTGATTATCCAGATCTACAATTACTCAGCTAACACTTGTATAAGAGCTCACGCTATTACATGTAGCATTTTAATGTTTGAAAGGATACTGGATAGATATGGACACTTTGGAATAGCAAAATCTAAAGTAAAGTAGAACTGCATGGAATTTTAATTTTCCAAGAAAATACGTCATATTACGGGTTTAAATGATATGTAATCTTTCGGCTGATCATACAAATCGTGGTAATTTTATCAATACAATGGCTCCATTCTCACATCATATATAAACAGGGGCGGATACAGGATTTTCGGAAGGTGGGGGGTCAGCATAAAGGCTAAGTACTAAAACGGCGTGCATTTGCACATACACAAGCGACATTTTCCCCTCTTCTAGTAGTTTAGGGGTGCACCAAAGGGGGGGGGGGGAGAGGGGGGCCAGGACCTCCAGGGACCCCCCCCCCCCCCGCCCCTGCGATCCGTCGTTAGTAAAATTAAGCATAGCAACGGAGTGCGACTGCATGGAATTTCAATTTTCCAATAAAATCATTCTTAATTCGGGATTTAATCATATGCAATCCTTTGCATCATCATACAAATCGTGCAATACAATTGCACCATTCTCGCATCATATAAACAACTATTGCAGCCTTCTATAAAACCACATCCCCCTGTCATTCAGACACCCAGAGACTCAGACAGGACTCTCCAGGTTGGATCCCACTGGAGTGAAGCCCGGCTTGGATCCTTGTGGCTGCAGCCTGTGGCCTGCCGGGGTGAACGCTATCTGGGCCACGACCTGTCTGGGCTAACTAGGTCAGTCCGCCGTAACTAGGTCACGGGGACGCCGTGGTGCAGCGCCCACAGGCCCACAATAGGACGGGACTTGTTTTCTCGGCTTTTTAAATCCACTTTTTCCAGGTTTTCTTTTTTCTTTTTTTTCCAGTCTGGCGGCTGTCTCGCTGCGTCGGCCTAGGTTTGTTCAAGTCTTAAGCCCCATTCGCGCTGGCAAATTCGGTACATACGATCTCGTGCGACATTTATCGTTTGCAACTTTGGTACAAACGATAATGGGAACGACGGATCTGCAACCGATCAGATCCAACATGTTGGATCAAATCGTTTGAAATCCAGACGATTCAGGGCCACAAGCACTTGAAAAAATTATCGTTTGCAATCGTTAGGGTCTAGTTTGACCAGAGCGAATGCTATTTTGTTGAATCACAGGGACATGCGATAATTTTATCGGCCCTGAGATTATCTTCTTCCCCCTACGATAACTTTGTCGGAACTCCAAGCGACAGAGTCATCGGCCAGCGCGAATGGGCCTTTACTTTTCTAGATTTATTCCTTGTTGGTTGCGTCGGTTGTAAGGGATTGGCTTCTCTATTGCTTTGAATCGTAGATGTCTATGTTTGAATTTGGGATTGTATTTTAATTTGTAACAGACAAGAATAAGATTGTTTATAATTACATTATACAACTCTAGATGTCGGTAGTAATAAGTGTTTTGTGGTTGAATACATTTTCACCAACATAACAATTGCTTTTATTGACAACTGTGAATTCGACGGTCACTTGTGAATTTATGTGTCGCAGTGATATTCTGTACATCATTCAGAGTTTCCAGTCAAATACAAAAGTAAATAGGCGTTATTGTTATCACATTTAACTACTATATGATGACTAGAAGTAGATTATATAAGTGCAAACCTTTTACATTGCCAGGTATTTCCACTGTGAGCCAATGTCCTTGAATGGCATGACAGTAGTGCAATACAGCGCACACATCTCATTCTGGTCTCAGAGTGTACACGCACCCCCTATCTGTAGGGCGCACATCATGGGGTAGTTAACCATATTATTTTCAAGATGAATTTTTGGTAATTCTATTCTGGATGAATTTAGGAATTACCTTTGATATATTAATGTCCATTACACGATGTTGATTACAATAAAGGGAAGGCTCCCCTGTTGTGACATTGCATCATCCACGTGCACATTCAAACATTATATACAGCAGTGGCGGATCCAGGGGGGGGGGGGGGTGAAAAGGCCCCCTAGACCCAAGGAAGAACATTTTGACACAGGATTGGATCCATCTAGCTCGTGCTCCGGGTGGTCCTGACCCTCTCTCTTCCCTTTTCTTGGTGGGCATCTAAAGGCCATGATCTGCAATGCGACAAAACGCCAACTGATTTTCTTCTCATGCATTTTTCGCATATTTGGAATGACATTTCCCTGTGAAAATACCATTTTTCTGATATGGATCATTCAGAACACTTTGGAAAATTGTATATTTTATAAGAAAAGCTATCATTGATAAACCGATTTTCAAAGTTGGTTCAAAATCGGCCTGAAATCCCACCGTGCACCCTCCCCTTTAAGCCCCATTCGCCGTGGCCGATTATTCTGTCGGGGGGAGCACCGAAAAAATTATCGCATGCTGAAGACGACACTCTGAGGGCCTTAAGATATACAAATAGGGAGGAGGGCACCATGCATGTACAGGAACTGATCCAGAGGAACAATGAATCTTCCCCAGATCTATTTTTAGCAGGGCCTTAAGCTACAAACAGTGGAGCATATACAATAACTATACCTGGAAATATACGACCAGGGGCGGCTCCAGGATTTTGAAAATAAAAGGGGGGAGGGGGGCGTGCTATGGCATAATTTTTATCCGCGCCCTCAGGGCACGGGAATTTTACATTAAAAAAAAGAAATTTTTCCCAAAATAGGGGGGCGTGCGCCTTGCAAAAATCCGCGCTGACGACCTCTTAGTACTGGTATTCTCCTGGCAGACTGGCCCCAGAAGGCAGATTATACCTATATTGAACTAATGAGCGTATTTTGAGGCATGAGGTCTGTAAAGGATAAAGCCCCGTATCCCCTATAGGCTGAATCAGAGCAAAAATCGGTGCCAATTCTGCTGCAAATTCTGAGGACAAATCAGTATGCAATATAGATATGTACATGAGCCAGTGCTAAAAGTCGACCGATTATTTTAACTTTAGCGCCAATCTCTTAGCCAACTTTGGTCAAATTCACCTGGTGGGTATGGAACTTTTACAATAAGCTAGATGCAGACTGCACTTCCCCCTTCACTTTTACATCCTGGATCCGTGATTGGGACCTAGGACAAGTCGTCCCCGACCCGGGTCAGGCAGGAGGTGACCTGGGGTCCCGCGGGTCGTCTCGTCCCGCCGCCCAGAACGTGATCGGCATGAGACTGGGACGAGATGGGGGAGGGGGCCGAAGTGGGCTGAGACCGGGACGAGATGGGGGAGGGGGCCGAAATGACTGGGACGAGATGGGGGAGGGGGCCAAAGTGGGCTGAGACCGGGACGAGATGGGGGAGGGGGCCGAAATGGGCTGAGACTGGGAGAAGATGGGGGAGGGGGCCGAAGTGGGCTGAGACTGGGACGAGATGGGGGAGGGGGCCGAAGTGGGCTGAGACTGGGAGAAGATGGGGGAGGGGGCCGAAGTGGGCTGAGACTGGGACGAGATGGGGGAGGGGGCCGAAGTGGGCTGAGACTGGGACGAGATGGGGGAGGGGGCCGAAGTGGGCTAAGACTGGGACGAGATGGGGGAGGGGGCCGAAGTGGGCTGAGACTGGGACGAGATGGGGGAGGGGGCCAGAGTGGGCTGAGACTGGGATGAGATGGGGGAGGGGGCCGAAGTGGGCTGAGACTGGGACGAGATGGGGGAGGGGGCCGAAGTGGGCTAAGACTGGGACGAGATGGGGGGGAGGGGGCCGAAATAGGCTGAGATTGGGACGAGATGGGGGAGGGGGCCGAAGTGGGCTGAGACTGGGACGAGATGGGGGAGGGGGCCGAAGTGGGCTGAGACTGGGACGAGATGGGGGGGAGGGGGCCGAAATAGGCTGAGATTGGGACGAGATGGGGGAGGGGGCCGAAGTGGGCTGAGACTGGGACGAGATGGGGGAGGGGGCCGAAGTGGGCTGAGACTGGGACGAGATGGGGGAGGGGGCCGAAGTGGGCTAAGACTGGGACGAGATGGGGGAGGGGGCCGAAGTGGGCTGAGACTGGGACGAGATGGGGGAGGGGGCCAGAGTGGGCTGAGACTGGGACGAGATGGGGGAGGGGGCCGAAGTGGGCTGAGACTGGGACGAGATGGGGGGGAGGGGGCCGAAATAGGCTGAGATTGGGACGAGATAGGGGAGGGGGCCGAAGTGGGCTGAGACTGGGACGAGATGGGGGAGGGGGCCGAAGTGGGCTGAGACTGGGACGAGATGGGGGGGAGGGGGCCGAAATAGGCTGAGATTGGGACGAGATGGGGGAGGGGGCCGAAGTGGGCTGAGACTGGGACGAGATGGGGGAGGGGGCCAGAGTGGGCTGAGACTGGGACGGGATGTGGGAGGGGGCCAAAGTGGGGTATGACTGGGATGAGATGGGGCAGGGGCCCAAGTGATCTTAGACTGGGACAAGATGGGGGAGGGGGACGAAGTGGGCTGAGACTGGGACAAGATCGGGGAGGGGGCCCAAGTGGGCTAAGACTGGGATGAGATGGGGGAGGGGGCCAGAGTGGGCTGAGACTGGGAGAAGATGGGGGAGGGGGCCAAAGTGGGCTGAGACTGGGATGAGATGGGGGAGGGGGCCAGAGTGGGCTGAGACTGGGACGGGATGTGGGAGGGGGCCAAAGTGGGGTATGACTGGGATGAGATGGGGCAGGGGCCCAAGTGATCTTAGACTGGGACAAGATGGGGGAGGGGGACGAAGTGGGCTGAGACTGGGACAAGATGGGGGAGGGGGCCAAAGTGGGCTGAGACTGGGATGAGATGGGGGAGGGGGCCAAATTGGGGTATGACTGGGATGAGATGGGGGAGGGGCCAAAGTGATCTTAGACTGGGACGAGATGGGGGAGGGGGCCGAAGTGGGCTGATACCAGGACGAGATGTAGAAGGGCTATTTTATTGGCTTTATATATATATATAATTATATATTCATATAATTTAGTGAATGAAAATCTAATATAGATAACTAGCCCCTGAGCTCTTTCCATATGGGAAGCGGGCTATCAAACAAATCAAATAATCTAAAAAGTAAAAGATTTGTCCATGCACCCAGTCTATAAATGGATAGCCCTTACATGTATCAATAACCACCCGTTCCCCCAACCCTCCAAACTTAGCCAGAAGGATGGAAGTTGTGGTTGGGAATGGGGAGCCCGCGGGAGGGGAGGGTGGGCTGGAAACCATAATGGGTGGGATCAGGGAGGGGAGAAGGGAGGTGGGGGAATGTGTGTGTAGGGAGGAGGGGGAGAGGCTGACGTGTTCAGGACAGTTTTGGAGTGGGTCTGAGCCCCTGGATCCCCGGTCCTTATCTTCCTGTTGATCGGGACTGTTCATTTGTTGTCATTATTTACCCATACTTCCCACTTAGGAACATGGAGAGGGGGGAAACTTTTGGGGTGGGGGGATAGTGCAGTGTGTGCAAAACTCCAGGGGTGGATCCAGGATTTAGGAAAGGGAGTGACTGCATGTATACTGAAATAGGCTCGGTATTGAAACATAAGGCTTTGTGTAGTTTGCTCATCCTACAAAACAGGGAGGGGAGGGGTAGGGATCAGGGGACCACCCTGGACTTCACTACCCCAGACAACAGAGGATGTCCAAGCCTTATCCAGGCAAGTTTGCAACGTTATCATAACCAAATGACCTTGCAGTAACGTTATATTTGCAGTGAGTACCAATTTGTCGGTATGTTTAAACTCATTAAATAAAAGTAGAGATCAGTTCTTCAGACACTGACTGACTGCTAGATTTGGTCATGTCTTGACTGTATTGGTCTAGACAAACAATGAAATTGAGAATTTTATTTCAAAAGTTCCACCTTTCCCTCATAAATTTGTGACGTTCCTCGGTAGTTCGGGGTTTCCGATTTCTACAACAGAGGGACGTGGGGATTGTTTCGGATCTCAGACGGACAGGGAATCCGGGCAAGAAACCGAGATGTGATATTTAGAGTCGGGCCTCGTGCACGAGGGGGGTTTGAGCGGATCGATCGGGAAATCGGTATTCGTCGACGGGGAAGGGGTGCATCAGCCGGGCTGGAACGAGGGGCCCCAGCCACCGGGCGGGGTACAGGCACTTCCGTTGACGGGCGGAGGACTGCAGGGGAGGAAAAGTGGTAGGGGGCAGGAGGAAGCAGTTTCTATCTCTCTAGTGCCGGTACTCTCTTCAAGATCTCCTGCGGACGGTCCACCCTTGGTCTCGGTCCGCGGGGATGTCGGGCCGACGGTCGCCTATTGTTTGGTAGCGTGGGGCCGAGCCGGTCGCACCGTCGTTCCCCCGGATCCTGGGTTTCTGTCCCCTATTTCAGGCCCTCGTGCCATTCCGGGCCTTCGTTTCCGGGACTCCTTCCGGGCCAGTTTCGGGCCTTCGGGCCCCGTTTCGGTCCTTCGGGCCTTCAGGTCCCCGTCCTAAGTTTCGCTTAGTTTCTTTGAACTTCTACTATTTTACTTAAACTTCTAGTTAATTAGCTCGTATTGGATAGTCTAGTGGTCAGCCCTGATTGGCTGTCTTTGATCACGTGGTTACAAATGACGTTACTTCCGGTTTACTTTATCACTTCCGGTTTACATATTTCTCGGGACTTTCGGGTTTCGGGCTTTTACAATTTCGGGTATTTTCGGGCCTTTACAATTTCGGGCCTTTTCGGGCCTGTTACAAAACATACTTAACTTTGTCGTATTATCTTACTTTTCATATTTCGGTCTTTACCATTTGATGAATAGACATTCATCACAAATTCAATGTAAAAAACGGAAAAATTTAAAAGTTCCACTTATTGAACCTCGCCAACCCCCTTGTTATGTGAAAATTATGGTAATTATAAGCAAAAGTTCCACTCAAGGAATTTCGCCACCTCCCCCCCCCCCCCCGTGGTAGAACCTGTGTACGGGCCTGTAAAATAAAAATTACCCGATAAAACCGTCATTTAAATCTTACAAATATGTGAGTGTTGCAGCAGGCCATGTTGTTGGGAAGGGTTAACCCATGCAACTTGCATGGGTTAACTAAAATATAGCATATTTTCAAGCCTCCCAAGGTCGTCTTTGGGACGTATATATATATATACTTGCCTGATATAGGCCTATACTTTACAGATGGACTAGCTCCTGAGAATGCACTAATGACAGTTCAGTACAGGCATGGTACCCGGGCATGATGCGCAATCTAGGGTTATTTGTAAAAGGTGTATTTATCTAGATACTACATGCCAATGCCGGGATAAGTTATGAATACTTTAACTGGACACTGCCATTCAGTAATATTAGAATACCGGCACAGTGGAAACAATTTCAGGTAAATAATGCAATCTGATTGAATTTAGATATTGATAGAGCTTTATATGCAAGAGGACATCAAGAATTTGGGGTAAACTGCTTGAGACCATCTAAAGTGTGTGCCCAGTCATTACGTTGGGATACTGCCAAATTTCCTTATAATTCACAACTGTGGTATGTAGTATAAGGAAAACCATCCTGGTTAAAAGTATGACCCTGAATACTCAGTGGGACCAAACAAAAATTAACAGCCCTCTGCTTAATGGCCTCGGGCAGTAATTTTCCGATACCCACCTCGTATTCAGGGTCATACTTTCAACCTCAGACAGTTTTTCCTTAGTACTCGTGTTCAACCTGACACCTGACTTGATATCTATCACCAGTTTTCGCTGCATGACCTTTTAGTACTTATATGGCGCATTTTTGCAAACCCTCTCCTGTGTTTTTTTGTCTAAATCCTGCAGCTGACACATATATGTAGCTATTTTAAACAAATCTATGTAAGAGAATATAAATATACGACAGCTCTTATACAAAAAGCAGTCTTATATCTGAACTATTAAATACAGAAAAGGTTTTGGGGAGTCTAAGACTGAAAGAATTATGTAAATATTCTAATTTAAAACAAACAAAAAGGTCAGACGGGAATAAATCGCAAAATAAAGCTGTTCCTGATATCGTAATAGATAAGATAAATTTGACTGTAGCCCATCCCACATTAGGTATATCCAAGGGTCGGAAAAGGGTCGGACAAAATTATGGTATAAGCGATCCTTGTCTCCTAGAGCTGGGATTACTGGAATAACTAATAATTATGTTTTTCAATATCCCAAAGTACTGATAAAACATTATGATTTCTTAAATTTTACCAATTGTCAGATTTGCAGGTTTTCCAGTCAATCGAAATGCTGCATTTTAGGGAAAATAGGGTCGGACATTATAGGTTAGACTGACGGGCTTTAACAATGGTTCCTATGGGAAAAAGACATATATAAAGCTGCATTTTAAAAATTGTAAGAGCAATCTGTCAACTGAACCACCATGGTCCATTTTGTTTTACACTACTGTCTTTGGGGGTTGAACCAGGAAGAAATTGCTATGTAATTTCATGGCAAAATTTAATGTACATGTATACTGGGATTGGCTCATTTCAGTTGGACTGCAGCCATTTTTTTCAATTTTACATATTAAGGATCTATTTTTTTTCCAGACCTAACTGCCAGTTTATTTTATATATATAATATTGTGTGAGGTATAGGTAGAGAGAAAGTGAGAGATATATAGTTTGGTGACAGTATGAGTGTGTTTATGTGTCCATTACAAATCTTTTCATGTACTATTTTGGCAGTGTATAATGTATTTATCTTATCTGTTCTATGTACAAGTTTACACATTTTCTCTGAGTTACCTCCCTCTGTCGGAAGGCTTAGACTTCTCTTAACAAATACACTCCATTTCCCTTAGACACTTCCTGAGCACTTCAATACACATCCTCCCCCAGAGACACATATATAATACCCAACCATGACCTCCACTTTTTAATGCATTTCCTATTCTAACAAACCAGTACATGTAGACCAATAAAACACAGTTCCTATACACTCCATAGCCAGCTAACAGAGGCCCATTACTAATAAAAACCCAGCACAAACAAAAACCACCACCGTGGCCAACGAATAGCCTGCGAATAAATGTTGCCAAAAAGAGAACTTTAAACCAGGCCCTAACTCCCTCCACAGACTACACTATACCTTTAAAACCACATCCACACTTTTAGTACAAGTCTGCAAAGTCTGGACTGTGCCTGTGTTGCTCCTATAATGCCTGATTCGTGATGGGGAGATTTTTTCCTCCTTTTGCCGTGAATAAGTCCACTTTTAGGAGTTTTACAGCAATGACGGTGGCGGCGCCGGGGACCGGGGAGGAGGGGATGGGCCTGCCGGGAGTAGGGGGCCGGGCGGCCGGGGAGCGGACCGGCCTCAACACGGTCTCCCTCCTCCCTCTAATGCTCCCACTTTTTCCACACACTTCAGCCCCCAGTTCCCAGGAGAGGAAGCGCAGTTTACACTCTCTATGTGCTATATACCACCACCACCTCCATCGCCACCACCACCACCACCTCCACGGCCACCGCCACACCGTCTGTGGGGGCCACCACTACTGCCAGCACCTCCTGGATCTTACTACACAGAGTTTCCTCCAGTGGCTGGATACCTGTAGTGGAGTAGTTCCTCCAGGATCTATAGTGTTCAGGATACCTGCCCACCATCCAGTGTCCCACCCTTTAAGTCCGTCTGGAGGCATAAAGAGTAACACCAAGGTGGCTTCCAAATCCGGGAATATCAAATCAAACCTGGATTATTAGTGTGTTATCATTATTATCATTCCTACCTCGGATTTTACAGAGGCATCCACTGGGTGAGAACCTCTATAGGAGGTGCCCTGGAGTCACCCATTTTAGGGGATAAGTTTTGTTTTCGAAAAGAAATAAAGGTAGGAGTTCAAGTTATTGTGTTCAGATCCGCTTTTTGTTTGTCCTTTCCTTCCATCTGACTCTCTCTCTCTGTGCCTTCTTTTCTATATGTCCGGTGTACTCCCTGTTCAGACGTCAGTGGTCTGCTGAGGGCTATATGTTGGCCACAGAGTGAGTGTATGAATGAAGGCAACTCAAGCTACTACATGTATAATGTACTGTTTGTACTCTGCATGTCATCACAAGATTCAGGGCTAGCAGGCAGACCATGGAGGAAAGATACTTAGTAAAGTCAACAAAGGTCAAAGGTGAAATTAGTTTCTCCCCTTAAGCTTTAACTCCAATTTAAATGTATTATCAATAGGGTATATTATGTATAAACGGCCACATTATCTTCCCAGTAACAGATTTCTGTGCGTGTATACATGCATATGCCTACATAATATGTTACTATAATTACACATGTTGAATGTGACGGTTTCCCTTTTTGGCATATTGGATCTATCATGCAGTTATCGTCCATCCATAGTATACGACTAGTTGGCCTTGAAACCACAGACCAGGACTAGAACATCTCCCTGGCCAAAGAAGAGTTATTAATTCATGACCAGCACCCTGTATAGTGTGTAGAATTACCGGGGTATCGATGACGCCAAACTGTTCGATATAGATTGATTTTGGCTTGGCTATGTATCAAAAATATATTTTTTTGTATATATTTTTGTATATTATATATACATGATAAATACATGTTTATTTACACCATACATATTTATAAATAAATATAATACATCTATATAATATGATTTGTATAATTATTCATCATTACATATCACAGTATATGTTACTGATATTACACAAGGGGTATTTGAGAATTCCCATAACTTAAGCCTATCTACTTCTCAACTGAACATGACAAAGTGAAGGAATTCCCATACTTCAGGTATGGCTTCCCTGGCCTTGGCCTCAGTGGCAGGACACCAGGCCTAACTTAAATGACGCCATAATGGATCACCTATTGAGCCAGAGGTCGGGCCCTGGGACTGAGTGAGTCATCATTTTAGTTCTTGTTGACAAATTTATGGCCTTTGTGCTAAATGGGCGGTTGTCGGTGGCTGCGGCCATTATCATAACATTTGAGCCGGCCTTATCACCCCAGCCCTGGCCGACAGAAACCAGCGCGCTACTTGCCACTCATAAATTTGCCCCACACGACTTCCTTGAAAAAATGTCGTCTGCTGCCGCCCCTGTGACGTCACCACTGTCCCAGACTTGTTGACACGAAACTCCAAGTTAACTAGGTCATAGGGACGCCAGCGCAGACGTAGAAAAAACGTCCCGGCCATTATGTTGGTCTATAGGTGTCTAGAAACGCGCAATACCATAAGTATACTTATTTTCGCTCGTTGCCAAAACGTTTTTGAAAGGATTAAAATTTAAATGACGCTCTCAAATATCAAGTAAAATGCTGGCTCAACGTTTCTATGCGTTGTCTAACTGGATAGGGGTGGATAGCCATGGTTGGAGGTATATTTATCTCTTTTAAATTCATTTTAATGCAGTTGTAAGGATACGTCAAACCATACATATCCAAATACGCAATTAAAAGAGAGTTTCAAACAATAAAAAGACGGTCTAAACTCACCATTCGATTTGATCGTGCATAAATTACATTCGCAAAGTGAAGAGTAGGCAGTGAGAAACGAATAATTTACTGTTCCATTTTCTATGTTCAGCCCCAAAATCTAAGGATAGACCTATAAAATCGAACCCTTGAAGTTACATTGCACTTCTACCCATAATAAAGCTGCCTTTGGCTCCAACGTGAAACACTGGCTGATTACATGCTTCCAATGTCCTTACTTTTTCAAAGAAATACATAATGGACACCCAATAGAAACGAGCCTGCAGCACCTTTCATAAAGTTGTTATCCGAAATTATTAACCCATTGGGCCATTGTTAAAGGCATGTGCCCACAGAAATATGCTCTGCATACATCTGGCCATCTTGCAATTGCTACAATATCAGAGAAATGATCTCCTATTAAGGGTAATAGAAAGTTAATCAAAAGGTCCTGTGTTCAATTTCTGGTTTGGTTTTGCATCGAGGCCACAAAGCTGATGACCATGATGTACATACCTCAATAAGCCCACCACAGTTTACACCAACATTAGAGTTTACCATGAAATATTTTCAAAATTGCTTCTGTGCTTATTCCACGAATACAGTTGCCTAATACAAAATTAACCAAAAGCAATTTGGTCACCAAACTGTTCCTAAAATTGGTAAATTGCAGCTTTGCATATTGGCCCTTTTCCCATAGGACCCAATGTTAAAGCCTGTCAGCCCAACCTATAATGTCCGACCCTATTTTGTCCTGAAATACAGCATTTTTATTGGTTGGCAAATATGCAGATCGGTCAGCTGATGAAGTTTAAGTAATCATAATGTTTTAGCAGTACTTGGGGATATAGAAAAATAGTTTTGCTTATTTCAGTAACCCTTACTGTTGGAGACAAGGATGTCTCATGAAATAATTTTATCCAACACTTGTCCGACCCTGGGATATACCCAATGTGAGATGGGCTCATTCACTGAAACCCCTATTAGAGCGGACCCCTCCTTTTCGAAATCCTGTACATGTATCCACCCCTGCCCCACCATTTCCTAAAAGGAGTGGTCAACGTATCTAATTACTAAATTCTAAAATGCTGTGCATGTGTGTGCATGCATGCAACTTCTTCCCTCCTTTACCTAGTTTAGGTGTGCAACAAAGGACAGGGCAGCCCTGCGCACATCCGTCCCTATCCCACTCCGCAGAAATTTTGAGCCCCCCCCCCCCCGCACCCACCCTTTCAAATCCTGAATCCTTGTAAGTCTAACTGTTAACGTCCTACAGTTACCAAGAAACTATAATTAGGGAGTTTTAGCAAACACAATTCATCTCGATACTTTCAAGCCATATCAGAGAATTCCTTTACTAGAATTATGAAAAGCAAACAACTTTTTTTAATAACTTTGGGAAATAAATGCACCTCTAATGGCATAATTTTGGCATCTGTTATTAAAGCAAAGATAAGAGATACATTGCATTTACGTTGCAGGAAGCGTTGGAGTTGCTTAAACTCCCTAATTTTAATTATAGCCATACATTAGGGAGTTTTAGCAACCACGACGTATCTCGATACGTTGACTTATCTTAAAACTTTGAAGCCAGATCACAGACTGCTGGTACCAGATATGTAGAAGGCAATCTTTTTTTATTGATAGCACAGGAAAAGGAGTGCACCTCAAATGACATAATTTTGGAATAAATCATTACAGCAGAGATATGAGATATGTTGCGTTTGCATTACGGGATGCGTTGGGGTTCCTAAAACTCACTATTAACACTTCTGTCTTGTTTTCTAATCTGGATCCTGGTCTACAACTTAACGAGGTGTCATACCCCCCCCCTCACCCCCTCCCTCGTACCGTGGAGGGAAATAGGCCTATACCTGCCCTTCCCTGCCTACGTCAGCAGGTGTGACGTCACCGTTCAGGTGGCACTCAGGTGTTCCCAGGTACCTGGACAACTTACCTGCCGCCTGCCCTGGAGGAACCTTTGTAGTATTGACAAATACCCCCCCCCCCCCCCCCCCCCCCGCAGGTGGGTAAGGTGGCATACAGGGGGAAAGGGGTTGGGGGGTTGGAGGAGTGGCCAGGGATGTAGAAATAGTAAAACATAGGTCGCTGCAACAGGGACGGATCCGGGGCGGATCCGGGGCGGATCCACCATTGAGGAAGGGGCCTCTAGGAGAATCAGATCCAGGGAAAGGGTCCAGGGGGTCCTGACCCCTCTCTCTGGAGAACATGAAATGTATTCAGAAAGGTAAATGATGTGCATTCGTAAAAACATTACCCCTTTTTCTTTCTCTCTCTTTTCTTTTTAGCGAAATCCTGGATTTGCAGCTGGTGAACATGCGAATTGTTTTGGTCCAGCTTGGGGTCGCCTCATTATTTTTGTATTTTGCAGTTATAGTTTGTTCCATTTTTGATAAGGCAGCAATGGTCACAGAAGCTGTGATGGAGTCCTCCGGAGGGTGGGGTCGGGGTATTTTCTTGAGATTGTAAATCTATCAATACAGGTGCAGGGGCGGATACAGTATTTCGAAAAGGAAGGGTCCATATATAGACTGGTTACTTAAATGGCATGCATTCACGCAACTTTTAAGTCCCCAGGAAAAGGGTGGGGGGGAGGGAGCCCTGGACTCCCCCCCCCCCCCCCCCAGATCCGTCCCTAATGGAGGCACCAATGGAGGGCGTTAGTAGTGGATGGTCAGGATGTGTCACTAACATACAGGTGAATTGCTCCAATGGTTTTATGTACTTTTCATATAAGAAGACCTGTAAGGGTGTGTGATTGTCTTTTGAAAAATATGAACTAATGCAAGACTGTAACATAACCATAGAGCTTCTCACATACCAATACCCACAGCCACACACACCCACACACACCCACACACACACACAAGTCTGTGTGCGAATTGGCTGTAGAAACCACCTTTTACAGTTCAGACATGTCATTTCTTCTTTTTCTTGAAATAGCAACTCTCTACCCTGTGAAGAGACCTTGACGTGCAGTATGCCAGATAAAAAAGTATGTCAGATGAGGACATACACACAGTATGTGAGATGAGGGCATACATGCAGTATATCAGATGAGGGCATGCATGCAGTATGTCAGATGAGGGCATACATGCAGTATGTCAGATGAGGGCATACATGCAGTATGTCAGATGAGGGCATACATGCAGTATGTTAAATGAGGGCATACATGCAGTATGTCAGATGAGGGCATACATGCAGTATGTCAGATGAGGGCATACATGCAGTATGTCAGATGAGGGCATACATGCAGTATGTCAGATGAGGGCATACATGTAATATGTAAGATGAGGGCATACATGTAGTATGTCAGATGAGGGCATACATGCAGTATGTCAGATGAGGGCATACATGCAGTATGTTAAATGAGGGCATACATGCAGTATGTCAGATAAGGGCATACATATGCAGTATGTCAGATGAGGGCATACATATGCAGTGTGTCAGATGAGAACATACATACAGTATGTCAGATGAGAACATACATGCTGTATGTCAGATGAGGGCAAACATACAGTATGTCAGATGAGGGAATACATGCAGTTTGTCAGATGAGGGCATACATACAGTATGTCAGATGAGGACATACATACAGTATGTCAGATGAGGACATACATACAGTATGTCAGATGAAAGCATACGTGCAGTATGTGAGATGAGGGCATACATGCAGTATGTCAGATGAAGGCATACATACAGTATGTCAGATGAGGGCATACATGCAGTATGTCAGATGAGAACATACATGCTGTATGTCAGATGAGGGCAAACATACAGTATGTCAGATGAGGGAATACATACAGTATGTCAACATACATGTGAGTATTGGAATGGTTCTATTCAGGCCCAAATTCACCATTTTCCTTAGCATAGGATCTCTCCCACATTTTGGTTTAGTTCTTCCCACACATAAATTTACTAAAGCTTTAGCTAGCAATTCAGGAACTGCTGGATTCTAAAGAATAGGAAGGAATGGACGATCTAGTCTGCACAAAAGTAGCATCCATAATTTTGTCTGCACCTAATGGCATGCTCTCAATCCTTCTGTTTTAATCTGTTGTCATTCAGCTGACAAGATAAAAGACATGAGATTTCTAAGATGATCATAACTTCCGCCGCTGTGAGCATCATTTCCGCCATATACAATATTGCCTCTAACCCTACTTTCTGACAAGGACTAAGATCAATTAAGTGGACATGTCATGACCATTTAGGAAGAACTTAGACTTCCAGGTATATAACATCTAACTAACTTTCTTGGTCCAGGTTATGGAATACACATGTGACCACGAGGATCTGGTAGACGATATTGAGAATAGGGGTAGTGTTTTCACTGGGACAAAATCATATAAAACATTTGTGAACAATTGATCGCTGATCATTGACTCATTGAAATAAGGTCCTGACTCAGGTTGCTCCCTGGTCGCTCCCCCAGGGGGGTTACTCACTCTTTGATGGTACCCACTACAAATCTACAGCCCCCCCCCCCCTTTTTTTTTTTTTCTTTTCTTCTTTTCACGACATGACAGCTCTGTGAAATTCCACATTTTGGTACAGCTATACTGTGTTTGGCTCCAATACAAATATAATGAGAATTGTTCTTCAAAGATAATAATACATTACTACAATTTACTTTATGAATGAGTTTGAACAGCCTAAAATGTGCCCCTGATGATTTCGTCTGACTTCAAAAGCTATTCTATGAAGACCTTACAGGACAGTAAGCCTTGACAGCCCTCCGTTTTAGAGTTGTTTAGTCAGTGACAACCCCCCCCCCTCCCCCCCTTTCCTACCTTCACAGCCACAGCTCCCAGAGTCCGTTGTGCACTGGGTACCAAAACCCAAGTCGAGTATCCCCCCCAGAGTCAATCCCCTCCGCCCTGACCTACTCAGTCTTTGGGTGTAGGTAACCTCTGTGGGACTTCCCGCCCTTCATTTGGGTTTACTAGAAAGCTGACCGCTCCTCGAACAAGGTAATTGGAATCGACCACCCATTGTTTATGCTCCCTCAGACCTTATACTCCAGGGAAAACCTGTGCAAACTGGCCAATTAGCACCTATGTTATACAGTTTCATTGCTGAATGCATTGATTAATGCATCAACAGAGAGAAAATCTTAAACAGGATGTATGACCGCCCCTTCTTTAAGGCTTTCAGGGGGGGAAACGCTCCCCAATTTCTTCAGTGCACTGCAATGGATACCGAAACTATATCTGAGTACCCCTCTGGGCCCTGATCCCAGCCCTCAGGATCTATCGGATGATTCTGGTGCTGTATCGAGCATCAATATAGGGGATGATAAAGTCTCTAGACTTTTGACAGACATCTAAGCTTTAAATTGAGGGTGGGGGGTAGTGTATATGTAGGGGTCAAACCAGATGAAGGAAGGCGGGGTCCTGTGAGACTTGACTAGGGGCAGATCCAGGTGGGGAGGGGGATCCTCGTGATCATGATCCCCAGCCTCCCACCACTTTTGGTGTGGACTTCAACTTGCTAAAGTGGAAGAAACATCGCGGATGTGCATGCAAATGCACACCATTTTAGTACTTAGCCTATATATACGCAGACCACCACTTTTCAAATTCCTGTATCTGCCCATGATTGACACACCCTTCCACTTGAGGTGACTGAAACAACATAAGGAGGGGAAAATTACATAATTGTATAAGAGTGTATGCGCATGAAGGCACAACATTAAAGTACTCAGTCTATGTTTTAGTGAACAACCCCCCCCCCCCCCATCTGTTCACAATGATCCGCCATTGATATGCCTGAATATCTGAAACATTTTATCACCAAGTCTCTATGATGACTCCAGAATTATTCTGTCTCTTTACTCTTTACTTTTTTCTCTCTAATCTACCCCTGGATGTACCCCTGTCATAACCCCCCCCCCCCCCCCCCGACCACTAGAAGACGCACCTGGTGGTAATGTTTAATGGTAAGAGCCATACCCATATGAGGAGGTGGGGGGAAGGGGTTCCTGAAATATTAAAAAAAAAAAAAGAGAGTATAATCCCTTTAGATTGTATTGGAATTCCTTCAGATTTTTCAGGAACCCTCTCAGAATTTAGGGCTGGCCTAAGGTAGACGTCCCAGTGGCCACGGAATTTAGGGCTGGCCATGGGTCACTATAGGTACAGTATTACTTATTGAAAGTCTAGATGTCCGGACAGTGCCCTCATTGTTTTCAAATTTTGTCCTATAGGCTATCGACTACAAACGGAGAGAAGGTTACAATACGACACTCCTTTGTATACATGTTTGGTGTAAATCGCAATAACTTCAAGAACAATGCAGCTTTCTCACAATTAAGAGGTGAGAGTGGCTTTGAATACGATATTTGTTTGTCAATTCATCATTTGAACCCTGATAAGTCTTAATGATAGTATTCCGAAAAGTAGGGTATTTTTCATAAGTATTTATAACACTGGGATATGACAAAACTGACACCTGTGTCTTAAAACAAGGATTCTGCTTCTAAAAGAACTTCAATATAGAAACTCAGAAATGCTTAGAGACGACTCATATTACCAATATAGGCGTGAGATGTCTCGGTTTAACTGAAGAATGTATTGTTTGCTGCGTCGGGAAGAATAAAGTCCAAAGGTTATACTTTCCTGATGAAATTTTATGAATTTAAAAAATGGTATAGCAGGTAGATTTAAGTTAGTTGTAAAAGAAATTGTTGTGTGTTTGAAAAGTTACCTACTTACAGGTCTGTTTGTATAATTGTGAATCTTACATATTGAATAACAATTCATAAAAGTGTATTCCTATATCATATAGTATGCAAGTTGGGAAAAAAATCAACTTAATTTCTAACTTAAATACCCGGAAGGTACTGCAGCAAGATAGAAAAAAACGTCGTTTTTTGGCAGCCAGGGAAAAGACCATTATTGCTCTATTCCTAGTCACCAAGAGGCAATACCAACGAATGTCTCATTGTTTGAGTGGATTTGCATGTGTATAAAGTATTATCTCGTCAGCTATACCATTAAAGCTTGAATTTCAGTTTTGAATGTTGGTTATCAGATATAATGCCTTAATATATACATATAGAGTGCTTGATTCAATAAAAAGAGGAGAAAGACTTCAAACCATTTGCAAGGAAACTTTTCCTAATAATATAAAAAAAAAGATCACTTTTTACCTATTATCCTTTTCCTGAAATCGCTAGCTAAAATCGGCTCTTCTGATACAAGCTTGATGCACGCCTGGGTCTATGGGGGAGATAGCACTCTGTAGTCTATACTCCCTGACCTAGCCATAGACCGGGCGCTGCTCCCCGCCCCGGCCGCCTCCCCCGGCCCCTCCTCCCGCCAACATGGCAGGCCCCTCCCGGTCTCCTCCCGACAGACCCCCGCCAGGGGACAGGGGGGCAACCCACTTCCTGTCGGCCCGCTGGCCATCGTCGGCACTTCCGGTGGCAAGGAGTCGGCCCGGAAAATGAAAAGTAAACTTTCTCAGAAGTTGCTCTCAAGAATCTGTAATTTTCTTGGTAATAGGTGTTTATATGATGTTGGTTTGGAGTCCCTGCTGTGCCTAGTGGTAGTTAGTAATATGTAATGTTTTATGTTCATTCTCAATGGACTTTGTAGAGGCTACTTTTAGTCATTCATGCCAGGCAAATGTTTCGTTGTTTTTGAAAGGGAAAGAAGACAGAAACATATCTTAGTCCTGTGATAATCTGAATATATGTAATATAACATCGTTACTAAATAATAATGATTAAAAAAAACCGCTGACGATACATAAAAACAAGCACAGGGTTTCATTTTGTCAGTCTTTGATTATTGTACCTCGAGTTCCTTATCAAGATTACACATTGTACCTGATAACCAAAGATGAAGACTTTTTGATTATAATAAGCTAGATTTAATAAATGTATAATTATACTACACTATAATACTGAAGTACAAATCGGCCTAAATATAGACTTTCCTTCGCCAGTGAGGCGAGATTTTTTTTTTTCAATAGAAAAAAAAGTGATATTTCAATCTGTGACAATCATTCACACTGTATGCCCCCAAAACATGTTGCAATTGCCTGGATATTTGTGGGGGAAAGTCAGTACTAAGTCATGCCTAATCTCCACCGCTACATTCCCCACCCCACCCCAACCACTGATAGCCCACTCAGTAGGCAGGGGGAACAGCTGACGTCGGTTTTGATAGGTGTGGTCGTGTTTTTTTAGGGAACAACTCGTTTAGTGGTTGACCACAAATTTGAACCTGTATGTACTCACGTGACCGCAAATAAGCTGTGAGGGTGGAGTAGGAGGGGTGTGGGATGGGGGGGGGGGAGGGGGGGGTTAGAAAGTAGGCTTGTGGGAGGGGTAAGGTCCTGGGGCACCAATTTGTAAGCTATCTGATACATATTGATGAGAGCTCAAAATTGGGGTATATTCCCGGAGTATATTGCGCTTTTAAAACGTTCACTATCTGTACAAGCAAAAGGCATAGGATTTTTAATTCCACTATTTTGAGTGTAGAGATGAAACGTCCCTTTTGGACCAAACATTTCATCCTATTCATCCATGTTTCATAAATGGTTCTCATAATATGTTTTCATAGAAATATTGATTCGAACAGTTGATTTGACACATTGATACATTGACTTATTGGGAACGCTAACATTGTAATGTTTCTTTGGAGGGAAGGGGATGAAAATCGTCTATGACGATCCCCATAACCCTAAATAAAAATCAATCCAAAAAGAAAAAAGAAATTTGCTTTATATTTTCTTTGATATTACCTTAGGTGATTTATTCATGAACGTTCAAACAGTCGCGGATTACCATGAAGTATCTATTTTCAACATACATGCCCTTGTCTATAAAGGGTTCTTGATTGGTAATTGCCTCCAGTTATTTTAAGGTACATTTACACTATACCAGAGTAGGTTATTTCAATAATTTAGCTGCATCAATTAAATTCATATTTGTAAAGAGGCTCAGAATATATATAGGGACCACGTAAGAGACTGGAGGACTTTCAGGGCCAAGAAAACTGCCAGGGACCCCCCGTACTTACAGTATGTCTGATCTGTAGCCACTGGGCCGTCACCACTTCGGCAGATGCCATACCTGCCTGGGTGCAGGAATTTAGTGGCTGCTATATAAATGATAAAGGTATATGTATATGTATATATATATACATATGTATATATAGGCACACACCAAGTTCTGGTATATGTGCTATGGGTTCTTGCAGGTATCAAATTGCTGGGATTGTTCCAGGTAAATAAGTTTGTATGAAAGACTGTTGTATAAGTGCACAAGAGTTGTTACCTTTATACCTATACTAGGGACTTTTACAGATATATGGGGACTGTTACAGATGTATCTGTAGTACTTATAAAAGACAGTTTGGACTATGACATGAAGAAAGTGGCTTTTACAGGCTTAGGTAGATATAGGGATATCACAGTAAAAAAGAAACTGTTATCATTATAAGCAGGGTTATATAAATGGGTGCTGTAAGAGACTACAGGAATGTATACATGCTTTCATGGGTATACAAATTTATGGTGTTACATTTATAAAGGGCTGTCACATAATACACACACATATAATACTACACATACACACACAAATATATATATATGAGCTGAACATTACATGTCTACAAATGGGCTATATTGCATGTATGTGTTCAAATATGGGTCAGGCTCACAGAATGGACTCTGGTGGGGCAAATTTGTGTCTTTGGCTCCTATATAATTATAGAAATATATGGAGCTTAATTGTTTTGTATATAAAAGGGATGATACGAGTTTAGGCGATGTTACATGGGTACAAAGGTTGCTAACGGTATAGTGGTCGTTAAGAATATCAAGGTATGTTCATAGATACATAAGGGCTGTAACAGGTGCTAATGACCACCCACTAGGCCCATTACGGTGACGATGTGGCACACCGCACCCATAAAGAGAGGGGCTAATTTTCCTTTTATCTATATTATCAGCCAAATTACTTACCCACCTGTCATCCTATCTCATCATACTTGTTTAAATACATCTTTCTGCGCCGTCAATTTGAGAGGTTGCCTCCTATCGTATATGATCCATTTGAAATCATATGTAGCCTCGTCATTGCCATATCCAGAGAAATTACCTAGATACATATCGACCTAGGACTCTTAATATCAGAAGGATTATTGATCATACATAGTTAACCCGTGAGTTTTCCTTCATTTAAAAACAAAACAAAAACAACCAAAAGCATTAGCTAAAGGAAACAAGGTGAATTGTCAGAAATGATTTAGATATTTCTATAGCTTATATAAGTTGTTATTAGTCAAAGAAATGTCACTGTCTTCGACATGGACATGCACATAGACATTGATATACCCCAAAGTATCGCTCTGGCCCACAAAAATATTGTTCCGACTTCATAATCATACAGTCATTTGTTTTAGGGTAAAGTGTTTATTAACATCTTTTTGTGTAATATAAGTTCTTAAAGGTGTTATAGGTGATATTAGATATGTTATAGATAACTACATAGAATATATCTAATATGTATGAAATAATGATGAGCAATATGTATTTTCAAGGAAACCATCAATCATAAAGTCATGTACAATCCATTATCCTACATCTCCCATTTATTGTCATAAAATACTTCATGTTTTCTGAATAATATGCATTATTTAGGCCTGTACATGAATGTTTATAGGCGTCAGTACTCTTCATACTTCCAGAGTTTAAGCTTTATCGCGTGTAAAAAGCAGGCGTAGGAGGAACAAGAGAAAAAGTTGACCTAAATTCTGTCCATGGTCTTTGAACCTTTCGCCAGTTGTATGGGCAGCCCTTGGCCTTGGCATTATAGCTAGGTTTTTCATGATGGTACGATCATGAGCCTTGGGGATTTCTTTTTGCAAATAAATAGTTGAATATAAGTAAAATTATGTATCGTTTGCATATGGTTGGATTTCACATGGCTGCGCAATTCAAAATGGTCCATGCCCTTCGCCTCACCGTTACAAATTGTTTATCTATTCACCAAAATGTCTCATTTATCACGTATAATGTGTTGTATACCTTTTCAAACTTCTTAGCTTTCAGCAGTATTTGCAATTGGCTGCAGGCAGTGATTTATTCATTAGCGCACATCACATAGGCAAACCTTCGTGAGTTGAGTATTTGGAATGCGTAGATTAGGGTGCTTTTCCAAGATGGCCAACCGGACCTGCAACCCTTATAATTTAGGGTCAGTGACATTTGTACGGTCTTACTCCAACCTCCATCTGTTCACACTAATCCACTCCTTACTCGATTATCGAAATCTACACCCTTGGTCAGGTTTTATGTGAATTTAGGTGAATTATTCAATAAATCGCATGTGCGACTCTAACCATAAAAAACGCGTTTTTTTCCCTGCGTTACTCTGAGAGGTCATGTCTCTATAGCAATATGTAGGAGCTCCTAGTGAATTCAGAAAGGTCCCCTGACTTGGCAAACTGGAAATGCTACCTGCTTTTCACGTGGAAGTCACTGAAAGTTTGATACTGTTTTGCTGCTAGATTGTCATCAAGTATTAATGATCTGCTGGAGGGGAAACTAGACGGGAGCTCGGAGGTAAAACGCGTGGAACCTCTACTTAACTGACATGAGCAGCGAGGGCATTCAACGGGCAACCAGCTGAACCAAACACTACAGACAGCCGGGAGCTGATTTCTATATATTCTGTGAGTTTCATTCTCACGTGGAGATATTTCTCGTTGTATAATATAGAAGTTGTATTCTCCACAAGCCAGTACTAATTCAAAATGCCATGAGGCCCGACAAAAATACCTCGTCACATGGAATCACTGTTATTAGGGCATTTCACAATGACAACACTGGCAAAGTGAACCCCCCTACCCTGAAGAGAACCCATACTAACATTATGCACAAAATGAGTGTTTAATTCAGGGAATTCATTGCAGAAATCGCAGGGAATGGAGACTAGGTCGAATGCTACACTAACGTATGTCGGCAACCTCGGGAACACGAGAGCAATGGCGGCCACGCACAGTTCGGCAGATCTCATGCTACCGGTGCTTCCACCTTGTGATGAAAACCGGAACTATGGCGGCGGTGGCGGGGGGCGGCGGTGGGACGCTTCTCACGGCGTCTCCCCCTAAATCCAGCGGCCAGAAAAAGGCCGACAGGGGCGAACTGCCTCCATGGCCAAGTTGGCGGCTCCGTCTCTTTTTCTCAGGAGTGATTTGCTGTTTTACAGCCCGGTTTTCGTCTCAAAGAGCTGCTCTTTTGGCAGTCACTTGCTTGGGTTCTCCCGCGTTAATGCAGTTTTCCTGCAGAACCAGTTTCTTGTGGCCGTAACCCGGCGGAGAAGGGGGCGGCTGGGGAAAGGGGGGTAGGGGGTGGAGGGCTTTGATCAGAGTTGGATCAAACTTTGCCAGCACTCAGAAAAGGGGTTATCTCACCCAGGCTAAACATTATTGGGGTTTTATATTCTGCAATGACATTCGAGACAGATTGAAATCACTTCAATTGTTCGGGACGTGAAGTTTCGAATATTTTGGAAAGAAAAAAAATGAGTCGAAGGGACGGGGGCCTTACATGGTTTACAATGTAGACCTTAAGATATATTTTACTTGAACAATGATTTGACTCGAAAAGTGGTTGCGAAAGTGGTTGCGGGATGGTGACCCGCCCCTCGACCTTTTCTTACATTCTAAATCTTTGAATTGCAATTTGGAATAGGCTATAAAGTTTATAATATGATATTTGTGAGGAATTGTTCATCATATGCATGTATATTCATGTACGAGAATGTATCATTAATTCTAATTATAAATAGTCCCTGTCCAAATCAGCTTGTAAACAGACTCACAGAACGATGCTAATTATATACCTGTTAATTTATTTACTTGAAAAATTGTAGTTAATTGTATACATGCCAATTGTATAGTTTTTCAGAGCAAATTCTTCTTGCAATCAAGCTTTGAAACAATTCTATTTACAACTCTTCTTCCCTAGTGTAAGATTCTACGGGGATCTATTGTGGCAATCAGGTCTTATGTAGGACTTATCACGTCCAGATATAAGTCCTATATATTATATGCAAACAATGAACTTATTTAATTCCAACCTATGCGTATATTTCTAATAAACGAACGTAGCGTTTCCTTTTGATAGTTTTCAAACCAGACACTTTGTCTGTACGTATAGACAAAGGACGTCAACAAAGACTGCAGAAAATAGGAAATGAAGAAAAACTAAATCAATCATGGACATTATATTATAGCACATGTTTTATGTGCGCTTTTTTGATGCAGATCTATATAGATGTGTATATCTACATGTAGGTGCATATTTCTAGGTTAGTGTCAGCATCTTTACCAAACATTTTTTCACCAAACCGTGCAATGAAATGTATGTTGCTATAAGTCTAGAAGTGGCAGAATAGTATACACCAACCGCACGCGTGCCTTACTTTTCATTAAACACCAGAATTTAAACTATACTTGACACATTAGCTTTTATTCCTTTATTTTTCTCGTTTTATATCCCCCTGGCCTTTATAAACACATCATTACAAGTAACTGATAAGAAAACAACTTGTGTTGAATAATATTTTTTTAACCAGAGGGGTTGCCCGTTGATATACTATATCGTTAATACAATTATTTTGTATTACATGAAAGTCCGATAAAACTACTCTTCTGAAACAAAGGAGACGGTCACAATATCCTTGCACACCACCTGTCCCCAAAGATCTGCCAATATATGGTGAATATAAATTATATCTATTGAAAATACGCTAAATATGCAAGACCACTGATAGGAGATTGAAAAAAAAATTGTCAAAAAACTCACGAATAACTCGGGTTAGGCATTAAGACTCTAGATCTAGAACTGTAATCGACTAGTTCGAACAGAGAAGCAAAGTATCACATGGAGACTTTCACACCAACAACTTTCTTCTTCTGACGTGAAGGTAGGATAAAGAGAAAACTTTGATCAAGAGAAAACTAGGGTCAGGCTTAACATGGAAGTTTAATAGTATCAAAAACACATTTTGCAGTTTGTCTTGTATCATGATTTGAATAAAAGTGACTTGACACCATGGAAGCTGATCAGAGGAGGCTTATATTGTAGGGCTTATTTCATATTGAGGGAGATATGAGCTCTTGAATAAAAAATACTGATTAAACTGTCAGACCCCAGCTTTTTGTGTACATTCAGCTAATATAATCAACCCTAAAAATGATGTATTTCATTAGGAAATTACCTTATCTGAAATGTTAACGGAACGTGGTGTCCCATATAGTTTGTCATACAGTGGGTATATTTGGTTGTCATTGTTGCTATACATTCTTGTGAATTTTTAAAGATCATTATAATCACATAAAATGCGCAACAATGTATATGACCTGAGAATATTTCCTGTCTAAACCGAACTAGAATGCCATATCTACATCAAACGTTCATGTTTCACTTTTGAAGATCATTTATCAGATTGTCAATGTATTCCATCGTTAGAGATTGCCAATCGTATTGAATAAACCAAACATAGAGACAAATATTTGTGCCAATCGCTGCTTCATGTGCAGCTACAAGTACTGCTGGCTGGCATGGAACCTGCTCTACAAATCTCACTGAAGATAAAGGACACAATTGGAAAAAATCCCCCATACGTTTCTGTCAGGCATACAATGTTACCCCTGACAATTGCCAGCGTACACAATCTCGATCTCCTTGTGCATGGGGCGGATCCATAGGGGGGGGGGGGGGGGTACAGGGGCTCCTGACCCCCCCCCCCCCCCCCCTTGGTGGATCCCTAAACTACAAAAAGAGGGGGGAATGCTGTGCGCATACATGCATGCACAAAATGCATGCACGCGATTTTAGTACTTAGCCTTTATTCTGACCCCTCCTTTATTTGCCCTGGTGCATATAGACACATTGCCGCCACAGTCAATGGTAAAATCGCCTATTTAATTGCATAGAAATCAACCCACCAACTATGCCTATATTTTCAGCATTGTAGGTGCATGTCTCAAGTATAATTGATGTCGTGACGTTATGGATTCATTTGTGCCAAATTAATGAGGGGAAAGAAATGGATATATCACTGTTGGTTTGTCAGATAACTATATGAATGGTCTAAGTTCTACTATTTCATCAGAAATGATTCATGCCATATTTGTTTGTCTAGGCATTGATATAAGGATTTTAATCCTCATGATGTAAATGCTCTAGACATAGGGGGGCCGACGTAGGCCTCACAGCGATATAAATTACATTAATGACTCAGGATAGGGAAGTAATAACTGTAGCATTTATTTCCTAAGTTGAAGGCAAAGATGATTTATTTGATTCATCAGAGCGTGAACCAGACGTATATCAATTGTGATATATCTACTTCATGCGTATTTGGGACATATGTATTTGAGTGTATTGGCTCTTGGATTGACATATAGGGCTAGGGGTGTGCTGTAGACCAAACCCCGAGATGAATTGGCAGACACATCAGCTGGTTACTACCAAAAAAAAACCCACACACATACATACACATACAAAAAAACTCAAACAAACAAACCAACAAACCAAAAAAAACTCGTCAGACTTTTGCATCACTTCAGCCAGTATAAATGTTTAAATTTAGCTATTTCATATAATTAATTATTGGTGCTAAAATCGGCTGATCTTTCTGATAGTCTTCCGATTTTAGCGCCGATCAGTTGGCCAAAGTGGTCAAAATCATCAAATGAGGCTCAAAGGCTGTGTCACACTGTTGCCACGAAGGTACCAAAAACAGCAGCAATATCTTGCAATTAGGCATAGAAGGTCATCACTACCAATTGGTACACAGAGCAGCATTTTTATGATGGTAAGAGGTGTATGTGCTGGTAATGGCATGACAAGAATTACTAGACAGAGTAATAACAGAATAATTATATATTATATAAAAGTATATAAAAATAATGGAAGATTTGTATGCGCTGATCAAGATGGTAAGATATCACAAGAAATAGATATGGAGTAATATATCTTAATATAATTATGTTAGATATTCCATCACAAGCCATCGCAAGTCGTCACGATCCATGGCAAACCGGCCCATTCAATCATGACAATATTGCACGGTCTTAAGCCTCTCTCAACAAGTATAATTAATATTTCTTTTATTGACATTTAGCTTTTATCATGATAATTCCTGATAGAATGGGTCTGAGTTTCCAGATGCTATGTGAATCCTGCTGATAGCACATCAAAATTTTTGTGCTATAGACCTTGTGCAGACAGGGTCACGTGACCAGGTTTCGGTGATCACCATGTGGTCATCACACCCACATGGCTATCACATATATATACACTTTATTAGGATTTGATTAGTTTTCTGTTGATGAAATAGACAAAAAATGTCATCATAGATCCTTTAGAATTGGGAATAATGAAGAATTTAGATTGATCACCAACATGACGGCCACCCCAATTTGAGAGGGATGACGTCATGTGCACAAGGTCTATATAAGTGAATTCATTACAATCATAATGCTGGGATTTCTTGATTATAGACCTGTGGCCACCCCTAACCTGTTGGTCACCCCTGCGTGGTCGGTTATGTTGCCACTATGTGGTCACTTTTGGAATAAGACAAATCTGTGGGGGCATCTCTGTATGGTAGCCAGTATGTGGCCCTATGTGGTCACTATGGTGATGCCATCGGTTTGGGGTAACAACTGTGTGGTTACCATTGTGTGGTCACTATGGTGATGTCACCAATTTGAGGTAACACTTGTGTGGTTACTGTTGTGTACTCATCAATGACCACTCATTCATGGTTGGTCTCCAATGTTGTATACCACGACAACATCCTGACTGGACGCTTATATATAGCCACAAACACTTCTTCACCAACATACTTTTATCAACATTTTCATCTCACTTTTGAGATTTCCCAGAAGATTTCTCAACATTATGATAATAACATAATAGATTATTATTTTCCAGAAAGAGTATCTTCAGTTTATGGGAGTTTCCAAAAATAAAGTCAATACAAAATTACATGTATATGTCACAGGTTTCTTATCAGCAAAGTGCCATCACCGCTAAATGAATCTAATGCAATTGCATATATTGGTCTTATAGAAACTGCCGGTTAGAAATATGGAAAAGTAGGACGACCCCATTGAGCATCGTATGACATATATATCTGGGTCGTACATCTGAGTCCCACCTTAAATATATTGGAAATGGAGTATCATTTATGGAAGAGATTACTATCATCCCTTAAAGTTAGATTTTAGTAAAGTATGGAATACTTTTGGAAGGCTTAACATCTTTCTAATATTAGAGCTTTATTCGGATCCTACAACCTGACACATTTCTTCCATTGAAAATAGTACTCGGAAAACATTGTCTTGTATATAGTTATAATATAAGTATTTTCCCTTTTTTCAATATATATATATATATATATATATATATATATATTTCTTATGCATTAGAAATTCAAACTACAAGTCAGCGATATAATTATGCGCCAATATTTGATGCATCATTTCAAGTTTCTTTATTCAGATTCCTATATATCCTTTCCTCTAACTCAGATCAACATTTTTTTTTAATTCTTTTAATTTTTCACACATGAATATTCCGTTTTTTATTCATCAGATTTATTTACCCCTCCAAGCTCAGTGTTTGACCCTTGACCCTTTGTGGTTTGTAGACTACAATCCCCTACACACTCTGCGTTCTCCCCGCCCCTCACCCTGACGGGCAAACCGCTGACTCAGGCGGGGAGGTGATGGGGAGGGGTTCTCACCCCACTGCCCTCGGCACATACTGCGGTTGACCGCAGAGACTGGAGGGGTTGCCGGGGAGCCGAGACCGCCCCGCCCCGGTCCCCCTCTGACGGGCCGAGGGCCGACGGGGCCCGTCAGAGGCGACAGGTGGGGCCGGTCTGCCTCCCGGACCCAGCCCTCTGGTATAGCTATGTTAAACCATGTGTAAACCATCAACAAACTAAGGATAAAAGGAAGGTGTAAAACTTATGTTTTGTCTTTCTCGCACGGATTTCTTGGATGTAATTCGTGGAATTCGACAAAATGACATCAAAATTGCTTATGAACAGTTGTGATAATACTTTCTAAATGTTTTGTGTGAAATGAAGTATCGCGGCTGGGATAGAAGTTATTGTTAGACCATCCCCATTTTTACACTAAGAAAGACCTGATTCTACTCAATTGTATGGCGTTCACTGCCTGTGCTTCATGGGGTAGTTTGGCAGTGGGAACCAATGCTCAATGGCCGGGGTATTTTTAAAGACCTATGCAGGGTTATGGTCCATTGGATCTCCCAACATAAAGATGCCCCTGACCCTAATGGCCTTATGGGCATCTTTTGGGTCATTTCATGAGTGCTTTTTGGACAGTTTATGGGTATCTGAGTGCTAATGACTGATCATTATGCTAATAAATCAAGCACGCTTAAATTCCAGGCACGTGCAGTTGGCGCCTCATAGACAAACACCTGTGGTAACCGCAGGTTTATCATCTGTTACAAGGTAAATACATACAGCAGGGTTAAGATGCCTGTGGCCACGCCAATCACTCCCAGCATATGCTGAACCTGAGCAATTTACTACAAAAATATGCCCCTGGGGGACTGATAAGAGAAAGGTGAGGAAGGGAGGACAATTTGACTTACACATGCAGCTTGCAATAATCTGACTGATTTCATGGCATTTAGATAATTTTAGTTTCAATAATAACCATTTTTGGATTATTACATCATTGATACATGTCTTTATATGGGGCCTTCCATTGAAGCCCTGTTTCCACCAGCCGATTTTATTACCGATTTCAAAAATCGGCAGTGGGAATATCAGTTAATCGGGAACATGTTATATACCATAAGAAAGTGTTTTTAATTCTCTTTCAAATTGTATGTAAGATATGTAAGCTTTTGTAATAATATTAGTTAAAAGTAATGAACTACCAAATGACCGGCAGTTCCAATCAGTTGTTAGAAACAGGGCATAAATATGTACGCACATTTTAAAAATTCTCGAACCCCCCACCCCCTCCCCCCTTGCGTACAAATATGCATTGGATACGTACTAGAACGTATGCATGCACATTTTCAAATATCTCAGAACCCCAACCCCTTCCCCCACCCTTGTAGCGTGCATACTTAATGGAAGGCCCCCATCCATATTCTAGTGAGCTGGCCTAATATAGCTGATTGTTTGAATAACCATAACTTAGAGAGTAAAAAAAGGCCACGCCCACTGCGAATGACGTTCTCACAAAGGGGAAATTCGACAGAGGAGCTAAAATAGGCGGGAGAGGTCATGGTTCAACATAGTCTCAACTATCGTTCGCTATATCAATGATTATGCTCTGACAGTGAAAGCCAGGTAATCCCCTGGAGTATAGGTTACTGTAATATGGATGTATTTAACAAACAGATAATATCATATGATGATCTTCAAAATGCCCTCCCCCACCTGTTGTTATTCCATCTTCCTTTCTTTTTCATAATCACTATAAAGGCATTTAACTTTAAACAAATATGTTACATATACGTGAAATTATAAGACTCTGCACACGTGTCGTCGTCACCAAAGCTGCTCAGCGTCGGATCCAGGATTCTGAAAAGTGTGTGTGTGGGGGGGGGGGGGGGGGGGGGCGATTGGCATTTTCCTTTCTTAATTATCTTGTGGCCGAATTTTACATTCAAAATGTCTGAATTTTCGGGGGGGAAAGGGGGGTGGGGGGGTACTCCCGCACCCTCCTCTATATCCGCCACTGCCGCTGATTTCCGTAGGGTGTTGGACTTTGTCTGTATCTTTTCTTCTGCAGTCTACACCAACAAAATGTTCACATCACATCACATCATCGTAATTGTCTACATTTCCTGTGTCCATGCATAAAAGACGGCCTTCAGTTTTGTGCTATAAGATTTATGATCAATAAATCCTGGCAGTTATAACATATATAAAGGGTTGAGAACCCCTTTCAAAGATAATTTTCTACAAGGCAGCTGTATACTATTTGACGTTTTGATTGGAATTAAATAGCAACATTCAAGATTTGCACTTCAGGCTATAAATCAATCACATTTCATGATTAAGGAAACATTTAATAATATGCATGTGTACAAAGAGGTAGACAGGTTGGTAAAATAACATATCATCTAAATTAAGTTTAATGGGAAATTACACTTAACTATAGCCTTTAATAACTGTCAAATCGTGTGACAGAGGTTGGTGGCGCTTGGTCTGCCTATATTTATATCCATAGCATGTTATTATCTGTATTTTAGGCGCGGTAGTTGCGACACTCGTAATTAATAGTGTGAGATATTATCAGAGATAAGTATAAAACAGACACGCATATACTACAATACGGAGCCCCCAGCTGCTTATATACCACCATGAGCGTTGACATCTTTCTTATTTAAAGCATTCTATTTTGATATATGTGTGTATTTCTACATCATTCTGACTATAACTATATTCCCTCCTATAAATTTGAGAATATAAGAAGAGCAAGTGAAACATCAAAGGTTTATTGAACAAAGCCCACAGTCCGTCTGCATCACAAACTTTTATACATTAACAATATCTGAATATCATAATATTCTATACACGTGTATTTTCCTTCTGCAATATAAAGACATTTATAACGTTTGATGTTGATCACCAATTGTATACAAATATATAGAGGATCACATAATTCATTACAATATGGCTCATTTTATGCCAATTTCAAGTAATATCCAGTCTGTGACAATGACAAAGTCTAATATAGGTCCTTGTCAATTGACATCACGTATACATTGTACACATCAACATTAAAAGTGCCTATGATTCATACAGTTACGAAAGAATAATGCAGAATGTTTAGGTAATTCTGGTTTATATAATGGACAATATCAATAACATTATGGTTTACTTTTTCAGCATGACCCATTACTGCTTCTCAGTAATCAGCCACTGCTCCATGGTTGTAAGGGGTGTTCAGGGACTGATCTAGAAGGAGGGGGTCAAGGGGGTCCTGACCATGTAACCCCTTATGGTTTGGACTTCAACAACACAAAAAGTGAAAGACGTCAAACATGCGTATGTCGATGCGTTTAAGTATATGGCATACACATCAACCTTTCTCCAGATTTTTTTTCTTCTTTTTTTTTTTGCAAATCCTAGATTCGGCCCCTGATGTCGGTAAGAAGTATAATATTTGTCCTGAAATAGAAACAGGTCCCTGGAAGGAGAGTTGGGAAGGAGTAGGTGTCTGTTGGAGACTTGGCAGGTGGACCTTCCCCCCTTCTGGGCCTCCTTGGATCCCGGCCAAGAACCGTTAGGTCCCTGAAGCCCCACTCGCCGTGGTAAACAAGGTTTGTCGTAGGCCTCTGCGAACTGAGAACGTTGGAAACGTTGGATTATCGTAGCCCTCTGCAACGTGTTTCCTTGCGAAATTATTCAACATGTTTAATATTTTCGTAGAGACCCAGTACGATTCAATACGAAATTGCTTGCGAAAATGATCGCAAGGGACCTCAATTCTCAGTGTGAATGCTATGCGATCAATTTCTGTAGCTTACGATCATCTTGTCCCAACTGAACTTATTTGCGATTCCTTAAGATACATTTTTCGTGGGTCTCTGCGACAGAAAAATCGACCAGGGCGAATGGGGCTAGACAGAGGTGGCGGGGAGCAGGGAGGGCCTGCAGCGGGCAACTCCACTGTACGGCCGGGGGGGGGGGGGGGGGGGGGCCAAGGGGGGAGGGGGTGTGTCAGAAGTATCTTATTAAACTGATATAAGTGTCATGATATAATATAATACTGTATTATAGATGCGTGTAAATGTGTCTGTGTCTATGTATCTGTGTCTCTGTGTGAGGATTCAGCAAGTCGGTTGAGGTGGATTGTGAAGGATGTCAGAAGTATCTCATTAAAATGATAAACGTATATATATATATATATATATATATATGTATATATATATATTATATATATATGTGTGTGTGTGTGTGTGTGTGTACATGTGTGTGTCTGTATATGTTGGTTTATGTATGTATGTGGGTGTCTGTATATGTGTGTCTCTGTTTGTGTGCGTGCATATACACGTAGGGCCTAGATTCCTACAAAATGCTTGAAATTATATGACTATGAGCATATCATGATTTTGTACAAGAAGCATTCATGAACCGAAATTTTTATGATATTCACTCTTACAACTTCACTTACATAGTAGTGTGCTCTTTCCGTTCTGTGGTTGGGTTTTGTAAAGGCGGTGATCCACGTTGCGACAAAATTGGACCGATAGTGGACCGATTCAAAATCGGCTGGAAATCGGCTGGAAACCGGCTGGAAATCGGCTGGAAATCGGTTCACTTTGTAAAATATCGCAACGTGGATCATGTCAGCCGATTTTTTCCAGCCGATTTCCAACCGACACAAGTAAGACTAAATTATCCCAGCCGATTTCCAGCCGATTTCCAACCGACGATGGCCCGACAAAATTATTAAACCTGTTTAATAATTTTGGACCAATTCTGGACCGATTCTGGACCGATTCTGGACCGATTGTATTATGTCCATGTATTTTCAATGTTATTCCATTCATTTTTGGGAATAATACAACGAAAATGTTACCAAAACGTACCAAAATGAATTCTATTTCACCAGATATATTTTTTATTGCTTTTCAAGAAATATTTTACTATTTTACTTTTTATTAATCAAACAGATTAAATAATATATATTTCTGGTCGTACTGACCATTTTTAGACATGACATGTCAATGCAGGGTACGGTCAACCAGTCAAAGACAATTATTTTGATAATTTAATGAACCGATCTTTTTTTCACTGTTTTCCTATTAATTTGTGATCCAGGATACAAGGAAATAATTAGTTTTCATCTCCACTGTGGATCAGGGGTATAGGACCGATTCTGGACCGATTCTGGACCGATTATAGGAGCAGGGGGTTTAATTGCCAAACCGATTCTCAACCGACAAAAAACCGTCGGTCCAGAAATCGGTTCAGTTACAATCATTTTGTCGGTTTGCAAAATGTCGCAACGTGGATCATTAGCTTTATGGGTTTACACCTAGATGAACAAGATGGGCGAAATAAGACAAAATTAATGAAAAAAAAAGATAATTATAGATAATTATATATACTGCAATTTTACTAAATAAAGAAACAATAATTTGACAAAGACAGCTTTTCATGAACCAGTGAATTCAGGTTTGTTCCGGCTGGCATATAATTATGGCCAGCTGAGGGGGTTGATCCCTGATCTAAACTTGACTATAGTTGTTGCTCCTTGAATGTTGAATTTGGAGCAAGTCCCTTTGTTTCACAACCTGGTGTGACTTCTGGTTTCTCAATGTCAATAAATGTTACTACTTCTACTACTATACTGGTAATAGGGGCTTTGAAACACCTCCCCCAATTTTGTAAATCTATTTACAAATTTGATCTGCAAGTTACTTCTAAAATTTTGTATTTGGATCTTTTAGTGTTAGATCTCCCCTTCTTTGTTTTGTTGATGAAAAAGTTCCTTTCTTCGTGTAGATTAAGTTCTCTATACAGTGACAGATAAGCATATTCTATGAAGTGGAATCTTTTTTCCAGCCTTGATTAAACCAGGGAGGCAAGGATAATCACATAAGATGCTTTCCTTTTTTTCACGCTACGTACCTTTGATATTGCCAGTAAAGAGGGGTTTTGGTACCTGGTCTGACTTCTCACAATGTCTACAGAGAGATAGAGCATCCTTTTCTCGTCATTGATAGTAAGGGCAACCCCAGGCATACTAGCCTTTTCCCCCTTACAATGGATGGTAGAAGACTTCCAAGATTATAGTGAGTGTGGCTAAGTCAAACATTATGGAACTGGCAGGATTTGCAATAAACATCCCAGACTTGGTAATTGGGGAAACAGAAGAAAATCAGGTCACAGGCAAAAGGCCTCCATAAACCATGGCTTCCATTTGTTGGTCAACTGAAAGAAGTGTTTGCTGTTTGTGAATGGTCATGAAAAGTCATGTTCATGATAAACAGCAAGATTCCCTACTTCTCCTCTACAAGGTTGAAGAGTAGTAAAATCCTTCTTCAAATTTTATTTGTCATCATTTTTCATGCTGTAATCAAGACTTGAAAACTGTAAGGTTGTTCATATTTCAGGTAAATGAAAGCTTTGCTTTTTGCTTCAAGGAAGTAAGATGGGATCAGCAATTCCATGTTTTCGTAAAAGGAAGATTGTTCTCAGTTTCAAGCCAAGCTTCTTCAAGTTGCCAAAAGTCAAAACTTCACTTATTTGGTAGGAGTTATTTAAAAGTCTCAATATCATTCAAGTAGAAGATGATGATCAGTGGCAAGTTGATGTACTGGTTGTGTAATTAAGTATATTGCAATCTGACGTAGCTTTTCGTGCTGAGAATGATGAGTAGAGTTAGAGTAAACTTGTAGTGAAAAAGAAGCTTCATTGTTGATGTGAGCTATAGCCTTTTAGTTGTTGGCTGATAGCTAGGTGTCCCAGTCATAAGCTGGAATTGCAGAGTTAAACTTGATTTGATGTTCATAATCAGCATGGATCTTATAATAATTTCTAAAAGGAGACTGAATCAGGAAAAAACCTTTTGACAGAATCTCTGTTCTGTTCAGATTGCACTCATTGCCTGAAGAGTGACAATCAACACTATTGGCCTTGCAATTTAGGATTTCCTTTCAAAAACCTAGGAAATTTACCCGGGGAAATTTACCACATAGGGTTTGTTGTTGGCAAAACCACTGATAGTTGACTAGCCTGCTTGGCTATTGCTTATGGTAAACCTCTTTTACCAAAAGAAGGTATTCAGTCAGCAGTTATAAGCTTGGGAATATTGTGAGCCTACATACAGGAGTAAGAAGAAGTGAATTTAAACGAACTTAGATTGGTGTACGAGGTCCTCAGGTAGTCAGTATGATTACAAGCTGCCAAGGACAGATCTCTTACCCCTGATATTCAAGTCTATAGGTATACCAGGTTCAGGTAGTTATAGTTATAAGCCTGGATTATTGGCCTGGTCCTTTACACGTCAAGCATTGGTCAGCCCTGAAGAAACTTGCCAGCTGCCAACCAATAATAGAAAAGACACCTTTATAACTTTTCACTAGCAGTCTTGTTGGTGTAGTTGAGACAGACAAGTACACGAATTCTCACACAAGCTCTTAATAGCAGTATATTCTCCTTTATTATGGGGTATATCTGACTTGTGATCTGTTCATAATGGTTAGGTTTTTTTTTACAACACTGACACATGTTGAAATTGGTTTGTTTCTGAACTACAGATGTCATGATGTACATTATTGGGGCAAGGATTTAGCAAACTGAGCATTGAACTCTTCAGACAGGGCTCTTACCCAAGACTTCCAGTAAACTTCTGGCAAAGTTATGGCAAAGTTATGGCATACTTTGGTACTTTTGGGTTTAGTTATATGCACCCTGTCACCCCAGGTGGCTACCACTGAGGGCCCTTTATAATTATATGACTGATATTCCTCTGAAGCTGAAAGTTGTTCAGTAGCGACCAAGTTATGTTTGTCCATTTTTAATAGTGTCATTGACCAAAGAAATGCCTAATATGTTGGTTACAAGCACTAACAAGTTAGACAAAATGACTAAGGAACTACACGATCTTCTAAATAATCACGTAACCTTTAGGAAGTGGTCAAACAAAGGGTAAACAGAAATCCTAAAATTTGGTGAGTTGATCTACCCCTATCTCAAACACTCAATGCACATATAACTTTTTAGTACATTGCAAATGGAAGTATTTACAGTAAAGATGATTTCTACATTGAAATGAAGGTCCTGTATCAATTGTTCATCGCCTTGTGCAAATGACAATCTTTCAAACCGTTTGAAAAATTATCCATAATGACCAATAATTTTCTTCAGAATCAACATATCAATTTCCAATACATTCAGGTTTTCTAAGCTGTTAAAACATCGTAAGTTTGTCAAACAGTTCAATTACAGTTTGTAAGACTGGTCAGATAACTTCCATGTTTAGTCATAGACAACCAACTAGGGTTGGTCAATTGGGACTAAGATAGTTGGTCAATTTGGCTAACTGGACAGTACTTTTTGCTTCAGTCAGAATGGCAGTGATCGTTCGACACATATGCATCACTTTTGTAACATTGAGATCATCAGTACTCTACACAATTATATATCTTTCATGTTTCCTAGGTGTCATTAGATTTTACACTCAATTACAATATCATCTTCACAATTATAATATCTTCAATGACATTTCACTCCAACGGAAAGACTTCATATATCTAAATTCATGGTGCCTTCTGCCAAAAGGTTTCCTATGTATTTGGCAATCAATCAAAATAGTTCTATTCATTTGTGACCAAAAAAGTACCACATCCTTAAAGTTTGCATGTCTTCTCTGGTATTGTATTGATAACGAGAGATTAGGACGGTGTAGTGCACTTACATGCATGTAGTCTGATAAGAATTAAGAGTGCATATGAGAACAATCTGATACCAATAGGACTCCAGACAAACGATCCTGCCTGGACCACAGGGGTCAATGAGTGCAACTCTGATAATCTCCAATAACCAGCCTATGGATATTGTAGAGAGAAGTGTGATATTCGAGGTCAGAGATACATTTAATCAATTGATAAAACGTATCAACTGTCACATTCAGTTACAAATCCATACGTTCATTTGCATTGTATAAGGCTAAGCGAAGATACCAGGTACACCCCCCATCACACACAATCACACACACACATAGATACAATTCTGGATATAATTTTGAATTTTATGTAAAACTCAATGCCCAAGAATCCATATTTTTCCATGCCTTTACTTTTTTTGCCAAGGCACCTTCACCTCTTTTTTCTTTTTTTCCCCTCACAAATTCCAAACTCTCTCCATGAATTGTCTGACCTTTATTGGAATGAGAATGGACCTTTACAGACGTACAGGCAAGTTTGGAATTTGAAAGGACCTACAGTAATGGACAGGTATGTCTGGAACTGGATAGGATCTTACAGATGTATAGCTATGGCTGGAATTGGACAGGATCTTGCAGTTATACTGGCATGGCTGGAATTTGACAGGACCTTATAAGCCCTATACCTACTAGAAGTAAAACCCTTTTAAGTTTGGACCTCTGCGATTGTACTCCGATCACCTGTCAGTATGGTATATTGAAATATGCATGTTTGATATGGATCTCGGGAAAATCACAAGATGAATCAGTGTGTGATTTTATTAAACATTCATATTTCAATATACCATACTGATGGTTGATCTGAGAGAAACATGATTGCCAAGATTCAAAGTGTCCTAGTGGGACAGGACCTGTGCAGATGTATACCCAGCCAAGGTTGTGACGTCGAAGAACGTTCTGATAGCATCATAGAACGTCGCAGGACGTGACTGTTATGTTGCACCTTGGCTGGGTAGGCATGGCTGGCATGGGAGAGGACCTTCATTAATCGACAGGCATGTCTGCAATTGGACAGGATCTTACAGATTGTGCAGTCATGCTTGGATGTACATGCATTGCTGGAACCGGACAGTACCTCTACAGTTGTACTTGCATGGCTGGAATTGGATCTTATAAGCCCAATACCCACTAAAAAAACTTTGGACCTTGGCGATCGTGTTTTACTCCGATCACCCGTCAATGCTGTATATTGAAATATGCATGTTTGATCTGAATCATCGAGATATTGCCAGATGAATCCCTGCGTGATTTTATCAAACATTCATATTTCAATATGTATACCATGCTGATGGAAGATCTGAGAAAAACATGATCGCCAAGGTCCACAGTGCATAGTGGTTATGGGGTTTTACAGACAGGCATGGTTAGAATTGGACAGGACCTTTGCAGATGAATTGGCATGGCTGGCATGAGAGAGGACCTTCATTAATGGACAGGCATGTCTGGAATTGGACAGGACCTTTACAGATGTACAGGATTTCCAAAGGGGGGTTAGTATATAGGCTAAGTGCTATAAGTGCATTATCTGCACACACAAGCACAAAGTTTTTCCTTCTTTGCCTAGTTTAGGGATCCACAATAAAAAAAAAAAAAGGGGGGGGGGGGTCAGGACGCCTAGGACCCCCTCTCTGAATCCGTCCCTGGGTATGGATGGTATTGGACAGGATCTTAGCAGATGTACAGTCATGGATGGAATGGACAGGATCTTACAGATGTACAGTCATGGATGGAATGGACAGGATCTTACAGATGTATAGGTATGACTGGATGTACATGTATTGCTGGAACTGGACAGTATACCTCTAAAGTTGTACAGGGATAGCTGTTATTGGACAGCACCTTACATACGTATAGGTCTGGTTGTAGGGATGAACATGAATTTGGACAGGGAGGGTATAGAGGGTTGGGGTATTGGTGAGAGGGTTTAAAGGCCCCCTACCTTAACCCACCTTCGATGGAGACTTAAGGAGGGGGGAAATACCGAAAAACGATATAAAGATTGACCACTTGGCCACCAATTTGGGCTTTGAGACAGGACAGTAACACCACGTTGAATTGGTCTATATAGAAAGAACCCGGGCCCCTCGCCCCTCCCTCCCCCACTTTTTTTCTCGAAATCCTGGATCCACGTTTGGGCTATTGTAGTAGATTGACTGTTACCTTCCACCTTATTGTACCTGGCATGTACACTGATGAGAAAGGGTCTGAATCCTCCGAAACCAAGTTTCCAACAACGTTAACCTTATTGTTCAAGGGATGGAAGTTCAAAAGCTGTCCAGAATATATATATATATCCCATCGACACCACGACCACCATTTTGGATTTTCACTAACCTGATGAATTTTAAGCAGTTGTCAGGTCCTCGCCTTTACTTGGTTCTTAAAATAAGGTTCTAATCTTATCTTTGCCATCATTTTAGAGAGAGTAGCGAAAAAAGTGATAATCATGTATAGTGGTTAGGACAATAAATGGGTGAGCGTAGGTCTTGAACTTTTCTTCTTCTTTGGACCAACAGTGAAAAAATGAATAAACAAGGAAAACAGGGATGTCAAATAAAGGGATAACCATGCATCTAATTAGTATTGTTGGGTCCCATGATGATTCTTATAATTCAGTCAGCTTGCAAAGTATAAGATATAACAATGCAAAGTTGATATAAGAAGTCTTATATATCTGTTGTGATTAACCTTTTTTATGGGGGGCGAATGTTTCCGATATTATGGGTATAGACTCACGTTTGTTACGACTTGTAAGTGTCATATCATCTAAACCCGTAAAACTTACCGCTCAAAAACGTCTGCTTCGTGAGAATGTACATCATTTTTTAATGCAACAAAAAATATTGGTAATTTTGAAGCATGCTACCTCACCGATTATTACAGTATGCTGTAAGAATAAAGGTGGAATTGTTGATATCAGACAATGACATAGACAAGAGTCACTAATCATGACCAGGGCCCATCCAATTCACATGTACAAGGTTACATACACATCAAGTTTAGAGTCAAAATTGAAGGAATGATACTCAGCCATAGATGCAACCCATCAATAATAAGTTTTTATATAGGGGTCTTCTTTTGTAATTTTTGACAGATTCAACCTGACTGATCAACTTCTGAGAAAATTCCAGCAAGTTTCCACTATCTATTGCAATAATTCAGGGCTGTTTGCAGCCAGTTGGCCACTGGAGGTGTATGTGGGGCTATTTAGGCCACCACGTTGTGCGGCGCTGGGACAGGAGCGTCTGCCATACTTGTTGGTCTGATTCCCTCGTTCTAATTCTCGCCACAAGATGGCGGCAGCGCTGGCTTCATTGTGCACAGTTCGGCAGATGGAAGTGGCGCGTTTTTTTTCCCGCCTTGTTTCTCGTGGCCACGTGGCTTCGTCGTTGACCTGAGGGGGTCATGCAGTGGCGCCACCACCGCCGGCTATGGGAACTATGGATGCTAGCATGGACAATAATAATGTTGGTGGTGGTGCTGGTGGTGGTGGTGGTGGGGGATGGTGGAGGGGGAGAGAGGAGATGGTGGCAGTAGGGGAGAGCGGGGAGTGCTGTAGGATAAAAACTGTGCCCACTTCAGCCCGGGAAAACTCCAACTAATTGTCCCCACTCGTTCCCAAAATAACGAAATGTGCGACATAAGGGTATGCACAGGGGGCCAAGCAGGGGAGGTGGGGCGACAGTGGCGACTGGCGAGCAGGGGAGGGCTGGAAAAGTCGCCACCCCTCACTGGGGACTCGCCAGCCTCAGAAGAAGGGGGCGGGAGAAAAATGTAAGGGGCTGGAGGTGTGTATGGGTTGTGGGGGGGGGGGGGGGGGGGGAGTGACGACTGTAATGTATGCGCATCACGTGATGGGGGAATGACTGACTGTGGTAGGGGTAAGTGACACCCCCCCCCCTACACTACTACACCCCCCTCCCCCCTAGGCGGCGCTGACTGGGTGGAAACAGGCCTGCCGGGGGGAGTGGCCTCCCCAGCCCCCCCCCTGGCAGATAAATTTCCGACCCGTTTGGTGGGTATGGAGTGTGCCGTTAGAGGTGGGGAGCGCCACTGAGACTGGTACTGAGAGTGGAGGACTGCGGGAGGAGGCACACATGTAGGCCCTAATGGCCACCCCCAGTCCCAGGCAAGGCCTCAGGGGGTCAGAATCCTTACCTGTCTCAGTCAGGCTGAATAGGAGAAAACGTTAACAAGGGTAGACCCCATAAGGATAGCCAACATTTTATTTTTGTTGCCATGTCTTACCTTTTAATATTTTCATTCTTAAGAAGACAAATATTGGACGTGCCACCAAATACAATATATAGGGAATATGAAATTTTAGGCAAACTAACATCGACACAGGAAACTGAGCAATGTTATTGTGTTTATCTTTTAATGCCCATATCCAACTTTACATTCCTTTATATTTGGTTATTAATTAAATGAGAAACTAAGAAACTTCTTTTTTTAGTAATGGACCGAAAATGGCATCTTCAGCTGTAAAACTCTCCATACCCAACCCACGATCCATATATTTTACTTGACAGAAAACTCGTGAGGAAAAACAAACTTTTATCATATACTGATTTTATCAAATTAAAGCTGAACAAGCGAACTGTTTGCTCTTAGATTCGAGTGCATATGACTGGTGCAACATTTATGATGAATTCAAAACTTGATGTATATGTTCTTAAATATTCCGATAATTTTCCTATGCATTAGAAAGACATTATATACGTATATATGTGCACATGTATATATATATATATATATTGCATACATCGCATGAAAGGTGGAAATCTTAAGTATCTATATTTACAATTGCTCCGTGTACTTTGTGTCATTGGATGCACAACTTCCCATCCTACCTACACCGTAACCCTTAATTCAAACTCTAAAGAAAACATCATACATTCTTTTCAATTATAAGCAATCCATGATTTTTAAAGATCGGTTTAAACTCAATACATCTATATTCAATGTTACAAAGTTTAAAATCTGAAACGTTTTGGCTGAGGATTCATAACTAAACTTTGCATGTTAATAAAGATATATTTTGAAATATATCATAGGTTTAAAACGATCAGGACCTTTGAAAAGCTTTTTGAAAAATCTTTGAGAAATGAATCAGAAGGAACTTACCCAAAAATTTCACCTTATGATAGAATGTCATACGTTGGATCAGAGGGTAAACTCAACATGTACACAGAATTAGTTTGATCTCTTACCACTATGACAAATCCTCTTCGATATAATTACGACACCTGTAAGTGAAATCGATGCTGGCTCACACTTAATGGTAATGGTTTAAAGTACAATATGGAGTTCAATTTCTCAAAGAACGATAATATTATATCATATTAGATTATAAATTGCAATATGGTATCTGTATATCATACAGATACCATATTGCAAAGGTTTAAACTAAAAATAGAAAGTATCGATAATATTAATGTCTTTTTCCTAAACCACTTTTTATTCCTGGGGCCATCAAAATTTATGATCTATAATGGTACAAAGGGTGACTCCAATAGGTAATCAAGTTTTTACCTTTTCAAAATCAGCCCAAATTGATTCAGAAAAGGGCAAAAGGACCATCCGATTATTGGTGCAGACTTGATGCAGACATAGACATATTGCTCAAGAAAAGTCCTAGTACAATTGCGAGGAAAGCAAATCAATAAAAAACAGGCAGGCAAACCGGTTTCAAAGCCGATGGCCATTTACTTTTTATGATTCCATAATCGGTTACCGGATTAAGATGGCTGGTATTGAAATCTAATGAGAAACGATAACCTTCCCATAGTCCAACTATATATAGAGAACAGGCAGCTGATCAACTGCTTTTGATTTAGTTTTATCATAGACAACCAAAAATGAAAACCACAAGAAATGCCTCATAAAAATGTTTTCCAATGTACTTTTTCACATTCACCACAGGTAGACATAAAACGGTTTCTATAATGACACAACAATAAAAGCAGAATTTGTATTGAAAATAATTGAAAGTATATCAAACATCAGCCTAAACGTTTGCAAACTTTAGGGGAAGAAAACCTGCACTATTCAGTACAAAATAAGAAAGAAAATATCAATCTATAGTTTTAATGCAATTGGTTCAAAATCTTTGCATAATCAATCCATAATTCGTCCAAAATCGTTTAACATGGTGACTATTTGTCAGTTGAAAATCAGTTCATAATTGGTCCGACGGCTCCTAGACAAATTGACAATCGTTTTGGACTCTGAATATGATGGGATGATCCAAGAATAATGGTAGGGCAGGTAGGAACCGATTGTGTACGGATTTTTGAAACAGAAAATTGAAGGCCCATTCGCCCTGTCAATGGTCGGATGTAATCCATGGTGCAAATATTAATGATAATGCGAGCGACAGGTCTGCAAGCGAACAGATCCAACATGTTCGATTACTTGTCTGAGTTTCAACCGATTGATTCTAGGGCATAATAATCATTATTGCCGACAATTATTTGTCACAATCATATCGGCCCTCTTTTGTCAGTGTGAATGCTATTTGTTGAATTTCAGGGCATGCAATCAATTTATCGGCCCCTATCATCTTGCCTATGCAATAAGTTTATCATAGCTCTCTCCGACAGAATGATTGGTTTTGGCGAATGGGCCTTAACTATTGCATGGATAAGATGATAATTGCATGCCAGCAAAATTGAAGAAATAGCATTCATACTGAGAAGAGAGACATGCACCTTGAGATTGCAACCAATCATTTTCTCAAGTACTCTCCAAGAATCGACTAGAATTCAAACAAATCAATCAACATTTTGGATCCATTCACTAGTAGTGTTGTGCGTACTTTCACTTGAGACCTGTCGTTTATCACCTGATCATTTGCAGCAGGAATCACGTGCGAAAAGTGTCACAACAGTTTGCAAGCACTTCCATTGCCAGGGTGATTGGGCCTTAATGGATGAATTTCAAATTTATGATGCAATTGATGCACTTTTGTTTGCATTGTTAATGTATAAAATATAGGATGCCTCTGAGTACATTGAAAAAACGCATCACATAAGAACATTCACCAAATTTAGGGCAATAGATGTTTATGTTTCTACTCGGAAAGACATAAAATTATTATAGCAATTACAGATCTGATATATTGCAGATCTGACATACTCGGGTCAGAATTGCTCCACAAATCGGCCAAAATTATTTAATGTCTCAAACTTTTAGTTGGTTTGAAATCGATTCATAATCACCTTGGTATATTTCTTCAAAACTCATAGAACACTGTCAGTTTGCAAATCGTTTGGGAGAGCAATATCACTCGTAAAGCATGAACCATGGAATGATTTTAAACCAATTGAATTCTGAAATAGAATGAATGATCGTGATTGTGTGATCGTTTTATGGATCAAAAGTATCTATAAGGGTTTGTTGCTGAATGGTCGTTAAACCCCAACACATCATCATCATATAAGGGTTTGTCCAGACAAGAACATATGCATGTTGCTCCTCAAGGAGATCCAAGATGAGATAATAGCCAATTTCTGGTTTCGAAAATCGAAAACCGATTAATCTAAGAAATAATGTATTTTAGTAGAAGCTATCAACTAGCCTAATTTGTATTGTATAAGAAAGGTATTGAGGCTAAATCATCTATCAACTTCAAGAATAAGCCCATCCCAGTATACATGAACATTAAATTTTACCATGAAATTTCATATCAATTTCTTTCTAATTTAATCACCAAAGATATATGTGTGAAACAAAATGGACCAAGGTGGTTTGGTTGACAAATTGCTCCTAAAATTTGTAAAATGCAGCTTTGAATATTGGCTTTTTTCCCATAGGAACCAAGGTTAAAGCCTGTCAGCCCTACCTATAATGTCCAACCCTATTTTCCCTAAAATGCCACATTTTGATTGGCTGGCAAACCTATAAATCTTTCAATTGGTAAAATTTAAGAAATCATAATGTTTTATCAGTACTTGGTGAAATAGAAAAACATAATGCTTAGTCATCCCAGTAATCCCAGCTCTGGGAGACAAGGACTGCTTATACTGTAATTTTGTCCAACCCTTGTCCAACCCTGGGATATACCCAATGTGGGATGGGCTTATTTGGTTGAGTTAATTCTAAAAAGGCGGAGGGGGTATCCATTTAGCTATTCAAAAATTCTGTTCGTTTCAAACAGTTCTGGTCACTTAGTTCCAGTCAAAACAATCAGAACTTCTCGAAAACAACCATAAACAGAGTTTCCATTGAGTGATTCGTCCAGAAAACTATATAAAAAATACCAACTAAAGTCTCATTGCTCAATGGGTATCCCCCTGTAGTATGAAGTTACAAAGAGACTCATTCCAAATCCTAAATTTAACTTTGATTGCTCTGTAGATGAGGGTTTGATTGATATTTTTACCCGAAGAAACAGCCAACATCTCACCACATTTTGATAATTGAAGTAAAAACATAATTCAATCAAAAGATTGTATCTTTATAGCAACACTAGCTCTCTATTTTAATGTACATTGGATATACGACTATCTCCTTCTTTATTCAAGATTATATAGACCTACCCGTCAATTCTACCAATAGATTTTTAGCAATTATGTTGACCAATAGGAAATATTGCCATGACTGGGCACTCTGAAGAGTGTAGTCATTGAACGATTTAAGTGAAATTTAAGCTATCAAAAATGGTCGAAAACAACCAGAACTAAACAAAACTACCAGAACTGGTTGAAGACATCTAAAGGTTGATACCCACTGAGTGATTCAATGGTCGTTTAAGTGACCAAAAACTGGTCGAAATTACTGGAATAAGTGTTATCATTGGACGATATTAACGAACCCATGCACTCACTCCTTCTGCTTACATTAGTTAAGGAATAAGAGGACATGTGTTATAAAACAAGTGTGTATTTATTTCGTATGTAGGTATCTACAATCTGATTGGATGGTAATTATTTAACACTTGCATGTCCATGTGAGTGTCAAATAACCGGCCATGGCGAAGTCACTCCATGCCTCTCCCTTTGTAAAAAGACAAAAACTGGTTGAAAACAATCAGAAACTGTGTTCCCATTGAGCAATTCGATCTGAAATCTATCAAAAAGTGGTCAATCATTTAGACAATATCTAGTATTATTAGATATTGCTCGCTTGTGATTTCTATTTCGACTAGAATTGAATTCCAGTTGTGTTGGTCAGTGGGTTCCCAGCTTGAAGGGGGGTACCCATTCAGCAGTTACACTAGAATTCTGATTGTTTTGACCAGTTCTTGTCACTTAGTTCTGGTCTCTACGAGAAGAAATGGCGTTTCCTTTGAGTGATTTCACTGAATCTATCAAAAAAGAGTATGTTGCTTGGGAGATATCTAACAATGTAAAGGATGGTACCCATTGAGTGATACAACTAGAATTCTGGTCAAAATATATGTCACTAACAACCAATATCTAACATTGTTAGATTTATTTCAAGTGATTGACCATTTTCAAGTAGATTTCTAGTTGAATCACCCAATGGGAACAGCATATCTAGTCATTTTGGACCAGTTCTGGTCAAAACGACCAGAACTAAACGGGGGTACCCATTGAGCAACGAAATTAATTCTGGTCGAATGAAGTGACCAGAATGAAGCGACAAGAACTGGTTGGGATGACAAGAATTTTGTTCAATTGCCTAATGGGTACCCTCTTTAAGGGGGGAACCCATTGGGCAATTAAACCAAAATTCTGATTGTTTACCAGTTCTGGTTTCTTTAGTTTAGTCAAAATTACTAAAACTGGTTGAAAACGACCAGAATCTGTGCTCCCTTTGAACAATCCGACCAGAAAGTTATCAAATAATGGGGAATAACTTGGAAACTATCTAACGTTTTTAGATATTTGATGCTGCATTCGACTAGAAAATCGGTTGCATCCTGCAGTGGGTTCCCAGCTTTAAGTGATCAGAACTGGTCAAAATGACCAGAGATTTAGAGGAATCTCTCAATGGGTTCCCCCCTTTAGATATTGGTTGCTAGCAATTTGTATTTTGACCAGAGTTTAGATTGCACCGCTCAATGGGTATGCCCTTGGAGAGGGGGTACCCATTTGGCAACTAACCTAAATTTGGCACTGAAAACACAAAGGTGTCAAAGGTGTCAAAGGTGTCAAAGGTGTCAAAATCAACAACTCTATGATGACTTTCTGATAACCTTATATATGAGATAATGACAACTTTGTGACTACTTTATAGTTAAAAATCAACAATCCTATGATGACTTTCTGACAACCTTAGCGTCAAAATCAACAACCCTATGACGACCTTCTGATAACCTTATATATGAGATAATGACAACTTTGTGACTACTTTATAGTTATGAGATTGTTTGGGTCTCTGTGACGACCTTAGGATTGTAAGTCAATGGTGCAAAAAACCACAGCCATGGGTTGTCAAAAAAATCTCCAGAGTTGTCATGATTTACTGGAACAATTCAGGGATGTCACAGGGTCTTCAGAAAGGTTAATAATTTTCTTGAGAATGAGCGGGCTTTGAACCGGGGACCTCTTTCATTGTAGATGGCGTCACAGTCCCCTGAGCTATCTGGCTTCCTTTGAGAGAGGGCCCTTCCAACAAGTACAGATTTACATAAAGGGGATTCCGGTGGTGTATAGAGTTAAGAAATATAATATATATTAATATGTTTACATAACTTTATACACATAAATGATAGATATGCATCTGAGAACCATTGGTTGTCATTGTGACAACCTTGTGACAATCAATAAATATATGTAATAGCTTGGTGTAATTTAAGATCTAGAGATTAGTGTAAAGCTACTAACCTCTACAATGAGGTATATCTGATCTCATACTATCCCCTGTAATGATAGCCCTATTCTTATGACAGCCAATGAATGGCAAAACTGTTGGGTAAAAAACAAGTTGTCAACACTGCTGCTGTGATGCTGAAATTGTCAGTAGTACTACATTATCTCTTTTTTTTTGTCAATGGTCAGTTTTTTAGTTTTTTGGCCATCACATAAAAATGAAAAAGACATACTATGTCATAATTATTTTGCCCATTATATCCATCTTGGGCTTGAATTAGGCCCTTGCTTTAATGGGCATGGGCCAAAACCCTTTTAATTTTTTGGTCATGGTCCCCATCTTGGGCCTAGAATCATCGTCCAGGTGCGGCCGTTAGACATTCTGCACGAGACCCTCACCCCGGGCCCAGCCTGAACTGTGCTGTCCGCCTCGTTCTTATCCGTCCTGGACCGTAAACCCCGGTGACCCCCCAGAGCCCCATGAACTGTTTTCCACCTGCTGCCGAACCCTGTGTGCAGGGCATGTTTCTGAGAACAATACGACCACTCACCCGTCCCGCCCCCTGTAACTTCGCAGTGGACTCGGATGAGTGCTCGCGTGATTCGTCCCACTCGTGCTCTCGAGAGATTGAGCGCGACCGGGCTGAGAACCGTCAAGAGTACGAATTTTTAGCAGGGAAACTGTGGAAGAGTCACTCACTCGTCCCGGCTCCTAGTTTTCCCTGAGAACATCACATAATCATAAGCAGGCTGGTATACAAATTAGCCATATTAGATATGTGATTAATTGATTTGAGTGGCTTTTCCGAGTTCAGTACAGATATAGGAACGTATTATTTCAGCTCAAGAATCACCGTTTTTCACTCCATTATACAAACTTTTGATACTTTTCCGGAAGCTAACCAAGGACTCATATTTAATTGCATTTCTATAGGTAATAGATCCCATTATATTGCTCCTCTCCACAAGGGTTAGTGTTTGAAGGTCTCAGTTCTAGGAATCTTCAATTAAAAGACAATTTTCATTTCTCTAGAGCTTGGTCCTGTATCTTTTGTAAATTATTGGTTAATTCCTGAGTAATGCATCCTAAAAGGAAGTTACAGTATTCTACACTTGGAAGGACAATAATTGAATTGTAGCCTTACACTTCTTGTTTAGTACTTTTGTATGCAGGACAATTTAAAGCACTTCATGGTAAGAGTTTTTCGTCATTTCATGCATATGCTTCTCAAAACTTAAGGTATTGTCAATGTACACACCTAGGTACGTGCAGTTATTACAGAGTTGTGGAGGTTTACTACCATAGCTCAATGTAAAGTTACCTGATTTGGATAACATTTTCTTAGTGGCATATAAACACACTTTAGATTGATCAATATTCAGTCTTAGTCAATTAGCAGTGAACTATTTGTGACAATTATCTAAGGCATATTGAATGGTTTCTAATATTGATTACATTAGAATGATGTTGCGTACACAATGGCATCAGCAGCATAGAGCTGAGTGGTCACATCTGAATCATTTATATAGATAAGAAAGTGCAGTGGCTGCAATACAGAGCCTTGGGTCTTGAGGTATGCCAGAAGTGCCAGCAACTCCATCCAAAACATCATACACATCTGCTGACTAATCTAAGAGGGCAATCCATAAAGTGAGATACTTATTAGAACTCTTTTGACATTGAGTTGGTAAGAGGATTTGAACATGCTGGGTACGGGTGGTTTTGACACAAGATGTGACAAGCACCTCTAACTTAAACAAGTACAATACAATCTACGTCTCCCCAAATGCCAAGCTTTCTCCTGTGGGTATTGTCACATATGGAGTGTATGGGGGAGTTTATAAACCACAAGGTTCAATAAATCTTAGTGAACCGGCCTTCAAGGACCAGATCAAAAAACAAACATCATCTTTATGAGAGAAAAAAAGACAGGATTTCACAAACATAATCAGTTGTAAGTTGAAATCACAGGACGTACCTGCATCATACTGGGCATTATAAAATCATACATATTCCATGAATAACATCTCTAATTTTATAACTTCCTATTTTGTCAAGAAAGCTGGCTTATGGTACTTCTCCTCATTTTGTTGGATTTGGGGCCGGATTGGAAAGATGCCCATCACCTCTAGATACATACTATAAGAAGAAGAACCGCGGGGGGGTGTCCAAGGTGTAAGACCCATAGGGGATCGTCACATACCGAGGCCGAAACCCAAGGTTTGTATGATCCCCATGGGTTGTATGGCCACCCGAGGATGCCCCCCTAGGTCCTTCTTTATCTTATCACCCAAGAAATCTTCAAAATCTGTTAAAATTACCGACCACAAAGAGTGTTCAGAGAGTGGTACGTATGGCAATGCAATACACACTGCACACAATACGCACCGCTCATCGGCAGAGCGGGTGATAAATGCACGAAATTGAAAATTGTTCTTCACTTCAAGATTTCAATCTTGTGATTCTACTGTATCAGTATTGAGCAGAAATATATCCTGTCTGTTCTTTTGACGCGTGAAACATTTTATGAGTCTCAGGGTTTTGAACAAGCCATATTTTCCAGTTCACTACACAAGTAATTTTCTACCTCCCTAGTTCAGTTACCACCCACAATATTAAAGTTGTTTTCGCCTCTGTGCAAAAATAAATGTAGTTCTATGTATCCTATTCCACATATGTGCATCAGCAACATTGATATCATTAAATAATATCATAACATTTCAGAGCTTCATGCATTGACCTTGCAACAACTTTTAGGGAACAATAACTTCCATGTCAATGGAAATAACTTTGATTTAACTAAAACAATTCACTTGTTCGTACCTTCCACTGATCATCCTTCACAATCACGACACCAACTTTTGATGTATATACTTTCATGTATATAAGTGGGAAGTAAAACAACTCCATAATTATAGTCTTGGTTATATTCCAGACGTTGCTCCCCTGGCAGTGGTTTTAAAGCTCCCAAAAAGCAGCCCACACTAAACTGTGACTGGTGTTTATACCAGATGACTCAGTGCCTGACTTGGCCCTGGTCCTGTCTGGGACTAGAGAGTCAGAACACTCACAACTAGCAAACTGTATCAGAGGCGGCCCCAGGGATTGGGGGGTCGTCCAGGAGGTCCTGACCCCCTCACCTTTTTTGGTTGGGACTTAAACTTGCCAAAGTGAAAAATATGTTGTGTGTGTGCATGCAAATGCATGTCATTTTAGTACTCAGCCTATATGCGGACCCTACCCCTTTCCAAGATCCTGTATCTGCCCCAGAACTGTTAAACTGTATCATACGTGTGTGTATAAATGCAGCAGTAATTCACATCTTTGATGCATCAAGGTACATTGTGGTAAAAGTGTTATCAAACATGTATATTTCCTCCACGGGTTCAACTCATACTATAACCTGGTTTTGCTCCCAATGTTCATTCTTTCCATGGGAATGTAAAGTGGAATCGAATTACTATTTTTCATTATAAATGTTTCATATTATATTATACTATTGAAGTGATTGTAAATCATGTACAATATTTATGTTGGATGTTAAGCATTTGACTGTGAGCATTCATTTACCTATACGATACGGATTCTCTTCACAAACTATTCTTCATCGTTGTGCAGGTGCATTTACCCAGGCTACCAGCCCCAGGGCGGAGGTATTATACTATGGGCTTTTTTTTTTTTTTTTTTTACTTATACTGGTCATTTGGCCCATCTGGTGCAGGCACACAGAGATATGGAGACAAAGCCACACAGAAGTCACATTACTATCTTCATTTTCTTTTTCTGCTTTTGTTTCATTACGATCATCACGACCTGTCTGAGATTGGTTTAAGATATCAGAGAGTTATATTTACTTATGTGTTGTTGAAGGTTGTTTTAATAATCATTATAAACATAATTATCTATTCCTTCTTTCTTTTTATTCATTCATATGTTGCATATTACACATTTCATTACAACAAGTGCCATTATCATAAACGATGCACACATAATACATACATTATTATAGTTTGGATATCCTTGCCTGCCATAGCCTTATACACCTTTCCTACGAACCTGCGCAGTCCCACATCTTGTCTACCTTTTGGAGCTCTTGGTAACTCAACCGGGTCACTTCACTTCATATAGGTTAACTATAGGAAAAACCCTAAAAGATGTTTCAAATTTAATCAACCAGGGCGGCACCACTTTAATAAAAAAAATGAATACCGCTATCTTGAAAAGATTTCTTTACAGAAAGTTCTAACTTTCACATAAGTTATTCGAACTGGAATTAACCTTCTTTTTAAAAGATTTTATTTAGTAATGATCGTCAATTTTGCCCTTGGTTTTTTGAAGCTTTTCTGAAAAAAGATAATTTCTGTGAGCTGCGAGTGAGACAAACTGGTTTCAATATCATAAGATCTTTCTTACTATGAGCATACAATAAACTTAAGAGTTGGAATGGCCATCTTTGCTCCGGAATAACAAGATTATTTTTTTCATGTATCTTATCTAGGGTTTAAAAAAGACACCAGGGTGGAGTATAAGGTTTATTTAAGATAAACACTAATATGCGCGCGCCAATGTAACCATAGGTAATATAGCAGCAGAGTAAATATGTAATAAAGCAATATGAATATAAAAGGCACATGATGTTAAGTCCTTAAGTCCTTGAGGTATGATGTTAAGTTACATAATCCAATCTGGATAACTTCAGACATGACCTACCAGCATCACTTTGTAACAGCTGCAGTTCCCTTTTTTGTGATTTGTTACAAGATGTCAAAATACAAACCCAATAATCTATATAATGCAATATACTTTATTTATACGACTTAAGATATAAAAATATCTATGATGATATGAATTATTTCTAATTTTCAGATGAAACGATTCATAGAATAGCGTAGTTCATGAATTGTATAGAGACATTAACTAAGAGATACAAATGTTTGCCTTATTCAGTACCCTTGTATTATTATCTCTAGAATATATATTCATTATAAATGGTATATGAATCTTTAGATGTCATAATGTGGCTTATATTTCTGGAGTTTTGGAAAGCTTTACCAATAACGATGGTACATGATGCGTGATGTTTTCAATATCGATAAACCAGCTGGGAATACCTAAACTATTCTGTATGTGTTCACATCTGATCGTCACAGACAGTCTCCATAATTATACCTATGACGCGTTCCTTCTTCTACAAAATTTAATATGGAATACACAGACTAATCTGACCCGCCCGTTAAAGTGGAGTTTAGGTATTCCCTCATCCAATTAGTCTTGACGTCGCTTTTTGTATCATGAGCAGAAAATGGACATACATACAAAGTGAGGAAAAAAATTCGTCCAATCTACAACTCAGAACGGGGGGGGGGGGGATAGGCTATATAGCTTATGTCAAATTTTCCAGCAGCTCCTCCGGGTTTGGAAATTTTATATTGAGAACAAACATTTGATAAAATATGGGGGCAAGCCCATGCTAATATTCAACAAAAACCATGAAAGTCTGATGGAAGTTACGAATCGACCATTATGATTATGAACATCATAAATGTCACCATAATTAGTCGTATATTCAATAGCAATACACAAAGAAGATAAACCACATGCCATCCTTTTCATGATGCTACACAAAAATACTATATCATCAATAACAACAAGTTATGTTCGGAAAAAGGGACTTGTTTATCTTAAAGCATTGTAAACTCCTTATTGGCGTCTTATTTTATGTAATTTCCCCTTGGTTTCTTAATGTACATGGCGTGAAAAACGCGTCCGATTTAGATGAATAACATGGAAAATGGTCACAGAACAATGGTTAATCACTTCTAGCCATTTCGGCCTACTTTGCACGGTTATAACATAATTGGTATGCAACACATTGTCACCCCTTGATTGATTTATGAATCTTTATTCATCTTGTTGATTTATGGAAGGAACTTTGAAAATCTACAGCGCACCAACATCGGCGGAATGTCTATGTCATGGTGTTAGATGCATGAACACCATTCTAATAGTATTCATTTTTAACACATAGCAATTTCATAATTATACTAATAATAATTATTCATCTTACATTTGAAATCTTACACCTTCTTACGACTTTATCTTAAATTTCATTTAAAACTATTAAAGGAATTTTTGCCACTTTCCATCTATTCAAAACTTGCAATTCTTCCAGTCTTCTTAAAATCAAACATACACATCCAGTGGTATCGGAATATCCAGAATAAAGTTAGAATAAGTATTGTGAAACGAGAACAGTAGCCTATTAGGGGTAAGCATATTTGAATTAGACCAATTTCGATGAAAATCTGCAGAATGTTCAAAATCTTTTCACAAGAAAAATAATTGTATATGTATAAAGATAATAATTGTATATAGATACAATTTGCATCAACATTATTGTGAGCGTCTTGGGATGGACAGAACATACTAGTGTTCTCTTTATTAAAATATTTTAATGAATTCATCGTCAAAAAATGTACATGAACCATCTCCAGTAATCTGTAGATTTTGAAATGATTATTCTTGCTCTACTGACCAAGTTTACGTGGAAACCTCCTTCATTTTCTTGGTTGAAAATAGTAACCTACATCCTTCTGCACAATATATACCGAATTTAAGATTTTCTGGGCTTTCTTTTTCTTTGAATGCATACTCATTTCTAGAATTTTGATCGTCTATAAGATTAAAGTTTTTTCCCTTTCAAAAGTCAAAATGTAGGCCCTATATAACCCTATATATGAGATCTTAATGAAATGCTCTCTGGTCCACTTGCCGAAATCTGTATACTATTATTTCTTAGTTCTATCTCATTTCCTTATATTTTTATCAAAAAAAGAACTATTATTATGATTCAATGTCATTTAAGATACATATTATGTTCTTTTCAAATCCTCATAATGATGTGACTGGCTTTATAAAAAGTTTCCATGGTGATCAACAATGTTCTAGCCTTTAGGAGATCTAAAGGAACATAACTTGCATTCTGAAAGGTTTAAAGTAGAGATCAGCAGTAGAAAAATTAAGGCTGGATTGGGGGGGGGGGGGCAGACAAGGATGATCTCCTTACCCCAGCCAAGATAAATAAGATGATTAGAAAAAAAAACATAATAGGGCCAAGTAAATGGTATACTGTTCCGGTGCAGCTGGAGGGACGCATGCGCAGTGATCAGATGAAGCACTCTGGGAAGGACTAATTAACATACAGGTAAGTGTACAGGTAACTATCATTATCTTTAGTAGAGATTTACTAGAGCTCTTACATTTCTTACAGTTTTTAAGATATATGCACGGAACTAACAGAGGGGGCACGAAGCCTTGATTATTGCCCCGCTGTCAAAGGGTCGAGGGCTTTGCCCGAGACCTTTGACAAGGGGCAATAATCATGGCTGAGTGCCCCCTCTGTTAGTTCTGTGCATATAGTTCTTGTTTTATTCTATAACCCTAAGAAATAACCCATTAACCCATGAAAAAAATTATTCACCAGCGGGGCAATAACGCCATCAGTTATTCCATAGGTGCTACGAAGTTTGTATAGAATAAAATAAGATCTTCCCCAAATGATATGCTTTCATGAAATTATAAGCCACTGCGCACAGTGCCTTTGCAGTGACCCTACAAAACATAAACATTTAGCAGAGGTTTTAGCTCTATGTTATTTGTGGATTAGAGTTAAATGCTAAGTGGCTATCTAAATGCATAAGTTTTATGTATATAGCAAGTATAAAATTGCCTCTGTGCCTATACACTGCATTGAACTTATCCTCGCCTCATTTTGAGTCAGAGAATTCCGAGGTTTCCCCATATGGCAGATTCATGCATTAATCTATATATAATATAAAGTGAATAACGATAGCCTCAGAAATATTTGCTATGGCCTATACATGTCCAGGCTCTGGGAAATTTCGTTTCTGGATACCCATTCAGATTGCTCAATTTTGCATTGATGATATTTAAGCAAAATAAGCAATTATTAATATATAATTTTATTGCTCACTTTAATGCACAATCTACATTACATATACTTGGTATCTTATTGTCCAATTATAATGATAAAAATCAAAATTTGAATCAAATAGTAGATCCATATTTCAATGGTCAAATATATAAAACCCATAGCAGAATCAAGGGTATGATTATCATTGGGTTTTGTAACTAATTGACAACGTTTGTACATTCCTTTATAAAATGTGAGTAATGCATTGATAATTTTTGAAGAAAGTTCCTGTTTGAAGAACAGTGGGATATTACTGGCTATCAAATGAATTAGATCCTATTAATTCCTCATATTAGAAATATTACAGAAAGCATCCGAAGAATTGCTACTGTGTGTTCCACGGATTCCACGATTGACATGCAATTTAGTGCTTAACAATTGCATTTGAATTAATATGATATCAATTTCTTTTTAAATTATTAAATTATCATATATAACTGTATAATGAAAATTAATTAAGCTGTATCATGTGAGGAACATAAGCTGGTGTACATCGTGCATGTCAGATGTACATCACGTGGTCACGAATATAAATTATGATTACTTACTTAATAAATCCATTACAAAAGTGAGTGAAATCATGATGTAAAAGGCATAAATGCTTTTTGTTTTTTATTCCTTAAACAACATTCATTAGACAACGATCTTCCATGTAGGTAATGGGTGAGAATACTTTTCCTTTTGGATAATATTTTATTTGTCGTCTTCAGCGAAAAAGGCTGATCTTCCATATGTTACAAAGTTGATGTCTCGTTCCAAAAATATAATATTATCTTTGTATACATCATGATTAATAGCATCAAACACAAGTCAAGGAGATACCACAATTTAACTAGGACATTATACTATGCTCAGCAGTATCACCATTTGTATTCTTGTTTACAATCCATCAAAAGTTTGGTTTACCTCTCAAAGTTTTCCCAATATTCTTCTCTCTACTTCTCATAAATAATATACTATTGCAATCACTAAGTTAAGTGTATGCCAATTGTCTCAACATCTGGTTTCGTTTTTAAAGGTATTTACAACATCTGGTTTTTTTTTAAAGGTATTTATATACAGGGCCATTTTTGCATGTATTGGTAGTGCATCCCACATTTGTGCACCTATTCATAAAACGGTGATTTTTCATAAGTTTTAATCTTGGAAACACCTGTTCTGAAACTGATGACTTGAGCTCCTCTGGTTCTACTTTCTGATTTATCCACAATCCAATATCCATTCATTCTTTTTTTTTATAAATGCAAATTAAAGCAATCATAAATACCCATTTTTATATCACTTTACATAAAACAATATGATGCAAGATAGATTATGCACATATTATTAAATGCTGCACAGTTAACTGTGACTTGGCCTGGGCAGTGGAGAATAATAACACTATAGCCCGGTGGGTCAGTGGACACATACGTTTATGAAAATCCCTGTCGTATGAAGTTATGAACCCACTGAGCAAAGCAACTATAAGATTCTGGTTGATTATTGGAGATCGCCAGCTACCAATAACTAACATTGTCAGATATTTGGCAAGGGAGTTTTTTTGGTCAAATTGCTGAGTGGCAACACTGTTTCTATCGTTTTTGACCAGATCTGGTCAAAATAATCATAACCAAACAATCAGAACTGGTCAAAACGACCAGAACTGTGATTGAATAGCCCATGGGTACCCCCCTTAAAGGGGGGTACCCACTGTGCGATGCGACTAGGATTCTGGTGGAATTAGAGATCACCAGCGACCAATATCTAACAATGTTAGATAATTTCCAAGCGACTGACCATTTTCAAGTGAATTTCTGGTCGAATCGCATGATGGGAACACCAATTCTGGTCGTTTTTGACTAGATCTGGTCATTTCGACCAGAACTGAGCGACCAGAACTGGTCGAAACAACCAGGACTTAAGTTTAATCGCACAATGGGTTCCCCCCTTCAGAGTGCGCAATGGGAAATCGGTGAACATTGGGCTAGTGGGGCACATCCAGCAGCTGTTTCTGAGTTTATGGGCCATCAACTACATAGTTTTGGGGTAACCAGAAATTCCTTTGGAAACCACCAACTATTTGGTGGTTGGGAGCTGAGGGTGTGTTCGAACACTATGAGTGGTTCAACCAGGATTCACCCGTAAATGAGACCGTTTCTCAGGGTTTGTGGTGATGCCTCCCATGCACCCTATACGATTTTTTTTGTTCAGAAAAATGAGCTTTCTAATGTAAATTTAAGCCAATGAGTTTTATTTTAAGCCAATAAGTCAATGAGAAAAAAAAATCAACACCCCCCCCCCCCCCCACCGTGAAATCTGTATCAAAATGTATGGTGATCATGGACGGGGATGCCTTGCCCCAAACAAAATGCCAAATTATGCCAGCACACAATATTCAAATCAAAGAATTTGGTGGGCTTTTGGGGTCTCTTTGCTTTTTATTCTGACATTGCCGTGCGCAAATAGTGGGTATGTCTTTGCCCCAAACCCAACCAAATCCCAAATTATGTCAACACGTCATATCCAAATAAAAGAATTTGGTGGGCTTTTATTTTCGTATTATTTTATCTTCGTATTTTATTCTTACATTGTCTTGACTGTCTTTAACGTGAAGCACCCCCTCGTACTTTTCGGTAAATTAGACTAATTTTAAGGTTCATTTTGACCCAAAAGGAATTGAGAATGTCAAAAGAAAAGCCAAAAGCATCCCCCCTTTTCATATTCCTATATCCGCCATTGCTTTTATACCCCAAAAATACAGAAATAAAACAATTCGTATACCTAGAGATATACTTTTATTTTCTAATATCAAGTATAATGCCAAAAGTAAATTTGATAACACCCTTGATCAAATGTGATTTGTGAATAGACGGTTAGAATTCAAAATGTACGTTGGTGGATATAAGGGGTCAAGGAAGCGTGTGCGCATGTGTATTTTTTTTTTTCAAAATTCAATGAAAATTATTTGTATACCCTAATCCTTGATTTGTTGGGTAACCTTATTGTGCTCATTGAGCGCATAATATTTGGAAATTGTGATATAGGTTCATGTTCAAGTTAAATAAAGTGTTAACTGCTCTTTTCATCCAAATTACCTTTTCTTTTAGACTTAGAATTTCTCGATTTCCATAAAGCCTGATGTAATGTCTTAAGAGTAAAAATGCAACGACGTGAATGTTGCCAAACTGGTTACACTTCAAACTGTAAAAGGATACGTTTACATTCTGCTTTGTAACGGTTCCTCCCATCGTGCCCTCTCTACCCTATCTCACAATTCACCCTCCCCCCCCTCCGACTCCTGCCCTGTTCTCCAGTTCTTATTCCCGGGTCCTAGGGCGGCCTTATATAATATGTGGTCGGCGTCGGTGGCCCCTGGCCCTGCCTTGCCACCTCCCCCTCCCGTCGTCGCCGGCCCTGCACGTACAGCGCTCGTCGCCACTTTTTGCCGCAGGTCGGCGCCGCGGACTGAACACAACGACTCATGAATATTCATGACGTCACCTCCTCTACACATAGCCCGCCGCACCACCGCCGGCACCACCGGCGTCCTCCGCGCCCAGAAAATAGTGCGCCATACTTTCGGAGAATTTCCCGGGTTTGATTTCGTTTGGATTAGTGGGTTTGGGAGGTATGAGGGGAAGAGGGGGTTGAGGGTCGGAATTCGTCTGGAGGAGGTTTGGGGTGACCTGGAGGAATGATCTGGTGGAGGAGGGCCGAATGAGGTCACACAGACGCTGGGTTGTAGCACCACCACCACCACCACCGCCATCGGTACAGCCGCCCTAGGCCTGGCTGTGTTCTCTCAAACCGGTATGGGCGAGTTGGGTTTTTAGAGTCAGCCTCCATGGCAGGTTAGGAGATTTTACCAGCAACATACATCTACAACGCATATGTTGGCTCTACATTGATAGCCTTACTCTTGTAAATTCTCCCAACTGCCAGTTAAAGTATAGACCAAGATGGTGCAGAATAAAGGCATATTGTGTCTCGTGATTTATTGATATATGTATCGCGAGAAAAAATAGTTTTTACTGCCAGGAAAATCGAATTTGAAATTTGAAAGATATGAAACATTTTTAGTTTGTCTTTACAAGTTCAAATGTGTAACATAAATCCTCATGTTATCGTTGAAATGTATCGAAGCTCATCAATTTACGTTCAATTTCCTATGGGTGGATAATTCGATTTATTTAAATTACATTACGCTCCAATTGATGTTCGAATTGCGGAGATAAAAATGGATAATGAATATATAAACCACGTGTTTTTATGTCAGCCCAGTTAAATTGATATTCAAAATGCAGAAGAGTGTCACCGGCACGACTGTCAAAAGTTTCAAATAGGAGGGAAAGTCAAATTAACTAACGAATTTATTGGACAGAAAAAAATTGAAACCAAAAGAATTAAAGCTCGGAGTTATTTATGATCTTTTTAACCATGACGATTTTCTAGTTAAAAATCGGGAGATCCATCTTGAAGGTAATCAAGAAAATCAATCGAGTCTGATCTAGTTCAGATGAAATGTAAAATTTAAGGAAACGCTCTTCGTCGGCCGAAAAATCGATTCGGAGAAGATTTATTTCCCCTTTTATTTCCCACAGAGGAAAAAGGGGTCAGAAAAAACGAATTCCCTAAAGAATACCCAAGTCTGTCTGAAGACTGATTTGACAATGTATGCTTTCTAAGTTTCTTAAGGGCGGCCTTTCTCTCATAATTTCCCCTCCCTCAAGTATCCCTTCCCTCCCTCCCAGCGTCCAGCTGATGGACGACATCCTAGAACACAAGATTGATACCTTCAGATTGTGGCCAAAAACAGCAAGAAAACGGAGAAAATGGGAGAAAGAAAATGAGAAAAAATCAGACGGCGTCCCTGGGACCCAGCCAAGCACTGCAAGCAGCCCGGTTCTTGGGTTGTGGGCCTTTTTATGGGTATTGCCCATAAAAAGGGGCCCATAGTGCCCATAAAAAGGGGCCATTAATTGGGCATCGTCTGTGGGGAGAATAAGCATCAGAAGCACCTACGTCCGGGCGTTTGGCGTCCAAGTGGTCACATGATCTGAGTACTGACCTATGGAGATTGTCCCTATACCTTGTAAGGCCCTCAGCCCCCAGTTAGAAGGGCATGTTAGAAGGGCATTCACCGACTGCCCTGGGTGCCAACCCCCCAGGGCCCCCCGCCTCTTAATTTGACATCCTCCAAAAATAACCCGGGAAATAAAACCCCATTTGAGGCATTGAAATGGCGTGATAACGCGACGAATTCGAATGCAGCTGGAGTAATTTTACCCTGCATGCCAAAAGATGAATATGGTCTTGATACTGTCAAGGTGCTCCAATTAACGAAATCTTATTCATTCCGGCTCAGAAAAGAGCCGCTTCTGTGGAAAATCACATTATATATTTAGAAAACCATGGAGATGTATTGTCGACGTTCGGCGGTTTTTATCCTCGTGATACTATTAAAAAGAAAGCACATTGCAAAAGAAATGTCAATTTAATTGAGCGAGTTTTCTGTAATAAGGAGGCTTAAAAATTGAAGGATCTGAGCGTTGTTCAAGGCGGGAGTTGTAAGGGGTGACCAACTGGGACACGGCCTATTCCCAGGTAGTCAAACAACGATATATTGTTTTTATCTAGTTAAATTAGTGTATCTAGATATGACATGGAAATCTTTGAAATTCCGATGCTGAAATCGTCTTGCAAATAAAGAATCTGGCGGATGAATGAGATATCATATATCATTAATTTTATCCAGAACGCTTACTCGTGATCTAGACAATTTGACTTTCCATGTCTTGTAAGCAGAATTCATCTCTTTTAATGAAAATCTGATTCCATTACAAACAAAATTGTTCTGCGACTTTATTTTGAAAAGATACAGAAATTGGCGATTATCATACATAGGAGAAAGTAGATAGCGGTGTATTTCGTTTAGAGGTCCGAATTTGTGATACAATATTAACGACGAACATAAGGTAGGAAACAGGGCCGGGACTGAAGGTCTATACACGTTTGAGGGGCGAGGAGACCGACCAATATTTCAGAATAATGTAATAAGCCCTACCTCCTCCCCACTCCCTCTGGAAATGCCACTTGGAATAATTGCTTTACTCTGAATAAATATGACGGCAAAGGGACGTTTGCTCGAAGCGCCAATATAATATTAATAAATATTGAAATGGAATGGCTTCCGGACCAAGAAGAACAACGTTACGTGAAAATTTGGATAAATATTTATGGCGCTGGTGGTCATTAGAATAAGGTGAATTCCAATACCCCTCGAAATCAACACATTTGAATATTTCTTTAATCCTTATTGCATGTTGAGGGTCCAGATTCTTCTATATTCAGGACATTGTCTCCAAATGGAAATACATGTTAACCTGTATATACACATCATCCTTTATTGTTTTAAAATCATTTTACATATGGGTTTTTACAGAATGCAACGACTTCATCTAGCCTGTTGAAAACAATTATCAAAATGACAACTGTATCAAACAGAACAGACAGAGAATAGTTAAGATAAAAATACAGATACTCAAATCTCGTTTTTAATCGGTCAATCAAAATCAACGTCTTTTCTTTTACAATAATATGATACCAATTCCTAACTTTAAAATAGCGACCATGAAAATGAAAATGATTGCCAATCTAACTGCTGTGCTCCACTGTCCATTTTTGGGAGTGCATTAACTTGTATTCAATAATAAACATCAGAGTTGCCTCTGTTTTTCAGTTAATCACAAAAAGGAAGTAAAGGGGAACTTTTGTATAGAACAATAAATGATACAAGATTTTACTTCCGATTTCAGAAATCACCAGTGGCAATAACGATCAAATATACACATGTTACATATTATTAGAAAGGAATTCGAATTTTCTTTCCAATGGTATGTAACATGCATGGGTTTCTTTAATATTTCTAATACAATTAAGAAAATACCAAATTCATAGTAGTCAGAATCGCCTTTTGAAATACAGGCCTCGGTAGAGATACCGGCCGCCGACAATGTCATGTGTGTGACCTGGTAGCCTGTCTGCCCCACATCTGTATGGCTGGATGAGGTAATACGATATATCACATGTTTCTTATACAAACAACAGGTAGGAAACATTGCTAGTCCTCCTGGGATGCGAAAATATACAGCAAATCACATTTTGGAAGATATTGCAACAAAATATGTTTTATTATTATGATTTATATTCCCATAAAAACATATACAGGGCGTTGATATGTCCAGGCAAGCGGCGACGTAGCAAGCATGTTCTGTGACCAAACTTTTTTGATCAGTCTGTAACCTGCCGAATTTTCACATAACAGTTATGCTATTTTAGGTAGAGTTGAGACTTCCTAAAAATGAGTGTTATAATAACATTGTATTTGAGTAAAGTTTAGACCTTACTTATAAAGAATGTTAAAATAAGATCATTTTAACATGAGAAAATGTAACAAGAATGTCACAATAACGTTACAGTGCAACATTGCAATGTTAATTCTAAAGACATTTTTGGGTGCCATCAAAATAACATAACAAGAACCAAGGCAGAACTAAACAGAACATTGCTGCATAGGCCCGTAGGCAGGGGGAATTTAGGCGGATCGTACAAACCCCCTCTTGGACGAACCCCCTTCTAAATTATCCACCCCCCCCCCCCCCCATAATGTAGTATTTTAAAGTACATGTTCACATAGTACACTAATGGGTACAAAAGCGTGACATGAATCTCAAAGTCTTTCATTGACATGGCAACTATGTCTCAAGAATGACCCCTTAAACCGTATACCCATCCACACGAATATTTGAGCCCCATTACCCAAAAAAACGAACCCCCATCTGAAAAAAGCTGGCTTTGGACCTGCTGCAACGTTACAATATAACGTCCTATTCTTGCTTGTGTGTACTTTCGACCCTCCCCTGCATCCCTTGCAAATCTAGAAATAACCAGCTGCATGCACACAGGAAAATGATCTATCATGTCGATATAATCATAACATATCGCCTGAGAGTTTGGACTTTTCCCGAACTTGACACCCTCAATACCAAAGGTCTTTGTATTTTCAATAATTCCTTTAAAGAGACCAAGTCCACGGTTACTTCCATGACATGCCTATAATAATATTATTCATTGATTTACCAACACAGTATGTGTTACATATCGTACATTATGTGTTTTTACTTTGTTCAGGTCTTTGCATCTAAAACAACATACACTGTTCTCCACATCTTGCTGTTTACTGCCTGAATACAGTTGGCATAATTTACTATACTCAAAGATTGGTTTATGCCTACAACCAACTATTTCTTCCCCTCCCTCTAGGCATTTACAAAGAAGAGGTGAAGGAGCTTTATAGGAACAATTTCTGCTATGAAAAGAATTAATTATTGTTTTACTAAAACCACAGAGATGATACAACAACGGGGGTTAGTACTTGTTTGCTTCATAAAAAAAGGTCTATAAGGACTTCAAAGAAGGGGCATTCTTTACATAATTGTCCACATAACAACTTTCATATGTTCCCGCCTTTCATATATATATATATATAACGTGTCTTATAATTATCTGCCCATAAATTACCATCTTTTGTCAATGGCTTCGTGATATCTGAAGCCCTTACCATCCCCTTAGTGATCTATATAGATATTTATGATGATCAAAAACTGCCGAATACATGTATTTGAACACACACACACACACACACACACACACACACACACACACACACACACACACACACACACGTACATACACAATATGATACATATGGCCACATCTCTGATTGAATATTCTCATATGTTGCCTTCCCCGCAGCTCAGGAGCTATTCAGTCATTAATTGACTGTTTATTACTTTGTACGGTTCACTATAGTAAAATACAACAATACACCGATAAATAAATGTGTTATACTATTTTACTGCAATTAGCAGAATCGTCTGAATTTCCTATACATAGCTGTGACAAGAGGAATTATATAACTATATACTTTTAAAATGTAGAGAGGCATACTTACACCATTTACAATTCATTTACAGCCTTACTATCAAAACATCTTGATATGCTTGTAAGAAGAGAAGTCAGCTGTAGATCTCCCGTAATTTGAAAGTCAACCAGAGGCGGATCCAGAAATTGTGATTAGGGGGAGGGGTATATCATCCCCTCTGTGAAGGGGTAGAGATCCTGACCTCCTGGACCTCCCCCCCCCCCTCCCTCATTCCCTGAACCCATGCAACCCCTCCTTTACCATATATAGCGTCGCCTACAGAAGCAATACTAGTGCTGAGTACCCGTTGGACCACCTCCTAGATCTGCCCGCAGTTTTAGATTAATACCACATCAGATATCAATATTCTGAATTCATCCAATAGTTTCAACATAAAGACACATGACATTTGAGTGTCCCGTTTGTTGATTAATTTCCCATTTCATTTGAAGATCTGATTCAGAGAAACGTGGATCAAATGATTGATAAAATGGTCTTTTCCCCGTTTGCAATCCTTCAAATGATAGTGCCCCCTTTTTCGTTTCCGAAGATGTGGGAATTGTCCTATAACTGTTGGTATTTTCTATGTATTATTCAAATTATGTGATCATCTTTGACCTTTAATTATTGATATGCTTTAATACTATTGTCTTGGATTCTGATCTCAGATACAAGTCATAGTAAATTGTGATGTTACTAACTTTACTTTGTGTACTTTATTATAATTATGTTGTTTGTACCTATACGGAAGATCATTCTTATGAGTGAGTATGGTTAATAATAATAATAATAAAAAATACTTATTTAGTCAGTTTGTTACTTACTAAGATGGCACGTAACAATGATGTTATTGATGGTGAGGTTGAAACCTCACCAAATCAGAACGTTATTATTAAGTTATTTTTGGCGAGGTTAGGATGAAACCAAAACAGAACGTTACAAGAACATTTTGTTAAAACGTGAAGAACGTAACCAGAACGTTGTAATAATGTCACAGTGTAACATCATGGCAGTCATCAAAAGAATGTAACAAGAACAGAACCAACCAGAACGTTGCTGCAATGTTATAATAACGTTGCATCCTTAGCTGGCCTCTGTATCCGCCCTCACCTATCGACACTTCCAACATGCGGCCATGTGGCGTCTTGGCTGATAGGTAGGCAGGGGAAGGGCGGGGGGGGGGGGGGGTAGGGGCACTCTATGAGGGGTAGGGGAGGAGGCGGATACAGGATTTCGAAAAAACAAAAGGGGGGGGGGTCCACATATAGCTTTATAAGTACTAAAGTAGTATTGTGTGCAATCCCGCACACGCACACAACGTTTTTGCCTGTTTGGCAAGTTCATGTCCCTACAAAAAATATCAAGTTCATCCATATAATTATGTAGAAAGACCTGACAAATTTGATACTCATATTGAATATCCAATCATCTCATTTACTCCTCATCAAAAGAGCATCAAATGACTTCACTTTTGTGCACGTGTTTATTTGGGAAATTCCAAACTGAGCTCTGCTTTTTATCCCTTTTTATCCACGTACATGCACCCTTTTCGTGGACCGTCCATTGAGAATGTTCCCACCAAAGGGGGCTGGGGCTTTGCATTTCTTTTAAATGCACCACCCAAGGAGCGACATAACCCTCCCCTTCTGCGACATTACAATAACCTTCTGACGTGCTGCAAAGTAATTAGAAAGGTTTGTATCGTGGGATGGCTCCATTGTCTCTTTAATCACAATACATGTGCATGTATACAAAAGATGCTACGTACATTTAGGGGGGTGTGGTGGTTTAGTGGGTAGCATGTTGGCCATTGCACGTGGCCGGCCCAGGTTCTATCGTTGGTGCTCTCCACTAGACTACTTTACCTTGCCGTCATTCTCACCACCATAGATTCAATCATAGTATTTTGTACGTCTCAAAAACTTCGAGTTGTTCTAAGACTTGATATAGCTGAAAAATTGCTGAGTAGACCTTAAACTTCAACACATCATCATCATGGTACGTACATATCCTGTGTTTGCAGAGAACATAGTTCTATACACTCACTGCGTCCTTCTTCAAGTTGTGGACGACTCTAGGAGTGATAAGCATGAACACACCTGATCCATGACTTTGAGATTTGAGAAGGAGTTTACAAAATGAACCGGTTTAGAAGTACTTTACCTGTTTAAAAATAAGCCTATAATGACTTGGCTATTTTGGCAGTTCAGACATGATCAATCATTATTATGAGTAATGACCATCATTATGATATATATATAGTGTGCAGTTATACTTTATAAAAGAGGTACATATGAGGTCATATGCATGATTATATTATACTTCAATTCTTGTCTAGGCAGGCAGACTGGTGGCTGGCCGGATATCAGAAAGGATTTTAGGTGTTATACATGTGGATATTGATTATGAATTGCATGAAAAGGGAATTAAATAATGTTATACTCCTGCTCATCATACCCAAGGGAAAATGTGGTAAAAAAAATCATTTTAGTCGTTTCCTTACATGTTATATCCTGCTGCATTATTTTTATCATTACTTGCATGTTCATGATTTTATGTGAAGACTATGTAATTGTCAAGCAACTATACGAAGGTCATGTAGAATCATGTTAAATATGAAAAGCCATTTTCCTATAGAATGGCTATATGGTTAGATTATAATAAGAACACCCGCCAGGGGATTATTTGAGAAGCAATAACCCCCACGAAGCCCAAGGAAGCCCACGGCCATAGGCCAAGGGCTTCCTGGGGCTTCACGGGGGTTATTGCCCCTCAAATAACTCCCTGGAGGGTGTTCTTTATTTTAATTCACCATTAATTTTGAAAAAATGTTATTTTAGTAAAGATTTTTCACTCTTTTACCAGCGGGAGTTATATTTTTGGTTATAACTCCGTCTCAGCCAGAGGGGGTTATAAATGATATAACTCCCGCTGGCGCTGATATAACCACAATGTAGTGTTTGAGTGGGGAAATAAAATATAGATGATATATATCATAAAACTTACAAGTGTTTATATATAGACCTAATAGCTATAATTACCTGGGATGAAAGAGGTCAATGAATAGGACAATGTCCTGATTCAAAAATTGTACATTGAAATGTGCTTACTTGTGTTGTACTTTAAGTTTTGGGATAGTACTTTCTGATTATGGATGTTGATCAGAGGAGTAATGAAGAGTTGAAGACAGGGGTAGTTGTTGATGATGTATTATTTCTTCAGTCACAGGTAAACCATGGGGACTAGCCCTGGCTCTTACACCAAGCACATGTAGTGTCCTCCTTGATGTCCAGACCTCTACTCCCTTCACAGTAGGGGTGCACTTCCCCACCTCACCTTTGGCCTCTGACCTAATTACATTAATTGGCCAGTTGACCAATGGGGATAGGGGGAGTGCTAACAAAGGTTCTGTATATCTAATATCATATACTCTATAATGTAGTATGTACATATATCTAGTCTTTTGATTATTATTTAGGGAATTATGATATTGATATTTTTTAATATAGATTTGGTAAATGCTTGTAGTTGTCAGAGGGAGGATATATGCCATGCCTAAACTTAGGTATGACACTTGTAGTATGCTCTTGACCACTTGGGGAACTTGAGGTTTCAGGGTGTGATTCACATTCAGGTAGAGAAAAGTCTTCATGACAACCTGTGACATTGCAACCTTTTCACTGCCCAATAAATCAGGGATATAAGTTTGTCTTCTTATCTAATGCTTTGATCTCAAACTCGAAAGAGTCAGATGTTATCTGTCTCTAATATAGTTCAGAGAGCTTTTCTATTTCTTGAAGCATATCTGAAATCTTTAGAATTTGGTTGCTATGGTATCCAGGAAGCCGAGATTGGCCGATAATTGCAAAATGTTGCACCTTTTCTACCATTTTTGCTAGAACACTTCCATAAACGTATTATGCAATATGAGCACAGACTACCAGGCTATGTCTGAAGCAATTGAACTGATGGCAGTCAAAGTTCATCCATCCAATAATTATGGCTAGATCTGGTTAGGGAATCTTTCCCTAAACTATAAAGGTTGCATCTAAGTGCACCATCTAATTTTCGCTCTTTTTCTGGATTCTCAAGGGCTTCATTATTACTATTGTTCAGTGAGGGGTTTCCATGTACTTTAAATCTACTGGAAATTATCAAAACCATCGTAACCCTGACCTACCCTTCGTAAATTAAAGGAATATTTCAGTCTGTGGCCCCTTGCCTTTATTAATATTATTTACTGCACCTAAAATAGGTTGGGTCCCAGTTGGCCAAAAGATGTTACAGGGTCGCTCTTTAGTTTAGTCCATGCATACATAACGGCACTTTATGCCATGAACAATACACTTTAAACATTTACAAGGCATGAATTCTACTACGACGAGAGAAAGAGGATGAAATAAAGAGGCCACCTGCAGATAGACAGAATGATTACTTAGCTCAATTTTCGAGAATGCACGCGCAGTTTATAGGGGAGTCTACTATGCCTGTTACACATTATATTCTTATGATGAGTCCGAAAAATGTTTGGAAGATATATAACAATTCAATAAAATATCCTCTAGATAAAACGAATTAAACGACCATTTATTTCCAACACTTTCCTCTCAAACTAAACACTTAACCCAGACTAGGGCTGTATCAACTGCTCCTTTAACCATTTTAGACAGCATGAGAAAGACCATTAATTCACTTCACTCAAAACTATATATATTGAAAATGAGTTAGGTCCTGACCCCTTTACAAACTTACTTTTCATTATTTGATGTTGATATTGCCACATGATCAGAGTACCGATTAGTTCAAGTAAGCGACTTGGACAACGTTCCCTCACCATGATACCCTCTGACATTAAAATTTCGAGTAGCTAAAACTTAAAGATACGATGGTAAGTGAATACACTGTAAGAAGTAACTACTGTAAATTTACAGCAAAAGTTGCTGGCAGCAAAGGTTCCAGTAACTTTTGCTGTAAATTTACAGCACTCTTGGTACTGTAAATTTACAGTATAATGTACTGTTGATTTCCTACAGCAAAATATGCTGTAAATTTACAGCAGACAGAGTGCTGTAAATTTACAGCAAATGTTGCTGGCAGCAAAGGTTCCACCAATTTTTGCTGTAAATTTACAGTACTTGCTGTAATTTTACAGTATGCTAAAACAAACATTTTACCACTTTATCTTTATTAATTTCCTTTCCAAAATCCAACTAAATGTTGGAGAAGGGCTTAATTCCAACCTCAAACCAATGTGTTTAGGATGAGGGATGCATTTATGCTAAGAGTATTAGCAAATACATGCATGGAATGGTGTTACAATAAGAAACTGCCAATCCAACACAGACCTATGAAGGCAATTTGCTACCAAAAAGGTGTCTCAATCAGACAATTATCTCTGTATCTTGAAATTATTAAGACAGAGTAGGGATATCTATTATGTGATATAGTGGATTAGTATTTGGATCTCTTTATCACATTTAATTTTAATTGAATATAAATAATTCATCTTGAAATATAGTTTTAAGATAAAAACTGCCAACGTTTTACTGATGATAAGCATTTGCCCCACCTGGTGGAGAATAAATTTACATGAAAAAGTACTGTAAAATTACAAAGCTGCTGTAGTTGAGTAAATTTACAGTGCTAATACTGTAATTTTACAGTGAATATTGCTGTAGAATTTCCAACAGTAAAAAGTGCTGTAAATTTACTGCAAGAACTGCTGTAAATTAACACCAACTTTTTACAGTGTACTCTATATGAGAGGCTTAAGGTTAATTGGAATTTCCAATCGTTCGGATGTCCGCTATTTGAGAAACACTGCATTGTTGTAACAGGATACATCTTAATTGTTTTGAGACACTGAGCCCTATACCCCATCCTAGCCGATAATAAAGTTGTGACAAATCACAATATGCCAGGATGTGTGTGTCCAAAAGTGATGGACAAGGGTCCTTCTTTAAGGAAGTGAAATGAGTGACACATCTTTCACCCAAAATGGGTGTCAAATTAGCATGCATGGGCCACTCATATATGGGTGTATTTCAAAAGGTTACAAGAGGGTTTCTTATGCTGACTCAAGCTGTTCACAATCACACCATCCTTCATTGAGGGATATAAAGGATGAGTATCACAAATATGCTATCAGAGCTGTAGCTCAAAGATGTTATTTCAAGATTATGCATGCAGTATAACAAGATGCTATAATATATGTATGATCCCCTCATTATGGGTATGTTTTTGCATGGAAAAAGTTCGTCCGAATAGGTCCATTATTGAGACACCAGGACACAAATCTAGACATATCTAACTCACCCTGTCTCCCCTCTCCCCCCAATCCCTGGGTAGCCCTTTTTTCTTCCTCTTTTTTTTAAAGTTGCAAATTGGGACCAGCTGGTAGTGTGCACCCTCTGACCATTTCGGAAGCAAGAAGCAGTCTTCAACTTGTCTCTTCCTTAAGATCCATGTATAAGTATTCAAACATCTTAGACCACGCCAACATCATCGTGAGCATAAGCATGATCATGAGCAGAGCAGGGGGAAAACATTATAATTGCGGTGTGCCATTTGTTTGGTAAGATAATTTCACAATTAGCGAAATTCATGATAAAACTGTTTATAAGATTCCCAAACTAAAACATGAAATTTATCAGGTTTATTGCATGGAATAAGTGGCATGTATGTATTACAGGGAATAATTTAATTTTGTATCATGTCTGTGGGAAAATTCCTAGCTTTTTTCCCTTCAATTACTTAACTGCAACATAGGGCTTCTTTCCCATTGACGTCGATACATTCCCCACCAATAACTCCAAATACCTTACCAATAGAAAAGAAGTTCCGGCAGATGATTCTGGAAGCACAGGAGAATATAGGTGTAATTGAATTGTGCTATAGGTAATTTCACGGAAAATCCTCTCCCCATAATTTGCCTTCTAATGATATAATATACACCGCCCTACAATAATCTTTAAAAGTTAAAGATTTGAATATGATTGTGAAGTAATACGATTGTGAAGAAATTCGTGAAAAATGTTTCTTTTAGAACAAAGTAAGAAATGATAAATCAACTTTACTCTTTTTCTTTGTATAATAATATTTCATTTGTCGTCCTCAGACAATCAAATCTGGTCTTTTTTTATTTATTTATTTCTTTAAAAACGATGAGATTCCAACCAGGTACATATAACTATGAATAACACTCAGATATATATGTGTCAAGTAGTTCAGACCTTACAAAGTTAAGCACGATGTTACATAATCAGTTTACAGTATTATCAGTTTTATATATTTATAGATGATATTATTACAATTGAAATGATGGATATTGAGACTGTTATTACAGTTTCTTATTTTCTTAGTGTATTATCATGAAGAGACCAATGATATACCTTTGCTACATTTTATAAGTTTAATAAATTAGTCATGGTATAAAATGACGGATTTTCTGACTTTCTCATACCTTAAAATGTTGTTTGACACAACCTTTAAATTCTTCTTTATTTTCTATATTCCTTATTGGTCTAGAAATATTTAACCAGAGTGTTGCGCCCCTATAAAGGGCGATTTTTTAGCTGCTTCTGATTTTGGCTTCTTAATTCTAAATTGGTTTGATACTTGGTATCTAGTAATTCTCGTTTGATGTTTTAACCATACACCCTTCTTCTTATATATAGGGACCTCATAACATTATATTTGATAAATGGCAACTTCTTCTAGATTTTTGGGTTGTTAATTTCGACGTTTTCTATAAATTTTGTCTATGAACATCAATTGGGGTCTGCACGTTATTTACTATACGTAGTGCTTAATATTGCAGCTTCTCTAACTTTGCTACATCGTTTGTCTTACATGAATCAATAAGGCAAATCTAGTCTCCCTAGAACACAGAAGGACATATTTCTTATTAAACTTAATACACAGACTGATTTACTCAGAGAGCATTTCTGTACTACGACCAGTAAGGGAAACGAGGCTGACCCAAGCTCCAATATTGGAATCATATGTACCCTTGAATGAATCGATAGCCAAATCGCCTGTTCACTTTGCCCGTAATTGTTGGAATGAACTGCCAGTTACATTGAGGGCAACTCAAGAGCACAACACTTTCAAAAGTATCATACGCAAATATCTAATGGATGAATATATTGCCCTTGAGATGTTAAAGTTTTACGCAGGCCAAATCCAACATAGCCACTAGACCAACCTTATTATTATCTGCTTGAGAGTAATCATACTTTATAGTTGTGATATGTAATTCATTCATCCCATCTCATTAATTTTCATCAGTCATCATTATATGAATACTCTTCATAAATTATGCCAGAAAGCATCAAAATTGTATAATGGATAATCTCCAAAGTAATTATTATAAATTATATAATAGCAAATTTTTGATGTAATATATTAAGCTATGGCTGGTCGTGAAGGAACACTGGAGAAATCCAATTCACGACCAGGGTAAATAAATTGTTTTAAAAAAAAAGAAGAAGGAAATCACAATATTCAAAACAAGGCATAATGGTTTCTTGATGAACTAATAAAGCAGTATGGGTAGATGAGCAATCTCTTGAGTTCATGTTTACTTATGGTATGCTATCTGATTATTTCATTGCTTCTCTAAATCCAACTTGTTATATAGCCAGACTCATAGATATTTATAGTTAGTTGTCTCTCTCAGTTGGCAATCTTAAAATGTCACAATACATTTCAGATTTCAGTGGCAGGTTTAGAGGGGCAAGGGCTATCGCCCCTTATTTTCGGGTGGATCATTTCTAAACGTTCAATTCAGCAAAAAGGAAGAAAAGTTTGTCTGGTTGTGCCGCTCATTCTCCACCCCTTCTCCCCCCCCCCCCCTCCCCCGCCCCCCACGCTCCTTTTTTTCCTTTTCTTTTTTTTAAGTTAGACCTGTCACCTTCTTAACTGATATAGAAATAATGTTATAATACACATTCAATTTCTATTTCCCCAACTTTACTCATAACCCTACTTCCCAAATAAACTTGATATTGTTTCCCTATCTAACTATGGACAATGTATTCATTAAGTAATAATTGCAATGATATTGCAATTATTATTTATTATTACAATTATTACTCATTATTTTATATAAAGAGTTATGTACATGTAATATTTAATGATAGGCACATGTTGCTAAATGCTACATCCTGAAAGCCCCTGGCTTCCCGGTAGTGTTAAGAAGTGGCACCAGCTCCCTGTCTAGTCCGACATACACGACATGAAGTATTTCCCGCCTAAACTACTGGATCCAAAAGTCGTCTGCTGCGTACTTACATGACGTCATTAAGTGGGCATTTTGAAAAACGCTCTCTGATTGGTCGCCGCCTGGCCACTCCATTCCTTATATGGCGATGCGGCACTCCTCCGACGCAGTCTCCGCCGATTGGGAACAACGGTTTTGGGGCCGACCTTAGACGAGAACCGTTTTTCTGTCCGTATTTTTATATTCCCGACCTCTGTGTCGCAGTAACAAGTTGAGTCTACTGTCTATAACCGCCATGAGACTGCACTCAGGTGTTTTTGTCGGAACGTGACATCCCCGAAAAGTATATACCTCCAACTTAATCCTCATGTAAAATGATATTTGAAAGTAAAATACCAAGTTTTACTTGTAATACATTCTAATATATATCAATTTTTGGCATTTAATTATTAGGAAATTTCAACCAAATAAGTTCTTTATTTTGTTATTCCCAATTTCGTGAAATTAAGGATGATCAGTAGCACCAGCAATGAAACAAAAGTGTCTTCCTGGTTCTAGGGGTTAAGGTTAATTGTTCTAGTATGCCAAGATGGCGCTAACAGGTGAGGAAAGGTATACCACATCTCCATACGTATACCTATAACATATGAGGTAGGTATAATCGACTTTACTGTAAAGTATAATGGCCATTTTACTCTAATTAAAGGAGTGAATTAGAAGTCAAAATTCGTTGTTTAATTCCCTAAAAGAGGCATTATTCATGTGAAAAAATCGTATAGAAATAAGGGACATGTCGATATATGAGATTTCTGGGTGGTTTCTGTAATGGCGGAACCCAGTCCTTGTCACAAATCGCCTTGCCAGCTGTTCTCTACGTAATTTCCCAGGGCCAAATCTTATTTCTTTAGCGAAACGAATTCAATTAAATTGGAACCGCATGTTTTGATTCACCCTTCAGTTATAAACGTATATCATTTACAATTGCGTTATTTATGCATTTAATTTCGCCTAGGCTAGGAGGCTGGCGAATGGATTCTGTTTGTTTATAAGCTGTGGCGGGGGTAGGAATGTGCGGTACTTTTATTTCCCCGTTATCTTAACCCAAATATTATGAAGAAATTTTATAATAAGTTACTACCCAAAAAGTTTGTAAGAGACTTAATTTGTATTATCTATTTAAGCACGACGTAAGCCATGGTAATTTATTGTGTCCATAACATATGTTTCCTGTTTGAAATAATGTATAATTTTTACAAATGCAAGAAATCAAAGTCATATTATATCGTGCAGCTTTGTATGACGATAACAACAATTTCAAATTTCATGATTGGCTTTTTTTCCTCGATTACACAACTCAAGTACATTGATTCATAAGTATTTCTTTCTGGATAGTAAAAATAAAGTGCAAAAGTAAATTGCAATTAGTTTCCGGAAACCAGGTAAGATCAATCAAAGTTCTGATTTATTTTGCAACAAAATGAAGTTCATTTAAGATAGTTGAGAAACCTTTGCTCACATACCAGTCGATGCTAAAGCAGGGCTGTTTCCAGTCCTAAAATCTGAGGGGGTTCCAGGGAAAATTCTAGCCATATTTCAGGGCATACCGGGTAAGCCTGAGAGAGTTCCATAAACATGAGGGGGTCCCATTGATATCTGAGGGGGTTCCAGGTGATACTTTTACTAAATTCAGGGGCGTAGCCAGCCCTAGAGTCAGAGGGGGATCCAGGTAAATCTAAGGAGGTTCTAACTAACATTTTTGGCAAGATTTCTTATATTTTACTTATAGTCTGGTACATCAAGGGGGTTCTAGACACCCGGGAACCTTGGCTACTGACATTTGCCATGTTTTGTTCTGTAACTTACAAACTTTCAAAATCTGAACCTCACATACCTATTGTAGGAATTCCCCTGGATTTGCAGGGGCGGATCCAGAGCCAGTGCTCTCGGGGGACAAACCCTGACCCCCCTTATGAAAATTGAAATTAAAAACACCATTTGTACACAGATCTTCCAATTTCAAGATGCCAAAGTTTTCTCCTCAGGGTCGGGGGGGGGGGATGGCCCCTTTTGCCCCCCCCCCCCCGATTTTTGAAAGTTTTATGTATCCCCAATAGTGTATTAAAATTGAATCTATGCTAATAGAATTTAATACTGATATATAACTTTATTTTATAAGGCTTTGTCATCTTCATGATCGTCTGAATTTTCCAGACGTTACAAGGACAATTTATAGTCTTGATAAATATAGTCTTAGTGTAATTATCATTGTAAGTCTATAAATGATGTGTTATGCTAACATGATTGAGGATTGGAACTGAGAGTTATACCTGGTAACAAAATATGCAGTAGTACTTTAATGTGTAATTAGTATACCTTCCATATAAAAGTGACCAAATATCAGGGCATTTCCTAACTGCATACAGGGTGGAGGTTTGTGGGCAGAATTTCTCACTTTTACTGGATCTTTTCTGAGGATAGGGGTCACTTTAGATTATGAAAAACAGTCCTGAAATTGGTCCACAATTTTCCAGCTGATTCGCGATTTATAATATCATACTTTATTTCTATGAAGTAGCAACGTTTTTGTAAAGTAAAAAGGCTAAAAACAAGGTTTAGGACTATACCAAAAGTCCCCAAAGGGACGAGGTATTATAATCTTTTGATTCTAGTCACTCAGAGATGCCATTTATCCCATTTATCCCTTTTATTCAGGATCTTCGGATATTTGGTTGTACGGTAATTTTTCAGAAGTACGCAGATATGTTCAGAGAAAACTATTACAATATTGAGGATACTTGTTACCAAGTAATACACGGATCCGGAGTATCTCAAAGTTGTTTGTTGATGTCAGAATGTGCATACTTTAAGGTTGTATTCTTTTAACTCCTCTTGCATGAAAAGCGGAATGTTGGCTTCACAATCTTCCGGATTTTCATGTTTGCAGACTGACATCACTAAAAGAATTAGAGCCATTGGATTCTGTTCATCTTTAGAATTGGGAGAGAGGCGGGTAGGGGCCGGACCCGGATAAGAAAGAAATGCTGAATTGTCTAAAAACTTTGACCCCCCCTTCGACGTAATGGTCCTGATGAACTATTCGATCTTCGACCCTTGGATGGTGGCTGAGAAATAACCACTTGTATGTATACATGTAGCAATAAGAAGGTACCCTGACCCTTGTCACCAGCCAACTATAAAAGTGTAAATATTTTCGAGTTGCATGATGATCATACTTTAGAAATCTGTTGACTCTATAATCCTTGGGTAGAAATGCCCAGTCTGTTCTGTATATATAAGGGAACTTCATGAAATATCAAGAGTGGAATAGTACAAAAATAACAAAAACATGCATTGTTTAAACGATCGTACGGTATCAGACATGTATGATGAAGGATCAGTGGGATTGATATGAGGTATCTATAATCTATACTCGATAGAATTTTGTTCCTCTTCAAGTAATTTTATCAAAAAAGAAATGAAGATATCAAAACAGATGCTTTTCCCGATTTTCAGATCCATAATCATAATGAATCTCTCAGTCTGGAAAGCGAATGTTAATGCTACTAGTCATGCGACATTGCTGTAACCAAAATGGTGTGGCAAATGTTCTTGGAAAACCAGGTTTCAACTTCAATTCTTGGTGGCCTCATATAGCCAGTGATTCTCCAAGCGACACAAAATCAACCGATTTTCTTGTCATACACGTCTCATGCATTTAAACAAATGTTTTATCTAAGTTTTCTCGGTCAAATAGACCCTGGGAATAGCCATAACACATACATTTCCTCCAACCGATTTCTCGAAATGGCTCAGAATAGGGTCAAATTTTATCTTGGAACACCACCTCTAGAAGCAACTTCCAAAAGTCACAGACAATGCCAACGTGTTCCAAGGCCATGGCAATGACAAATCGATTACGGTCAAGTAACATGTCTATTGCTGTTCAAATGCAATTTATCCACATACCTACCTATCTTTTTCTCAATAACTTAATTAGGGATTCGTTTATCTTACGTACAATTCTAATCTTCATCTGCCCATGCAGTTTTAATTGGGATTGTAACACCGGGAAATGATAGCCGGTTTGGCACATGACACTATGTCGTTTTTCTAATCAAATAATAACGGAAAACTTTAAATGACCCTGGATCAACGGTGTTGTATAAGACACCTGGGATAAGACAATCATTACCAGGTAACGTTTGGAGTAACTTCAACTATTTGACGAGAGGAATGAAAAAGTAAATAGAGAACAGTCTTTTTTATTAATATTATTACATATTATGTAAAAGGCTATCCAAAACTAACGTTAACTACAAGTTTATAATAAAAACTTTTAATAATCCATTACTTTTGTGTATAGGGAGAAAGAACTGATAGTTTATAATTTGTTGAGGAAATCACTGCAGGAATATTAGCAAAGTAATTTTTGTTACTCTAAGTTTGTAATCTTCGCTCGTGATAGTCTTCTATTAAATTCTCTGGATTCTATGAATGGCTGACAATATGTTCATAATCAGATGCATACAATGACCATGTGCCTTGTGTTAGAGTCTTATCAAATTGAAGTTGTGGTCCGCTGTTCATTCCAATCCTTTAATAAATCCACGATGAAAATCGTGACTCATTTTAATCAACATAATCAAATTATTTAAAGGGACATAGCTCATATCTGATTTACATAATGATAGGTGTATAGCCTTATGTCGTTGGCCATGATAAGGCCAAAATATAGCTTTGTTCGGGTCCCTACCAACTCCATTTGTTTTGCTCCGATTCATTCTCTTTTCTACAGAAATTAATGAGTGAAATCATTAACTTGAAACTAAAATAAGCAAATGAACATTGAATGAGCCATATACATTCTCAAATGTATCACACATATTAAATCATTAGAGAGACTGGTAGTTCATATTTTCTGATAATATCTGAATCTATCATTATAGTTCAATACATATTTTGTAAAAGATTCCCGACCTATAGATCCTATTCTTTTGGAGGCATGAAAGCTGAACACAACAACTTTCTTTTTTATTCATATCATAGGGAAATAGATCTGGAATTTTAGGAGCTCTATTGGAAACCCTACCTAGGTTTATACAGTGTAAAAGACTCTAAAAAGTCTAGTGCAGTATATAGCACCTAATGATCTATCAAGGATATTTTCGAAGCACCTCGATGTACGTTGATAGGCATAGCGTTATAAAAGGTGGCCAATACTAGTGCCCCCCACCTTTTTGGGGGGCAACATTTAGATTTTGCAATGGAAAATTCTGGAAAAGGGGGACACCCCCCTTTTTACTAGCACCCCCGCCCAGCTTTTTCAAAACCTGCATCCGCCACTGGATAGTCACTAATATTTTAGAAATACTCAATGCTTAGAACTACCCCAATGTTTTGATTCTCATGTCGCATTTATATATACATTTGATCAAAAGCGTTGCATGTGTAATTGACAAAGTTATGAAAACGAAATCCACGACACTTATTAACATCACCCGCACATATAGGTTATACCCTCTTGAATTCATAAATTCAAATTCAATTATATTATCTTTGAAAATTGCTCGTTTTTAACGATTATTCAACATTAAATATGGTTTATCATCTTATGGATACGGCGTGATTTCGTAAGTGTATCATATAAGAAGTTGGCGATAGATTATACTATTCCAAGAGACAAAAATTACAGGCATCGTAGTTATAGCAACCTCAAAACTATTTGTCCCTGCACATACCCAGGAAACATCAATCGAATGCTTCGAATACGTAACAAGTTATAACAGGTAAACCATGAGAAATTACCAATCGAATGTGCGAGGTTCACCAGATGGACCATGACCTCGGAATGTTAAGTATACATTTCGTGTAATCAGGTGAATCCCCTCATTTTACACAACCGGCCTCTTTTCTTGAACCAGAACTTTCCTTATTTATATTAGCTATTTATTTAAAAAAGATTAAAATTTACAAACTTTATATTGTCCTCTGAGAAGTATTAAACACAAGCGCGGTGTCGTGCACAGAATAACGTAATTCGGCTACATAATAAACTGTAATGTCAGTCCTGATAACCAGTAGTTTCATTGTAAATAATGTTTAATCTTTAAATATACAAAAAATATGATATTGATAAATGATTATGTAACAACGTGCTTAACCTGGAAACGTCTGGAAGATCAGATTCTTACTGTCTGAGGACGAAAGATAAAATAATATCCGGGAAAAAAAAGAAAATAAGTAGGGAATATTCACCATCCTTGATTTGTATAGGATATAATGGATCATAGGTCTGCTGATAGCAGAATGATGACCAGTTACTATCATTTCCTAAGGTGAAAATCTGACATCTAAGGCGTTTTGATCCACTTTGATCCATTTTCCTTGGCATATGTTATAAACTGGTGAAGCCAGTAGATTCTAAGTCAGTGGCTCACGAAAACAGGACATTTATTTGGCAATGTTGAGTCCAATTTCCTTTTGTGGTTTTCTTACCAAGTTCCCCGCCGGTCCGTTTCCTCCTTTTTTCAACGTTTGATATATGTATTACCAACGTGTAATAAAAAGACATAATTTGGATTTCTATCAGTATGTAGGCCAAATGACAGTATATATGATACAAATGTAAAATAACAATAAAGCTAGGCATAAATCAGAAAGCGTTTGAAGTATATTTTTTCAATGTTTATGTCATGGTTTTGAGGGTTTGTAATTGTCGATTATCGCTGTAAATACTTGAGTATGCAGTTCCCTCTAAAGGATACAGCTCAGTGGCGTAGTAAGGGGTTTCCAGGGTGTCTGGAAGCAACTTTGTTTTTCCAAGATAAAAGGAAAATACACGTATAAAAAGGTTAAGATTGTGATAAACTTAGGATGGGACCCCCTTTAATTGATGTCCCTGCACTCCCAACAACCGTGCTAGGAACCCCGTTTGATATAAAGGCGGGTTTACACAGGCCGTCAACGGGTCCTTACGAAAATTCCCTTACGTTAACCTTAGGATAATGGGAAAATCGGGAGGAATAATTGTTTATGTAAATACATTTTTAAGGCTATCGGTAACATTTATCCTAAGAGCTTTTGTTCTGAAGGGTTTACACATAATTGATTTGTATAGGAACATGTGCTTTGAATAAAGCTAGAGGGGTTTACACAGACCGATAAAGGTTCTTAGGACAAAACAATTTACTATCCTAAGCCAAATTCCACTGTCGTAAGCCTTTTGTCCTAAGGATTTTCACAAAAATTTCAAACACGTCTGAAAATTGTACTATCCTAAGAAGGTACTCCCGATAAATCATCGTAAGGCTTCCGACAGCCTTAAGATAATGATTTTCTTACGATAAAATGGGTTTACACAGGCCGATAACGTCGTCGGGACCATCGTAAGGCCGTCGGGACTATCCTAAGGTCGTCGGGACTATCGTAAGCCTTATATTGAGGACCTATCGCAAGGATTTTGACGGCCTGTGTAAACCCCCCTTTAGGGTTGGCTATGTGCTAGGATTCCCCTTTGATATGAGGGTTGGCTACGCCCCTGCACCTGAGTAAAAAAAGTAATAACTGCATTCCTAAAAGGTTACAAGAAGGTAAGTTACTGTTATAAAAAGTTCCAACAGAAAAAGATGAAAATAAATCTCTGAATTCTGAGATTATTTTAAATGTCCAGGTTGTTATTCTAACGATATAAGATAAATATTACGATTAATGAGAAACCAATCAAGCATGACGAAGATCTTATTTCAAATCTAGGTTTCTTTTGTATCAGTCCAGTTATCATGTTCAGTGATTATTTATTATTTTTACCCAATTAGTACAAATCAAAGTTAGTTGATGTATGCCACAGCCCCTCTCTTTAAACTTCACGTAAAGTTGGACATAATAGTAACCTCTTGCAACTCTCTCGCGCTTTCACTCCCTCTATTATATTCCTTGCAATCGATTGCCAACAGTCCAGGTGGTATAGGACGTCGAAAGCCGTGCATTTTATATTATATGACACACCAGACGGTACCCTCCGACGGTAACACATACCATCCCCCCCCCCCCTCCTGCCAGCAACGGCCCGTCGGCCGTCGTCGGCAGGCCGGCAGCAGGGGAGGAGGCCAGACCTGGAGGCCTAAAGTGGGTCAGAACCATCGGAGAAATGGGGGGGGGGGGGGGAGGTTCTGGATCCCCAACAGAACTTTGTCCAGGTCAGGAGGTCATGCATGCAGTTGAAATATGTTTATTAACATTTTTAGATTATACTGGTTGGAACCCCACTGCATGGCAGAGGGGTAGCCAGGACTGAAGTGGCGTACCCAGGGGGGGGGGGGTCCAAGGTGTCTGGAACCCCCTCAGATTTCTCAAAATGTATTAAATTAGACTACAAATGTAGGCAATCTTATCAAAATGACTAGTTGGAACCCCCTCAGCTTTGCGTGGAATACCTTCAGATTTACTTGGAACCCCCTTAGATTTAGATGCTGGGTGCGCACCTGGACTGGGTACTGAAATCGGAGGGAGTGCCAAGTCATTTTGAGGAAATTCCAGGTAAATTGAAGTAGGTTCCCAACATATACTTTTTGGATATTCTTTATAACTTAGGTCATCAAAGGGTGATCTGGACACCCAGAACCTCCCCCACCTCACCCTGCACGACCACGCCACCGCACCCACAAATTGAGAACTCGTTAAAATATGGTAACCACCCCCCTACCCCTCAAATAGTTTAGGTATTGGTAGGCCAAAGGTAGCACCTCTCCTCTGGGCGCGATTAGAGTTGTTGTTGGGGGGGGGGGGGGGGGGTCACAGAGGTAGTAGACACGAGTCTGCTGGGGCCCCCCTGTCTCTCATTTGTATAAAGTTAACCTTATTGGCGCTATCCTGTATGGAACATTAGGTATATACCCAACCCACACTATGACTCCTTACATGTTCTTCAAAGGATAAAATTTGATTTGAGATCAACGAATTCTCCCTACCACAGATAGCTAATTTACAGTGTTTTCTAAAGGCACCTGCAGGTTAATTTTGACTAATTTTATAGTCAAAAATGCAAGAAAATATATAGAAAATATGCAAACATTTGCTATTATTTCTATCTATCATGAACTTGAAAAAGATTAAATAATATATAGAGATAGATACGAAATAACAACAATAGTTACCATTAGTTCTCATGTTAACCACATACTTATAATGCTATGATTTATGAAAATTTCTACACTCAAGCATTGTGACTTGTCTACATATTTCCCAGCATGCATCTTGATGTGAAACCCCCCCTTAGGCTAGTCTGCAGGTAAGATACAGAAAATGACCTATCTGTGGTGGGGAGAATTAAACACTTGTTGAATCAGATTAATAAGGAACATTCGTGTCTTGGTTTCTGTTGCGACAGGTACATGACTGGAGGCAAGAGGTCCAGGTCGGGACACTTGCATTGTATTCATCAACTTTTGTTTTTATAGTTCAAATATTAAGTTAGAAAATTACAGGTTAATTTAGGGGTGTTTCACACTGGTCTTCACTCTGAGATTGTATTTTTAAGTAAGATATTTTGACATATTCTTGGTGGTATTTCAGGCGTATGGTCCTATGTTCATGTTGTTCATCGTGTATTATGTCAAGTTAAGATTATTGACTGTAAGGTGTTGGAAACATCTTATCTTAAAATTTGAGATGTGAGATGTGCATTCACGATTCGACTATGTGTTCTAATGCCAGAGAGGTTAGATATCTAACCTTTCTATCAATACTCACAAAAAGCAGGCAACAGGTAAGATAAATTTCTAACTGGGTGTTAATAAGTATGAATTTTAGAAACATAAACGATAATTTTTACCTGTTTAACAGGCTATCAAAATGCAATGCCTCATTTCCTTGTCGTTTGGTCTGTGTATTTTGCTCTAGTTCGTTTATTCCTTTTAGTTTTGGTATACGTTATCTGGATAAGTTAGTAATGACACACAGTTCAGGAAATAATCGAGAAGGGCTATGGGTTCAAAAGAAAATATCTCAATGTAGATTCTTGCCAAGGAACCTCCTTCAGCAATCAATATAGCGATTACCAAAATCTACAAAATTATGGTCAAATCGAATGAAATTCATTTTCGTATCAATAATACTTTCCTATACCCTTCTAGAGGATCGACGCAATTGAAGTTTTGTTTCAAACAGGCATCTCTCAGGCAACATCTAAATGACTGTCATATTGGGGTTATATCCACAGGGTATGGTTTGCCGGAAGAAGTGATGTATTCTAATTTATATCAACATGAATTTCATCAGGAAAAAAAACTTTCATTGTAAATTTAGCTAATCGGAATAACAACGTGTAACAATCATTCCTTAATTATGTCAATATCTTGGGCTACTTTTCATGTGAGCAGTTTCAATTCGAAAGAGACCCGTCAGTGGCGTATAGACAGGGGGTGATTCTTGGGGCATCATGTCAGTAGTCAATGTGTTGATGGAAGATAACCTCACATTGTTTGTCTTAGGTTGGTCATTATTTATATGAAACAATTTATCAAAAAGAATTGAAAAAAAAAGAAGCTAAAGGGGAGTTGCAGGCACAGCAACGATATCTGATGAACATTTACAACAGATATTCAACAAAACCTGATAATCAAATCAATATTCTGAACATTAAACACATAGTTCTTGCATACATTTTGATTGGCACTGCCATCAAACCCTAATCCCTAGCTGTTGTGGTAGATTGGCCAGCGAATGGCAGCCGTTCTTGGGTGTCTGGAGCCCACTTCAATTTCTCCAGGTGTAAGTAAAATACACGAAATCCTTGAAAAGTGAAGAATGGAACCCATTTTGTGTTGTCGACCAACTAATGCATACAAGGAGACTAAAATAACGGAATTTCGGAATGTAAAACACAAATGATGGTGTAGGTTGCTTGGCACTCTATGTTCAGTGTACAGACGGATTCAGTGCTACACCACAGTCCAATCTCTGCCATATTTAGGCTTTTAGATACGACACAATAGTTAAGGACATATGTCACCCATAAGGTCATGGGGTCTGACACAATAATGTTATTTAGAGGCCCTGCCTCCACACTATTGTACTGTGTGCGGTCGGTTTGATACCAGTGTTGAAATGCATGCACCCCTTTGTCACACATGCATGAATGGTTAGTCATGCAAACATTAATAAATGTGAAGCCACACATTCATAACTGTACAGTCACACAAGTCTGCTCACACATCCATAAATGTGCACAGCTTAATATGATAAGTCATACAAACATATTTAATATAAATCTGGTAAAATGGGGTAAGGTGAAGTTTGGGAGTTGTGTGTGTGTGGGAGGGGGGGGGGGACCCACTCTTGTCTCGTCGGGAAAATAACTCGGAGCCTCTACTTCATTTACAACCCTACTCCCTGACCTCTACTTACTTTTGTATCTGACAATCTTACTTTTGCAAGTCATCTCGCGAGACCTATATTTTTGGGAATGCAAGTGTATTTCAACTTAAAAATTAGGTTTAAGTTATTATGTTATGTCTATGAACCTAACATGTTAAATATACAGTCAATTCTCAGAGAGCTATATATCACATCACTTCTTTAAAACGAAATATGAGAGATACCTCAACCAAATCTTTCAAAATTGGACAAAACCCTCTCCCAATAAGCCCAACCCACATTGGATACATCCCAGGGTAAGACAAGGGTTAGATAAAATAACCATATAGGCCATCATTGTCTCCTAGAGTTGTGATTACTAAAATAGTCAAGAATGCTATTTTTCTATATTTCCAAGTACTGATAAATCATTATGATTTCTGAAATGTTATCAATTGACAAATTTGCATGTTAGCCAACCAATCAAAGTACTGTATTTTAAGGCAAAACAGTTTATAGGTTGGGCTGACAGGCTTTACCATGGTTCCAATGGAGAAAGGTTCAGCACATAGTATTAAAAGCTGCACTTTACAAATTGTAAGAGCAATCTGTCGACCAAATTTGGTTGGTTGATTCTGTATTATACAACTGTCTTTATGGAATAAGCATACAGGCAGTTTTGAAAATACTTCATGGTAAACTTTAATGTTGGTGTAAACTGGGATGAGCTTATTGTCACACTTTTGATTCGTAATAATTATAGATTCTTCTCAGGGTTGGTAGCATGGATGCCCAAATATCTTATCTTCTATTAATGTATAAGTAGGATATTGACATGCGTATCGTTGTGCATGGCACTAGTCATATAGTGTAGGAGTTTGCTATAACAGGGGCTTTTAAAGCCGTTCTATATTTCACAACTAGCTATAGATAGAAAAATATCATTTTCAATTATAATTATTGTAAAATTGTAAAGATCGTCATTTGGTTTATGACTCTTCCCGTTCCAACATATGGTGATGATAATATTCTTCGCAGATAATTGCAGAAGTACATGATCGAGCCATACGTCCGTCAACAAAGACATCACGGTAAACTCATGCTTTACGGGATATATCACTTGTTTTTTGCCATTTATTGGTTTTACTAATAATCATCATTAGTCATTAATTCTATTTCTCGATCCCGATGCATTGTATATTCTTGACGCATTTGATAATGAATCTTTTCGATTATTCGACAATGAAAGCCACTGATATATTCATGTAGATCATTTGACACCATTCAAGTTATATAGGTTATAACTGAGAATATTTATTGACCCTGTGCAATATATTATCTATTTCAATACTACATGTCAATTGTAATACGACCAATATCATTTTACATGCTGATATCAGACTTTATTATTATTTTATTAAAACAAAGGAGCAATGCCCAGAGAACTCCCCAGGTTTCCGACGCTGTGCCAACTCACCCAGTCAGACTGTGACACCTAGAACCGGCCATGTAGCACCGAGTCAGTGCTCCTCCAGCAAACTGACTCAATCCTACTAACATACTTCACTAGGAGACAATCTCAAACTTTTTCCCACTTTTTTTCCAACCATAATTATCAATCGACTGCACATAGTGGCTGTGTATATGTTTGTAGCTGGCCAAAGAGGCCTCTATTTGTGAAACAACCTTCGAGGATAATTTCCGAAAATATATCCAGACGGTTAAAAACTGGAGGCAGAATTGAGGCCAGGGGCCGGCCGGGGGATCCTGTAGACACTGTGTACGGCGGGAACATACCGCCGAGTGGAGGCCAGGTCCCCCGGCAAGTTCCAACCTGTCCGTCTCCGCCAGGGTCCCTCCAGACACTATTACAGTGTCTTCAGTATGCACAGAAATATTACCTGAAATCCTAGGTATAACTGGTGTAAAATTGGTGCAGCGAAGGTGCATGATATGCATAGTATACATGGATCCTTGTGATTAAACATGTATGCAATACATGTATTAATGCTTTATATCATCAAATAGTTTTGGTATTGCATCATACTTCTTATTTTGGTGCGTTTTTGGTGATATTATTTTGTAGGTGAAATGTTACCTATATCTGGCACATGTTTCACTATACTGATATAGGCCTAAAAGTATATTAAATCATCATAATTGTTATTCATAAGATTTTTCTACCTACTTGACCTGACAGATAAGTTCTCGTAAACTATGAACCATTATGAATAAGTGATTTGGCTCTTTTCATCTTCCAAAACCGAAGAACTAGTTGATAATTATTTATCATTTGACTTGGAAGGTGGTATAGCCGAAACATATAGTTCTAGTTGTACTTACCAATCAATTTTGTAGTGTACATGTGTGTTGAATCCCATTGCGAATCTGACTATCTTACAGACGAAGATAATATGTCAGAATATATATTCAGTACAATGGAAGATCTGTAACACTACGGAATTGGACTTAAAAAACAACAACAACAATATCATTTAAAAGTCAGTCAGTGATCTTATAATTTTATATAAGTACATATCAGTGCCAAATATACAATTGAAGAGTGCAAGTAGGCTTGGGCAAAGAGCTCTGTATCAGAATCAAATACCATAAATTCTATTGGTTGGTCCTGTTTGATTTCAAAAGTCTTGAGCTTTGATCCAGTTTTACACTTCTTCATTGTTTTCTCTGTAATGCATGTAAGCTAATCTTATCATATAGAACTTTCTTTTAGGTTTAATTCTTTTTGTTACAAGAAACGCATTGTTAGTGGTATTCTATGGATAATTCACTTGCAGATAAGATTGACATATGGAAGAATTGTTGCCTAATTTTCATTGGGAAAGGCACTATATATTATATGATTATAGTGTATAGTCATCCCATTACCTGAGTTCGATGGGTGCCTCTCAATAATATCAATGGGCCTTGCAATATTTGACCTTGATCTATAGGTTCGGAGTTATATTTATTATTCATCTATAGATATTGAATAATATGTTGCAATACTTTTCATAGCAAATCTGCACGTTTCAAATATCCATATCTATGTATTAGTAAAACTTTTAAATAACTGCATCCACAAGCAAAGCGGATGTAATCATTACAGAATGCCACTATGTATGACCCACCTTTTATATAGAATTGTATAGAATTATATCATTTATATATTGATATTATATATAATTTTATGGGTGAAATAGACATTAATTCTTTTGAGAAGTTGCAGATGAAAGAATAACAAACCAGCCAACGACTATTCTGCTGGTGTGTAAATTTAACTTTAACACAATGTCAAACCAACATTGAACAACTCCCACCAAGTGTAGTTTTCTCAACAGTAAATTTACAATATTTTCCTCACAGTATCAGTTGTATACAAGGTGCGCATGTTTGCAGGCTGATGCGGCCCTCAGTGGGGGTGCCCACGGCGTGCTATGCGTGCAACGGGCCTCTGATGTGGTCGGACTCTTACCACAGCCATTTTACACCAGATTTGATGTGCAATTTGCTGAGAAAAAATACACTTAAAATGAGAGATAGCAACGGGTTGGTAACCGCAAATGTACACGATACCCCACCGGGGGGGGGGGGGGGGGGCTCATGCACAATTGACATGACTGAGTGGGTGTGACTATTGAAATGTATTATTATTATTGCAATATGGATATGTTAAATGATTTTCAAGATTGTTATTCACTTTTTTTCTGTATAAGTACTTATTGCAAGGTAAGGTGTTATTTAGTGCAGCAGATTAATTTGATATTATTGCAATGATACAAAAACACTATGAGGGAATGTGAAAAGAAACTTTTGTCAATATTTGTGACCTTGAGTTCACATATTGCCTTGGGCTACTATTGGGAGGTTGCATACTTAGTTAACTGTGTTTCTTTTGATATGTTAAGGTTTGGTTATATTTGATATATTGGCGTTGTTAACTATGTTTTCATCGTAATGTCAGGCTTGTTAATTATCATTTAGATTTACAAATATACATTGATGTCTTACATTGATATGGGCTCTTTTAATACTGCACAGTTAATTTAGAAAATATACGCATCTTCAGGAAGTGTATCTCTCGTTTTCCTATTGCAACATTCTCGTTTGTATTTTTTTTTTTAATATTTATTGGTCCAAACATCATCATCGGGGCAAGCCCTTGTCTCCATGAGAACACATGTATGTTACAGCATTAGGTTTAGTATGTGAACAAATCATTTATATAATATATAAGTACAATTTACCAATCTAAACTTAAGAAAATAATTAAAATTATTTTCAAAAATGTTCATAGACTGATTGGATCAGCTTCACATATGTGTCCATTGACATATTCAGTGTAGTCTCTTGTTAGATTTCACTATATATAACCATATTTTAGGCATGTTCCATTGTATAACCAATTTATCTTGTACATGTACTCTTATAGAGGAAGTCACAGGATATCACTCAAATCTATAGGTCCAACCTGTGTGACATAATATCAAGAAGGAGGGAATAGAGGAAAAGTACCTAACAAAAGAATATATTGTGTTGATCTCAATGTATATAATCATAATTTACATTTAAAATCTTTATGTATTACAATTTTTACTCATTGTAATATCACCGAAAATCAGGGGCAACCCTGAAGTTAATTACATAATAAACAATTTAATAGAAAAAAAAGATTGAGTGACTGTCGCTTTAAAAATGCAAATACCAAAAATTTGTTAATTTATTAACATTAGAGTCTCTGTGTCTAATGAAGGACAGAGAAACCGTTCAACAAATTCCATAACCTTGCCCTCCCGGCAACCGAAATAAGTATTTTAGTTGCTTTTTTCGTTTATTTAGTTTAGTAATAGGATAATTATAAGAGTATGAAACCACCAGAAGACCAATACATTCGATTTTCACTTTTATTCAAAATATTAATACAACAACGGGGAAAACAAACGTATGATCATAAGGGTATGTAAATACAGAATTGATATGACCTAAACACTCTGCCCTTTGAGATATTTCATCTCTGTTTTGACAATTCCCCCTACCATGGAGAGCTGGTATATAGTATTTATGCACCTGCAGGCTAATTTCCACAGATTTTGTCAACAAACCTACTGAAAAAACTATAGGAAATATTGAAATATTTGCTCTGTATCCAGCTGTAATGAATATAACGTTTAACCAACTTGGAAAATGTTAGATTTATATAGCTGCAAACTGAAAAGTATTGAATTTGGATTTTTTTATTAAAGTCAATTACTAATAATGCCATGATTAATGTTTTTTCCTATACTTAAACCTTATGACTTGTCGACATATTACCCAGGATGCACCTTAATCTAGGCTAACCTGCAGGTAGAGTACAGGAAATTGGCTATCCATGGTAGGGAGAATTAGTTCCTGGTCGTTTTGGGCTACTCTTGCAGAACTTTTTCCAATCTTCATATTTTCCTCACAAATAACAGCATATTTGGTGCATCCTACATTAACGTGATTCGAGGTCATTCTTGTTTTTTTCTCTGCAGTCAAAATGCTAGACTATATTCCTTGTTTTCTCTGTTATAGATCTCTTTGTTGACTTTTTCATCTTAATATTAAAATTTTCGGGGGTGGGGGATGGGGGATGGGAGAACCTCCAACTTCGAAAATTCTAGCTATGCGGATTTAGGGGTGCACATGTGTGTCCAAATGTCTGAAATGGCACGTTCTTTAAATATGTCAACATGTGTCCATTTTTTCTATGAAATGGACTATTTACGTGACATTTTGATCTGTTTAAATGAGACACAACTAAAACGGAACTATATTAAGCCGGGTTTCCACCGAACGATTTTACATTTAGCCAACGATTTTTTCTAAGGAAAAAAGCTAACGACCAAAGACAGTTTTGTCATTAGTAAGTATCGTCAGTAAAAATCGTAAGTGACCGAAAGACAAAGTGTTTCCACCGAACGACTAGAATAAAGAGATTTGGACGATTCTGGGACATTGTGGACGACCATTTCCACTGACTGGAGTTGAAAAACCTAGGGAACAATGGGTTTAATTGCTTTTAATTGCCTCTGGAAGAAATCGTTTGCAACTGTCGTCCAGAAATATTAAACAGGTTTAATATTTGGTCGTTTGCAAATCTTTTACTTTTGTCTTGAGTAAAAGTCTTTTGCAGTCGTTCACAAATGTCTTTATCAACGATTTTGTGTTTCCACTGAACGATTTTACTAACGACCACAAAAGATTTTTGAATCGTTCATGATCGTTAATGGTCGTTAGCATAATGTCGTTCGGTGGAAACAGGCCTATACCTCCTTTAAAATTGGACAGCCACAGATGGCAAAAAACACCCCTTATCATGGTTGTATGTTTGATGAGAGAAAAGTAATAAATTATCATCCTATGTATACACGTGCTATCTTGCCAAATATTTTAAAGAGGTTAAAAAAACATTACATAGAAGGATGTTGGTAGTGAGCAGACAGGGACTGATAATGATTTGTTATAGACTTTTCAGCATATATATATGGCTACAGAATGTCAAGTACTGCAATGGGACGATAGGTCCATAAAAGTTAGGTGAATAGTAGTATATAAAAATGGTAATTAGATGAACCCCCTCCCAAGCGATTTTGAACAATAACCAGCTTTTACTTATTTAGGTAGCTTCGGATACACCCTTGTATTACAAATAGGCCTATTCTCCTCATGTTTACCCCTAGGGCTACATGTTAAAAGTATGAGGGCATCCTTATAAATGTTCCTGAAAGTGTTCGACTTCGAGCACAGAATTCTAACTAAAGGCAAACAATGGTGTATTTTTTGTTAACTGGTTTCTTAATAAAATGTTGGTGCTTCTTTCACCGATGGTGCCAGGCTGTGGGCATACAGATTGTTGCTGGGTTCAACTCTGGACTCCTTTTAGTGGTGGATCAGGTAGTGGGAAAATATGGGATCTTTTTTTGGTGAATTTTGTCCTCAAAATCATACTTTATTTGAAGTATTTCAAGAACGCCGCCCACCACCCCCTCCACACATACACTTTATTTATTTGTTGTTCAAAGTCCTAGATCCACCACTGGTTCTGGCTGCATGTGGCGGGCCAGGGATCTAGTGGTGGTGGAAGTGGTGCCCAGGGTGGTGCCCAGGGTGGTGCGGTGGTGCTGTGGTGGTGGCGGCCCAGGGCGGAAGCTCCCACTGCCCACAAACTCCAATCATACCCCCCCCCCCCCCCCCCCCCCGCGACACAGACGACGGCCGCTACGTAAACGTACGGTGAGTGAAAACTCTGCCAGCACCGCCCCAATTCAGATCACTCCAAGTCCTGCCACCGCCCATCTTCACTCTTTTTATTATCCCTTCTTCTTTTCTTCTACTTTCTCCCAGCCGCCTCTCCCCGCCTTCTCTGCGCATGCTCGGGAGGTCGTTGCTTGACCCCTGCCTGACCTCTACCACCGGTATGCCAAGATGGCGGATTGTGGTGGCGCGGTGGTGGGTGGTGGTGGTGGTGGTGGTGGCGGGAGAGGAGAGAAGCGTTCAGAGGGCCGCAGGAGGCGAGGAGAGGATAGAGGGAGGGGAGGGCAGGAGGAGGGGGGCAGGAGGTCCCAGTGACTACCCAACTGACCAGCCGACCCCCCAGTCCAGCCAAACGCTGCTGAGGACGGCCAGACTTCACAGGTTGCCAAGGCACACAAGTAAGTCCACTTGCTGTTTGTTTTCCTCATTTTCTTCGGAAAAATAGTTCGGCAGAGGCCAGTTGGCGGCAGGCTACGGTTAGGGGAGGTAGAGAGGTGTGGGGACTGTGCAGCAGGGACTGGGAGGGGGCAGCTTGGTAGAGCTGCATGTAGGCTTACTGCTTCTTCCCAAGGACCCCCCCCCCTCCCTTTCCTCCCCGTCGAACGCTCACTCATGCGCACGTCGACGTTGACGCCGACATAGCGTGCTCCGAGAGGAGGGCGCCCGGCCCCCGGCGCCGGTCGACAGCCCCGTCCTATCGGCCAGGACCCCGACGTCTATCGGCCCGTCGACCCAACGGTCCCCGACCGGAAAACCGCCCATTTTCGGCGTTCGTTCGTCCGCACACACCCCTCCGCTCCGGAGGCGCCCAAAAAGGCTAACGGCGCGCTGAAAAATCCCAGTTTCAACATCGCCAGCTGCCGGCTTTGGCGAGAGAGGCCGCGGAAAAAGTTGCCATCCAGGGGAGACGAGAGGAGCCCCCCCCCCCCGACTCCCCTACCACCACCTCACCGACGCGCCAAGAGGCACTGGAGCCGACGCCGACGCCGACACAGGTTCGTGGGCCAAATCCCAAAGAAATCTTGTTTTTCAGGCCAATATTTGAATCGGTGTTTCCCTGATGTTACCCTTAACGGGGCAGAACAGGCCATTATTAAGGCTAAATGAATGCTTTGTTTATTGGGTGGATTTTCATTCGTTCAGATGGTTTTTTGTGGGTGTGGAGACTAAGTCATATCGTTATTTGTTTTTCGGACGCTTCACGCAATAAGTTGAACATATTGTAATCTGGTTTTTAATTGAAGTTTTAGGATTAGGTTTGGGATTAAAGGAAAATGATTGCCATAAAAGTATCCATAATTTCCTGGGGTGGTGGTGAATATCCTTTATGTTGGCTTGTATGGCGTGCAATTCGATAATTAAAGTTTTACAACACCAAGCCAAAAACTAGGCAGTATTACCATAATTTCCATTTATAAATAACAAGCTTAAGTTGAGAAAACCTATAAATACTCGCTTTAAAACCAATCCTGTGTCTCTGGAGAAAATGTGTCGTACTCGCAGTGAATGTCCATGCAAGCTCCTCTCTCACTGAGGGACACAAAAACTGGGATTAATCAATTTTTCAGACTTTTATTGCATTCGTTACCCCGTGATAGTTTCATTAGAAAAATGATAATAGAATTATGAGGAAATAAGCACTATAACGTGGTTGGAGATGGCGGTGTTTGGTGGGTCCGTGTCCCTGTCGCGCTCCTGCCACTCCTTCTACTTGCTGAGATTGGATTAGAATCTGCTCCAGGACAGCTCCAGCTTTTTTGAATCAATGGCAGCCCCTTTTTAGGCAAAGGGACCTTTTTCTAGGTTCAAATAATCGCAGTGAAAGATTAAATTGACGATTTAATCCTGAAAAGGGTGCACCCGTGTGAACAAGGGGTGAAGACAGGCCAGAAAGGTGTGGGATTTCACTGTAGGGATTTTAGTTTTAGTATGTAAGTATATTGGCTCCTTAATTGGGTGGCTGTTTTTCGTTTGTTTCGCATTGATTTTTCCCTGGCTTGATTGAGTATTTATTTGATACCAGATGAACAAAATGAGATTGATTAAAAGATGTCAAATGGTTTTCTGTGAGCTTTTTCCCGTCGTGACACATTTTCACGTAGAAGTTACAATGTAACAATTCCAGAGGGAATTCTCAACGCTGATAATTTCTATAAATAAAACTACTTTATTGAATAAAACTGTGCAAAACTAGAAAATCCAATTAGGAAAAACATGGAATAGGGCGGAATCTTCTTGAGCGAACCGAACTTACTGAGCCACCGAGGATTGAAAATACAACAATGATGAATTGTCAAAACACATAACTTTGACATTGGTCTTAAAATCAGCACATTATTGTCATATTTATTTTTTCACGACGAAATGATGTTATTTTCTTGTTTGTCGGGTTTTGGAAATGGCCTTCACTCCATGGATATCATTCATTGAGAAGTAAGGTACAAAATCATTAAAGTAAAACACAAGTTGTAATTTCTATATAAGATAAAATGTAGTTATCCTCTTGTAGTTTACAGTCATTGAAATAATTACGTCACTGTCATATATTTTCAATGCGGGATTATTGTCCTATCACCCAACATGATATTCTTTTTGAATTGTATTTATAATGATTGTAATTCTTATTTTTCTTTACAAGAGTTTACCTCTTTTACATTTTTCCTTTCTTATATCAAATCAAATGGAACGTTCAGTTACTTGTCTTTATCTGCAGTATAGGTATTCGGTGCATGTATATGGGTTCGCCCGGACCCCAAATCACCTGTATGCACTCTCTGTTGTCATCACAGGATTTTCTATGATAGATATAATAACTCAAGTTTTCTTATGTCCAACTGATATAGGTTTGAGATTTTTTTAAATGGTTTTGAAATAATTTTATTTGATGATATTCGTCAAGGTTGCCCTTGATAGTTCAGATTTGTTACATCAGAGCTGACATAGATATTTAGAAAAAGTGGGATGGAATATTTGAAATACAGATGAACACCATCACTATTACTTTATAAATATAGGATAATATATACAGATTGCAAATGATATTGCCTAAAATGCCAACAAAAACTGTTGAAGGTGATAGGAGTTGTCTCAGTCCTACCTGGACTCATAATCCTAGATTTGTGAATACCTTTGAGGAGATTCGGCTGTGACTTTAAACTACATTTGAGGACTTTTCATGAATGTGATCATATAAGCCAATCCCCCTTAACTTAGGCCCATCAGTGCTGTTTGGTATATATACTTCTGGTAATACCGAGCCCTTCGAGACCTTCTGCTGTCTGCTTTATCCCGATGTTATGTGAGGGTGGGTGGACTAGGCCATCGCAGACAAGAGCTGATTCCGGAGTGAGAGAGGAAGGGTGGAAGGGGGGGGGGGGGGGAGGTCAAGATGTCTGAATGTTCTGTATTTGTATTTTTTTATATTTTGATTAATAATTATAATAAAAAGTGTGCCTGTGCGCAGATTTACACCTTTTTTGAGTAATTAAATCCCAACCAAAGCGAGTGTATGAGTTTGTGTATGTGTGCATATAAGTGTGTGTGAGGGTATGTTTGTGTGAATGTGTGTATCCATGTGTTAGAGGGTGTGTGTGTGTGTGTGTGTGTGTGTGTGTGTGTGTGTGATGAGTTGGGGAGAGGGGAATACCACCTTCTTTTTACACACACCTGGCCACACCTGGATTCACCCCTTGATGGTAGTACAAGGTGTGTGTGTGTGTGTGTGTGTGTGTTGGTGTGCGTGTGTGTGTGTGTGTGTGTGTGTGTGTGCGTGCGTGTGTTGGTGTGCGTGTGTTGGTATGTTTGTTGATACTACATACAAAATATTGTGTGAAGACCACTCAATGTAATATTCTGAAAACCGGGGGTAGTCCCCAAGATTATTAAATAAACATTTTTTCAAAAAAAAGTCAGTACACCACTTTTTGAACTAACCTGGAACGAATTTGGAAAACAAATCAGATCAATATTGAAACACATGTACGAACATGTTTCGTGTCAGTATTAGTGTTCTGAATTATTTTGATACTATGGGGCCTAGCGGAATATGCCCAGTTAATCCCACTAATGGTGCATTTGAAATAAGAAAACTGTCTGAATGGTGAAACCTAGGATATTCTGGTATGGTAAGAGAAATCTTAAATAATTTTAATTATAAGTGTACATGCGTGGATCTTTTACAAAGGGGGAAGAGCCATACACACATTTGGATGCATCAATGTATACATTTTAATGTGTGTAAACCATATTGACAAAATCATGATAAAAAAAACAAAAAAACAATAGATCTCATTTTTCAAAATTTCTCAACAATCGAGGAATTCTTCATCTGGATTTCTTTCCTCCTGGCCATAAAAACCTTAAGACTCATTCCACGTGGTGTGGAGCCCCGGAAAGCTAAACGACAGGACCCAACACAGAACTGAGCTCGTCCACCAATGAGACACCATGAATTAATAAAATGAGTCAAGACGCATTTCATTGTAAAGAAACACGCACACACCACTCAAAAAGGGCTCGACATCCCTGGACAACTTCTTTCAGTGTGGAGTCCCTGCCCGCCTTTTTAGGCCTGTTTGGGACACATGGCCTATCGGTGCACTGATTGATGCGCCTAAAATAAGTATAAAAACGCCTAGGGGAATTTTATAATTTTGTTTTTTTTCTTCTCACTTGGAGGGTGCAGTACTTGAAATTGGAATTGCAGTAAGAATAATTCCCCTAATACTGATTGATAATGTGTTTGGTCATGATTTAAGTTTTAATATGGTTTTTATTAAACGCATTGGTTGTAGTATTGAGATGGGTGTTCAATCGGGTGTATATTAAGGATTGTTGTAGGATGAGAAATATTTTTTGAAAGATTGATTTATTGGCCAATATGCAATAAGCCTTTTTATTCATATTACACCTATATATACACTGCTAAATGTAATAACTGTCCCAAAATGATTTTATGTGGTGCTGGGCAAACCGACCTAACATATTTACGCTTAATTTGTTGTTACCGGAGCATAACAATATTTTTTTCTATCTCGACCTACAGTCAAAATCAGGATCAAGGTCTGAAGTAGGCCTAACCTTCATATATCCTTCATATCCCACACCTATGGAGATATCAGGAATAACCAGGACCCTAGTTTTTTTTCCTTCCCCCCACCCCTTTTTTTTTGAAAACATGTTTGTTGCATCTTCATGAGAATTCATGTTCTTCAAGGTGCGATCATTACGTGTTATTATGTTGATTCTGAAATTAGGGTCATTTCTCAATGAATTCTTGTTTTCACATTAGTTGACTGCACTTTCCTTTATATCCTTTTTCGTTTGTAGCCCGTCGAGGTCACTCATTCTTGCCCTATACCGTATAGGTATTTTGATGTTAAGGTGACATCTCACTGAAACATACAAAAAACACATAAATTATGAGGACAACCTCCTGATTATGATCTGAATGTAAAACATTACATATAACAATCACAGAGGCGCATACATACGTACATACATATATGCATGCAGACACACACGCATGCACACACACACACACACACACACACACACACACACAACCCACACACACAACCCACACACACAACCCACACATTATTAAGGGCTTTGATCAATATGTCAGGGTCAGCCTAGATTAACTCAAGGCATCCTTAAACTCAACCTTAGTAGTTGTGTACTCTTGCACTTACTCTCAAAGTTGGTTTCATAGGCCAGGGGCCGATCTTGGTGGGGAGGGGGGTTCAGGGAGTCCTTCCCCACTTTTGGTGGACCCCTAAGCTACAAAAAGAGCAAATGTATGCCATTTCAGTACTTAGCCTCTATGCTGACCCTCCCCCCACCCCTTTTGGAAATCATGCATCTGCCCCTGTAGGTTCACAACTCTATGATATGGACTCTTTTATACTTTGAATAAATCAGTCCGATCTGTCTTTGACTTTATTTTCTCACCATTAATTTTGTAAAAATCAGTCCTTTCCTTTTCTTGTTCAGTTCAGATACAGGTTTCCGACCATAAATTATTGAACATAGGGGTTCTTGACGGCGCCTTCTAAGATCTAGGAAATTGTACGGTTGTAAATTGTAAGTTATCCTTATGGCTGGGGTTTTGCTATCTAGTAGGGAGTTTGATGGTCTGCTATCCGGGAGAAAATCTCCATATGCCCCATTCGCCCTGGTCGATGTTTTCGTCGCAGACACCCACGAAAATTTTATCTTAAGGATTCGCAAATAGTCTCAGGTACGACAAAGTTATTGCAAGCTAGAGAAAATGATCGTAATGCATTCACACTGGGAAGGCAGGTGCCTTACGATCATTTTCTCAAGCAATCTTGGCTAGAATCGCATAGGTTTGCCACGAAAATATTCAACATGTTGAATAATTTCGCAAGGAATTGCGTCGCACAGGTCTACGATTATCCAACATTCGCAGATCGCAGAGGTCTACGAAAAACCACTTTCACCACGGCAAGTGGGGCTTTAGTCTAACCCTAGGAGAAAATCTCCAAAGTCCAACCATAGGAGAAAATCTCCATAGTCTAACACAAAGTATATCATCTCCGGCTCATTCAACATCTGGAGGTCTCGGGGAAATAATCATTGGTTATATTGCACTTTATTCTTCCTATATATTACGGCACTAAAAAATTAAAAATAACATTATTTTGCTATAGTACTAGTTTTAGAGATCAACACAGCATAAACCTTACAGTCAGTGGCCCCTCCCACCAGTTACTTCTCATTCTCGAGGTATACATTGCAGTATGTATTAGGCAAAATTTTAACAAATTAAAAGGCCTATAGAAGTATACAATACTTAGCTGATTCACACTCATCAGCACACCTGAACTGACCAGTAAAAATGCACTATACACCATTGGACATCAGGAAATAGATCATTGTAATTCTTTTCTGTTAAATCAATGACTATCTTCCTTAAGTTTAGGGTGAGAAATTATATAGATTTTTCTCACAAATTTACGGAGCCCCCCCCCCCCCCCCCCCCCGCTTGCCATTGGACGGAATGGATTTTCACTAGCCAGTAGCAAACCACTTTTTATATACTACTTACATTTCCCAAATTCGACCCTCTTTCTTATACTGTGTTTCCTTGCTGGGATGTACGTATTTCTTCCTATCTCAGCGATTACAAACTAATGCTATTTGTGAATAAAGCAGTGGGAGTTAGAAGCCCGACAAGGTAGGTCCGGTAAGTTGCAGAGACTCCATGTTGAACAACACCCCATTTTGTTCTCTGAATTCTGAATTCCACAGTTAGCCTCTCTCATAGAGGGCAAATATATACGGAGGGCTTCTTTGCAGAAAACCGGTACACAACCGAAATTAGACCAGCTTTGTTGTAAACAAAATTAATGTGAATAAAAAAAGATAAAGGCATACTCTTTTGTGTAACTTGACACATTGGCCTTAAGTCCTATGCATCCTACTTTAGCATTTAGGGCTGCCTAGTATTGCAATTGCAATGGCGACCATATGGCATTGTTTCGAATTTCAATGTTTCAATGTTTCGTACCTAATAACCTAATCGAAATACTTTTTTCACGTTCACTATTTTATAATTTTATCATATCAAATATAACATCTTATCACATTTAACATTAACCCAAGATTTATTTTTAGTCTTTTGGAATAAGGTTGAAAAAGCCACAGCTAAAGAAACACTAGCGTTCTTCGCTTTGCCGATTCATTAACCTTGGCAATACAAGTACACCTGAACACCTTCTAAATCCCCCCAACCCCCAACCCCCAACCCCAACCCCCTACCCACCACCCCCTCACTCCCCACCCTCAGCCCCTTTCGCCGGTACCCAGCCTGTACAGGTGGGTGTGGTGCAGTCACGCCGACTACCAGCTGACAGGTGAGAGACCGTCACAGAGCTGAGCGCTGATTGGCTGTTCGCTGCTCCAGGCTCCTCCAGGGTTTGAGGCTGGTAGAGCCGACGGGTCTAACGATTTATGTTGATGAGGCGGAGACGGGGAGGGGCTCCGGTCTGAGCCAGGGGAGGGGAGCAGTACCAGGGTGGAGATGGTGCACTGACGGCAGCAGAGGTGTATGGTGGAGAGTGTAGATATTGCCGGTGCTTGGAGATGGGTGAAGGTGTTCAAGCCTTTGTCGGTCCACCAGAGTCAGGGGCGGATCCAGAGTCAGTGCTCTAGGGGCGGCAAACCCTGATCCCCCTTATAAAAATGAAATATAAAAACACCATTTTTACATAGATCTTCCCATTTTAAAATCTCAAAATTTTCTACCTTGGGTCTAGGAGGACGGGGGGGGGGGGGGGGGGGGTAATTGCCTCTTTTGTCCCCCCCCCCCCCCCCCCGTTTGGATCCGTCACTGCAGAGGTGAACTGGGTTTTTTTCCAGCTTCTATGCCTTGGAGGCAATGGCCCCTGCTATAGCCAATGGTCAAAAAGCATTGCTGGGATGTGTTTTTAGCAAAGGTCTGAAAACTAAATGGGAAACTAAAATTAATGGGAAAAAACCCGTTTTACAACACCCTAGATTATCGGATACCACTTGATATCGAATTTGTTGGCAACAGTGTAAGGTCAGATTTTCCTTCTATCATTAAAGTCAACTGACGGATCAAATACATGTCACTAAATGAAGAATACACGGAAGTGAGTTTGTCATACAATATATTGTGTAGAGGTGTGTTAAGACACTAAGTGACAAAAGACACTAAATCACACAATTTTGTCACTTAATGCCATTGTGTGACTTAGAGCCATTACAAGACACTATGTGACATAAAAAATCCTTAAATGGTGAAAACACTAAATCACAAAACATCAGATGGCACTAAGTAGCAAAATAAGGTATGATTCATTTGAAACTTATATATGCATGATTTTTTTTTGGGTCATTTAGTTGTTATATTATATTGTACTTAGAATAGTTTTGATTTGATGATTAAATCAATAATTTATCAATTAACATTGTCAGAATGAATAATTTCAATTATTTTGTAAATTGATCAGTATTATAAAATGATGATGTCCAATTAATATCAATAAAATTTTCTTACAATTTTAGTCAATAACTTATAACAGTCAAGGTATATCATTGATTACAAATCAAATCAAAAAGTATTATAAGCACTGACTAAGATTAATTAAGACAATTAATTATGATCAATAAAAACTAATATCTATAATATAGGTTATATAGAAATTCATATTTAAGTAAATTCTAGTATAAGGTTTTTCAGAAAATATTCTCATGGAAATATTTTGTTCTTGGTAAATATGTTGCACATAAATAATCAAAATTTTGCATATTCACATAATATTATGTATTTGATAAACCTGACTTTATATAGTCTTACATCCCTACAATGTTTTTGATTTAAATTCCTTTCATTTTGTGACGGTGTCTTTTGTGATTTAGTGTCTTAGATAGGAAGAGAATGAGTCATTTTGTGATTTAGTGTCTTAGATAGGAAGGCGCTAAGTCACACAAGCTTTTGTGACATAAAACATTGTGTGACTTAGTGTCTTGACAGTGGCACTAAGTCACACAAATATATTTTTTGTGACTTAGTGTCTTTTTGTGACTTAGTGTCTTAACAAGGTGTCACTGGGCCTCGCTTACCAATCACTTGAAACTGATACATCCTGGAATGAACCTGGGAAAACTGCGGTAGGGTAGCGCTAGGAGAAAAGATAGCCAGGATATGATATGAGTACCATGGCATCGATCACAAATAACCATTTTACCCTCCCCCTCCCAACTTTTCAAGTATCGCTCATATTTCTGGAAACCCTGTGACTACACACAGAAACTGGTGACACTTGTAGTGTCAGAACCCTGGGCAATGTCAATTTCTGCCAGAAGTGCAAGTCTGTCACTTCATAGTATTCTATCACTGACACTTATAATACAGCTTCTCTTCATGCTAGTGTAAACATATCTATGAGCGTCTAGGGAAACCTTATTTTTGAGAAATTGTGAATTCTTATATTCTTGTGTTATTGTGTATTCGTATCTGGCATTTGCATGATAATAGTATTTTGTATGTGTTTACCGTGGCATTTCTGAGAAGAACTCAAATTTTCATATTTTGTTTTCTTCAATTTTCTTTGCTATATCCTCAGCATTGGTCTTGGCGACTGTTATGCCTCATCTAATGTTAGTCCACCCATCCTATCGTGGTAAAACGTTCTGGATCATCGCAGTATACCAAAAGTGTTTCCTGTTTACGGGACGTTGCTCATGGGAGTATTCTTTAGCATCGATGGGTTTACAAATGAAGAGAAATGATATACTAAGATATATCAGTCGATAATGTGTATATGTTTATATGTTTATGCACCCATGTTAGTTGAAAAGGGGGTATTCCACTACACGACAGGAGCTGCATTAAGACAATGTCACAGAGGATTCAACCATATCAGACCAATTTTGTTGTCAACTTCAAATAGTTATCGTACCCAATATCACAGCTTAAGTCGTATAGAGTACTAGGGCCTTTACTTCGTGTAATATTGATTGATCATGATTCGAACATATCGATAGATAACCCGCACATACCTGCTTCTTTCTCCTGAAGAAACGTTCTTCATGTCGTAAAGCTAGCTGTATAGGTGATCTTCTAAAACCTACCCCAAACAGACCACCTGTGCATCTCTACTGCTAGTGCCCACGCAGTCGGCCAGAAGGGGGGGGGGGGGGATGGGCATTGAGCAATTCTGATTAAATCTATAATTAGAGCAATAAATAACAGTCAAAATGGATTACATATCGTTGGAAAATGACCAAATATAGTCCAAGAGAGGTGTCTTTACTGAGCAACGCAACCAGGTATATATATGAAACACGTCAATTAATTGCAAAATATCTAATAATGTTATATATTGGTCGAAGGTAACGCCTAATTTGACCAGGATCTTAAAGCCCTGTTTCCACCAGCCGATTTTACTACCGATTTGGTGGTATTTTATTACTTTTAACTAGCAATTATGACAAAAGACTTTATATCTTACATATCATTCAAAAGAGAATTTATAACCCTTTTTAATGGTATATAAAATGTTCATGATTAATTATTATTTCCACTGCCGATTTTTGAAATCGGTTGTAAAATCGGTTGGTGGAAACAGGATTTACGCCTGGTCCCCACTTGGGCGTTTTCCTTAGTTGACAGTGATTAAGGTAGTTAGTCACCTGGTAACCAACTAGACACTGGTGCCGTGATGTCTGGTGATTAAACCACTAGTTGCCGGGGTTTTCTGGCAAAATATTTGACATGTTTAATATTTTCCACTCATTGCCAGAGATTAGTGCAGTTGATCGCCACGCTAGGTGACTAAAGTGACCCTTAATTGCCAGCAATTTGAAGGCAAGAGCATCCCAACATGGTGAAAACTTTTTTCCACCACCCACCAACTAGGCCCCCAATGACGTACTAATGTTAGTTGCCAGCATTAGTCAACCAAGTGGGGATGTGGAATAAGTTGCATTAGCCAATGTATTCCCTCCTTGACCATGTACTTTCACAGTCAGGGATGAATAAACACACCAAGCTTTTAGCACACTGAATTCCATGCAACGTGAGGTGCTGCATTTAGAATGGTGTGCATGTGATACACACATAAAGTATGGCAGCCAGTCCATTTACACTGACTTTTACTGCAGGTTGACAATTGACATGCAATAGGCTAAAATTAGAACACAGCCAAGTTAGCCAGCCTTGGGTTAAAACCTAGAAATGATCTATATCTTGCATTATTCGATAACTTCTAATTTTTCTTATGATAATAGCACATGTAATACAATAAGATATTGCAATAACATATTCTGAAAACAATGAAATATTTGCAAATAATTATTTGTTTGAAAAGCTTGAAGCATCCAACCTGTTTCTGATTAGATATTTAAAAGACGAGCACTTTTGTAGGGTTAGTTGAGTTAGTTAAGGGACCCAATCAGGGACAAGTAGGTCATCTCTCCATGACAACGCCGTGACAACTCTATGGCAACGTCATGACAAGCTGTTACAAAGTGCCAAACATGATTGTTTTGGTCGAGCTGATTAAAATCAGAAAGCCTCCCTTGACGACAATGCTCTTTCTACAGGAGTTCTGACCAAAACTGACCCAGTCATGCTATAACCGTTGATAACAAACTTTATGTCTGCAGGGAGCAAAGTTTAAAGGGGCATAATCATTATGCTTTTAAAACTAGCATATAATGCCCCACGCCTTTCGATAAAGCAGTTGAAATGAGAAATGTTTAGCAAATGTAGATCTGGTGTCAGATTTTAAAATTGTCTGTAAAAAAAGGACGCTAAACCCATTTGGAATCAGTGAGAGCTGAAGTCACCCCTTTAGACTGCATGTCCAACCCCAGTGACTAGTCCTATAAAAATAAATAAAAGAAAAAAATTATTATTTCTGAACTTTTATGGGTTTTGTGAAGCATACACACGCAAGTCTAGAAGTGGTGCAGTTGTAAAATAGCATATTTCTTTTTCTAAGTAATATCAGTTCAGACCAATAGATTAAAGTAAGGTTAAACACAGAGATATATTATTCAGCAGCCAATCCATTCCAACTCATATGCTTTCAGTGTTATTTACATTTCGAGGCCACATGTAAAAGGTTAGATCTTGCCATAAGTTTCATCTTTAGCGGCGTTTTCTGTAGTAAAGGTTACATAATATCATTCTACCAATAAACTAATCCGGTTGTCACTTACAATATCACTTACAAGGTAAAAAATTATGTCTATTGTGCCCATACATATTAACCCACTGGGATGATAAGGAATTGAGCAAGATGTAGCGTCAGGTATTTAGTTAAGAGGTATGTGTTAACATATGGAACATGTTTGAAATAACCATCATATGTATCCGAAAATTAATATCAATTATCAGATTACCCGAAAACGACTAAATGAGGGGCCTCTGAAAAACTGAATGAATTAACTTACGTCGCCAACCAGCTCGGTAGATTAGGGTAGAGAGTGGAAAGCCGCAAAGAAAGTCAAGCGTGAACATATATTTCAATTTGTTTCAGTTAATGCTCTCTTTCTCGGAACTATAAAGGTAAATCTAACATATTATTAAGGAGTAATAAGTAGACATTTGCTGTAAACTGTGGTTGGCTGTTTGTAGATTTATTTTCTCTATTTTCCTAAGGTGAGGTTTGTATTTAATAATTCTAATTGTCTATTGTATAAGATTCATAAAGGGATTTTTTGAGGATGTTGCAATACACAGTTTGCAGTTTGAATTGTATAGTATAATTATAATCCATGGGATTCCAACTTCGACCAACATCCTACACCCATTGGATTAATTGTGTATATTCACTATCATTGAGACCAAGACCAATTCAAAAATTGCAGTCAGAGAAAGAATGAATTCACCCAACCATAGATAACCAATTTCTTGAGTTTTACCTGCAGGTTAGCCTTGATCAGGATGCAAGCTTGGGAAAAATGATGAAAAAGCACAATATTTAAGTGGTTAGATATATAGCCCCAATTCTGTCAGTGTTTATGATAGTAACATAGGATTACCAAGACAAAATCACTCAAAGGGCACACCATTTCTGGTCGTTTTTAACCTGTTCTAGTCGTCTCGAACAGATTTGATCAACCAAAACTGGTTGAAACGACCAGAATTTATTCGGGTCGCTCAATGCGTAACCCCCCCTCCCCGACAAAACGGTTTACATGCATGTATCCATCTGCTATCTCTGTGTGAAATTGTTTGCGGTGTAATGACATTAGATCTATGTCCTAAGACCTTAGACAATTTGCATGCAAGATGCATCAAGTAATAACAAGTAAACATTATACATCAGCATGTTGCCAAAGAGAGAGAGCAAACATTAGAAAAATAGAATAATAGTTTGTTTATAACCTCGACGGCTCATTATTTCATCTGACACAATCTGAGGGATGACTATGCAAATTTGTAGCATTCTAAACGGAATAGGTAGTGTGTTCTTGTGAAATAACTTATTCAAGATACAATATTATCGAAGGAAAATGGCTTGACCCAGTTGATGAATAGCTTTATTATAAACAGTAAAATGTGAAAGATTTGAAATGTGTGTATTCATTTCCCCTTCTCCGTGCTATATCCAATACACAGGAGTTATATGAATTGACAGCAGGCAGGAGTCCCCTTTTCGATAGTGCCTAAATAAAAGGATTCAATACACAGTAGTGCAAAAAAAGGAAGGATCAAAGTTTTGAAACTTTTCAATTGGCATGGTAAATGTTGGGAAAAACGAAGGGAAGAGGGCATCAACGGAGACGATACGGATTCCTTATCATCCAGTGACCTGTAATCATAGATGTTGGGGACTATTTTAATTTGTCAAATCTTCTATTAGAAGTCCATGGCAATGTTCCACAGAGCGAATCCGTACACGAATGAATACCCTGAAGAAGACTGTCAAAAGTCGAAACAGGTCACTTCAATAAGATATAAACACCTGTCACCAACTCAACTCTCCGTGTTAGTTAAATGTCAACCTGGGATTGAAATCTCTTGCATCCTTTGTGTCAGGTAGGCATATTGCTTCCCCCAAAAGGGTACCACGTTAAAAAACGTTAGTGCTTTAGTATAACCCTTAGAAATTGTTTTTATAAAAGTACATGATACTTAAATGCAATATCCAAACTCCTAACAAATTCATTGAATTATTTCTCATGTTAAATCTGGAAAATAATGAAAGGAAGGGGGAGAAGGATATAGAGGTCAACAATAGGGGATCTGGTGGCCAGAATGATGGGAAAATGCTTACATATATTTTTGATTATTTCTTTTTTAATTCGTAGGGGAGGGGGGAGTACCAAACAACAATGAAAACACAAGATATAGTTATAAATTCAGGCCCGTGTACAGGGTCTGCTGTGGGGAGGAGGGGGGGGGGGGGAAGAGATATCCTAAGTGGAACTTTTCAATATTTTCTTACAATTGTTTAGGGTTTCACAGTGATTTTTTAAGGAATGGTGGAACTTTTTTTGAAAAATTTCCTCTGTGGGGGGATGGGGCGCCACCCCCTTCCCTTGTATACAGGTCTGAGAAAGGAGACTCCTTTTCAGCTATTCGTACTATTTTCTAAGTTTAGAACAAATCACTACCGCCAATAGCGTAGAAGATTAGTTTCACTAAGTGCCACAGGGGGCGTCACTGTACTGTGTAAACTGTGGGTCACGCTGTCTGACGATCCGAACATGCCAGATGTAGTTCTATCAATGTGGACACGCCAAAACACAACGGAATATTTAGCAATATATTTTCATTCATGCAAAGTGTGCAATCTTAGATGCGTACCTTTTTTTAAAGAAAACAATCATATACCTATTTCAAAGTCTCTGCTATAGTAAACCATACCCGTGATAATATCAGCTAGATTGTTTTTAATGCCATAAATCAATACCATAATATTAATATTGATCGGAAATAATGGTCAATAACTTCGGCTAAGAGATTTTCTTGCGTGCGTTTACATGTCTTTTTTGTGGGACAGAAGTCTGTCACAAGGAGTCGCAATGAACACGTTTACTCTAATTTGCTGTCACTGATTTTGGGTAATTTCAGACATTCGTGGGTGTACTGAGATTGTTCTTTGACTCGAAGTTATGAGATTTCTCTGCCGCCCATTTGAAAATAACCATGAACAGAATATATCTAGATAAAGGAGGTGAATGTGTCCCTTAGCCATGCACAGTGGGTTACCAATGCCCTGAAATCACAAGCCTGCAAACTTTTAGACATATGGGGTCGTCCATAAATAATGTCAGGCACAAGGGGTGGGTGTGTAGGTTGAACATTGTGACATGGCTTCTTTGCGCAATCAATCAGCCTATTTGTAAGTTAAGAAAAGGTTCAAAATAAAAACATTGGAAATCTCCCCTACATGAGTCTATAGATCAAGAATTATCTTCAGTTAGTTTTCTGAAATACTCAGCATCCCAATAATTTAAAAAAAAAATCATTATTTCAGTTTTGGTTAGACCACCTTAGGTCTTTGTGTTTTTTTTCTGAGCTATGTCACTTTAGTACAAATTCACCCCTATCAGGACCTCGACAGCCCACACGCCCATCAATCTACAGTGTCATTTTCCTAAAACACTAGCTTGACCTTGTCTGTCAAAATTTGAAAAGTGTCCTTAGGCGTGAAGACTTTTTAGGCCCCCTGGTTTGGAGTAGACTGTCAGTTTTCAGCAGTTGAGCCTACAGCCATATAATTACCTGCCACTCTAAGACAGGGGACAGGTATGGGTATTTGCATTGTTAATTACACATGGGTGTTACGTAGTTTACTGCTTGAAGTCCTTACATCTGCTCTAGGGAGATGAGCCGTTTTTTATTGCCTTCTTTTGTTGTCTATTCTCAAGTTCATTCAATTTTCTTACAGCTTTTTATAAGAGACACACGCTTCCGACAGTTTGAAAATATGTGAACTAGCATGGTGACGAGTTGGTTATAACAGCCAATTAAATACTTATTTTTAAAAAAAAAAATTTGGCTTGACAACAATATGAATGTTGTGTAGCTCCGTCAAAGGTCAATACATTTTATATTCAATTTATTTTCTATTAACATTTTAGACCAGGTGATATAACCTAATGTTGAAGGGTTCCCTACTATTGTCATAAGAAGGTACCTACAATGTGTATGATATTGTAAGAACCAAAAACATTGAAGTAAATATGTGTTTGGCCTATACAGCACTGATATTATAGAAAATACCAGCAGTTGATAAAGTATTACACCTGTAGCAGCCTGCCAGATGTAATTTGCACCCAGTCGTAACATGATAAAGATTAAGGGGGTTGAGGGGTGGTGGGTGTTGTAGACAGTACCCTCCACAAACCGCCATTTTTGTACTACTATAGTAACTCTCCCCCATCGTTTTTTAAGTAAACATTCAGGTATTTGAATTCGGTCTACAAACTGAGGTTTCATTTTTAAGATGCTCCATGTCAATGCACTCTGTACGATGGTGTACATCAGATATAAGGAAATACTTAAAGATGAATAAAGTTCAATCAACTGTGACCATAGGCAAATATCAAAATTAGCTGCGCATTCATAAAACAGCCTGCTACTTTCGGACAAAGTCCATTGAGTAAGAACAATTTTAATGCATGGGAGTTGAGGAATATTGTCCATGACTAAACGGGTATAACTCTATATTTTGTCTCAAATTGACATACTAACACTGTCCTTACTGACTCAGAGGAGGGGGACGAGAGATAGAGTGCAATAGATGATCAGATATTGATATTCCTCAGAATTAACACCCAATGTAGCAACAACAAAATGGGACAAGGCCAGTTCTTAGAATTTAGCTGTTACATATTATTTCTATAGCCCTATGTGTATTATTCATAAAACGAAATAAACAAAGTGTCATCTCACTGTCAACGTCTCAGCTCTAGGTATGGAAAAGTCAGGATGTATCCTGTCACCTGACTGGGTCAGTGACAGTCTATAGTAAGGTATACGCCTGTCTGCAGAAGAGTTGGACAGCTTCCAACTCATTCAAAAACCAGATGTTCGAGTACTACAGCTACTTATATATATTCTCTGTTTAAATGCTTTAATAAGTGGGAAAAACGATACAGTTTAGGTTTTAAAAAAGTACACATAAAAAAAGTGATCAGTATATGAATAAATACACATATAAAAATAAAAGACTTAAATGTAAAATCTACTTGTTTACAGTATCAAATCACCTGGGCACTGTTTGTTTATGTTCTCCTTTTTCTTTTGACATTTATGGTTATGAATAACGAGAGTAGAATGGTGATACTTATTGGCTGGGGCCACAAACGTTTGATAACTCCATTCCGTTTCCCGTGGAGGTCTGCATTAGTGGGAGTCAATTATCTAATATTAACAACAACCCGCTCGCTGAAAGAACAACCCTCGCCGGCGGAGTGCACAAAATGGATCTAACAACAGATTAGACAAGACAATGCCCGCCATTTTTACCGCCATCCAATCATTCATGTTGGGATTATTTCCACACGCTCGCGGTTCCCGTAGAGAACGCGCCGTCTCGTTTGAAGTCGGTTTTCTCTCCAGTGTGTGTGTGTTTGTGTGAGGGGGAGAAGGGGGAGAGGAGACAGTGTGTGTGGAGTTGGTTTTTAGACCCAGGCCGGTCGCCAGTTCCTCCCACTCAGCTGATTCGTGAGCCGGGGCCGCGGTTTTCGCGCCAAAAGACGGACTACTTTTTTGCAGCAGACGACATTTCCACAAACCGGCGTCCCACGTGACTGGCGGCGGCCCAGTGCGCCTGCGCGCCGGCTAACGGTCCTGGTCACATGACCGGCGGTGGTTGAAGCCTGAATCTCAGGGAATGTCTGAGAGAGAGGGAGAAGGGCCGTGTTGGCGAGAGGGGGTAGGAGAGGCCCCGGGGGGCACCCCCCGACCCCCTCACCTGGACCCGGCCATTGGAGTGACTAGAGGAAGCGAGCAGGGAGCTTTAGACCGACGGGGAAGGCCCTGAGACGGACGGAAAGGCGGTTTAGGGGGAGCTCGTGTCAGCAAAACTAAGGAATATTGTAAACATTTGTCGGAGGACGGGCCAAGCCGGTAGATGTTGGTGCTACGTGTGGGTCACCCAAGGTAGGTATAGCTGGGGAGGGGGGGGGGGGGTACGGGGAAAGGAGGGGTAAAGGGGGGGGGGGGGGGCGTAAAATAGATGGGTGGGAAGGAACTGTTGTGTATCCAAAAACCAACGTTTTTAAAGCAATTAAATTCGACCTTTATTACTATTAAATATTGCCTGTATCCCCTGTATCCCCCCTTCCCCATTTGAAAACTGGAAGACTTGTGAGGTTACACTTTTAAATTGATCACAAATTACTTTTTAACTCATTCAATATTTTTATGGTACGGTTCGATTGATGCAATTCATTCACAGGCCAGACCTATTATTTTTTTCTACCTTTATATTGTTCTGACGGCTCGATCCGAAAATCTGAAATAAGTACCCACGTGGTATAAGGTGACTTACCGGTATGGAAGATCCGGTAACCGGTAGATCACGGGTGGGGAATTCAAACAGTAAGCATGCAAAAATAATCAACATTACATACATCATCAGAAAGTAAAAATAGACGAGAAGTTTGGTATACTGTACTAAATCAGGAAAATCTGACACTTGTTTTCATTATGTATTTCTTTTCACTGGTCATGACGCAGGGGGTCAGCAATCAGACTTCTGTTTTTTGGGGGGCTTTTTTATATTTAGATATTTAGCTACACGGCAGTAATGCATTAAGAAATATGTCCTGCATATTGTGATGTAATTTCTAAACATCGTGTTGATACACAATATCCAGTTAGGAATTTTTTGATGATACAGTTAATCGTGACTTTGATTTTAAATATATGTTAACGCTGTTTTTATCATGACAATGAAGTTTTAACAACGAAGTCAGAAAAAAAGATCTTGAAACAGGATCTGTCAAAAGAATTCGTAATTTCAATGTTGTTCTTACAATAATGATATAAAAATAAAGATCTTAGATCTTTTGTAAGCAGGCAGAAAAGTGAGACAAGTTTTGTAAACTTAATTTTCGTCTGGTAAAATAAATGAATAATGAAACAAAATATAGCTGTATTATTATTCCTGGAATGAAATATGTGAAGAATACAAATTAATAAAAAATGTGGAGAAAAAAAGGAAAAAAGACAAATGGAATCTGGGAGAATGTTTCACGTGAGGGGCGAGCTAATGGAGGGGGGTTGGGGGGAGGGGCAAGGGGGGGGGGTGGATGAGGGGAAGGGGGGTGGTGCAATAAATGTGGCCTAACCACATCAAAGAGTAGGGTGTGGACCTGGTGGGGGGGGGGGGGCAGGGAAAGGGTGGAGGGGCCAGGGAAAGTCAGCCAAGTTGTCACTGAGTCATGCCACACCGTGCTCTGTGACCATGAAAGGGGCTTTCAGAGTTGTTGTAAAATGGGGGAAATAATGTTCAGGTGATTAGGCGCGAATTGTCCTATCCCCCACCCTGTTTCCCCTGGGGATACGCACAAGTCAACCCCCCAAAAACCACAAAGTAGGTGTCCTTATCATAGTTTAATCACCTATAGTGTTGGGGGACACGGATACAGTTGTGTGCGGTTTGCTTTTTTGAGATTCAGTTTTAACATGCATGTATGATTTTTTTGATATCCCCATGGGACATCTATGATCTGATCTTCCAGACAATAGGAGTGATAGTATATGGCATTTTTAGAATCTTCTGTGATTATAATCTTTGTGAGCAAACTAGAAGTTATATAATAATATTTGATATTGATATGATCATGTGTAATATATTAATATATTTATGTATAGGTAATGATGAATAAGCATGAAGTATATACCACTTTTTGAAACTACTTTCTGAATTTATATGACAGTGAACAAAATATACAGTTGCATTGTGAGCCTTTTTTTTAAAGGACATGATGCTTGAAATATCATATTCATGGTGAATATTATTATCAATGTTATCTTCGACATGTCATAGAATTTGCTCAATGCTTGACATGTCGGCCTATGTTTTACCCAATTTACATGTACGTAAAATTATTCCTCTTGACTAAAGCAATTTTATCATTACTCGATTCCACGCCCTCACCTCTCCATGATCTATATGATATTGTCATATCCCTCTCCATACTTTATGATAAGTTATTTTCTCTACGTTGCTGGTGACAGGATCCTTCAATGTTTAATGAACATGACATCGATTGTTGAATTATATTGAAGTTTTTAATGATGTTTGTGTGGCCTACTACTGTGGTATAATAATAGAATCTAAACAATAAACCATAGAATATGGATGTTTGGAAGCACATTAAAAATGTGAAAAGGCATGTTGGAAAGGGTGTTTCCAGGAAGAAAAAAATATTCACTTAACGATGCATTTTCCTCACTGTCTTTACTGGAGTTCTTAATTTCTTTAGAATAGAAATACTCATGTTTGTCGAAATGACACCTGAATAATAAGTTTCAATGGCGCGTTGGGGCGATGCTATGAAATATGTTATTAGATATAACTATTTTGATTTGCATTTTAATCGTAGACCTGAATCCCAGGCAGGACAATGGTTAGGCCCATATACATTTACTTCACGTCCTTTCCATCTAAAATATACATATACTTAAGCTTGTTATTAATATCTCATTCACCTTAGTTTATGTGTAGAAATTACAGAAAATTGATTAATATTTCATATTTGTATCTACTCTCTGCTGTTCATATGTACGACTACAATGATGTCAATTGTCGAAGAAACGGCAAAGAGGGTCATACACTGAGCCTCTGTCAGCTGTCAGATATGACGTGACAGCAAAACAATAGCGAAAAGAAGTGTTAACTGATGACAATATTAGTATTTAGATATGTTGATAACAATAATCATCTATGATTAACAATACAATATATTGACTGTTGTACATATAGGTGTAATTGCGACAGGAGCTCTGTGGCATTAGAACAATACTTTGAAATAATTGATGTTTTTAAGGGTATTATTTTTTATTTTCATCTCCAATCGTAGATCGCTTAAGCAGATAAGACATTCATAGCCAAAAATTATTTCTAGCATTACGCAAATGCAGAAGAAAACTATGGGCTATATAGGTTCATTCGTGAAAAACTGACTTCTGACCTCGAAGCTATTTCTTTCGACATTTTATCTATGTAAACCGACGAAGCCACATTGGGTTCTGTATGAAAAGTTAGCCCGAAAGATTATTCTCAAATCTAAAAAATAGCATGGGCTTTGATTTCAGAGACATCATAATCAAATGTATATTTTGAATATGGTCTAGTCACAACTTATACTAATACTCACGTTCCGAAAATTTTAAAAAGTCCTGATTTTTAGGTTGTCAATGTGAATGCGCGTGTACACTCGTACTTGATAATAATATTAAATTTTAAGAATATAATCAGTCAAGTTTAGGCCTATTTGGGACACCCTTGTGGAATCAGTTCCTCAATACAATGAAGAACATGCGATATAATTCTATTCATTTTGAGTTACATATTTTGAGGTACGCTGTCAGAAAGGGGTGATTCTCAATCCCTGGGTCTTCAGTCGTTCCCCTATGGAATTATCACTCCTCTATTCATTGACATTCATATTTGTTTCTTTGCGTTTCATCTATTTATATAGTTGTGTCATATTTTCACTACTGTTGTATTATCATAGTTATCACTTGATGAAGTAATTGAAGATCTACATCATTGCCTTAGTCACACATCTATACCAGGGTAGAACCTTTATCAGTGTGTATATATTCACTACTTATACGATATACATGTTCATGTTGTTGTCATACTTTTCCAATATACTCTAATCAAACTAAGCACCTGTTAGAACATACAAAATACTTACAATGAAAGCAATAAATTCAGATTTAAAGTTGTTAATGTAGGGGGAACTATATCAAATTGTATTTTCTAAATCAATTCATGTGAATGAAGATTGAGGATATGTTTCTTTATTTTGTGATATAATAGTTCTGTTATCATTATAATTTATTCCCGAATTTGTCATTTTGGCTTCTCGCAATGCGCTCATAATATACACCTATTTTGACCTATATAATAGCACATAATAGGCATATACATGCATGGTTTATCTATCCTCTTCTTTACGAAGCCATTCTCTTTCCCTCCACATATCATGGCCTAATTCTAATATTTTTAAAGCAAAATATTGAGTTATCATGCTTATTTCTGATTTCACTTACTGACCATATCGTGTTATCATGCTTAAGATTTTTTTTAGTCGTTTTAGCATACTGTTCACATAGACCTAGTACTGTTCCATTATAATTATGTTCAGAGCTTATCCACGTTAGCGATACTGCTTCAATATTGTGTTATTGCACATGTGCGCAAAGCTTACCTAATTGTCTTGCTATAAAGCACATAGATAAAACTAAATAGTCTGCAATTATTCTCCCAGCTTACTTATTTGTTAGGCTATAATGCACCTATAGCTCAAACTGAAGATGTGTGATTGTGCTTACTAATTCCCCTGTCTCTTAATATACTACTCAAGGATTAAGTTTATTGTGTTATTATTCTTACTGCTCAATTGTATTTCTTTGTGCTTACTTGCCGACGATGTGTCAGCTTTCTGATTAATTCCTTTACGGCTCTTGGATGACTCAGGATGTCTCATTATGATTTCTTCCTGTAAATAGAAAAGAATTTTAACATTATTTACTGCCGACGTGGCTGACTCTCTGCCCTGTTTAGAGCCAGTTAGAAAATGCCACTAGAAAATAGTCGAGCTGAGCTCGGTTGCAACTAGGTTTTCTCCAGCAAAAAGGCGTCCCCTTCTCAGGTGCATTGCTTGATTCAGAAAAGCTATCAATTCATGCAGTTATTTTATTGGTTTTGCAAAACGCTGAGACGGTTCTTTGCTAGCACACGATCTGGATGACATGATATTCAAATCGTGATATTAAACGATGGAGATTAGTGAATGGATAAACTGTTATTTCCCTTCTGGATATTTATCATTCACGGACATATTTTATTGAAGTGAAATTGAAGTCCCATTTCAGTTTAATTTAAGCGATTTGGTTTTCCTGACACAGTTTTAAAATTACCATTGATCACAAGTGTGTCAAACACGAATGAAGAAAATGAATGAATGAACTTTCCAGGGACGTTAGAACTCACACAAAAAAGCTGATATTGTTTTATGAGACACACCAAAAAACATGTTTTCAAAAAGTAGCTGTAGGGGGAATTCTTATGGGGAAAAAGTTAACCTAGGGGGCGTTGTTCGGAGGTCAAAAACCACCCAGTGAACGGGAGCCAAGCCCAGTTTTTGGGAAGCCACGGTCAATGGCGGATTAGAGAAGGAGGGAAAGGCTTCTAAAAATCTTAAAATGACTTAAAGGGGTGGGGGATTGCATGGAGTTAGTAAATAATATAAAAGTAGTCCATGTCTAACACGTGACGTTGCCGGGTTGTAAACACGCACGCTGCACGTGCACGCACGGAACGCAGCAGGAAGACTCGACAAACGCCGCAGACGACATTTTTTTCCCGCCACCGGAAGTGGTCAGTGGTCCGACGTCCAGCGAACGTTCGCTTTTCCCGCGCTTACACGTCATAGACGTCGTTGTCCACGTCACTCACAATGGGCAGTGGGGAGGAATGGTGGTATATTCTCTGCCTTCCTCTAAGTCTTCCCACCTCTCCACAATCCTCACTTTAAAGCTTACAGCGTCTCTGTGAGTCTGTATGCCACAGCGCTAAGGCCTGCGCCGCCCGGCCTCGCGCCACCTCCTAGCCCCCTACTACACATCATGAATATGCAATCAGTTTTTTACGTGCCCACGCTACTCCCCGACCTCACGAAAGAGAGCGCGAGAGAGCGAGCGAGAGCGAGAATATTATGAGCCAAAAAAAAGCAGCACGAGAAATAAAGCGAGAGAGTCTATCTGCCGAACTGTGCGGCAGAGCCCGTGGTACACGCGTGGGTACTGGTGGTGGAGGAGCGACGCGCCGTTTGGACTAAGAGACGCCAGGAGGACGGTCGGCGGGGGACGCCAGCGTCCTGTCCACGTCTCAACGTGAGTACCGCACTTTGTCTTGGACTAATTTCCCCCCTTTTCCCATCTGGAGCGGTCAGCGCGCCCGCTAAGCGCCATTTTCTGTGGCCGTTGGGAAGAGGTGGAGGCGGAGTGGAGGGGGAGGGGAGGGAGGTGTAGGGGGGGAGGGTGGAGTTAGAGCTAGTAGTAGTAGAGAAAGGGGGGGGGGGTGGCGATAGACCAGGCGAACGTCGACGACCGACGCGGGTTGGATTCTAAGCACTTCTCTCTCAACTGTTTCAGTATTGCTTAGTTCTGTCAGTGCCGGGTCCTGTGCCCCTACCGGCCGCGTCCTCCAGTCACTCCCCGGTGGGCGTACTACTACTGGTACTGGAGGCGTACTGGAGGTGGGGGAGGTTCGCTGCCAGCTGCCGGTCCCCGCCGCCGACGGCCGAAGGTTGGTTCGCCCGCCGACCGCTGCGAGTCGCCGCCTGCAGTGGTGGTGGTGGTGGTGGCAGCTCCCCGTGGCAGCAGCAACTATTGCCTCAGAGTAGTTCTGACAGGACCCACTACTGCCAGTAGTTCACACTACCCATACTACTAGCATCCCCCCTGTGCCACTACCTCTTTGTATGGGATCTTTCCAGTAAGGGCTAGGGGGATGCCACCATGGAGGCTGGGGGGGGGGGACGCCGGTCATCCACCTGCCGCTGACCGGAAGCTTCGTCGCGTCGTCGGCGGCAGCGCGACCGTCCCCGCGCACCCCGGCGGCGGGCAGAGCGGCGGGCGGGTGACATCGGCCCCGACGCCGGTCGGCCGAGGGCTGCACACACACACACACACACTGAGGCCTACCCACTCGGCAGTAGGCAGTCACTACATAATACCCACCCGGGCACCTACCACCACCTCCCGCCCGCCGCCCGCCTGCCTGCCTACCTTTTTTTTTATTTGGCAACTTTTTATGGGGTTTAGAGGAGAATTGTCAGCTCTTTGTTTGGGGGTTGCCAATGAACAGAATCGACCGACGCCAACAGGGTAGGACAACAATTTGAGCCGGGGACAATAGACTAGGTGAGTTTGGGGAGATTGCGTTAAGTTTCCTCCTGATCGTACTTGGTGTGAGATGGGGGTTGTTGGCGGGCTGTGGCGTCGGTTCTCTGGGAGCAGGGAGTGGTGGTTTGTTGTGGTAGAAGGCGCCTTAATCATCGATACCAGGGAAAGCCTCCCGGACAAAGGCGAACCTCTGATTCAGTGGGTCCCAATAACACCTCACTTCACGTCCACGGGCAGCCCCACTCGGAGTCTGATGACTTCATTCTGCTGCCAAGTGACTAGAGTGGTGTCTGTATGGAATTCAGTTTATGACTGCCAGTATGTGTCTGTTAATACGTGTGTGTGTGTGTGTGTGTGTGTGTGTGTGTGTGTGTGTGTGTGTGTGTGTGTGTGAGCGTTTGTGTATGTGTATGTATGTAGGTTTATGTTTGTGTGTGTGTACATGTATGTGTGTGTGTATGTGTGTGTGTACATGTATGTGCGTGTGTTATGAAAACGTATGTTTACAGTTGTAATCATATTTTGTGTATATTATCATGTATTTGTAGTGCTCTTTTAATAGATGATTATATAGAAAAGAGCATACATTTTGTAGATAGATGCTCCTGTTATATGTATACAGTATATGAGGAGCAATTATATCAAACCAAAGGGCCACTTGCATGTCGCAAATGTCGATAAGATCTATAAATCATGATAGGGTATCGTAAAAAACATGATAATGTACATGCGTTCGGAGTTTGTGTGATTAATACCAATTATAACAATATTTCTGATTTATTTATTATAATTTTTACAGTTGTCTGCAAACACATTCTGCAACATTTAGGAAATGGTTGCAGTTTTGCAGCTGACAATTATGTATATTATAACTTAATTTCTAACCTGTAGAGATTCCCAACCTTTGCCCTTACATGCCATATCCAGGTATTGGGCAAGGACATTAAACTCATTCCACAACAGTAAACTTCAGTGACACATATTTCCTTTCTCTTACAGAACAATAATTATAACCCCTTTTGTAGGGAAAATTGTTAATGCCAGACTAAGAAAAAAAATCCAGACATACAGACAGAAAAATAATGTCCGACAGAAAAAAAAAGTTGTCTGAACAAATGTGGCCACGCCATATAGCATAGATAGCCCTAACCTATCATGCTAAAGTCGGAGGTGCTGCGATTAATTTCCTTTCTTTTTTTTCTACAACCCCCCCCCCCCCCATCCCTTCCCCCCCCCCTTTCCGACTGCAGTCTGTCTGGATACCAGTCCGACAAACTGTCCATTTATCACTGGCCCATTTAGATATACCTTTACCAACCCAGACCAAGGCTTACTTCACCCTGGCAAGAATTCACTATATCTGGCATTGGTTTTGACCATCTGGCATATATACCTACATATATGCAGGTGAACTAATAAGAATAGTGTCATTGCTGGTTTAATAATCCTAGGCCTGAGCTTTGACACTATGATAGTTTTCTATAATCTTAATTTAAAAAAAGAAGATTTTTCAGCCTGGTTCAGATTCATACATTGCACGCGACTTTTAGTGATCATGCACGAACATTCATACAAATAGGAATTTACTGGGTAGCACGTAATCACTAAGAGCATACATAATATTACCTGCCTTATCAATGTGACACCCATACATTTAATTGTTAAACATATAAAGGTATGAGACAAGAAGAGAAGGAGGGACTGCTTTTGCATCGAATCTGTCTCAAGGGGGATACCCATTGACCGATGCGACCTCAATTCTGGTTGAAAAACGCTGTCGGAGATTTTCTAAGCAATTAACCAAAATTTAGTTGATTGCACAATGGGTGTTCCCCTCAACATTGTAGGATATTTTCCAAGCAATTGGCCATGTATTGATGGATTTCTGGTCGCAATGGTCAATGGGAATACAAATTCTGGTCGACCAAAAAGTAGTTGAAAGGCTCGAAGGGTACCCCCTCGAGCCTATATGAGTCTGGGACTGTAGGAGTGAGTCTCGGGCTGTAGGAGTGGGTCTGGGGCTGTAGGAGTGGGTCTGGGGCTGTAGGAGTGAGTCTGGGGTTGTGGGAGTGAGTCTGGGGCTGTGGGAGTGAGTCTGGGGCTGTGGGAGTGAGTCTGGGGCTGTGGGAGTGAGTCTGGGGCTGTAGGAGTGACTCTGGGGCTGTAAGAGTGGGTCTTGGGTTGTGGGAGTAGGTCTGGGGCTGTAGGAGTGAGTCTGGGGCTGTAGTAGTGGGTCTGGGACTGTAGGAGTGAGTCTGGGGCTGTAGGGGTGAGTTTGGGGCTGTAGGAGTGAGTCTGGGGCTGTAGGAGTGGGTCTGGGACTGTAGGAGTGGGTCTGGGGCTGTAGGGGTGAGTCTGGAGCTGTAGGAGTGCAAATGGGTGGCCATAGGAGTGAGTTTATAAATGTATGAGTCTATGCTCGTGGGTTCAGTCTTTGATCGAAAGAGTGGGTATTGGTTGATCCTGTGGTCCTGATTGGGGGGGGGGGGGGGGTTAGAGAGGCCAATGAACTGTCCCTACAGCTACATGTACTCCTCAAACCTACTGGAGCAGGAGGCGTATGCTGGCGCCACCTATGTACCGACCGGAACACTATTATTTGACGGGTCTAGCCCAGTGTCATCACGGGCAGGTAGTAACTAGGATCAAACTCTGTAAAAGGGATCGCCCTAAAGACTCCATTGACATCTGTAGGAACATAGAATTGTTGTATCCAGTAAAAGACTACAAGTGTACGCTAGGACCTGTCTAATAGGATTGTACCACGTGATATTCCTTTACCAATGTGCCCGACATGCCCCTTGTCATTTACGGGTGAAACTTGAGAAATTCCACTAAGATTATTACATATCTTTCCCTTGAGTCGAACCTACATCGCCCCATACAGGAACGTATTTAGCCCCCCCCCCCCCCCTTGATTTTTGCCAAATGCTAGTCTCCAAAGGGGGCGCCTCAAACTTCTACATTAGGTTTCCCCCCCCCCCCCCTCTTTTATTTTTGAAAAGTCTGGATCCGTCCCTGCCCTAAAGCACCTTTATTAAAGAAGGGCTGTTTCAGAATAACACTCTGACTGATTGGATATTGAATTTATTATAGTGATCCTGATGTTTTTTTCTTTCTTTTATTCTATATCTAAAATTTCTGTTGCGGCCTTACCGAACTTTTTATTTAAATAGGGCAGAATAAACAAAAGCTCCCTGTGCCCTGTTGCGCCCTCTTACACCGAAACGTATGCATTTTAGCATACCTCAATTCCGATACCTCAATATCTCAATTCATTAAATACCGCATTTATAAAGACATATACTACCTTCTCATGTTATATTCAGAATACAAATGTACACATAATATTGTACTTCTACCATAGGCAAGTCCTCACAAATACCAACAGTATAATATAGCACAGTATAATTATAGCGAGCTGTGTTCAAATATCCATAAATTGATCACCTTGAGATAACATTTTCAAATGTAACGCGATGATGTGGGCTGTGTGTCCACCTGTGACAATCCGTCTACGGGCTGTGTGTGTCTGATCTCTGCACCTTGTCTCTCTTAGGACACAATGATCTACAGGCTGTAAGTACGGCTGTACCGCCAACACTCCAGGACCACCCGGGTATACGCAACGGCTACGGCTACGTCTACGGCTACGTCGGTATGGACGTCACGTATTTTATAAGGATACGTCACCACACTGACTCCCCAGGACGGACGACGTCAGGTGAGTTGACTATGTGACGTCACTGACGTCATTTTATTATAACTTATACATGACAGTGGTGATGGGGATTGTATATTACAGGCAGGTAATTGGTGGATCCATAATCAAAGTTATAGATATACGTGTACATTTTTTTTAGACTTTAGGCTACGTACCCCGGCTAATTTGGTGTATATTTACGTATGTACACGCCGGTCACTGCCTGTTGCCGCGCGCATATGTACCAGTAAGTGTGTTGATTAGTACTCTCTGAAGAGGTACTCTTGGGCCTCTGCTTCCCACCCAAGGAATACGATAGATAAACTAAGAGATACATAGATAAAACTAATAAAGTAGGTCAATTATACATAGTGTACAAAGTAATAGACCTATAACCGTTAATGTGTAAAACTTGAATTACATAATCATACAATCACCCATGATCTTTCACTACAACAATCAGTGGCGGATGTAGAGAGGGGCGCAGGAGGCCTTAGGAGCAGGAGCCCCCCCCCCCCCCTAAATTTTTGGCCAAATAATAATTTTTTAATGTAAAATTCTCGGACTCCAGTGGAAATGTCTACAATAAGCCACCCCCCCCCCACACACACACCTTTGAAAATCTCTGGATCCGCCCCTGAGTCAATAATATCAGTGTGTTTCCCCAAACTAACCAAACAGGGTTGTGTGGGTCCTACCGCCTCCTGGCGGGAGAAGTGGGTATGACGGCGGGTAGGCCCACTACTAGTGCCCTCTGGTGGCGTTATACAGACCTACACGGTGAGTGACACCTTCCTCCTGTGTGAAGCCAATCTGGCCGGCCAGGTAAGGGGAGGGGGCAGGGGGTGGGGTCTCCTCCAGGGCGGGCAGGTAGGAGCGGGGGTGTAGTCCGACGGACACTGGGCTGCAAGGATGGCTCCCAGGGTGGCTAGTGGGAGGTCTGGCTGCAATAAGAATACCAAACTCTTCAGAATTATGTACCATGTAGGCACGTATATGTATGTATTTTAAATTCAATTTATTTTCACTTCACGTAGTTACATGATATTCCGGTCATTTTGAGTGAGGTTAGGAAATTATATTTATAGAAATATAAAAATTAAGAAATGATATGTGATAGGTAGTATATAGGATATTACATATATGATATAGGCCCTGTGTGCCCTATATGCATGCAGCAGAGTTTTCCCCAGAACAAAATTAGAGTCGGCTACGTATGACCCCAAGAGGGGAAAGTCGGCCGGTGGTCAACTTTTGAAAGATTATTTCAATTCTTTAATATTATATTGTTTTTGACCACCTTCAGGTACACTGAAAACACAAGGTTGTCAAAAGTGGTGCCAAAATCAACAACCCTATGACAACCTTCTGGAAACCTTGATGTCAAAATTAACAACCCTATGACAACCTTCTGACAATCTTGGTGTCAAAATCAACAACCCTATGACGAACTTCTGACAACTTTGAATGAGATACTGACAACTTTGTGACCACTTTATATGAGATCATGTGGATATCTGTGATGACCTCAGGGTTTTAAGTCAATGGTGCCAAAAAAAGACACAGCCATGGGTTGTCAAACAAATCTCCAGGGTTGTTTGATCTACTGGAACAACTCAGGGTTGTCACAGGGTCTTCAGTAAGGTTAGTAAATTTAATAATGTATTTATGTTTGCTGGGTTCCTATTATGTAATGTTACTAGTTATTATGTATGCCCATTACAATTAGGAGGCCTAAGTTGTATTAGGCATTAGGAGTTGTATGATTTTTGGCACTATTCACTTACAATACTAGGGTTGTCACAGACAGAGGCCATGACAACCTAGGGCTGTCATTTTTGGCACCACTCACTGACAACCCTAGAGTTGTTCAGCAGAACTTTTGAGTCTCATTTTCTTCCCCGACAACCTTGTGACAACTTGATTTTCGCTTTTGCTTCCCTGACAACCTTTTTGGCCTAAGGTCGTCAGGAGAAAATGACAACCTTTGGATTGTCATCCAGCCTCAAAATTCACAATGACGACCCTCTGACCACCCACAAAGTTGTAACAGGGTTGTCAGAGGGTTGTCACACAGCATCAGTGGTCTGAAATGAGCCTTGCGACAACCCAAAAGTCATCTATGACAACCCAAAAGTAACCTATGACAACCCTCTGACAACTTTAAACTGGCTCCCTGACGACCTTGTGTTTTCAGTGTACCTAGAGCCGGTCGGTCAGAATTCAAAGTTGGTCAGTAAAGCTGGCTAAAAGGGCCTGGGGGGAAACACTATACAGTGGCAGAAATGAGGATTGATGTATCTAAGGAGGCCCAAGTTTATTTTGTTTATCACCTAAAAAGTGTCCTCAGGCAGGAATTGGCCGGAATTTTTAATAGAAAAAAGATACTCCAATTTTGCTCAAAAAAGGAGGCTGTGAAAAAAAGAAAGAACACCAAAAATTATGACTAAGGAATTGTCAAATAATATGCTTATTTTGAGGGACTGTCTTAACTTCATTCAAAGACAGAGTGCCTCCCCCCCGCCCAATCCGCCGCCGGGGGCTGATTCCTCTCTGTATCATATACAAATAATTTTGTGCATTTTCTATGTGGCAGGACTATGGTTTACTGGGCCCTGTACGTTACTGTACTGCTACTTACCATGGTGCTGCCGACAGTGACTGATGGTCGGGGAAAGGGTAGTGAAGAGGCACTGGTCCTGCAAGAAAAATGAATCTAGATAATTTACAACCACTCGGTAGACTGAGTGGAGAGTAATGTTATATAAACTGCTCAAATTGTCCAAAGAAAAGTTGCCTAACTGCTTTTTGAACAACTTATAATTTATTGTGTATATCAGAAATACAAAAGGCGTAGAACCATATATACAGGGTTAACAAACGGATTTACAAGTATAATTGAATTCAGAAGCATGAACAGATTGACAAGTCGTTTTAAAAATGAATTTATAAACTAAACATGCTTTACAAATAATTAAGTATATATCAAAGTAACAGCTGCTGCTGTTTTTAATGGATTGGCAATATGAGGTCGTTTGATCAGTGAACAAGTTTTTTTCTTCATTTGAATAGCGAATCTTGGGGAGTATCTTCCAAATAGCAATAAAGGCTTTATTCCTGTTCTTAAATAAAGTAACCACATTTGAGACATCGTTGGTGACAATTATTATGTCAATTGTAAGAAGGTTTTGTTTGTGAAAAAGTGGCACATATAGTGCACGTTGCTCACTCATAATAAATTCAGGAATCACCATAAGATACGTTGATATAATCTGTATATTGCAATTATATATGATTATGTGTAATCTGGTGATAACAAAAGCACTGAAATCTGAAGAAATGTGTACCCTGCTTTTCTTTCCAAATTTTTCACCCCAAACATATCCACACCTACCTTATTAATGAAGGTCCCACACTACAAGTTAGAATCACATGCAAATCACACAATCAAATCACGTGCAAAGTCTCGTACAAAACGTACCTCAGTCTACTCCCGGGTGTATAAGTTGGCCTCTATATATCCAAGCCACACACCTATTATTGTGTTGTGCACACAACTCATCCTCCTCGCAGGCCAAAAATATTATCATTTTAAACACTTTCTATTTCATCCCTTTACAGTATATGAAAAGACTAGCAATGTACAAAAAGAAAAACAATAAAACTTACCGCGACTAGAATTCACGAATGACCTGTAATTTCTAGAGTGAACCTTAGTTTGTCCTGACGTACAAGAGTAATATAGCCTAGGTAATTCACACTATAGTAGTCCTTGGTAAAGCAGGGGCAGATCCAGGGGGGGGGGGGGGGGGGTCCAGGGTATCCGTTCCTCCCCCCTTTTTGGTGGAGACTTATACTTCATATATAGAGAGAAAAACTTATGTGCACATGTGAATGCGTAGCGTTTTTATACTTATAGGCTATATGTAGACCCCTCCTTTTCAAAATCCTGTATCCAGCCCTGTAAGGTACCTCCTGCCAGCCCTGGTCCACCCCCAAACAGTCTCCCACCAAACCCTGCCCACCCACTGCCCTATTACCACCAGAAAACCCACGTGTCGCAGCCCAGCATGCCAATGAAGCGTCCCGAGAAATGCCTGGAAATTTCCAAGAAATTCAAGCGTTCTTTTTCCTGGCACTGCCCTTGAGCATTTTAATTTCGAGGTCCGGCCCGAAAGAAAGTGCGCACCTGCACAGGGGTGCCCAGAAGGCCAGCTTAATCTGCGGGGGTTTAATTTTGCGGGGTTATTTTAAAATTACTTAAAGTTTGAGTTTATCCGTGCTATGCTATTTTTTCTGCGTGCATTAATTTGTCTGCATTAATGCCCATGCACTAGATTGCTAGTCTGGATTTTGTGCATTGAAATTGACGGGGAGAGAACGCAAAAATAAATTGCAGTGAAAATAGCTGGGTGTGGGTGGTTTGTATGGACTTGCCGGGAGTGACGGGCGGCGAGCGGTGATGACTCACACCTACCGAGCCTTCACACCTTTTGACATCACACCCGCAAAAAACAGACCAAGTTTGAGGTCTGGGAACGGCTTCAAATTCAAAAATTGGCCCTGTCAAAAAAGTCTGCAAGACCGGGAGCGATCTCCAACCCCAGGCTGGCTTCACTAACCCCCTTTGATTGAGGGTAGTGAGGGGCGGAGATCTGCTTGGAGAGTGGGCCGGGAGCCTGGACGGTCCCATCATGCATTGCGCGGGAAAGCGGTGAACGATAATAGGAGAAGAGAGCAGACCTGGGCAATGAGACCGGGGACGCTGAGCTAAGGATCAAAGACAAACACATTAAAACACATTCATACAAATGACAGTCCGGTATCAAATCTAGCCATGCAGCTATCAAATTGTTATGCCTAACTAGCGTCACTGGACTTTTTTCATTTATTATTATTTTTTTTACAATATCTTAATTTTATATGATTTGAAAGCAATTATAACTATACTAAACGATATCGCACGACTTTTGTTAATTCCCTGCAAAATTTGATGAATAATAGTTATATGATAGCAATATGCATATCTATTCCAAAGAGTTTATTCTATATAATATAAATCGCATTTCCCCCAAACCCTCACATTCCCCTGAGTGTATTCTGTCCAGTTTCCCGTGGTCTTGACTCTGAACACCTTCATTTTGTAGCAGTGGTTTGTGGTTAACCACTGGTTGACTTAGTTAGACCCCCTGGGTAAGGCGGGTTTCCCAGCATGCACCTGGCCTCACGCCTCATTTACCGCCCACCGCGCATGCGCAAACATTGGTCACGTGATATACCACGTGGTCAGCCTCAAAATGGGCTCCCTGTCACCAACAATTAGGTTGGTTTCACCAACGTACACCACACTATAATAACCTGCATAAAAGGGGGGAGGAGGGGGTGGTGGTCCTCAGACCCCCCCCCCCCCCCCCCCCCATTTTGGTGGGGACTTAAACTTGCCAAAGAGCAAAAAAAGTTTCGTGCGTATGCGCAAATGCATGCCGTTTTAGAACTTAACTTATATCCAGACCACCCCCTTTCCGAAATCCTTTATTCGCCCCTGTATTAGCATCTATTCATATCGCTAAAGGTATGCCAATACATTTACCATTAGACTCCATCAAAACTCGTGTAAAACTCGTGAGATCTCGCCGTAGCCTCGTCCACCTGGCGAGAAACCGCGAGACCCAGGGGGTCGTGACCTGAGGTCAGGGGTCAGACCACAGAATCAGCCTTGACACAAGACTCGCGGAAATGGACCACTGATAGCGGCAAATATTGCTATTGTTGGCGGTGGTTGCATGCCCCCTCGGCGACAAGCAAAACGGGCAATTGGTTATTATTTGGTTGTCGGTATGCAAGTTACATGGACATGCAGACCTAAGGCCATGATCCACGTTGCGATTTTGGGCCGATTTTGAACCGATTTAAAAAAAATCAGTTTGTTAAATAATCGTTTTTCTTATACAACATACACCTTTTCAAAAGGTTTAGAATAATACAATGCAGAAAAATTGTATTTTCATCAGGAAAATTGATTCCAAATATGTGAAAAATGCATGAGAAGAAAATCGGTCTGCCCCAAATTGCAACGTGGATCATGGCCTTAACAAGTTCAGATAATCTCCTTATAGAGAGCCCATACAGGGTAGAGAGCCCAAGTTTAGTCCATTGGAATGGTGTTATTTGATTCCATTTTTAGGTTACCACGATTGGTGCAGTATTCTGTGGTTAAGGTGCACTAAAGTATGTGATTGATTAAGAAGTATATTATTGCGTGAATTAGCTACATTTAAAAAGTATAATTTATTCATTAAACTTGATTCATTATACCTGTACATTTATAAGAAAAAAATGTTTCATGTGTAAAACCCATCGACTATACCTCTCATCAAGTGCTCTGATTATCTGCGACAAAATTGTAGCACAGCTATTGTTCACCAGGCGTAGGTTTAGTTCATACAGTGATTATTTAATCACGCGATTATTTAATCACATCGCACGCTGATGGCTAGGCGTAGTTAATAAAAAACAAATAGATTAAATGTGTATGCCTATTTTCGGGGCCTGTACAAAGTATGATATGCTCATTCATATGTTATTTCCTTTTCACTTTCGGTCCTATATCATATATAGGTCCATATAGGCCTATACATATAGAACCTACGTTACTCTATAATAGTAAGGACAGCAATCGCGAAGTCCTATAAACGCTAAACCCATACCTGATAGAAATAATAAAAAAAGACAATACCATGATGGGATTTTATCTTGCACGGCCTCCCGGGAATCCCCACTATTCCAGGGCCCTCTTCGAAGTTATATAGACACAGAGGCACAGTGACTGGCCCGAAAGGGGGAATCAGGGTATACATAACTATATATATATATATATATATATATATATATATATGTTTATACATTTATTATATATAATATTTTGACAGTATGTATTTAAACACGCACACACGCACACACACACATGCACACACGCACACACACGCACATGCACACACACACACACAAATCGATGTATGTATATATGTGTGTGTTCAGTAATAAACTCTTCATATCTACGCATACATGCACACATCCGATTTTATCAGTTATACATAAAAAAGAGGGGAAGTGGTAAGCCCCCCCCCCCCCCTCTTCCCCTCTGTCCTCAACCTTTCCATACATCCCCAGGAAATATCACTAATCTGACCTATACACACTCACCTTGTCACTTCCCCTTCACACTACCTCAAGAAGGCTAAAAAAAACAACCAAAAAGTGACAATAACAAAATAAATAATAAAGTAACTTGACCCACCCCCGCCCATATGCACCTGAGCTTCCGGGGACCTCGCACCTTTCTTCCTCCACGTGCCAGCCAGGTGCCTGGAGGAGGTTAAGGTAAGTCAGGTGGGCCTGGAGGGAGGGGGGAGGAAGGGGAAGGGGGGGGGGGTGTCAGTCGGGAAGAGGGATAGTTTGATCTTCCCTATGTCTAGGGACTTCCTGGGTCGCCAATCGATATGGGATCAATACAGCACTTCCCTGGTGGGATGGTCTCCACCCTGGAGGAGCCCTGATACTGTGATGCTATTTATAGCTGCAGGTGGGAGTTCACCTTGGAGGTATGGTGGGGGAGGGGGGTGCTTGTAGGGGGGGAGTAGTAATAGGGGGAGGGGCCGGGGGTAAGTGCCGTGTGATTTAGATACCAGGGGGGAAGTGAAGAGGTTAAGTATTGACTGTTGACTCTGTAGTCACCCTGGATCACATGAAATAAGATGAGTAATCAAAACCAGTGTTTTACCTCACCAAATTAGAACGTTATTATAACATTATTTTTTGGTGAGGTTATAAAAACATTCTGTTTAGGTTGAAGAACATAACAAGAACGCTATGATAATGTTGCAGTGCAACGTCACAGCAGTAGGTTGCAGCAACTAATTGGGAGTCATCAAAAGAACGTAACAAGAACCAACACAGAATGTTGCTGCAATGTTATTATAATGTCACACCCCCGGCCGGGTAGTGACCCCACAGTGCTACAGGTATGACTTAAATGACCACAGGTATGACTTAAATGACCACAGGTATGACCTTAAATGACCACAGGTATGACTTAAATGACCACAGGTATGACTTAAATGACTATAGTTATGACTTAAATGACAACAGTTATGACTTAAATGACAACAGGTATGATTTAAATTACTACAGTTATGACTTAAATGACCACAGGTATGACTTAAATGACCACAGGTATGACTTAAATGACTACAGGTATGACTTTAGATGACCACAGGTATGACTTAAGATGACCACAGGTATGACTTAAGATGACCACAGGTATGACTTAAGATGACCACAGGTATGACTTTAGATGACTACAGGTACGTATGCCATCCCTGTCCAACTCTGTAGGTCTACCTAGGGGATCTAAAGGTTCACATCTTTGGGGATTATGACGTCATCATTCGCACCAGGAAGCGTTCTCTCCAGGTGAGGCAAGTCTTAGTCACAACCCCCCCCCCCTCCACCCCCTCCACCCCCTCCCCCTCCTCCAGGTGCGGGGTACATATACTCCAGGGTCCACCCTGGATTGGCACCAGGAATATACATACACACACCATACGCGGAAATACACTGCTGGATCTAGGTACAAGGAATCAAAGGGTGTTCTTTATGCGTCATGCAACATTGGGGATTTTACTTTTAAGTGCATGTGCTCGTTACAGTTGGAGTGTGTTTATATAAGCCGTGTATATGTGATTTGTGAGTTAATAATTTAATTTTTATAAACAAATTTAGGGATACTCTACATTTCAATTACGTTTAGGGGGATTTGCAATTGTTTATTCTGTTAGGGTCCGAAGGAGGTAAAGGTCACTGAGCTCCCCTTGATTCAGGAGATCTCTAAACTGATAGCTATGGAAACAGAGGGTCTGAACTCGACAGACTACATAATATTGAAATAGCTCACTTAAAAATGGCTACATAGAATTTAACATTTTCATTTGACTTGTTTTGTATGATAATACAGTTTATTCGTGCATATATTTCCCAGTTATCTTCAGACTTTCAGATCAACCCGAGAAATATCTGTGAGTTCTGTCAATTTTACTTGAGAATATGGGACACACACACAGACGTACACACACACACACACACACACACACACACACACACACACACACACACACACACACACACACACAAACCCTCTCACACGCACACACACACACACACACACACACACAAACCCTCTCACACACAAACTCACACACACATACACACACAAACCATATACCTTCGAAATTTGGTTTGCTCATTTCAGTCTCATTTCAGTCAAAGTATTGTCCACTCCAAACCATTACACAATACAATTTCGAAAACTCAGTCCCTGCCTTTGCTGTTGTACTTCACGTTAGCATTACATGTACAACGGTCATAAAACAACCACGACCATGTTCTGTTCAATCAATCAGACTGTATAACGACTCATAAATGGGGTCACTCATGGCATATAGGTATATATAGATGCAGCCCGTGTTATGGAGAATAGTGAGTATTGTAGCTTTACGTTTACTCCAAAAACTACATGGAAACCGTTGGCGGAGAAGGAAGGTGGCCCAGTCTGCTTCTTAACGGTGGCTTCGGGCCTTTTTATGTGACTTTGGCAAAGAGCGGCGGAGGTCGCGACGGCGGCGGTTAAACTGCACCCACCCCTCAGTGGTATATCTCAGAGATACTGGCCACAATGTATAGGGTTAGAGTACTTTACCCGTGGTCTCCTATATAATGTGGTATAGCTGTCTGGCATATGGTGTATGTGGGGAGTTGGTACTGTTGTTCCCCCGCCGACCATACACAAAGTTTTCAAACGGCCGACACGTTGTCGGTTATACGAGGACGGATAAAAAGTGGCTGGGTCGGCCACACTACAACAGACGCCGACACACAGACAGACAGGACCTCTCCTCCTACAGCACAGACTAGGACGAGAACAGAGGTTAACAGGAATATTTCTGAATATATTCCCTCAAAATCTAATGTAACAGAACTGGGATACTCGCGTGAATTTGACAAGAGGCCTGTGTATTTATTTTTTCGCTATATGTAGGTCTCGGTAAATTTTAGTGATATGCGTCAGGGTTTCCCTGTTTACAGTGATATTACAGTAATGAAATTATGATATAATAGATATATGAATGGATATGTACGTATAGCATTAGTTGAAATAGTAGGATGTCAGATATAATTCAATAATGACCATTCTTACACTAGAAGAACCAGTCAATTACAAAACTTGGATGAGTGCAGTAAGTCAACGTACATGATATTTCATTCTAGTCAAACGCATGAATTCAGTTATAGTATACCGACTGAGTGTTGTACATCACAACCAAGTGAGTTCCATGAAATAGTTCAATTAGAGTTTGTCATTCTGTTCTATGATGAATCGTGTGAAACCTCGATTTGTCAATATGACCAAGTGTGATTGTAAAACCCAACCGGTTGTAGATGTAAATTCCTGCATAGAGTTTAATCTGGAGTACCCGGGGCTTACTCTGATGATAATTTGAAAACCATGGCAATTTCTTTTCAAATATCATTTCATGTATTGACGATCAGGGACGGATACAGGATTTCGGAAGGAAGGGGGGAGGGGTGTTCCACATATAGCCAACGTACCAAACTATCACGCATTCACGCATACAAGAGCGACGTTTTTACTTTTGTCTTTATCCACCAAAGGGGGTTGAGGGAGGTCTGGACCCCCTGGACCCTCCCCCCTGAATCCGCCCCTGATTATATATGTAAAAGTGTAAAAAATGATAAGAGAAGAATAGTATCTTGGTTGATTTAGATAAGAACAAAGGCCGTAGATTTTAAAACACTGCATGATACAGTTTCTCCGGTGCTTTGGGGCAGGGTTTCAGCCTGTGTCGGGGCTTTGTGGTGGGTCAGGACTCCCTGGACACTCCCCCACCCCTCCTGGATCCGCCCTTGATTATACATATAAAAGTGTAAAAACTAATAATGATTAAAAGAAATAGTAGTCTACGCCTCTTGGTTGATTTAGAATAACCGCGGCAGATTTTAAAACACTGTACAGTTCCTCCGGTGCTTTGTGACAGGGCTTCTGCCTGTGTCGGGGGCCTTGTGTGGGGACGCGGCAGGTCTTTTTTTTCGGCTGCCGGGGTAGGGTGGCGGGGCCGGCCGGTGGGGGTGGATTGGAGGGCCCGGCCCGGCCGTCCGGGGGGCGGCGGGGCGGGGTACCGGCAGGAGGGGCCCGGGTCCCCGGAGGGCCTCCCCGGGCCTCGGGACCCTCACCATGGGAAGGTGGGCAGGGGACATCCCTAGTGTGGAAATAATCCGATAATTCTCCCTACCACGGATAGCTGATTTACAGTATTTTAAGGACCTGCAGGCTAATTTGGGCTGATTTTGTCGACAAAACCCCCAGAAAAACTATAGAAAATAACCAAATAATTGCTATTTAACCATCTATCATGAGTGAATTTTCAAACAACTCAGGGAATATAAATGCATATGGGTACTGATTCTAAAAATAATGATGGTTAATTTTATTCACTGTTAATCTCAGAATTACAGGCAAATTCATGAAAATTCCTATGCTAAAACCTTGAGTTTTGTCGACACATTACCCAGAATGCATCCTGTTTAAAGCTAACCTGCAGGTAGAAGTCATGAAATTGGCTATCCGTGGTTGGGAGAAATTCTACATTTTTTGTTGTTCTTTTAATTAAAAAAAATAAGTAAAGGGGGGGGGGGGCGTGGTTTCGTGTTCTATGGCCCCCTCCTCCGAATCTGCCACTTGGTCTGCGCAGTATACATATTGCAAATTGATTATTATTACCTGGTTTAGAGTCAAGCTTAATTTTTCCTGATTCATGTCTTGCCATGCATATCAGTAGATCTGAGACACCTTCAGACTGTATAGTGTCTACTGTATTTCTATACTTATACCTATAATGTGTATCTTTATACGGGTATGTGTACATATATGCGCCCACCGTTTGAACACACCATGTCGACATGGTTTCTGGCCATCAGTGCACGTATACCAGACATGTGGTCGGCACGCTGGTCTTGGCATACACCCAACATACGAGTGCACAGGGGTCAGATGCGACCATTCAGGTAGACACACATATCCCCATGCACTGCCACTAAGATCACGCGTCATATGTTGCGCGTAACGTGTCACAAATCATACGTTGTACGTCATATGTATCACGTCATGCTTCAGATGGGCCTTTTTCCAAAGGTAACGATTAAATCAACACCCATTTTTGAAATTGACAACACTATGTATGTTTATGCTTGACTTCGTAGACCTCTTCCGTTTAACAAAAAACAATTATAGTATACATAGAAAGTTTATATTAAACAAGTTAATACCCCTTAATTTACATTGACTATCCCCCGGGGACTATCCCCTCCACGGGTAGTTATTGTATTGTACCTGCAGGTTATATAGCCCATGTCAGGATGCATGCTGGGTAATAAGTTGACAATTAAGGCTTAAACACATACATTTTCAATAATCATGATAATATTTGCATGGAAAACTATCGATCAATATTTTTTCAATTTGTCTCAATATATAGGCCCCTATATTCATTTTTTTCTAGGTTGGTGCAAGTGCATGTGTATTCATTACAGGTGGATACATTTTTATTTTTATACTCATTCCTGGGCTTTTTTTCGACAAAATAAATAGTCTCATTAACCTGCAGTTCGTGCCTGCAGGACTCTGAAATACTGGAAATCAGTGGAAGTGAGAATTGTGACAATCTGGTAAAGATCAACATTGCACGTCTCAACACCTGAGATAACAACTATATGAGAGAATTATATAAACCAGAAGGACAAAAAAAAAGATAAATGATAAATTCCGGCCTCCCCCAGCCCTGAGCCTCCCGTGGACCCCGTACTATGACCGATGGGTGGCCGACGGGCCGTGGTGGGGAGGTAAAAATGTGAGACAGGTCTGGTGTGTGGTGGTCGGAGGTTGTAGGACGTCATGCATCTGTCATAAACCTGTCTGTGCCCGACAAGTCTCCTGTCTCTCCCTGGTCTGCATATAGCGGGAGGGGGGGGGGGCACTTGGGTTTGAAAAGATGCCCACTGCCAGATGGACCCGTGAAGCGGGGGCGGTGCGCGTCAAAATTGAGGGGCGGTCAACCACTTTATATGCTAAAAAGGGGGGCAGTGAACTCTATATATAGAATAATTTATGGGTGACAACTTGGAACTTACCTTTATTTCCAAGATTGTATCAAAAGTTTTTCTGGGAAATTTTGGTGAAATTTGTTAATTTTCTGGTATTGGCACACCCTGATTTTTGGGGGCGGTGATCTGTGTCCCCCCAAAATTGGGGGCGGTCAACTAAAATTCAGGAGCGGTCTGTCACAAAAAGTAGGGGCATTAGTTTGACAGTGGGTAGTAACCTTCAAAGAGTCAGTGCCCCTCCCCCCTCCAGGGTCTCCACACACTCTGTACCCCCTCCTGCCTCCTCTCCTATATACCTGCCCATCTATATGTCCCTTGTCTATCCCCTGTCTCTTCCCTTCCTGTCTCTTCCCTTCCTGTCTCTTCCTGTCTATTTATGCCCTTCCGTTGACCCTGTCTATTTTTTTCTCTGATTTGGATGTGCGCCCGTGATATCACTTTCTAGCAACTAGTACTGACCCTTCCTATCCCTGGAATCCTATACTACAATATTGAGGGCACCACTGGACTTGTAGACTGAAATGAGCAGGGGGGAGGGGACAGTTGGGGGCGTTCTAAATTTGTCTCAAGAGGCAGCTTGTGACAGGGCAGCATCTGACAGGTCAGCGTCTGACGTACAGCTCAGTGTCTAACAGGGCAGTGTCTGACAGCTCAGTGTCTAACATGGCAGTGTCTGACAGGGCAGTGTCTGATAGGGCAGTGTCTGACAGGGCAGTGTCTGACAGCTAAGTGTTTGACAGGGCAGCGTCTGACAGGGCAGTGTCTGACTGGGCAGTGTCTGACAGGGCAGTGTCTGACAGGGCAGCTTCTTGAAGGGCAGTGTCTGACGGGGCAGTGTTTGACAGGACAGTGTCTGACAGCTAAGTGTTTGACAGGGCAGCGTCTGACAGGGGAGTGTCTGACAGGGCAATGACTGACAGGACAGTGTCTGACAGGGCAGCGTCTGACAGGGCAGCGTCTGACATGGCAGCATCTGACAGGGCAGCGTCTGACAGGGCAGCGTCTGACAGGACAGCGTCTGACAGGACAGCCTCTGACAGGGCAGCGTCTGACAGGGCAGTGCATTTGACAGGGAAGTGCACCTGACAGGGAAGTGCACCTGACAGGGCAGCGAACCTGACAGGGCAGCATCTGATGGGTCAGCGTCTAAGAGGTCAATGCTGTCAGTAAGGTACCAGACGGTGATTTATCAGTGATCTCGGTACATGACAGTGTTGAGTGGCAGCCCATCTACTAGGTCATAAATCATTCTTGTCAGTTCTGTCAGCACTGTTAGCCATATATGTCAGAGGTGATTAACAGTAGGTCACGATCACTGCTTGTTTTAGTCTAGAACTTAAAACAAAGCTAGGGGCAGACTAATAAATAATGATTATAATGATTATTCAGATATGGTTTCCATGGAGACCGCCCTTTTATTGGATTCAGAGGGAAGATTAAGTGTTTACTCTGATAGCTATCACATATATATATATATTATTTAGATTAGCTCAGTGCGGTTACTTTTGTGTTGATTTTTTGAAACTTTCTTCAAGTTATTTAGGTTCTCGCTTTAAACGTGGGCATATCTCACGTCGGTGCCCTTGCTTCTAAAGATATTGATTTGCATATATAATAATATATGATATATATAATGATATATGTAATAGACCACTGCAAAAGTTTGAAAGAAAAGTAGAAATGCGATATGATATCTTAGCATATCGTGATTTGGTCGAAACGATCGACATAAGCTCTGTCTACTAATATTGCACGTCCGCATACTGCCATACAGAACAGTGACGTCATGCCAGGGGTCCCCTTTTGCTGGTTCCCTATACTACAGACAGGGAAAAATGTCACACTCGTATGTGCGAATGTAACCTTTATGCTGACCTTCTCCCCTTTCGAAAATCCTATATCCGCCCTATATTACTTATATTTTGAAATTAGTTCATATGACGTGCCATGGTTTCGAATCCACATCGATGTCTACATTTCTTTCTTTTTTTTCTGCTAGTAGCCAACCTCTGAACTTTTGAAGGCCCCTATTGTATATGTTCCCAGGGTCGGATCCACTAATTTGGAAAGTAGATGGAACGGGTGAAATGATAAAAATTTTGCTCATGCCTCCCGGGCGCAGGAATTGTATAAGGTATACCTGAAAAACCTTCATTGTTATTACTTTTTTTTGCCAGACTAGACGGATACATTTCCCCTATCACAGCGCCTTCAGAAATCATTAAAAGGCATGGGGAGGGGTGGGGTGGGGGGTCAAGAGTGTGGTGTGCCTATGGGCGGGGTCGTTACGGGGTGTGGGGGATCTTTAAAAATGGGGTCCGAGTAATTTAGGCCTCTAGTTTTTATAGGCGAGTTTTATATTGATCAGGATATACATATTCAGTAAACACCATCCAATGAGTGTCCATTGCTCATGATCAGTAACAGAAATCCATCGCTAATGTTTCTGTGATTTGATAATTATATATAAGTAATTTTTGATTCATCAGTAAGGTTCGACAATTATGTTCTCATCTTGGATACGCGCATACAATATGCTTTTTTTTTTTACCATAAAGACCGTGTGGTAACTATTGATCTTTGAATTAACCTGTTTGCGCCTGGACATTGCACGCTGTATCTGTATTGAGGTATTTGCTTCGGGCTGTATCAAATACTTACTATCGGGTCGGACGCCGGGTAAGATCTATAGAGTTTACCTCCCCCAGCGGCCACAGGGCGATCACCATGCCGTCTGGTGCTAACCAAGCTAACTACGGCCGGGCGCTGGTCGGGGCAGAGACCGGCAGCTGGCGTGGTGGGCTGACGGCGCGCACTGCCCGGCAGCCCGTCAGACCAGGCGGCGGCCGCCCGGAGTCACCCCCGGGGCCCGGGACCGGCCGGGCCCCTCCTCGCGGTCGGGGTCAGGGGCAGGGGGGCCCGGCAGGAGAACGGGTCGCGGGCGCGACGCTGGATTTGGCGAATTTCGGCGATTTTACCCCTGTACTCTGTGAGGCAAGGTCGGAAAAGGGTTATAACATTGAGGATGGTGCATGGCTATCTTTTGGGCGTTACCTTGGCTCCGCCGTTACTTTGGAGTTATTGGGACGAGACCGGGCTGGGGAGGGGAGATTTGACGGGGCGCGCGCCACCTCCGCCCGGCGACGCGGAGACCGCTGACGTCGGTCTCCCCGCGGGCGGGGTGTCCTCGCCCTACTCCCCGCCGACGGTGCCGACGGGCACCCCGTCCCAGGACGGAGGGTGGACCAAGGGCAAACGACCCCTTCCGATCCGGCTACCCTCTCCCCTTTCCACGGCCGGTCAGGACCTCATCATATGGGCTGGATACAGAGGGTTCAGGGGGTCAGGACCCTCAAACTGTCCCAGCGACATCGGCGCGGCTGCTGTCGTCGTCGCACGTCGTCGTCGTCAATGTCGTTATCCACGCCCTCTCCGCCTCCAGTACCCTTAGGGGTCAAACCAAGGTTCACAAGGGCAACACATCCAGCGGCCAAACTGACCAGCCCAGTCTGAGAAATTCGGATAAAAATCGGGATTTATTCTCTAATCCACGCCTCCAGTGCCTCCTCCTGATCCTCCTCCACGGCGTGTCCTTCCAGGGCGCGCCGGTGCGTCCTCACGTCCTCCAGTGTTCAGTCTACACCGGCTACAGCCACATGGCCACTCCAGGGCGCCTCCCCCATCCGCCGACTGACCGCCCTACCTGCTCCTACCGCCCCACCACCCCGCCCCACCCGCACCCACTGGGAACAGGCCATCCCACACTGGAGGAAAATCGCGGATATATCTCCCACGGAGGGGCTATATTCCCCGACGGAGGGTCGTCGGACTATTATCATTAGTACCAAGGTGGGCGTACACTTATAGTTCTACTATTGTACTACGACCAGCCGGAGCGTACGGCCATGCACCTACATGTGTGAACTCATCATAAGCTGCTCTATACAGAATTGGATTCAAAACGACCTTTCCCGACGAAAAGCCCTCAGTTTTTGGCCCTCAGTTGTGAAGGTCGTATTACGTGTGTGTTGTAAAACGCGGAGTGTGTGTGTCTGGGTGGCGGGGTCCTCCAGTATAGGCCGGGCCGGGCCTGTACTGACAGGGCTGACGGGGAGGGGGTGGGGCACAGGGCCTGGAGGGCCTCCAGTGTCTGACAACGTCACCACTGACAGCTGTCAACGGCCGCAGTCCGCCTGACCTCAACGTTATTTAGGCCGGATTCACACATAAAAACGTCCCCGTTTGAAGTAAGGAGTAAGGTACGTATATATCGGGTAACAGAGGAATGGTGATAGGTTCGCAATTTTAAGCAGTTTCTCCAGTGAGAGGAAAATCTTCGTCCATGTTAGCTCGAAATGATTCAGTCACTCTCCGTCAATATTAGAAACATGTTATGATAGGTTAGGGCGTTTATATGTAGATGTTATCTATTTTGGGTCTACAGTTTTGTACCTTTTGATGCACATTCGACCTAATTGCCTATACGAACAATAAGAAAACAGAGTTCAATAGACATTAATCAGACTGAATGACAGGCCTATCCACCCTGTCAACTTTCCGAGCCACAGATCATTGTGTGTACCGATCTTGGTGACCAGTAGATCGTGTGTACCGACTTGGCATCACACCCCTCCTCAACCCGGCCTCAACCCGCCATTTTTTATACTACTATAGTGTGGGACCGTCTCAGTTCACATCGTATAATGTCGCATATGTTTGAACCTGTTAGAATGTGCTCAAACATATACCATCCATAGCCAATTACTCTTGATTTTTATTTATATGGTGTTTGTATATTAAGCTCCTGACATAGTAATATTTGGTTAAATAGATCGTCACAACTTTTTTTTTATCACGATGAATTTTTTTCTCGAGTTCTTTTAAGTGATATATATATTTTTCAATCTGGAGTTATATAAAAGACGGGGATGCGAAATGGGTTGTAAGTGTTTAAAGGAAGGCTATATGTGGTTAGAGGGTCAGAGGTTGGTGTGACGAGGTCAGCATCACTCAAAGAAGTGCTTTGCTGCGGTCAGCTTGGTTAGAGTGGGCAGTCTGGGCTAACCGACGGTGGTCTAACCGAGTGGTCTGACAGTGTTAGTTTGAGGCCAGGTCAAGTGGCTGTTTCAGTCCTGTGGTTTATAGCTGGTTTGTCCGGTATTATTCCGTATAATACACACAACGTGTACTGTAACATTTAAGTGGGGTTTACACAGGCCGTCAAAATTATTAAGATATATAAGGGTTATCCTGAGGCTTATGATAGTCCCGAGAGTTGTCCTATAAGGGTCCCTACAGCCTTAAGATAGCCCCGACAATATTTCCAACACTATATGTTCTTATATAGGGTTTACACCATATTTTCTAAAATTCTGTCCTGCATGGGTCTCAGCAGTAACTATCGTAATCGTTGATCTAACTGAGATTATGGGGCTGTGTAAACCGGGCTTTTATGAAGGTCAGTCGTAAAAATATCATTAACCTTCAGTGTTTTGGACTAGAGGGAAGATATTACTAGGATATAGATAAATCAACAAGATTGAAGTATCTAAGGGTAGTAAGCTTACTGCAGAAGAACGGTTTCCATAGATTTCCATCAGTTGTACTTTTGAAGGCAAACTTCAGTTAGCAAATCTTTGTTAGCAAATTTTATCTTATTATTCCGAAACCCAACTTGACATAGGAACTTTTGTCGCATTAGTCACAAGTATCATATCCAGGAATTTGAAAATGCCTTCGCAATTTGTACGTTATGTTTTGGACAGAATTATGTTGAGTTTGAAACAGATCTTGAAATTAAGTTTGATATAGGAAAATAGCTTGAGACCTATCCACATGTCTTCCCCTGTGTCTATAATACACAGTAATGTACCGCAGTCGCGTCGGGCGTCCTGGGTATCTTGAACCCCCTTGATTTCCCAAAATATAAGTTACACATGTATATACAAGAAATCTTGTCAAAAATGTGGGTTGGAACCCCCTTAATTTTACTTGGAACCCCCTTTGACTGTAGGGCTTGCTACGCCCCTGTGTTACATCGACTAAACATTTGCGTTATATTTCATGCAAAAGGGACCAACTTGACCCACACAACATCCTTAATCAGGTATATACAGGAATATAGCTGTATAATCAGCCACGCCATCCTAATATAATTGTGGTCAGTGCATGAGTGGCATCCCTGGTCAGACTGGTTACCTTCACAAGCCATCGTTTAATGTAAACTCGCCTGTATAACAATTACGCTGATCCTAAGGTCTATTCAAACTTAAGTAATATTGTATTCTAAAACAGGTTTCAACGTATAGTAATATAATCTAATAAAAAAGGATATAGTAAGTGATTTGGGATCCCTTGTGCCTGGTGCATCAGCTACTCAACTTTCACTGAGCACTCACCTTCTACGTCCTGCCTCCCCCAGGTAACAAGCCACGTTTTGCCATGCATATATCCCCATGTAACGAGTCATGTCTTTCCATGTAACGAGCCATATTTTCCCATGTCTCCCTAAGTAATGAGCCATGTCTTTCCATGTCTTCCCCATGTATTAAATGAGCCATGCATTTCCATGTCTCCCCAAGTAACGAGCCATGTTTTCCCATGTCTCCCCAAGTAACGAGCCATGTCTTTCCATGTCTTTTCAAGTAATGAGCCATGTCTTTCCGTGTCTCCCGATGTATTAAATGAGCCATGCCTTTCTATGTCTCCCCAAGTAACGAGCCATGTCTTTTCATGTCTTCCCAGGCAACGAGCCATGTCTTTCCATGTCTTCCCAAGTAACGAGCCATGTCTTTCCATGTCTTCCCAAGTAACGAGTCATGTTTTTCCATGTCTCCCTAAGTAATGAGCCATGTTTCTCCATGTCTCAAGCCACAAGTCAGTGTGTACCACACAGCAGGATATGTTTATAGCAAACCCTATTGATGCATCAAACCACATAATATATATCCCCACGTTACAAAACACATAACTATAGTTCTGCGTATATACGCAACAAGCCACATAAGCAGGCTCCCTTCGCAACTTGTTAGATGTGCCTTGACCCAAACGCAGCATTCCGACACTAAAACTCTCAATGATGATAGTTTCCAGAGAACCTGTTCAATATCAGTGAAACCGACTGCAATTTATAATATAAAATCACATTGTGGTACATATCTGCATGTCCATGGTTCTGAGAGGATGCATCGGTCATGCTGGGGTAGTTTGGTAGTCCGTGCAGCGTAACAAACCACGTAACAAATCACGCAACAACCCACGTCACAAACCGCTGAACCAGTCTTCCCGAGCCGCCTCTCTCCAGGTTTGGGAGGCGGCCAGGTGATGGTGGATTTTCCCCTCCCTGCTCTCTCCACCCCTAGCCTCCCTCCCCCCAACACGTGGAGGCCTTCTGCACAGCGATTACGTAACCCTGGGTGGATCCCTCCTGGGTTCTCCCCCTCCCCCCCACACACACCCACCCCTCCTCCAGGCCATGGTCGCTGGTACCTTGACAGTGTGGCAGGTAAGCACTGCCACACGCCAGGGACAGGCGACCTGTCCGGACCTGCTGCATGCTGGGATTGCAGGCTGGGTCTGACTGGTGCAAGGTGCACCAGGGTAAGCCTGCACGGTGCACCTAGGTCCTGCCTGGTGCACCTAGGTCCTGGCTGGTGCATGGGGCTTTAGGCATGCACGGTGCATTTTCTGAACCAAAATGCATTGTAATCATTCATTGCACTTAGCGTTTGCATTGGTCTAATATCTGACCTTGCAGTGATGCAATGTGCTCCCAATGCATTCCTTCATTATTCAGGGAAGCTTGTTATTTCTTCATTCCTAGGAGGTGCAATGAGTCAATAGAAAAATAGTTAAAAAATTGGATCCATCGTGAACATAACATGATAGTCTTATAACTCTAATAGTATTTTAGATTTGTAATTTCTGATACATTTATCATCACCACATCTTTCTTATAGAAACATCTCTGTCCAGTGACTCCTAATACTTGTCGTGAATGCAACAACATTTTATCATCTTGTTCAAAAACAAGTGTAATTATAGGTGGAGCAAGTCCCCAAGACATGTGTTATTTAAGCCTTCTATATACATGATATTGCACTTTCACTGTCTCTATATAATTATAATGCGTACATTGGGATCATGTATTTACACGTCATGTGTATCATTAAGTGCACATCTCAGGGGTAGGCTGTGTCAGGTGTGCGTGCACGTCCCCACTACCCACACGCCATACCCAAGGCAGATAGGATTGTATCAAAGGTGTACATAATACATTGGTGTTTTCCCCCTTTATCGTGATGGGGACCTGGGGCAGGGGCCCCACACAAATATCATATCAATCAGTCATGAACATTTTTACTATTCACTGATGTGCATTCAAGTTGAAGGATCCAAAACAAAATCAGAATTCTTTTAGCTTGCAAGTTTATTAGGTGCAAATCTATCCATACCGTGCATTTATAAACAATCTATTATTCTGATAAATCTCCAACAAGTCTACTATATCAACATTTATTACATATTATGGCCCAACTCTTCCTAGCTATTATATCCCTTATTGAATTTGGGACACATGTCCATGTCCATGCATTTCATGTCTGTGTGGATCATTTGCAGGGGGGGGGGCGATCAGAACTTTACACGTTATTGAACATGATGGTCCTTGCTATTGATCTTATTTCCAACCTTCATTTATAGATCTTACAGGCCCCCTGTACGGCCTAAACACCCACCCCCACCCCCAAATCATCCAACCCCTCACTTTTCCTTTTTAAACAGAGCCCTACCATACCAGCAATTCCTGCTTGTGACCTAAAGGTTAGTGATAGGGACTAACCCATACTTTCCCAGTTGGAGCTAGGGACTAATCCTTAGCTTCCCAACTGTAGATAGGGACAAAACCTTCATTTTCCAGCTGCAAGAAGGGACTAACCCTAAATTTCCAGTTGCAGCTAAACCCCAACCCTTAATTTTCTGCTGCAGCTAGGGACTAACACTTAATTTTCTAGCTGCAGAAAGGGACTAATCCTAAATTTCCAGCTTCAAAGAGGGCCTAACCATCCCATTTCCAGCGGCAATGAGTGTTTAACTTTTAATTTTCCAGCTGCAGTTAGGGACTAACCCTAAATTTCCCAGCTGCAGCTAGGGACTTACCCCAAAATATTCCAGCTTCAGATAGGGACTAACCCCAAATTTTCCAGCTGCAGATATGGACTAACCCCAAATTTCCCAGCTGCAGAGGGAAACTAACCCCAAATATTCCATCTTCAAATAGAAACTAACCCCAAATTTTCCAGCTGCAGATAGAAACTAACCCAAAATTTTCCAGCTGCAAATAGAAACTAACCCCAAATATTCCACCTGCACATAGAAACGAACCCTGAATTTCCAGCTGCAGCAGGGAATCAGCAGTCAGTCAGCAGCAGAGGCTCTCATGAATAAGCCACGTGAAGGCCTGCCGCCTGCTGCTAGTGGTGGCAGTGGTGGTGGTGTGGTGGTGCGTGGTGGTGTGGTGGTGGTGGTGGCAAGGCCTAGTTGCTGCGCCGCGGCCCGTGAAAAAGTCGTGCCTGCTGCCGCTTCCGTGCTTCCCTACGAGCCTCCTGCCGGCTGGGGGGGGGGGGTGCGGGGGAGGAGGGGGCGGCAGGCAGCAGGAGAACTGGGTCCCAGTCAGATCAGGTTAGGCCTAATCCCACCTGTGAGAGCCGTGTCGAGGTGGGCGGAGGTAAGGCGTGGACAGGGGGCTGCATGGAGCCATGAGGCCACTCTCGATCATTTCTGGGGATGGGGTATAATGTTGTGTGTAACGAACTGTGTAAGTTATTAATAAACCTGGTTTTTTTTTTTACGTTGCCTTGCTTGCCCTTTTGGTAAGGCCACGTGCCAAAATAGATCAATTTTTGTTATATACTATAGCTCATGGTGGCTAGAGGGGAGGGTGTGTGGTTTCAATTGTACGTTAAGCAGCAAGAAAGGGTTTTTAATTCAGTTTCAAATGGTATGAAGGAAGCTTATCTTTCTGCCACATTTATATTGGGAATATTTGTGAATAACCAATTTGTCAGAAGTCAGAATGGCCTAATGGAATACAGGCTTTACCCATACTACATGCTTTACCCACACTGTATGCTTTACATACCATAGGCTTTACCCATAACATATGCTTTACCCATACTAAAGGCTTTAACCATAATAATACAGGCGTACCCAAAACTACAGGCTTTACCGATACTGTAGGCTTTACCCATACTTTAGGCTTTACCCATACTACAGGCTTAACCCATACTAAAGGTTTTACCAATGATATAGGCTTGACCCATACTGTAGACTTTAACCATACTGTAGGCTTTACCCATACTGTAGGCTTTACCCATACTGTAGGCTTTAACCATACTGTAGGCTTTACCCATACTTTAGGCTTTACCCATACTACAGGCTTAACCCATACTAAAGGTTTTACCAATGATATAGGCTTTACCCATACTGTAGGCTTTAACCATACTGTAGGCTTTACCCATACTGTAGGCTTTAACCATACTGTAGGCTTTACCTATACTGTAGGCTTTACCCATGCCATAGACCTTACCCCTAGTTTACCACCTGCCTGGTCCCTGGGTGACTTGTTTCACCTCAGGCACTCTCTACCATAGAACACTCAGGGCTAGGTTTGACACTGAAGGGCTGGGGCTAACCACCATTGCATGTTTAGTGCCTGTCAAAGATTTGAAAAAAAAACTTCTCTCAGTCCACTAGATAAAGCCCTTTCATGCTTATAGTTATAGGGCTTATATTGATGGGTTGGGGGAGGAGGTGGGTGGGTGGATGGTGGAGGGGGTGGGTGTGTGGGAGAGGTTGTGGGTGGGTGGGATGGGTTAATAAGAAGGCTAGGTCAGGATCAGGTCAACATGAATCCTTATATCATGATGATTGCAATAGGGCATCATTCAAAGCAGAATAGGAAGAGACATTTTCTTCATACTCTATTCCTGCGCTGGTATAATTCATCTCAAAGATTTCCTCATATAACCTAAGCATCATCCACTATTGTGCTTGTACAATGAACTGCCATGATATGCAAGCCGTCAAGCTCCATTATTTCCCCCATTGAGCAATACCTGTACAATTCTTTTTTTTTTTTTTACATGAATAATCCATATTGAACACCTTGAGACAAGTTTGATCTCCCCCAAACTACAAGTAAATACAATAATATTAATCACCTGATTGTTTATAAACTATCATAGTATAACAATGTATCTATCAACCTATTCACGCCACCAAGGCTGTGCTGTGAGAGCATGCCCCAGGGAAGGGCTGTGCTGTGAGAGTGGAGGCAGTGTTGGGGAGTGGGAGACCCAGACGTCCCAACTGTTGAACCTGGAAGCCTAACCACAGTCTGACAGATAACCAGCCTGACCCACTTAGGCCTGACGCCTATAAAACATGATATTACTGGGGGCTGGAGATTAAACCAAGTCATTCTAGGCTCAAAAAGATAACATGTGTACTAGATCGCCTGTACAAGGTCCTGAGATGTGTACTAGTTCTAGGCCACTCTGATAAGGATGTATTGTTAGGTGCACTGCTTGTAGTGTCTGAGTGACCGTCTGGGACAAAAAGGTAATCACCAGGGATTGGGTCAAACAAAAAGGTTGTATGTGTGTCAGTGAGTATAAGTAAAGAGTCAGATAAAAAGAGAGTAAATAGATATAAAGATATAACAGTATAGAGAAGAGGTGGCCAGTGTGACTCATTATACTGACTATGTGAGTGAGACAGACATCTTAGGAAAGTTTCACTCCACTGATCCACGAGCCACTCAAGGACCTTTGTGGGTTGCCTGATACAGACTATTGATAGTCAGTGCACCTACAGTTCTTCATTTGAATTAAGGTCAAATCTAATTCCTATTTCCCTCGGGCGTAACCAGCTGATAGTCATGACCATCGGGATATGATCCAGCATAGGTCACTGGCAACGTCTATACACTCCTATTGACACTGAACATCAAATCCTAGCTATCTGAAAAATAATATTAATATATACGGTATTATGGACAAGTTTTGTATGAGCTTGAACTTGCTTACTTGTACATCAATACCCAGACATTAAAATCATGATATCTTGTCAAGTTTATACTATTTTAGCATCGGTATGTTTCGAATTGAATTAGAATTTTAAGGCATGCATACAGGCGACTGAACTATTCAGTGATACAGATCAACTTCTCAACTAATATTATGTCACTCACTATACATGCACAGATTTGCACGAGGTAGTCATTAATCATCTCCTGAATGCATTTGATTTGATTGATCTATCCAGAAGTGATGCTTATGATCTTGAGCCCTTACTTGACACTCAATGGGGTGGCTGTGTGTATGGGGGGAGGGGGCAATGTGGTTTAGAAAGACGAAGCAACTGGGAGAAAGGATGAGGGGAGTGGGGTGTGTGTGTAGGGGTGAATGCCAATGGTGAGGCTTGGGGGACTACAATGATGGTTATAACACTCATAATGAGAGAGGAGGCAGGAGGAGGAGGTTCTAACCGCAACTCACCTGCTTATGTGAGGGTTTGTGGCGTGCATGACGGGCTGAAGGGGGGAGGGAAAGGGGAAGGTGTGGGGGTGGGTGTTGGGCGGGGGGGGGGGGGTGAGCACATGCAATAGAGGCCTGCATGTCTGTGGTGGAGGGAGAGGGACACACTAACAACTAACCCCCCCCCAGCCCTGCCACCAAACCCCCCCCCCAACCCCTCCTCCTCTTCAACCATCCCCTTTCACCTTTAACAAGGAGTTTAAATGCACGCCCACAGAACTGATGCGTAAGCAATAAAATGGGTGACAGGAAATCTTCTGCTTTTATAAACTTTAAACAAAGATAATACTATAAAGCTTGGTATCGCTATTCTAATTGTGCAGTAACTTTCCTGGTTGAAAGGCTGGTGAATTGAATGTTATCTGGTTATGGGAACTACATTAATAATTAGTTTAGAATATGACTATTTTACCCAAACCCTAACATTTAAGATAATTTTCTAAAAGCATATAAGACAATTCAGTTTTGTTGTCATTATTCAGTAACTACGGAGGATAGGATGGGAATAATTTCATACTTGCCGTGTTGTCTGGCTCTCTGAGGTTAGGGGCTCGAAATTGAATTTTTGGACAGAAAATAAATGTTGTTTAGGATATGAGAATACATTTTTCAATATTTTTTGTAATCATATATATATATACATGTATGACTAAAGATCACACAGTCGGACGCTGTGTTATGCGTGATACAAGCATATATATATATATATATATATATATATATATATATATATATATAATGAATAAAATGATGAATAATGTTTAAAGTATCTTATTCTCCAGTATCTTATCGTGTATCTTCCCTCTCCCTTTTCCCCTCCTCCCTCCTCTCCACCTCTCCTCCTTTCCCCTACTCCTACACCTTAACCACACCGTCTGTGTAGTTGAATGGAAGCCAAACCACAAGCACGCCGCCGTCTACCCCCCTCCCCCCCCCCACCCGAGGGGCCTACACCTCCCTGCTCACCTTATATCAATGAAGCCTTAGGGGCCGGGGGAGGGGAGGGCTTGTATTTTTTATGCCCTGATCACTGATGTGTGTGTCGGGGGATTAAGAATTGACTCATTTGGAGGGCTTCTTTAGTTATCAAACATATCTGAGTGTAAGATTGGGATCATCTTCAAAGCTTGTGATTATATGTTTGGGGAAGACATTACTAATGGATAGTTAAACCGCTGCTTTAGTTACTTTTGAATACTACCCATGAAAAATACATTTCTTTTAGCAAATATTTAAAACTAATTCTTCAAGTAAATTATCAGAGCTATGCGGGGACTTTTACATTAAGTTTGAGTGATATTTGTTTCATTCACGTCCCTAAGTTGTAGCTGAAATCGGACCCATAATCCCATATCCTTCACCATTCGACATGTATAGGGGCATGATTGAGTCGAGTACCCCCCCCCCCCCCCACCTTCCTATCCAATGAAGCGATGTCTACATAGTGTCACTGTATCATGAAACTATACACTGCGACGACTGGGGCAATATATGGTGTAACACGATATACACCCATTGACATACTATTGTCCTGGCCGTTCTTTCTTCATATATATGTGTTCAATGACACGTTTATTTACACATACGTTGGGTTATGTGGTATGGATATCATGATGAGATAAGTACATTTGTACTCAATGTAACAATCTAAATGTATTATGTTACCGATAATGATACCTTTGAATACCGCTTTGACTATTTCTAAGCTAGGCATGGCTTCTCTGTTTACTAGACATGCATACTCTATGTATCCGACCATGTAAATATTTTGAAAGTGACAATAGAATAGATATTTCTCCAATGACTTAGTGGACGTCGATATTACTAAAAGTAAGGTCAATATAAAACTGTATTGGAAGACTAATTTGTCATGAATTATGAAACACATATTCATGTCAACTTGCCTTAGGGCACATTAAAATTACTTCCGAACATATTGTCATAATGATGCAGCTTTGACATGAAACCCTACTGACATATGTTATATACATGCACGAGTTATGTACGTTATCAATATTTGAAAACACAGACTCAGTGTCCGTTCTACACTTTAGATCCTATTACATCCATCCAATCAGGGAGGTTCAGTGGGCCCCCACTCCCTGCTATCTCATCTTTCACGCTGAGACTCATTTTAACACCAAGTCATAATGTTACTGATCTAATTGTGTCATACCCGACCTACAATACGTAACCTGAAGCGGTGTGAATGATATGTCTCGTGGACTAGTCTCTACAACCAGAGAGAGTAAAGTTAAAACTTATTTTAGTCTCCATGCTACAACATAGGAACTGTACTGTCTGATTTAGGAAAGGGTTCATTTTAAAGTATACTATTCTAAAATAAAGTAACTGTTTTCCTTTATTAGTACCTTAACATTCCCCCCAGTAATTTAATCATTGAATTCATTTACTTGTGGGTTTCTTTTTCAATAATTGAAGATTAATTTTGAAGAATTTTCAATAATTGAAGATTTGATAAATCTACAAAGTAAGTCAACACCTCACCAACAACTATTCAAACTGATGGGCATACAACAAATTATGCATGTGTATCAGTATTATTATACTGAAAATTGTGACAATTCCATTTTGAGTTCTAACATACGTATTTATCATATGGAAATATAAATGGCAATGCAATGACGTAATCTAGCTCCCTCCCCTCCCCACAGTTCCCACGTTCAATCCTCTCAACCCCGTTCCCTGAATTACCCACAGCTCAGACAGACAACGGGACTCGGAGGGTTAATGTGGGAATTATGAAAATAAGAAGAGACGCCGTCAGCTTTTATTAAACTAAACTTTGCGCGACTTTAATGAGATTTCAAGGAAAATTTGGAATAAGCAATAGCCAGCGTTGGTTGGTAAAATCCCCCCTATATTGATATACAATACATACTATTTCCTTTGGCCTTTTGCACGTAACGTGTCTAGGTATGTGCCATGTAAACGTAAAGGGGGCCAGCGAAGCCACGTCGGCGACGGAGCCCCAGTAACAACCGTCGGTGGCTTCAACCAAACCAAAACCAGGTCTCCCAAGTCTCGCATCTTCTCGCCACTTTTTCCCCGGGCCCCGAGAGATCGTGGGCTCGTGACCTCGCAGTAAGCACTTCCGGGACACGCTATCTAGGCCAGCACTTCCGTGTCAGATGCGACTTCCGTTTTGTCGGGTGTGACACGAATTTGTGTCGGACTTTTTGATTGGTGGTGGATCCAGGCACGGCTGGCCCTGAGCCCCCTCCTCGGGAGATGATCCGTGTGGCTCTCTGAAGGCAGCAGGGCCACACGAGATTAGAACACCTCGTGTTGGGGGAGAAAACACGAGATTTGGGATGTAATTCCCTCACAGATCCACTTGTTGTATTTTGGCAGCATCCAGGAATGGACAGGAGGAGTTTATCCATGTCCCTCCCTGTCTATTATGTCCATATGGCCCCTGGAAGTTTCACAGGATCTCGGCATTTTGTTGGATTATTTGTGCATGGAAGGCACTGTGTCTGTATTCTAGGTCTGTCTGCCTGTCTGTTGTGCATGGTTCTCAGTCTGTGTGTATGTCTGTGTGTGTCTGTGTGTGTCTGTGTGTGTCTGTGTGTGTCTGTGTTACTGTATATGTCTGTGACTGTGTCTGTGTATGTATGTCTATATTCTTGCCGCCCACACATCAATAAACACTTGACTCAGTTCAGTTAACAATCTGTGGATCCTTATTCCTGTTTCCAGATCCCGAATCCTTATTTTATATCCAACCTTGAGTAGGTTCCCCTGCAATCGCTGGGTCACTGCCACACACATCCCGAGCTGCAACCGAACACAGTAAATCCCCTCAATAAAAGTACCGCTCACAGAACCGTAAACTCCTTCCAATACGCTGTCGGCAAGCACACGGCTTTCCTCTCCCCCTCGCCCCTGTCTGAAGCTGTCCCTATTCCCCAGCTGGCACAGGGGTAGGTAGGGGTAGTGAGAGGAGGCCGGGGGTGGCCGGGCCAGCCGGCCGGCACCCCGCCATTGTCCGCCGTCCCTCCGCCTCCCCTCCTCCCGGTCTGCCACCACCGCCGCCGCCAACACCGCCGTCTGGCCCCGACAAGGGCCGCTTTTTTCACCAAGTTTTTTTCAAACTCGGACCACTTGGCTGTGGCGCGTACTTTGTCCACCGTGGCGGCCACCACCACCACCTCCTCTACCATCGTCGTCGTCGCTGCCACGGCTGCCGCCGCTACAGCCGCCGAGCAGGGGAGGTTCTATTCTGACTTTTTTACTACTAGACCTTGATTTGGTGTCATGTGGTGGTTGTAGTACTACCACGAGGAGAGCGTAGGCTGAGAAGAATGGAGGGGAGATTTGAGGGGTACGTCGTGGTTATTTGGGTTGGGAGAATGCCTAGAAGTGGACCCAGAGAGGCTGGGTGGGTTCTGGTCAGTGTCTATTGAATCCAGCCTGTGGGAGAATCTGACCAAACAGATCAGAACTAGGCCGTGTTCCCCTGCGTCCCTTAGGCCGGCCGCAGACGCCGTCAGGCCCGACGCTAGGCCGTTTTTTAGGCTTCCAGCCGGGGCTGTGGGCCTAGGTCACCGACCATTGTGTGGGCCTACTAATAAAACGTACAGACTAGGCTTTAAGGACGTAGGCCCGGCCTACCAGGCCTATCAGCCCTCTGTCAAGCCTCACTACTCAATTTGTAGTTATCGACACACTGTAGAGGGGCAAGGAACAGATTATAGATTGCATAATCTTGATTTAATTGTCGAATTTCTACCCCTGAGAGTTTTCTACATGTATTGCGGCGAGGTTTAATCATGCTTAAGATCCTGGTGGCACCTGAAGGTTTTACCGAAGTTCCAGTCATTCTTTACAGTTTTCTTTGCCTATCTCACTGTCCATTGCTTCCCCCAATAACACCCCCACCCCCACCCTCCAACCTGGCTCCCTAGCCTCTTCTATTATTGCATCCACCCTCTATGTTCCCCAGCCCTACTTCCCTGTAACCTTTTCTGCCTCCCTGCCTCCCTGCTTGCCTCCCACTTGTGACATCATGAAGAAATAGAATTCTATACTAAAGAGTTTAATGCATCTCGAGACAGAGAGTGTGATAAAAAAAAGTGTTATCACACTGAAGGTTGATTCAGGAAAGTAGTTCTTACAGCAGGGAAACAGTTCCACTCATTCAGCTTTAACATTTTACTTTAATATTGTATAGGGTACCATAAGATATTTATCCGACAGGTGTGGTGGTCCTTGATGGGTTATCAACCCTCGGGGTGTCAGGGATATCATCCTTTAGGAAGCTCTGCAATATTCCTGCCAATATGCCTGCTGTACCTTGGGTTTAAATATGAAGTCACGTATCCATCTCCAAAGTTACCTATTGACGACTGCTACACCCAGTCTTATATTTCTTTATTTAGCAACCCCATATTTTCTCTCCACATTTCTGTTGGTACAACATAAAAATAATATGTCTTGAGGGCTCTTCCCATGTTTAGGGAATTTCCAACTTACATTGGGGATACCTACATGTGGTTTAGGGATTCCTTTTGAACTCCCCATATGTCTTAGAGTCTCTGAGCACATATTCATACCATTCAACAGAAGGGATCCCCTAATGAAAGAAAAGTTAAATTTTCCAAAAGAAAAGAGACTGTCTTTATGTAAGTCTATAGGTCCAGCTTTAGATGCTCAGGGAACTCCCTAAGCCTACATGTTCAGTCTATCTCTAATAACCATTATTTAACTAATACAATACTTTGTATATACTTAAGGGATGGCAGAAAATGATTTTTTTCATTCGATTCTATACCAAGATCACGACATCGTCCTTCCAGGAAAGGGCCAGCATTTCCTAAAAACAAGCCCTGTGCCAGATTTCTGACACGTTTGAATGAGACACGAACGCTTAATATTACCTGTCGTAAACTGTTACTAACCTGAAATATCACATGTTCATGTTGTTTACCGACATAGATATTTACAAACATTTCAGAATTATATATAAAGAAAAACAGATATATGCACTTAGTTCAACATATCATAGTAAATCCATGATTAAGTAACATAAGACAAAGAACTGAGATAATATCTAATATGCTGAGATAGTAAATAATACCCCATATACTTCACCACTACAACCAATAAACACAATTTCTATTAATTTTCTGGAACATACTCACATCCTTAAATTCGCTCAATGCCTTGAGCTCGAATTAGACTTCTTTCAGTATCCAACTTGAATTGGAATTCCTGTAACATCCAAAATGCATCATCACTAATCACTAATCATAAAAAGACACACATAAAAACTAACCTTCTCAAAATAGAATAAACCAGAAGAAATACCGTGGAAACCCTCGCTCCGTTCCGAAGTTCAGTAGAAGTGCTTTGGTTCCAGTGCCTGGACTACACTGTCTGTAGGTCCCTTTGTGGTGCCGTGCCGCCAGCGGGGCCGAGCCTGACTTGACTAGCAGAGGGCCGGGGGTTTTACTAACCGGTAGATTTTATAGGTGATGGCCGGGAGTTGTGCTGGTCGGTTAGCAGCACTAGATGGTGAGGCCACGCCAGTTCACTGCTGGGGTTCTGGTCCTGGGATCAGAACTGTTTGAAGATTCATTCTGAATTGGGTGCAATAATCATGGTTTCAAGGGTTTCCGAAGGCGGGGCCATCCAGGATGTGATGCTGGGATGCAAATGTACCAGAACCACAAAATGCATGTCATAGTTGACAAAGGTCATACATGACAAGGGGCATGCCTGACAAGGGTCATACATGTTAAGGGGCATATACCTGACAAGGGGCACGCCCGAAAAGGGGCATACCTGACAAGGGGCACGCCTGTCACTTGACAAGGGACAAAACAAAGCCTCAGAACAATTTAATCAATGTAGGCCTACAGTATATATGTCCAACCAATATTCCAATCGCAATGTCATTCAGGGGTCTATCCTGACCTCATATTGACCTATTAATAAAGCAGAAGGCTTATCTAATTTATGGAATGTCAATCCTACTCAGCTTTAGCCTACCCACTTTAGTCTTGAGGTGGAGGCCATAAGGACGTTTGCGAATTGCTGAATACAGACTATTGATTATACTGTCCCTGCAAAGGAATATAGTTATCGGAGTGTACTTTGTTAAGAGTATGCTAATGCTGTGAGCTAAAAGGTGCACTGACCCCTGGAATGTCCATGTAATCAGAGTGGGTTAGAGGTCCTGACCCCTCCGGACCTCCGCCCCTTATTGTATCCGCCCCTGGTATTCAATGACTCGGCGTCCAGTGCTTTGCATGGCCTGAATCAGGGCCATCCCGATCCCTCGCCACCTCCCCCATCAAACCACCCAATGTCGGTCCCAGGAACGCTGCACGATGCGTGCGCACTCCCCCAAAAAGGCCCGGCCAGCAGCCGCCAGCCTGGAACCAGCCTTTTTCCCGCCCTTTTTCCCCCAGTCAGATCCGAAATCCAGACGACATTGGAGTCAATAAATCAGAGAGGCCTGAATGGGCCGCTGCCACGCCGTCAGCGTTTTCCCGCGCTTTTGCCGGGAGTAGCAGACGACAATCACTATTGTGTACGCTGTTATCGCTATGGCAACGCGCGCGCCACGCCAGCCTATCTCACCTGATAAGGTTTGTTCACCAGGAGTGGATCTGGGGTTTCCGAAATTATAACAGGGTCTGGCAGCTCTTCGCTTGGATATACATATTTTTTATGAGTTCCTCACAATTTGATAGATGATTGTACCCATTACTCTGTGAGCTGAATCCTTCACGGGGAAACTAGCTTCTGTTATTACAGACATTTATTTTCAATATTTACCTGAATGCTCAAGGTAGGAGAGGTCTCTAAACCTCTACTACACGCAGTTATATACCAGAACAAGTCTTACTTGTTACTTCAGAAAATGGTATACATACTCATGGAATTATCTTTAGCAATCAAGGACAATTAATTATACGACGTTTTCCTGGTCAAGTGATACTTCCTGCAGGTTTCTTATTAAGTTTATTTCAGATTTATTGCTAGAAATACAGAAACCAATTAACAACACATCATCAACGATTTGCCCCTAGCCCTGAGCCTCAGCAGTTAAAATGCAGCCCCACCAATCAACCAAAATAACAACGAACTAGGGTGGCCCCACCAATCAACCAAAATAACAACCAACTAGGGTGGTCTAACCCTGGAGGCTGCAAGACAGTGTTCCATGTGAAAGCATGAAGGGGGAGGGGGTAGAGTATTGAGGGCTCCTGTGGCCTCATGCAAACTGGCAATGAAGGAGGTGTTTTTGATCACAGTGGTGGGTGGTGGGAGGTGGGTGGTGGGTGGTGGTATTGGGGTGGTGTAGTGGGGTGGTGGGGGCACGACAGGCGTGCTAATTGTCGTAAGGGGCCCAGCGTCTTTGCGGTAAAATGGCAACATTTTATCGTGCATTCTTGGAGTTATGAGGCTCCAAATCCATTAAATCTATCTATCTATGGGTGTTGTCCTAATCTGTCTACCCCATTAATTCACCAAACAAAGGTTCAGGGTAATAACCTGGAAATTTGCACTTTTATTTTTGAACAATTTTAAATGATGATCGTTGAAAATTGTAGAACATTTGACATACTTTCATGCAAAAGTAATCTATGCAAATCTTATTCAGTTCATTCAGGATGTCCTTTAGGAAGTTACAACAGATATTACTAATAACTATGTAGAAGGGTAGCTCTTGGTAGCCAAGCTTGGAACTAAGACAAAGTGGCTGAAACAGTATAAAAATGTTCATCATTAATCGTTGTATGACCATTTCATGAGAATGTAGGTCTCTGAAGGTTACTGGTACAATGATAATTGCCCATTAGGGGTATAAGCGCAATTGTGCAATTGGCATTTTAATTGTGTTTTTCCTTTTAGATGCACATAATTCATAGAAATCTATACCAGATATAACACCATCATCATTTGGCATTTTAAATTGTGTTTTTCCTTTTAGATGCACATAAATCCTAGAAATCAATGCCATATAACACCATCATCTAATGTAACCTTACCTTGTTGGGGACACACGTCTGAATATATACACCTTTTTCACGAGTCTACGCATTAGATTCTCCCATAGACACATTGATGATCCCAACTCTTCTGGTCTATATCTATTGGAATAAGCCCATCCCACTTTGGTTATATCCTGGGGTTGGATAGGGGTTGGACAAAATAGATGTATATGCCATCTTTGTCTCCAAGACTTGGGGTTACCGAAATTAGCAAGAATTGTATTTTTCTATATCCCCCTTTTTTTTATTTTTTTTTTTTATTTCAGAATTATTTAATCTGGTTACAATCGGATAACATAATATCATCCGGTCTCCCTTGTATTCCAGAGACATCCATAAGGTCTTTTACTACGTGACCACTTTAGATTGATGAGATAAAAATGATAATGAGAATACTGCTAAAACATTACAATTTCTTAAATTTTATCAATTGACAGATTTGCAGGTTTGCCAGCCAATCAAAATACTGCATTTCAGGGCAAAATAGGGTTGGAAATTATAGGTTGGACTGACAGGCTTTACCATTGGTTCCTATGGGGAAAAGTCTAAAATGTAAGGTCACATTTTAGAAATTTTAGGAGCAATCCGTCAACCAAATTGCTTTGATCAATTTTGTATTGTGCAACTTTCTTTAGGGAATAAGCACAGAAGCAATATTGAGAATAAACTTTATAGTTACTGTAAACTGGGTTGGGCTTATTCATTACCCAATACATTGATTCAAATTTGTAATGCTAGCAGGCAACGGTCTATAGTTATGCCGTTTGCAAGACGTTATTCTTCGACTGTAATTCCATTTCAATCACAGGTTGATAGGTCAACTATGTTCAGATCATATCGGCGCCCAAACGTGCCCTGCAGACCAGCCATGTCCTGGCAGTCTTTATACAGCGTTTGAAAAAAGCCTGAAAAAAGTCTAAAAAAAGAGCGTCTGACCTAAATAGAGGAGGTGGCCGGTTGAGGAGGTGCAAGAGGGGGGGGGGGGGGAGTCTCCCACCCTACAACACATTTATGTGGGGGAGCAGGACGACAAAATATAAAAAAATTAATACAAGTTGAATATGAACTTAATTTGTTAAAGATTAGAGAACGAGGAAGAGTCTTACAGATAATCATTTAGTCCACACCCTCGGATGTGTTTTTATCTAATGGACGCTTGCCATGCTGTTATTATGAGAATGAGGTGAAGAACGACTTTTCTGGGCCACTGGGTACCAGCCATAGTATCATTAGGCTACATTAGTATACCTTGCTGGGAACCAGTGGCACAGAAATTTCCTGGCGCAGTACACTGATAACTATTGCTTGTACCCAAAGGCCCAGAAAAGTAGTTCTCTTCCTCATATGACATATCTTCACTTTGTTTTTATATGAAACATTGTATCTAAAACCAATATAAATATATATATTTACTATGTGACAATATGTAACATTTCTTTGTCTATACGTTGCCATTCGACAATTTAAATGAGAAAATTTCATTTGCATTTCAAAATAACTACCATATAAAACAGTCGATTCAAGCATATGGATACTTATGCACGTGGCTTATGTATGTCTATGATTCAAGGAAGAGTTTCAATTTTGGCCCGTTTTGTGTACACTGTCAATTTTAGTCATATCATCCGAAATCAGATTTCATGCGAATAAACATACACTTAGGGGAAACTAAACTTAAGAACAAGAAATACACGATGAAGGAATCATAGTAACATGCTTTATGTCCATCGTGTTTTGAAAGGATTTGACAACTTATAGTCGATGTCCGGAAATTCGAGCGATTATCACATTTTGATGAGTAGTCACCTGACGCCCCCCCCCCCCCCTCTTACACACACACCTTGATAATTTTCTTGCCCTCATACCGTGTCGGTTTCCTTTCAGGTCCTACCTGTTCAGGTGTCGAGGCGGTACACTTCAAAGGGACGATGATTACCTGGCCCACCTTCACCTTACCCCACCTGTGACGTCATCACGGACACCTGGCGGCGGCAAGAGGAACCAATCCAAGTGCCCGGATGTCAGTACACTTACTTCCGGTTGATATTTCTCCACTTCCGGAATAAGGATGGCGTCGGCGGAAGTGGATGGTTTAGCAGTGTGTGTCGCCGTTAGGTGGCGTTGGGTCATTAGGGGCAGTGTTTTGGGGCATCGACCTCTGATGCCCTTTAATGCCTTCCAAGGCATAGTTTGTATTTATGATGTATCTGCTAAGACCCATTGCCAACAAAGTAAGCCAAGTCTCGACCGAAAAGACCGCCGGGAGCTGAGAGAAACGGTAGGTAGAGACGGGTTTTTAAATCCTGAAAGGTATTGCTCTCAATTAGTTACTAACTACACCGGCCAGTTGAATATTTCGGCAATTGTGAGAGCAAAGGTTTTGACACATCCAGTATGAACTTGTATGAGAATGCCATCGAACTTCTTGCCAGATCTAATGCATCTGTGACAACAAGGCTCAGAATTCTTAAAGCCTGTTCAGGTTGCACATTTCAAATGTTTTGTAGGATATAGTGAACTTCAAAATTAGAGTCCATAGGAAAGCATTTCCTTATACCTACAATATTAATCGGCATTGCGGTAGTAAATCATGTATCTGAAATGTGGCAGTGGCCGCTGCGCTACGGCTTGATACATTGCTTTGATTCGATGTATTGGCTGTTCAAAAGGCCTATAGCTTAATTGATAGTGTCTTTTCTTTTGTTGTCGGTGTTGTATTTGACATCATGTGTGGGTATTGTTACATCTACAACGAGACTTGTTACAAAGCCAAAAAAACACAGCAACACAAACTTAAATCAATCACCCTAGCCAAAGAAGCCATAATTAACAATTACTCTCCATTTCACTCCTTTACATGCACATTAAAGAGGGGGAGAGGAACCCCTTCAATGTACAACAACCCCTTAAAGGCGCATTGCCTTCGCCGCCAGCCCTCGGCAAAGGGAGGGAATGGGGGGGAACACTATGTTGTGGCAGTTCTCGCCTTTTTAATATACGCCTCTCACAATTACTGGTGGTCTAGGGGGAGCTAGTGGTGATGGGGGGAGCGGGGGGGGGGGGGGGAGGCTGGGAGCTGGATCATGCTATGATTACTTTGTAAATGAGCCGCTCTTATTCTATAGCGACTCAGTGCCAACAAAGATACTTTAATTGACAGGTGTAATTTGAGCAGCTCAGTGCTAATTGTGCCGACAATACCACACCCCCGTTTTTCCATTGTATGTCAACCATTAGGGTATTAGTGATCCCCCGAGTAATCCTCGCTAATTGCCATTTAGGCTCAATTAGCTGCTACAGGGATTCTCTATAGGCTTTTTCCGCACCCATTCACAAAAACAGGGATTCCGGCAACTATAGGTCTTCCCAGCGAAGCCGCAGCATAAACCTCAACCTTTTTTAATCGCTCACTCAAATTGTGAAAAAAAAGTGAACAGTTTAACTGCCTCCTGCTATTGCATTTGATCTGTCATTTTTTTTCTCTGCAGCGCATGCAGCTAGGTAATATGCTTTGAAGGGTGATGGATGGGTGGAATAGTTAAGGCAAGATAAGCGTTTAATCACTGGCAGATAAAAAAGATACTGAGATTAAAGAGGAGGCAGAGACTGATTCCATGCTGCGGCGACACATGCTACAGATAGTCCCACAGTGACATGTTAAAGCACATGCTACAATTAAAACAGGCGCTAAATGATACAACTATGACTCATACTTATTGAGATGAATTGATCAACCCTTTAATATCTATTGCTTATGGCTTTGCCGAGTCAAATATCTCAGTTCGGATTTTGTTAAGAGATTATCTTTACGGAGTGAAAATGAGAAGTATTTACAACTCAACAATAGAATATCTCAATTGATTTTTACGCTTAATGGTGGGAAATTATACGGTTTAAGCAGAGAAAATAGAACACTTCTGATTCAAGGGAATTACAGTATCTTGGAGAAAATTGGTCTTGAATTCAAGCTTGATGGACCTCAATACACTATTCCTGTTTGTGCAATATGAGTTAGATTGCTGTTGTGTGAATCCAAATAGTGGTGTCACTGCATATATATATATGCATGTGCATGGCAGTGAATCATGACTTATACCACCACAAGACACAACAGCGGAGCCTTGCATACCCTTCATATCACATTCTACCAGCGATACCAGATGCACTTTGTGATTAAAGAGGTCCATGCCGGCCCCGCTGGCTTCCCCTACTAACCCAGTCTCCCATGCATTAGGCACTTTTTTCTGCAATTCTTCAGCAAACCGTGGGGTGTGGCTAGGCCTAAGTGGGCGTCGCCCCCCCCCCCCCCCCGCCCACTCTGTAGGTCACCCCCCCCCCTCCCTCCTGCTGGCCTGGGGGGTTAAAGAAGGAAATAAAAGGAGGAGGAAGAAGAAGAAGGAGGAGGAAGGTGGGAGACCAGCGCGCAGAGTAATAGCTCTGAACGGCGAAACGCCGGTAACCGCCTCTCTTGGCCTTTTTGGATGCCTCTAGTCTGAACCCTCGATGGCGGCCTCAAAAAAGGTGGGGCCTGGATCGGCCGGTGACGGCGGGCCTCTGTGTGTGTGTGCTGTGTGGGGCGTGTGTTTGTGTGGGGTGTGTGTGTGTGTTTGTGTGTGTTGTGTGTGTGCGTGTGCCTGTGTGTGTGCATGTGATGTGTGTTTGTGTGTGTGTTGTGTGTCTGCCTTTGCGTGTATGTTGTGCTTGCATTGTGTGTGTGTCCGCGATTGTGCTTTTGTGACTGTGTGCATGGTGTGTGCTGTGGTGTTTGTGTGTTTGTGTGTGTACTTGCGTGTGCCTTTGTGTGTGTGTGTATTTACTGGTGTTGTGCATGTGGTGTGTATGATTTTGTTTGTGTGCATTTGGTGTGTGTGTGCTGTGATGTATAATTATGTGTGTGTTTGTTTATGTGTGTAATGTGTAATATGTAATGTGTTTGTTTGTTTATCTGTGGTGTGTGTCTCGTACTGTGATGTGTTATTGTGTGTGTGTGTGTGTTTTTTTATGTGTGGTATGCGTGTGTGTGTTTCTTTGTGCGTGTGTGTATTTGCATGCATGTGTGCTTGTGTGTGAGCAGGGTACCTCTCAGCGTCACACTCACACCACTCGTCACACATAGTGAGACCAGCCTACCTGTTACCAGCCCGTCACTAGTCATTATACAGCGGCGGATCCAGGAAGTAGAGATTGGGGTCCAGGGTGCCCACTTCTTCCTTTTGGTTGACACCTGAACTGCACAAGCACCCTGGAGTACTTAAATACCACCCACGCGCACCCGAAAGCACAATATTTTAGTACCTAGCTTATGATACGTTGGGCCTCCACGCCTTTGACAATTCTTGGATCCGCCCGACCCTTGTCTTAGACGTAGGTCCACGGCAAGTATGCAACGTCAAAACAAAAACGTTATACGTTTATTTTAGTTATACACATTTTATGCATCCAATTAATGTACTTTTGTTGGCCCAAGGTAGCATCTCCTATAAGACACTTCAACGTCAGTCAGGGACATTGTTATGGCGCAATTATGTGACGTCACATTCCTATTTTCTTTGTCCCAATATCATCCAACAAGTATTTCACATGCCAGCGTGTTGTATTAATTAGAAATTTAACATAAGAATTGGCGATGATCGTGCAAGGGGGAAGCGTTTACATAATTTCTACCCGTTTGTGTTAGCCTTTTTGAGATTTTTAAGATTAAGGCATACACTATAATCAATGCAGACATTCTGGGTGGCATAGGGACCGAATCCCATGTACGCGTACAGCCGTGGTCTCTATTTCACGCACCAGTTGCAGGTGAAGGCTCTATTCCACTATACGATTTTACTCCCGATTTCAAAAATCGCATGTGAGATTAAAACTAGTTAATGGACACGTTAGATATCATTAGACAGGACTTTCAATTCGCTTTCAAATAATATGTATCATGCGTGACCTTTTGCTATATTTCTGGTGAAAAGTAGTAAATTTATAAATTGCCAGCAGTCAGAATCACCTAGAGGAAAACAGACTAAATTTTGAGCCTGGTTTCCACAAACCGATTTAAACAGTTGATTATTTGGCAATTTATTTCTATTAACTAGTAATATGACAAAAGGTTATGTCTCTTACATATACCAATTGAAAGAGAACCAAAAACCTTTTCTAATGGCATATAACATATTCATGATTAACCAACATTCCCCCTGCCAACTTTTGAAATCGGTAGTAAAATCGGGTAGTGGAAATAAGGCCTTAACTATGACGTAATGTACGGCGAACTTCACCTGCCATAATTCCAGGCGTCAGGCAGCTGTCAAACCATCGTAGAACCCCAACTCAGAATGACAGATGGTCCAAGTCGGCCAGCTCTCAAAGCGCCTAGGTTTTCAATGTTTCCCTCTTGACGCGTGTTATTATGAGAATTCCAGAATAATAAAGGAATTATTTGTATTCCGATAGGCGCCACTAGAGATAGGATTTCATAATATGGGCTCTATATGGGTCGTGGGATATAGCGCGCCATTCCCAGTCATATTGAGGGTTTCACTGTTTGATATTACTTCATACACAGTGCCATGGCAAAAAGGATAGGGAGTTACAGATATAGAGACTTTTTGCAGCACACACGGATCTCAGGGCCCCGATCCGTATCCCGATGAGTTTGATTGGACAGTCTGGTATAGGTTGCAGCTACCCTATATAGTTTAGCCCTACTATTCTAGTCAGTGTTATTATTGCTTTGGCATTGGCCTGGCCATCTAAAAGAACACCCATCCTCAAACTATGTTACATAAGCAATTCTGGGTTATTTTGGGCATGGAGAGAGGTAGATCGGTTGGGGCACTGTGATCAGTTGGGCCAGTCCTGAGGCCTCCCCTATGATCACATTTATTTTCCTAATTAAACCTAGATGTTATTTCTTGACCAATCTTCTCTCTCCCGTTGTGAATATATGTATGATTCAGAATTTATAGCTTTCTTCTTATATGGATCACAAAATACTTGTTAAACAATGAATAGGAGATCCGTATCCCTGTGTGTCCCTGATCAGTGTGCCTACAGGTGGGGGCAGTGGACCGTGACCAAGGGCTAGTGAGGTATGCCTTCACATACAGAATGGTATTTATCAAAATACAAATACATAGAATCATTGTGTAAACAAGTTTTTTATTCTCAAATTTATATATGAGAAATTCACAATTCTAAAAGATCATATTTCTGACAGATTTGGTTAACTATTTATCAGCTGGTTACGAAAGAATTGAATTTTGAAATTGTTACTATTGTCCATAGAGACCATTCATCTAAAACCCTGCGATCCGTTTCGGGATCGGGGCACTGAGATACGTGTGGGTTGCAAAAACTCTCTACTCCAAGGCATGACGTAACGTAAATGTAACGTATCTTTTTTCTTAGCTTTAATAGTGTATTACAAAAAATATGTAATTATGAGTATATAACTATGCCTCAATCACTTATGACCATGGAATAATGATTACCAAATTTGGCACTTTTAGCCTTCAATATGATAAAGGAGATCTGAAATACGTTGACGTATAGAGATGCGTTTTGGGATCTGAAACTCCCTAATAAGTAAAGACGAAGCGCTTGTGAGAGCTTATCATAACATGATGGTTGATCTTCAAAAACAGTGATAAAGTGATAATTATTATTAGAATAATTGAAATAAAAAACCTGTGCAGACACATGCCTGGTATCAGTCGTACATCCTGGTGACCAGGCTCTGTGGTCACCTACACACCAGGAACCAGTGATAAGTCACGTGATATTCCTTAACTAAGTGACGTCAGAACAAACCCACAGATTGAGTGACGGGCTTCGCAGCCAAACATGTCACATAATGATAACTTTACAGCAATGTTCTGTATTGGTTCTTGTTATGTTGTTTTGATGGTTCCCAATAACGTTGCTGCAGCATACTGCTGTGACATTGCACTGTGATGTTATCATAACATTCTGGTTCAACCTAAACAGAAAGTCCTTATAATGTTCTGTTTTGGTATCATCCTAACCTCACCAGAAATTTATGCTATAATAACTTTCTGATTTTTCAACCTCACCATCAGTAACATAATTGTTACGTGCCATCTCAGTAAGTAACAAACTGACTAAAAAAGTATGGTTGCAGAACACTTCTGTTACGTCGCAAGTTGGCTGGGTTTGGTCCGGAGAGAGCCGCACCCTGACGTCATTGGTCAGTGGTGTGGGGGACTTTGAGTCCCTCCGGTCGGGCCGAGGTGCATGAGGAGACATAAGGTGGGGGACACAAAGACATGGGTCCCCTTTGTCTGCCCGCCTCAGGCCGAGAACCAGCGGCAAAGGTTAGGGCGGCACGTGGCAGATGCTGCTGCTGGGTGCCGGCGTCCGGCCTCTTGTTGTTGTTGTTTTTTTCTCTGATAATACACTGTTATTGGCGCTTCAAACGGCTGGGCATGAACAGGAGGTCACAGGCACAGTCTGGGCCGCCCGGCACACGTGGGCTTCCCCTAGCGCCTGCCTGCCTGCCTGCCTGCTTGTCTACCTGCCTGCCTGCCTGTCCACCCCTCTCCCCCCGCCTGCCTGCCTGTTTGACTGTCTGTCTGCCTCTGTTCTTTGTCGCTCTGCCTTCCTGCTTACCTACCTACCTACCTTCCTGCCTGCCTTCCTTCCTTCTTTCTTCCCTGCCTGCCTAGCGGCTGTCTCATTCTGTCCCCCTGCCTACTTTTCTTCTTTCCTGCCTGTCTACCTACTGGCTGTCCAATTCTCTCACCCTGCCAACATTCCTTCCTCTCTGTCTATCTCCCCACTGTTTATCTGTCTGTTTGGCTTTGTCTCCTGCCCATTCCTGCTGTCTGTTTGGTCTACCTACATCTTCAACCTTTCTTCCCCCTGTCTCCTTCTCTGCTCTCATTGGCGACTTCCTTTTCCCCTGTACCCCGTAATATCTTCCAGCATACTGCTAACACTACTGTTGCCACCACTTGTATCCATGAAAACGTCACTTGCTTGCCATCTTGCATCAAACTCATACCTCAACCCACCCCTTCTCAGTCTTCTCCAGGCCTCCACAATAAACCAGATTTAGGCGATGGATCTAGAGGACATACACCTCTCCCCCTTTTCCTCTTAAGATGCACCAAAATCCATGTAAGAACAGAATGTTCCTGTTTCAAAACCATGGATCTGGCCTCGCTACTTGAAAGCTCATCTGCCTGCATATTCTTGCCTGTTTTCTGTCCGACAACCCTGGGAAAACCTTAAGTAGAATTGCTGCCTATCTACTTACATACCTGCCTATTACTACCTGCTTATCTATCTACCTACCTATCTACCTACCTACCTACCTATCTACCTATCTACCTACTTATCCACCCGCCTGCCTGCCCACCTACCTACCTATCTACCTACCTGTCTGCCTGGCTTGCTGCCTGCCTGCCTACCTGTCCACCTAACATTTCCGTGTCTGCATGTCTGCCTAATTTCCTCTGTCCTTCTCTCCTGTCCTGCACACCCTCCCCTTCCCTTGTGCTTTCTAATTTTGGAGACAGACTTCAAATGTCTTGTGGTTGACAAGTCAGGCTCCTCCAGTGTGGGGCCAATTACTGGTCTCCTTTAACGTCTCCGCACGTCTGCTTTTGGTGCACCTTCATACACCATTCTCTGATGTGACTTTTTTAAAGACCATTCTGACCAGCCTACCTCCAGTCCAGTCTTTGTTGCCATTAAAGGAAAACGGCTGGTGAGGCACACAGCAGACTGCAATTAATCCCATTTATTACTGGCCTCTGAGTTTATAAATGTGTGTCTGTTTTGTATGGAAATGGAACAGCATCACATAGGAATAGAATCATCCCAAAGGTTAGCTCTCTCTTTAAAGGTGGATTTGCTCAAATTGAAAGTGTTAGTGGAATAGGATAGGGATTGGTTAGGATCAAGTACTTTGTCCAATATCCACCAATTCTATAGAGGGCTGTATCTTGAGGTTCTTGACTTCCTGTGGAAATCCCATGAGATATTCAATAGGAGCACTTCCCATTCATCTTTGGTGAAACTCTACTCCTCCAGCCCCTCAACACCTCTTGTTATCAGGAGTAGACAGGGGTACATCCTGATACTTTGATCCTTCTCAGTGCTAACATTCACCAATATCCTAGGGTAAATGACTCTGAAGTGTCCTCTTATGGTTAGACAGCTTCTGAAAGAGTATCTCTTTAGAGTTGACAGGCCTTTAATACTGCTTACTCTTGACACTCATAAATGTGCTCAACATTGTAGAGTGGACTCTTGGATTCTGAATATTAAAAGATGAATTGTTAGTTTTATCAGTCAGTTTCTTTGTGGACATAAATATCATGATCGGATATCATATTTGTCTGTACCGATGAATATTGAACAAATCCAAAGTACCTAGACAAAGGATGTACAGAAAAATAAACAATTTTCTCTGACTGGTATCCCTGGACAGTGGTTATCTATGAGATTTAATCCATGAATATGGATGGAAAGTTTCCCAAGAAGACATGCCTGTGAAAGCGAATTGATATCTGGGGGGGGGGGGGGGGGCGGGAGGCGAAGTGTCTTTTTGTCCCCACTCCCACTCTCTTGGCGAAATAGTAGGGTGTAAGCAATGAAAAAGAAAAGAAAAACATTAAAGCTGGGGCCATGATGCAAATCAATATAGCCAATTAAAGACTAAACTCCAAAAACATCACAAAATATCAAGAAAATGACCAAATGCAAGCCTTCTATGAGTCATTCACTGAGCACAGCTCAATTAGGTCAGATTTTGAAATGTTTATTGACCTGATGTTTCTTTGCTCTGCTGAAGTCAAGGAAAAACTTTAAAAATCCAAAGCGAGAAGTACATGAATAGTGAACCTTCCATGCAAACTGAAGCAAACCAATAAGGGAAATACTGTGAACAAGCTATATGGGCCCCAGTTCATATAATGCTTGTATGCTCCACACCAGAACAAACAGGGAAGGAACCTGGGGAACCGACCTAAAAACATCCATGAAAAATCATGACCCACAAAAAGTTGTAATACCAACGATGACACTATTTCCTATTTTGGAATTTAAGCCTCCATGAAATTTCGTGGATTTTTCTTACAATTGTTTTCAAATTTATCCACTCTCAAATGGTCTCAATGTTCTTCCAACACACATTAAAAAGGTATTTTGGGTGAATTTTCATATATTATTAATCATTTTAGTATGGTTTCTCTCTGAACTTTCATGTCCATGATATTTTATGGATGTTTTCTGGACACGATTTTCCATCATAGCCACGAAAAACACCGCCACGAAATTTCGTGGATGATTTTTGGATGGCACCCCTGAATCTACCTCCAGACCTTGTGGTTTTATATAGTTTTTACCCATGGCACTAACCACCTAGGACCTAATACAGGAGGGTACCTGCATGTGCACACATTCATCTGGTTGGGCTGCTCGTGACATTCGCAGACCTGTGCTAGCTTTTCCGTGTGCGATAATTAAAAGACAATTTGAAGGTCAAGTGTCCGGCGTCTTGACTTGGGCCAGGGACCACTTTCTATTCTCCACACTGCAGCCAATTGTCAAATGTCACTTGAACTGTCAGTGGGACCACTGGGGCCAAGGTCTCACTGTACAGTTTGTTTTAGGGGAACACGAGCTCCGTTCACATCATGCGATTGTCTTCCATGATTCATGATTATAGAATCGTAAAAGAACCATAGTTGAATAAGGGGAAGAACGACTTTTCTGGGCCACTGGGTACCAGCCATAGGTTATTGGTGAACATGCCGGGCACCAGCAGCCAAGAAAGTTCCAGGCGTGCTACACTGATAACCTACTGCAGGTACCCAGTGGCCCAGAAAAGTAGTTCTGCTCCTAATCGTATTGAAACAAGGAACTGTTTATATCACGAGCGTATCCGAACAGTCTGAACTTGATTGGAAAAATTAATCTAAAATTCTATAACCTCACATTTCTTTATGTGTGTGCCCCTTCTACCATAGCCTTGTGAAAACCTTTTTACCTTTTCCTACACCCAAACTGATTTCACAGATTCGTTCCTTTCCCAAAGATTCTCTCTTTACTTTATAGATTTGATCACCCCAAGACAGAATAGTCAGGAACCTTGTTCGCACCATGATAGGACCCTAGATGCAGGTGCTGGACAAATATCACTGACCAGAACTAAAATATAACCCAAGACAGCAGTTGTATTCTGGCTTTAGAACAGCGATTCTGATTCTACTACCTCTTCCTATCATTTCCTAGAACACACACAGACTCCAGCAAAAAACGCCCTGATATTTACTGAGTAATGTCTATTGAACAAAAATAACCCAGATGCCTTTCTTTGACGCCTGCATTGTTCTTGATTGATTCCGTGATTTGAGCGTTTTCTGATCTCTGTCATCTCTTTTTGTGGTAGCGAAAGAAACGCGAGGCGATTAAATATTTAAACATTTATTTAAGGCCTGCTACTGGTTGGTTTTATGGGGGAATCTAAGTGGTGACTCAGAAACCAATACCTGCCTGGACTATTAGAGAGATACTTCATTCAAGTTAAGGAGGTGTAGCTTTCGAGTTGAAACTGTTTGTTTAAGACCACATTTTAAATATTTAGTATCACTCCAGATAACTCCAAGTGAATGGATTGTACTTACAGGAACTCTATCTGGCAATGTTTTTAAATAATTGAGCAATGTTGTTATGAAAATTATGAACAGGAACATTAGATAGCTTCTCTGCAAGACAAACATGTAATAGTTTTCTGTAAAGGCCAATTTGTATTATCAACAATACTGAGCCTTACAGAATGAAGATGTTATCATTTCAATTACATGGGTTGACATTGCTTGGGGACTCTCTCAAACTGCACATGATAATAATATGGATATAATAACTATAGGCTGTATGCCTGGGGACAGTCAGTCCGAATCACATAGCGAGAAACGAGTCGTTTGTGCAAATTAATACATCTCTTGTCCCCAATGAGAATAATGATGACCTGTTTTTAGAGAACAAGCAGACGGGTTGGTTCAGAGACTAGGCAACTTCCACCGCCCCCTTCCCCCTCCCAATGGAGTCATTAGAATCTGAATGCTTCCCATCTAAGCACTGGTGGTGGGAGAACTAGGTTGAGACGGGTTGATTCTTACTCTCAGGACGAGAATTAGTAACAGCTTTTAGGTTGGCTTGGGCCCAATTCCAACAAGATAAATGGTGTTCCCAGCGTGTCTTGACATCAGTAAAGTATCATGCTATTGAAAAGCAATTAGCTGGGTTTACACTATGACTGTTTATTTCAGATAAGTTGTAATGACGGAGGATGTAATGTGTGATTATGATATGTACTGATAATATGTTAGCGTCGTACAAACAAGGCAGTTTCTATAATCACTAGGATGAAATACGAATGGTCAGTTACTGTTAGTGGAAATTTTATTCTATTTCATTGAGATTGCGCAGGGCCTTGCAAATGTTATATTTGTGTATACATTTAAGATGAAAGGCCAGTCTTTTACACCTTCAATGGACATTCAACGCTTGAATAAGTTCATAAAGAGCTCAGAAATCATGGCATTGTTCCAGATTTACTGACCCCATTCACATTAAATTGGTCAATTTCAAATTCAAGACAATATCTTCATTGATATTACCATTTCAATAAAGATAATAATAACCGAGAGTCAGAGGCAGGTTTGTGTTATCAATTATACCTGCTCCTCCAGACCTCCTCCCCCCCCAAACCTCCCCCTGTGTTTGGGTAGAGCCTTCAGGTAACTGAATACCACTAAAGGATTCTGACCTTTTCAGGGGAGTTTCTGATTGCAGATGATTACTGCAAAATAAAGCCCAATAACAGAAATCAGGACAGCTCCCTCCTGACCCAGATTCACTTCACAATCAATGTCTAGGCAACATCTAAACGATGGAAACAGGCACAGGGACTTGAATTTCACATTTGTTATTGTTTTTGAAGAATATCGTGTAACCAGGTGGTGAAATAAGACAGAGTTGTAACACTGAAGATTTGGGATTCTGTTTAAGGCTTTGGAAAGAGGAGGTGTGCTTTTGAAAAATATTCTGGTGCATCAAATCTATATTCACAGCTTTAGTGAAAATAGGCAAAAGGTGAAGCCATGCTGACTTCGTAAATCCATGCCTTGAATTCACAACTCAGAGCTCCGCCTTTATTGTGAGGCGACAAATTCTGCCCTGGTTGTAAAATTATGGCATTACAACATCAACATATTCATAATAGATCACTACTGACAGTAAAGCAACATTTATGTTATATAATTATCGCTACAGTCAAACTACATCTATGCTCTATAATATTAGCCTACTTCTGACAGTAAAGCAACATTTATGTTATGTAATTATAACTACTGACAGTTAAACTACATTATATCAATACTGACAGTATAACAACATCGACATTGTAATTACTGACAGTAAAACAAAATTGACATTATATACCACTGCAAAAAGTAAAACATATCCAGACTAAAATCATATCCAGGAAATTACATTATGTCAATACTGACAGTCTAACAACATTGACATTGTATGCAGGTAGCTTCTGACAGTAACACACCATCATCCATTTTAGTAAGGTCACGCGTCTGGTTATGACGTCAACCAAACGTCGTGACGTTTGTTGTGACGTCACGTCGCGTGGTGCTGGTTCCCGAGTCATGACGTGACGATGAGTCAGGTCGCACGACGTGTTGTTTAAACTCCAACCATCCGCAAAGTGGCGCTTTTTGTGGGCCGGCCGTGAAGGGGGAGGGGGTGTTAGAGAGAGCATGGCTGAAGTATGAGGTGCTTAGGGTAACACCTCAATTTTCGTTCACTTCTGCAATTCTACATTTATAAAACATACAGCTTCTCATGGGTTAAATATCATACATTTGAAAAATGAACTTCTTTGATGATTGAAGCTTAATTAATGTAAGCACCATTCCACATCAATAGGAAAAAGGTGAACATATCGTGCAGAACAATTCATGACATAATATATATTTTATTTTCTGGTCCCCCTACTCTATCCTTAATAGTACTACTCTCTCCTTAATAGTCTGGTTATCTAACTCCATAAAATTTCAACTTAACATGTACAAAATCAGTTATCCTTTAGAAGTTATATGATCCATCAGACAAACTACATAGTAAAAAAACAATCCTAGATAAACTACTCTTTATTCACTCATTTTTTTAACATATATTTAGTTATCTTTTAATATTGAAATTCCCGGTGAACACTCAGCGAAGTATTGCCGAAGGGGTTGCAGCCCAGGTGGGGTGTAAACGGGCTGGGGGAGGGGGAGGAGGGGGTGCAGGTAGGCGTGGGGGGGGGGGGGTGTTCGGCGTGTGTTAGGCGGCAGATGCTCGGGGACACCTGCTGGGAGCTCGGCCTAAACTGTCGCCTGGTTTTGTCCCAGGTGTTGACAGATTTAGGGTGGGAGCCTTAAAGCCCCAACCCCGATTCGGCCTAAGATGGCTGGTGATATAGACATCAAACCCATTCAGAACCACCACTAACACTTGTATAGTTCCTACATTAAGAACTGTAATATGAAGACTATGGAGAATGAGTCCATTGAAATTATGTTCTGAATCCTAGATTTGTTTTAGTTTCTGCACAGCCAAAGATTCTGCGATGCAATAGTTCCGGCAGCAGAGCTAAACTACAAGTCTTATCAGTCAGATCACAGATTTCTTTCATAACCGGTCAAGGATTATTCTATATATCTATAACTGCGTCTCTTACCCTCATGCCTTTAACCTCTTTTCTATGTATCTCTCCACAGTAACGGAAATTATAATTATAACTCTCAATATATAAAAGTAGTATTATTCCAAGAATAGACCCCTATATCTATTTCAAAAGACACCTTTCTCCAGTTAGATCACATATCATTAGTGGGGATATATTGGCCGTCTATATATACTTGGTCTGTCGTGTGTTGACTAGTTTTGGATAACGTGCATAGGTAAGAGTCCTCTTGTTAGGTTAACAAAAATATGTCATGAGATATTCGTTGATTCGTTTATTCAAGGTCTATTTCTTGATAGATTGCTATATATAATACATTGACAAAATTATGGTGGTATTTTGCATTTGGATGTGTTGTATTGGGTCTGCATTTTGACAGACAACACACGCATTGAAACAGTGGATAACCTCACTATCTAGAGCAAGGCAACCCCAAACTCATCACACACAACCCCCCCTCACCCCCCCAATACACACACAGAACACCCTCCTACTAAAAGTACTCCCGACTCGTGATGCAACAGGCACTTGCATCAATTTGCCGGATCGCTTTCAAGCGAGTCAAGTTATGGCCTTCAAAACGCGTTTGCATATTTCCAGGGTTTCAGCAGCAAAATTAGGCGCGCGAGACCTGACTCAGAGGCCGTGTAACGCAGTCAACTTCCGCCTGCTAATTCCGCCCGGAAAAAAAGTGCGCTGCAATCACAAGAGTCGGCTACTTGAGATGATTCTACATGGGTGAATAGGCCGGGAGGCTGCTAATAGAATATTGGTGATAAGGATAGGAGGGCATGTTGTTAGCATGGCTACAGGAGACTTTGATACGAGGTATCAGAGGTAGAGGCTCCTGATATCTTGTATAAGCTGGGAGCGTGGATACTTCCTGCTGCTTGGATCTATGCAAGTTAGTCTGGGGCGGATCCAGGGGGTCCAGAAGGTCCTGTCCCCCTCCCACCTCTTTTGGTGGACTCCTAAACTATAGGGAAAACGGCGCATCTGTATGCACAAATGCACGCGGCTTTTAGTAGTTGCCCTTTATGCTGATTCCCCCTTTCGAAAATCCTGTATCCGTCCCTGTTAGTGTCTTAGCTCTAACATTTCCATGGAATGGGGTACTATGCAGCATGATATATCCGGTGCTTTTGGTTCATTGGGACACTAATTTTAGTTTGAAATGTGTTTCCAAGCATACATATTCAGTGATGATAAAATATCTGACTGTAATCTCGCTTCTCTACCTCAAGTAGTCACCTTTATTGTTATAAATGTTCATGTTATTGCCAGTACAAACCACTTTGTCTACCATTGCATATATGATACTGAAGCTGTATCCATTGGCGTAGAACCACATAACATTACCTACCCTCGTGAATTGACAGAGAAATCCTCCATGTAACTTGTAGATAATCGTGACAATTGCTCAGCATACCCTCTGGTTCAATATAGGTTTACCCTTTTCAGTCACGTCCGTCCAATTTAAACTGAAATTATTGTTGCTATGATATGTCAAACCAAATGCCATATCCTTGATACAGTTGCAATAATGTGTCCTCGGCCTAGATATTAAACTGTTGTGTTCAACATAAAGGTTGTCATTATCCTATTGAGGACTACCTATTACATTAATGTTGACAAAAATTCAACCGACAGAATATGACAATAGCTAAGAGGTTGTGTAACACAGTAGGAATTATACGTGTAAGACCATAAATTATCACGAATCTGTTTTTTAAAAAATCAATACAAATTTCATTGAGGGCAGGTATAGTAAACTTTAACTTGAATCATCCCCTTACACACTGACGAAAAACATATATAAGGAGAACAATGGATTACATTTAGAAAACGGTAATAGATTGGGAACAAAATGAAAGTAATGTTGAATGAAATCTAAATCCTCTTCATCGTTTGAAGATGGGTTGATGCTATTGTAGTTGTGACCAATATAATCAAAATGAGATAAGGCATGCAAAGGCCTGTGCCTTGAATTTAAAGGTGAGGAGTTACAGATTCTACGTGCGCTCGACGTGTCCTTATAAACAGGTGAATTAAGGTCGACCATCACACCCCCCTCCCCTCCCCCCATCTGCCACCCAACCCTACTCCTTGTCGTTAAAGGGGCAGGGAGGGGTGGAAAGGGGAAGCGGTGGGAGGTAGAGGTGTAAAAAACAATCTTGTACGTTGAGAAGAGAGCACAGGGGTTAAAAAAGAAATTAGGCTCGCGTCACTGTCACGAACACATTGTTACTGTTGTAACCCGACGTCACGGAAGTAACCTGACGTCATAGGTGTAGCATGACGTCATAGGTGTAACGTGACGTCATAGGTGTAACGTGACGTCATAGGGGTAACCCGAGGCTCACCTGGCCCAGGTAAACAACCCCCCATCCCCTTTAAACCATTAAAAAACCACCCTTACACCCACCCCTAAACCCCAATACCCATCCCCAACCCCTCCTGACAACCTCAGGCGTTTCCCACGCCCCGTGATTTTTTTTTTTTTTTTTTTTTTTTTTTTAGATTATTGTTCTTTTTTTCTGGAAAAAAGGGGTTCTGGGTGGGGTAGTGGTAACGGGCGGGCGGTATTGGGTGTGGGGGCGGGGAGTATTGTGGTCGTATCCCCCCTAGGGCCATGACCCGGGTAAGGACAGCCCAGAGAGGGGTTTCATTAAGACCTGTCCCTCTCTCACCAACTCAGGGTAGGAGCAGGAGGAGCAGGCGGGGAGGGGCTTTGTTCCTGATCCATATTTGCCCTACTTTTATTTTTTACTCCTCATTTTCTTGATAATACCTAATGAGTATTGTAGACGTTGAATGGACCGATCTGAAAGAGCTCTCCTGTCCTATGCAGAATCCTTCTAAAAATAATATAAACTACAAGTACTAGGCTTATGTTTTTTCATTAGTTTTATTTATTATTCTATGGTAATATTGCATTATGAAGCTAGTACAATAATATAATCATGCGAACCCCAAATCCTTTCCAATTTAATCAGGTGGCATTAGATGTGCGGGGAGAATCAATGGGTACTTAGCATTCAGCGGATTAGGCCGATTGGGTAGATTTAGAGAGGCATTCCGACTAGTTCACTGACAACAACCTTGCCTATTTTTCTGACACTTCTGATAATAATAAGCCAATGATTCCATCGACTCGTGTCAATCGGCTTAATGATAGACACAACTCCGCCTGCCTGCTATGAACAAATATCCCTAACGTTACCCAACCCGCGCCATGCAGCCAGTTTCCCGGCCAACCCCAACGCCGGCCCGTTTTTAGGTCGTGAGTAGTAGATAAAAATGGGAATTTCGCCCTGGGTGAAACCTGGGTTTAAAATCACGTGACCCTGCTAGGCTGCGCTCCAGTGTTTTTTTTTCCTTTTTAATTTTTGTTCTATTATGTTCCAATTTTTAATTTCCCTAATGGAGCTTTTGTGTCGTTATATCGAGCTGCGTGCTCGTATAAAGAAGTGAAATTGCATGGATTGTTCCTGGAAATATGCCTTATTAGGACTGGAGAGGGGGATGGTACGAATACAGGCAATTGTGATGGGATAACATTCTAGATAATACATTTAGCCTATATCAAGGGGTTTATTTTAGGTTTTTAGACTATCATTGATATGATAGTGAGTTCATTTTACGTTTTTACAATATGAATAAAGTATCCAATGTCAGTTTCCTTTGAGTGGTTAGAAATGAATATGATTAATAATTTTAGGGTTAACTATTGTTTGTTTTATAAAGTTGTTTTGCTTCAAGGTTGTCTCTGGTCTTAAGGGTAGTAGGTATAGTATATTTCCTAGTTTTTGGGACGGTTATAAGATAACTTGATCGGCAGCGGTTTAAAGAGTGTCCTCTAAAGCGGACGCAATATAAGTTACGTTACGTTGGTTCTGCAAAATGTATTCATTACTTACTGGTATTCAGACAAAAATAAGTTTATTAACTATTACATAGTTTAACCACCCAAATGACACATAACTAAGAAGCCCATGCTTGCTTCCCAGGCATTGAAATACATAAATTTTATTAAGGCTACTGTGAACGTACGTTACGTCACCCTATATGCATCGTTTTCACTTTTACTTGTAGTAATTAGAACACCATGACTTTAAAATACCCACGGACAATAATTCTTAATATGCAATAAAGGCCAACTGATAGCAATGCTAATATATCAATAACAATACAAAATTGTAACGCTTTTACTGCTCCCTTGAAAAGGACTCACCCGAACATATCTGCGTTTACAACTAGTATAAACTGTTGGTGCTTTTATTTCCTTTCATTGGTTAGACCTCCCTGTGCTTGTATAGTTGGCTTCTACCAGGAAGTGTGTGTAGGTGGTGTGGGCCCCAGGTCCCGGCCCCCCGACCCCTGGGCCTAGGTTAACACGTTGTTTGGGGGACCTGTCACTCCCAACCACCCCCCGCCCCACACACATCACCCACCCTGCTCCAGTGACTCATTTTTGATCAAATAATCGCTTTTTTTCCAACCGTGCCCACGCGAATCACAGAACACGCTTTTTTTGAGTGCGTGAAGGGCAGAGCACATCAAAACAAGGACTGCTACCTGTTCCGTCCACGCTTCTACCTAGGTGGGGTAGTGGGTTTCAGGTTTGGGACTGCATGGGTGAAGGTCTGGGGGCATTTTTGGGTTTCAATCTGAAATCAATTTGTCTCAAAAACAAATATGCTTCTAAATTTGGTCGGAGGATCGGAGGGGAGGTTGGTGGGTTGGGGGTGGAGGTTGGGATGGGTTGCTGTTGAAGAATCAATCGCACCGGAGAATGCAGCTCCACATTTCAACGTTAAGGAGTGATAGCAGTGACTTTAACAGCCAGAGGGGTAGGCCCCATAATGGCCCTTTTGCACTGGAATGAATTGCAGGTGAATTCTAATATTTCATCTCTCTGAAAAGACCCCCCCTCTCCCCATCCCACACACACACCATTGCCTGTTTCCCAACCCTTTCCTGCAGCGCCAACCCCCTCCCCCTCCCTCCCTCCCCTTCCCATCACTCAGCACCCCCCTCTCTGTTTGTGGAAATTATTGGTTATTTTTAGCCACACGCCCAGGAGGAAATCCTCCAGTAAGCGGGATCCCTGGCCATCGCCTGCCTCCAGTCCCCGTTAGGGTCTGAGTCCTCCAGTCTCCTTTTAAGGACCGACTCCACCAGGTTATTCTGCAAAATGTAACCGACTGCTATGGGAAGATTATTTAGTTAGGTTATTTTGAAAATGGCATATGTTATATTGGTTAGGTTATTTTGAAAATGGCATATGTTATAATTATTGCAAAGTGTGGAATTCTCATACAAGAAAGTGTCAGTCATTTTTATTATCATATTTGCATATGACAATAAGTTAGCAGGAAATCTTCTTGAAATTTGCAGAATGTTAGATGAAATTTGCGTCCTACTGCTACAACTGTTTCTTTAATCAGGATAAAGGATTTACTAATAATTCTAGGGGTAAGGCAACTTAATTTTAATGTATCTTATTCGCTAGCAAAGGCGTATGTGCCATAGTGACTGAGTGGAGGGTTGGGGGAGGGTCAAGGGGTCAGGAACCCTTCCTTTTGGGGGACATAAACATCAGAAAGAGGTGTGTGCAGGTAAATTAGAGATACCAATACTTGGTATGACTTTTGGTCACTTTTAAAGTTTATCTGGAGGAAAATTACAATTTAGAGGTAGTGCCAGCGATTTCTCCTAATTACAAAGCCTGGCATAGTGCCAAACATGGAAACTAGTATTAGTAAGTCTACATGGTGTTTTTGATTTTAGCACATTTTGTGTTGCATAGCACTAAGTACTGTGGTAGGCTCCTAGCCTATCCTGCCAACATCAAATATCATAATAATGAGAACTAAACGACCCCCTCGGGCCCCTTACTCACAGAGCCCCACACTGGCCGGTCCTTTGGTATACCCAACCCTGGATGGAGCTTTTACCCACTGGACGTCGTGGGGGGGGGGTGAGGTGGTGAGGGGGGCATGGAGGGGTTTGGAGGGAGGGGAGGGGGGGGGGGGTTGCTTGTGTCCGGGATGTGCATGTTTAGTTATGTGGGCATGCCGGGAACCAGAGACCCTCTGGGCAGAGGTCCAGCCCCCCTACCCCCCCCTCCCCTTCTCACCCCCCCCCCCCCGACCAATTCCCCAAAACTCCCACCCTTGGCCTACTGCAATGTCCCCCTCCCCCCTCCATGCTTCCACAACCGTAAACACCCACCTCCCCCCACCCCGGCCACCTCCTACCACCCTGGACAGTGCCCTATTATTGGCCACACCCCTGGTCCGGCAAAACCAACCTGTTAACATCGATCCGGGCACCCCGGTTGCCATTGGCGACGGCCGGATCTGGATCCTCCAGCCTCCTCCTCCTCCTCCTGCTCCTAGGGTCCAGGGAATCCCTCCCCCCTCCCTCCCCCCCCCCCTCTCCTCCAGTACCCGCCTGCACGCCCTGCCCGGCGGTGGGCGTGCAGAGGACGATGCCGATTGTCGTCTGCTGCAGCGCGTGCAGCGTGCAGGGACGCGCGTCGGGGTTTGGGGAGGGGGTGGGGGAGGGGGAGAGAAGGGGAATGGGGGTGAGGGAAGGGAAGAGGTGGGAGGGCGGGCAGACGCTTAACACCGCCAGCCCGCCGCCCGCCACCGGGAGCCGTTCCCGGGCCTCGGTGAATTGAAACTTGATTGTCGTCTGCTACAACGTGACACTGGCGGGAAAACGGGGAGGGCGGGAAAATTGGAAAGAGTGGGTGGGAGGGAGTTGGGGAGTGGGTGGGGGGTACTCAGGTGGATAGGAAGGAAGGGGAAGTGGAGGGAGGGGTGGGTGGGAAGGGGTTGGGGTGGGATGGGAGGGGGGATTCAGTTGGCGCCAAACTTGCCTCCAGCCAGCCCAGCCCCAGTCAATGGAGGCCAGCCGGCAGACAGGGGAAACTTTTGGGGGGAGGTGAAGAAGACCGGCAGTGGACTCAGTTTCCAGACGACATCCACCCAAACCTGAGCGTAGACGAGTTTTCTCTGTTGTCAAAACAACGCATCACCTATAGCTACAACACTCACAGACCCGTGCATCTACATCATGGGATACTTTGCACATTTGGGGGAATCCCTTCAACAATTCTATAGAAAAAAACTGGATTTTAACGTTTTCCTCAGGATTAGCTCAGAGCAGACGACATTTTCAGACCGGAGTTGTAATGCAAAATGAAGGGGACGCGCAGTAAAACGTGTTATCAGACAAGAGATTGAGAGCGTTAACGCGCGCGTGGGCGGGCGGCAATAAACGCGCCTCAGCCAACGCGGCGCGTACAACTGCCGCGCGGGAGTTACCGGCGGACGCTGCTTATGACGTCACGCCCGCACGTGAACGCCGGTCGGAGGTACTTCCACTTTCACCAGCCGAGTTCTGATAGTCCAGGAGACTTTACTCTTAACGCACACACTGGAGGAGGTGTATTATAACTGGGAACATGCACAGAGCTCGGTGAGTCCACCTTGTTATATTTTTTGCTGAGTCATAACACATTTACCATGAGTTGTATGTGGCCTCTGGAGAACATGGGTTGGCCCAGGGAGGTTCCCGCCCCCCTGGAGTTACCGGGGAATTCCTCCAGTGAGGCCGGCGGCAGGACCAGGTAGCCGGGAGGGTCTCCCACCTGCCTACTGGAGGCACTACACTGGAGGGCTTGGAATGGGTTGGGGGAGGGGGGTGGGGTTTGTATCAAAGATACCTGGACATCCCCATGTGAAGGAAGGGGAACAAATATGTAGCTAAATTGATCTTATTCAACATAAAATACAAATTGATGGAGCAAATCTATAAGAAAAAAACGCTCTAAGTTTGTTGCCAAATTTGTAATAATCCTGGACTGGTTTATTTACGAAGTAACTATACTATTTACCCTATGGAACATATCAAATCATCCTCTTAATACTTTCCCTAGTGGGATATGAGCGAGATATACCTTAGGAATTGTTGATAGTGATAGGCTATTTTGGGAAGATATTTTCCCATATTTAGCTTTCATAGAAAGAGATTGAATATGCTAGATTATACCCCCATCACAATACCACGGCTGATTTCTAGGTCTGCACTGGGAACCACCTTGTCAGAACATGGACCTGTTGCTGTTCCCAACTCCATGGTCACGAAGTCTAGCGAATATCTCAAAATGAGGAAGGCGATAACTGAGACATCAACATTCCTGATGATATTCGTGGACATAATGTAGGTTACACAGATAGTTATAACCTTTAGTCTCCATGGCATTTGAATTCGAGTGGCACTACTTTACTGAATTGATTCTTATTGCTTGGCCAATTTGTGAAAATGTTCGTTTTCTTCAAAACAACGACAACGCTTGGCAACAAACAATTTATTTTATGGTACACATGCTTGGAAATGTTTAAACCTTTGCCATGATAGCAAAACATTTTAAAAAACAAGGTCTGCGACCAAAGTTCTATGTATTTATAAGTTACATATTAGTTAGATAGACGGGGATAAGGCTGGCATACATGCATTTAAATTTTAATGATCTAGAGGGACTGCTCTACTCTTAAGAATAGACACATGCTAACTTTCACTTGGGGAGAATCTTTACGTTATGCATTGCAGGGAGATATTTAGGATAAGGAAAAGCAGGACAGGAATGTTAAAGCACGATTTCGTGGCCTACTACAGCTTTTCCACTTTACTACCTGATCACATACTAACCCATGGATGCAGTATACTAAGGGTATCTTAAGATGCCTACTCCTAATGCTGTCCAGGCATTATAGAGCCCTTGAAAACGTGATCCCGTGGGTATGTCTTGGTGAGTACCATCATTGGTCCGTGTCAAATCAATGATCATGTTGTACCAAGATAACAAGAGAGCAATCCGGAATTTATGAATTATCTCACATAAGATCATTAGATGAGAATGTTAGACAGCTAAAGACATACTTAAAATCATTTTGAAACCAAGAAATTATAACTTAATGAAGTTTCAATTGATTGCCAAAATAAGACACACAGCCCATTAAGAGGTATTGTGGCCTCATCTGCACAGGGTCTATAGAATCATCACTGCCAAAATAAAGCACCTGGTATATTTAGAGGTATTTATTGCCCAGCCCATTTATAGGTATTTACCTTATCTGCACAGGGTCTATAGAATCATCACTGCCAAAATAAAGCACCCAGCATATTTAGAGGTATTGTGGCCTTATGTGCACAGGGTCTATAAAATCGTCATCACCAAAATAAAGCATTCAGCATAATTACAGATATTGTGACCCCATCTGCACATGGTCTATAGAATCATCACTGCCAAAATAAGGCACCCGGCCTATTAAAACCAGGGTATCGTCCATTGGTTGTGAAGGTTAGAGACTCCACCCCTAAGCCTAACGACATCACGGCCGGTGACGTGTTTTGCCACGTTAGAACGTAATCCGGCGACGTTATTGGTCACGTCACAAATTTGGCGCCAGTGAAGGGCAGTTACAAGTTAACAAAATACGTCCATCTCACGGACGATACACTGGCTTTAAGAGGTATTGTGACCTCATCTGCAAACGGTCTATAGGTGATCACAGTGCGGCGCCTGAGAGTGGTTCTGTCTACACGGGGTCTGGGGGCTCCTCCTGTGTGTCCTCCAGGGCTGACTGACCCACACCTGCAGCCCCCTGGAGGCCGAGTGTTGACCCTACCCTGGAGGCAACAGGGGCCACTTCACTATTTTATATTTCCACTTTTTTTGTTATCTACATTTACACATTACATTCATGGCTAACACACTAGTCTCCAAAATGGGTATTAGGGAGACAGTTATAGCCTTTTGGAGAGAGTGTGGTGGCGGCTTTTCGGTAAAAGTGGGTCTATATTGGACGATGAACATATATGACCATTTTGTGTGTGCTTCAACCAAAAGCAACACTTCAATATAGGCCTACGTAAGATTCCCTCGACCGTTGAGTGGGAATTGCTACGTACTCTCTGGCCATTTCCAGAAGTTTTGTGTAGAATAGATTGCATGAATAAGAAGAGTTACTCCCTCGATTTCTGTAATTGCCACTTCAATGATAATCAATATCATTTGGGTAAAGTTTGGGTGAGTCGTTTACATGTTACATTCTGTTAGAGTGGCAAGTACAACCTGTTTTACCAGAGATATAGGAGACTGTCAATACTTGGGGAACCTACATCCACTACCGAGGTATTAAAGTGACAGATTCATTATACATGAGCTACACTGCGACTACCCTTCTCTAATAAGTGCTTTTGCTATCTGAAAATACAGTTTAGTTATAGGACAACATGTTCAAGGACACAGGTTTTGTAGCTGGGGAACAGGAACCAACTCTATTCTTTTATTTCTCTGTCTGTAGAGTGGTATGGATAACCATGCTGTCAAGAACTGAAAGGGTATGGCCCCTTGCTGTCAAACAGCTAGTTGGAGAGCTGTCAAACAGCTAGTTGGAGAGCTGTCAAACAGCTAGTTGGAGAGCTGTCAAACAGCTAGTTGGAGAGCTGTCAAACAGCTAGTTGGAGAGCTGTCAAACAGCTAGTTGGGGAGCTGTCAAACAGCTAGTTGGGGAGCTGTCAAACACCTAGTTGGAGTGCTGTCAAACAGCTAGTTTGGGAGTCATCAAACAACTAGTCAGGCAGCTGTCAAACAGCTAGTTGGACACCTTTCAATGAAAACCCAATTATATATGTTTCTGTGAGATAATAACCATGGCAGTTTTCAGGGTTGACGTCTGAAGGATCTTCTCAGTACTCGGTTCATGGCAATGGTAATGATGAGATATGATATTCACGTATGTATGAACTGTTGATCGATAAGACTATGATCAAGTGGATATGTCATAGTTTTAACCTATGAAAACATATTAGATACCTTTGAGATTTTATAGGGAGACTTTTCAACAATAAATTCCTACTTCTTGGTTAGGTATTGGTTACTAATGACCACTGAATAAACATAATCGGTCTTTTCACCTGACATCTGGAATGACATGTAAGCCAAACAAACAGCTTCAAAAAGCCAAGAGAAAAAAAGAAAACTTAAAAACTTAAGAAACTGAAGCGCACCTGTTTTCTGGACTTAGATAGCCTTCCTGGAACCTATAGCCATATGTACTCAGTTTTACACCCAGACAATGTGGACTAAAGTCATAGCGATCCTATATAGAAACAGTGATATGAGTGACACATGTTTGTCTGGGTCAGAAAGAGGTGGTATTCACAAGATTCAATCTTGTGAAAAAAATTTAATTTCTTTTTTTTATAAACACAATTTCTTATGTTTTTCAAAGGTTTCTGTGATTTATGACTTTTCTACAGCATTTCAGCGTATAAAACACACATTAAACCCCGTGTAAAACATTAGTTATACATTAACCTAAAACTTGTGTTACAGATACAGAAATGTCCAGGAGTAAACTTTGGATTTGCTCATTGAACTAGTTTACAATCTTATAATCATCTGTGAGACACAAGTGTTGTTTGCATGGGACGTACGAAGGTTATATGTCTCTAGAACAATGTACACATTGTTCTAGAGACATTGAGTGCCTAATTTACTTGATAAACTCTAATTAGCGATTCAATGAGAACTATCAATATCAGTCCAAAACTGGCATAACCATCAGGATTGATGCTATATCTATGGTCCAGCCCTGAATCTCCCATTCCCCTTTGGGAGAAAGGAGTTGCTTGGACGGTAAATAACATACTTATAATTGTTTGAAGTAAGACAGATGTGCCTACACTCAGACTAAGATGACGTCACGGTGACGTCACTGTGACGTAGGTGTGCAGGAACAGGGGCTCAGTAAAGCCCAATGCCCACCAGGTGATTTTAACTGAGTTTGGCAACTACTCGGCGCTAGAATCGGCCGATTATTCTCATAGAATCAGCCGATTCTAGTGCCGATTCAGATTGCCAGTCAATATGGTATATTGAAAGATACATATTTTATACAAGTTGGCCCTAAAATCGGCCAACTCTACTGGAAGAGTCGGCCGATTTTAGCGCCAATGAGTCAGCCAACTTGGGTCAAAGTCGTCTAGTGGGTATGTGGCTTTAGAAGATTGTCTCCAGTGTCCAACCTGTGTCCCCAGTGTCTAAACTGTAAAACCACCACCTTATACCACCACATGCCCTTCACCGTCACCACCTGTATGGTCTGGCCCCTCTAGGGAGTACGGATTAAGAGGGGGGCAATTTGAACCTCCTCTCTCCATATTTATTTTGTTAAAAAGGAAGAAGATTTTTGTCATATCTCCCAGGGTGTTGGTCCTGAAGAGATATTATCTTTCACTTCTTGTCTATTTACATCTGAAAAAATAACAACATAAAATGCTAAATTGGCATTCTTTTCCACATGAGGCACATGAGCCTCCAAAATATATCATATTGTCTCAAATTGTCTCAAAGTTTCCACTGGCCCGCCTACAGTTTTACTGGCCTTTGGCTCTGGCCAGTGGCCAATGTCGCAGACTGAATTCATTTAAAATTTACTGTAAAAATGTAAGAGAAGGCACGGTGCAGTGAAACTTTGTTGTAGAGAGGGAGGGATGCAGTTCTATGTGGATCTGTGTGTGGTTTATGATATCAACCCCAACAGCTGTGAGCGTCTGAGAAAAAGAGCAGATTATTGGCACTATCCTACTTAAGGGTGAATTAAGTATAATGGATGGTGGTTTCTAGCGATTACGACATCGTTACTGACGTATTGTATTAAGGAAAGGGGGGACGATCTATCATGTCTCCTATTGGGTAGTCTCTTTCTGCGTGTGTGGGTTGTGTTTTTTCTTTCGAGTTGAATGTGAGCAGAATATTGAGGGAGAGCATTATTTTCTTTGAAGCGTATGATTCAATAACATTTCACAGTAAAAGCCTCTGAAATATAATTATGTTTGCTGTACGAAATTGTAGGGAACATTTGGACAGATGTATTCCTTCTCAGATTTGATTGATACTTATCATTCCCGTATCTAGGATGTCAAGGATACATCCTTTCACCTTTCAACAAAGTTTAACATAATTATGAATAGCTGCAAGTTTTATCATCTTGGTAAACAGCTGTATTCATGCAATACGTGTGATCTATTCACATATCAATAAACATACAACCTTCGGAAATAATTTTCTATTCATCAAATAGCAGCTGAGTAAGAGAGAAACTCTCAGGTTTGCTATTCCAAAAGGATACACCCAGAGTGCATGCATTCGCAGCTTTCCCTTTAACAGTCTGTAATTACAAACTTGAAAAAGTGCATGAATACCAAACAGTCTGGAATTGAAGACATAGAAAGGCGCATTAATACACAACAGTCTGTATACTTAGAGACATGGAAAGGTGTGTCAATGCCAAACAGTCTGTATTGGAGACCTAGAAAAGTGCATAAATACAAAACAGTCTTTAATAGGAGACTTAGACCAGTGCATCAATAACAAACATTCTGTAATTGGAGACCTAGAAGAGTGCAATGATACCAACCAAACTAAAGATCTGATCAGGAAAGGCTTTCTAATACAAACAAGCTTGAAAAAGTGAATAACTGGAATTGTATATTGATATCATCATAGTTATAAACCGAATACTTTTAAATGCCATATAGGTCATCAAACCTCGGGCTTTGTCCTCGGTATGTGACGATCCCCTATGGGTCCTCCGGCCACCCTTGGATACCCCCTGCGGTCCTTCTTATGATAGTATGTGAGTGTATGTGTATGTTTATGTGAATATATATGTATATATGTGTATGTATGTGTATGTGTATGTATGTGTCACTACTGTCCCACCATCCATACCCCATTCATACTTTCCGCTGGTACCCTCGTCCTTCCTGCACCCATTAGATCAATGCTCAGGCAGGCTGGTCACCAGGTCCCTCCCCAGTTTGTGTTGACAACCCTCTCCCCCACTGTGTGCTCAACTGCCTCACACCAACCACTGCCAATGCTCGTTCCCAGGCCAGGGCACCTAAGAACCCGGCCCTGGACCATCTATAATCAAAACCCTCATTACAAACGCTGAAAATATCAATAGTGCAAAACTCCACGGGTTGCACGCTGGTGGGGGCTGCACCAGCAAATACCCCCTTAAGTAGGGTGGCTCTAACCTTCCAAAAGACGATTTGGGCTAAATTTCGGGGAGTCTCTGGAGTTTTTATTGGAGCTAGTTGAGAATGGTTCTCGCCGAGTGAATCATTGAGGCCATGGAGCTTTGACACGCGGCAAAAACGCTGTCGAGGCGTCCAGGTTCCGCGTCGAAAAACGCCGCGCCCTGACGCGCCGACTCGCGCGGCACGACGCAGCGCGGTGATTTTGAGGGTTTGAAGATTGAGGGGAGTGATGCCCTGTTTCCACCAACCGATTAAACCGCCGATTATCTGGTAATTTATTAATTCTAATTAGTATCATAACAAAAGATTATATATCTTACGTACCATTTGAAAGAGAATTAAAAGCGCTTTTTAATAGTATATAACATTTTCGTGATTAATTAATATTCCCACTGCCGATTTTTGAAATCGTTAGTAAAATTGGCTGGTGGAAACAGGGCTTGGAGGGGCCCTGTTGCCTGTATTCCACATACCGGTCTTGATACTAGCGATTTTGTAAATGTTGAAACCATATAGTTTTAGGTAAGTTTCTCCTAGAAAATCAAACATTTACTAAATCGCCAGTATATAGGGTATAATGGTATATGGGACGTATTATGTCCTCTATACCATTGAAAGGAAATTGTATAACCTTTCTGGTCTATATTTGACCTTAATTCCCACTGCCCATTTGAAAATCGGCATCAAAATCAACATGTGGAATATAGGCTTTAGTAAAGCACCACTCACGCCTAAAGCCCAGCTATTCCAATGGCTGAATCTTTGAAGTTTTCAATCTTCAACTATAGGGCTATTACCCAAGGTTACCCTGTATAATGATGGTCAGCTTTAGATTAGCGTTTTCACATGCATGGATCTAGTGGTTATATTCTACAGGACCATGCCCACTGCGGACAATGTAGTAATTAAGTATTTTGTACAATAATATTACAAAAGACTAAGCATCATGCATATCATACGTGTGTATGTAGGGAAGCTTTCCAAGTGCTCCAAGTATAACTACATATTACTATTATAACATTTGAATGTAAACTTCTCCCATTGGCTCCCATTAATTAGTTGGTTTCACCACGGTGCTTGTCAATATAGTTATAGATATATTTTTTTTATTATTTGATTATAACGTTGTAATGCCATCATGAGGCACATAACTCTTTAGGACAGTTCCGCGCATATTATTGGGTATATTCTACAAGGATGCAAATGTGATATAATTCACGTCAACTACTATAGTCATCGTCAGCCTGAACATATATGCATTGTCAGTACCATGCTTTTAACTACAAACCGTGACTGGCGATTCTCATGGGTAGCATCACTGATCAAACCCTAAACTATGACTTGCATGCTACACCTTTCCCTTGACTCTTGGTAAAGTACCCATAAAGTCAAGAGACTCATCCTAGTGTGCCAGCCCTATGAGATAAGCTCACCCAGTGGGAGCCCTGCAGCTGCCTAGAACAGGAAAGACACATCCTGCTCAGCCCTACCTTGAGCAGCTCCGAGCAGTTCAGAATCAGGTCAGCCACCCACCCGAGGTGCATTCCCATTTTCCTGGTCACACAAAAATCCCAACAAGTGCTTTCACATGCCATCTTCCTCCCCTCCCAGTCCCCCCTCCCCCCACCCCCCACCACCACCACCACCACCACCGCTACCCTCCGCACTTCCCTCACCTAGTTTTAGCGACCTTTTTCCAGCCCTGCTTTAATTGACCTTTTTAGGGCCTTGCTCCTTCCGGAACGTCTTCTAATCACAGCCAGCACTCAGTCACTCGCGATTCGCTCGGAGCAGCTCGCGTCTGACGAGCGAGCGAACCCGAACTGTTGGCAGGACTAGCAGGTTGATGTAGGAATAATTTACTTAGCGAATGAACTGCCGTCTGAGTCCCCATTTTGTGGCATGATTTACACCAAACTAAGCCCTTCATCAGATTAGCTGCTGGCGCCATGGAGGGCGATAATTGGGTTACAATAGCGAGCTGCTCCCCTGAGCAGGTGCTGGGAGCGGGGAATATTCATGGGGTAAGTTAGGGCTTACTGCTGGGGCATAGGGTGGGGAATGAGTCCAAGGCCTTATCATTTAACATGTAAATGCCCAATTCATAGCAGTTTGAGCTATACATAGAGAAACCTATACATCGTGGTGTATAGTTAGGGCTGAATGGTGGGGCATAAGGCAGGGACTGAGTCAAAGGCCTCAATAGGCGTATGGTTAGGGCTTAATGGTGGGGCATAGGGTGGGTAATGAGTCAAAAGTCTGTATAATGGTGTATGGTTAGGGTTTAATGGTGGGGCATAAGGCAGGGAATGAGTCAAAGGCCTCGTCATGGCATACGGTTAGGGCTTAATGGTGGGGCATAGGGTGGTGAATGAGTCAAAGGCCTCATCATTTAGCATGTAAATGCCCAATCAAAGGCCTTATCATTTAGCATGTAAATGCCCAATTCATAGCAGTTTGGGCTATATATAGAGGAACCTATACATGAAAATACCATGTGGTGATCTATACGTGGAGGGAAATATATATGTAGGTTAAGGTACCTATACATATAGGTACCTTTACATGTAGGTACCTTTACATTAGGGTATCATTGAGACTCTAGGTGAAGATATCTTCGAATCATGACAACCTTTATTACTTCTTAGGTTTCAATAAGTTCATAAACGGTTATCCAGGATTTCAATTGTATAGCATCGGATCTATGATGCTCATATATACTTTAAAAGAAAATCACATCAGAAATTTTCCACTAAGATTAGTGGATAAGATAATTGAAGTTTAGTCATATCATGCCATGTAACTCATTAAATAAATATAACCACCGCTCATGGCTGGTGAAAAGCCAGTACAGATTATTCCTAGGTCAAATTGACCGTTCATGACCACAGCTCAAAGACCAGTTGAAAGTCACTTCAAAGCTCCTCTCAGAAGTTAACTGAAAGATGGCTGTCGTCACTTATGATATAGCAGACTGCTTTTGATACCAATGTGTGCGGTTCGCAGAGAGTATATTTTAGATATTAGGTTATAAATAGAATGTATGACAATGTGGAAATGATCTACTTTCTCACTGCAAGTGATACGACCAGAGAAGCCTTACATGTAAAACATGAAGCCACTCTACAGGAGGCAGGCATGTCATTCACCTTCCGACATATCCTGCTGCTCTCTTTCTCAGGTTAAGTATAGAACTGACAAACATGTGTAAGGTATTGTGACCAAAGTGATTATATAAATTATTGAACTTGGTCTACTGGTCTAGGCCTAGTGGTGTACCAAGGCATTGAGTAAAGGAGGCAAATCCACCTTTTGAACCATCATGTTGATTGAATGTAGCTACTCTATCGTAGACTTAAAAGCAACTTACAAATAGAATTATATAGGAAGAAACATAAAAGTATAATGAGATCAAGCTAAGCACAACACGACCGCATTATTCTATAATACAACCCGAAAACTATTGGCAGACACAAAAGGAAAGGAGTACAAAATTCCAAAACCGAAAGCAGTGTAAAAATGCAAACCGAAAGCAGTGCCTGGTGCAAAACGAAAGCAGTGCGCACGACTTGCACTGAGCTGCGCGGCAGTATGAAGGGGCCCTGTCGCCTGCCAACGCCGGCAAGACGGCAGCCGTCATTAAAATGAGAACATCCGGAATAAGTGATCAAGTATCAGCTAACGACTAGCGGGCCCCAGTGAAGACGGGGCTCCCTCAGTGTCAACACAATTCCCCGGCCGCCAGCCTCGTTTAGAGGACATTAAACTGCACCGCCCCCTCGCCATTGTGGGCACACTGCTACTTACAGCAACCGGAGAGGTGTGACAGGATGGGCGCAGTGGGGGGGGGGGGGGGTGGAGGGGGGATTGGGGTGTAGGAGAGGCATGGGGGAAGGAAGCAAGAGGCCTGGAGGGTCTTAGGGGGGGATGGGAGGGGTGGTTGGGGTAGTGTTATAGAGGTCTCAGAGAATTTGGGACTTTTGGTGGCTGGACATTAGGAAATGTTGGGAGAATTTGGGTTGAAATTTTTAGATGTTTGGAAGGTATTGGTTAAGAGAGTTAAGATTAGAGATGTTTGGAGAGTGGTGGGTGGGAGGCTGGAGGGAATTGGGGTGTGAGAGAGGGGGATGGGCATGGGGGAAGGAAGCAAGAGGCCTTGAGGGTCTTAGGGGATGGTGGGGATGGTGTTATAGAGGTCCCAGAGAATTTGGGACTTTTGGTGGCTGGATATTTGGAAATGTTAGGAGAGTTTGGGGTTGAAATTTTAAGATGTTTGGAGAGTGTTGGTTGAGAGAGTTAAGATTAAAGATGTTTATTTAAAGAGTTAAGAATTTGAACATGTTGGAAGCGTTCGGAGTGATATCTGTATTAGAGTCATTAATATGTTGTTGTGTCAAATAATCTTAGACGCATTTACTCTGGTATGGGAGTTGCATATAGGAGATCGGAGACAGACAGATGCTTTACTGAATGTTGGGAGATCTTTGATATAATGGGAGAGTCTGTTTAGGGTCTGAATTGGCATTAAGGATCGTACCATGATCGTGTGCTTAATTAGGACCATGGGCTTGCATGTGAGGTCTTTTTGACGCTTACTATTATGCATCTGCTAAGCTTTGGGCCGATTTAGTATGGCTATCCTAAAAAAATTGTCTACCATTGATGAATTTAAGGGGAAATACTCTGAATATCCCCAATTTTAAAGACTTCATGATTAGAATGCGAAAGCATTATTGCAGTTAATTTTATCAAGAACTAAATTTACAAGCAGAAGATGAGCTCATCCTCTCAACGATGTACAGTTGGCTGAAACTGGATTATTGCTAATGCCAAACCAGTCTGCGCTAGGCCAGTAAAATTATGGCCGGGCCAGTGGACAATCTATTAAAATGTAGTAAAATTTAATATATTTTGAAGGCGTTTGTGCTGCCGGGCCAGTGGAAAATAATGCCAATGTCGCAACCTGACAAACAAGACACAGTCTTGGAACAGGCTCTGAGATGTTTCAGCTCTTTTCTGGGACCCTTCCCTCTCAGTCCTGGTTCAAACATCACCCCTACCACCACCCATCACCTCGTGTTGTTTGCCACACAGAAAACGGCCCGGAAATGCGCGTCATACTCCCTGAAAAAGGGACTCGCTTTTCTATCGATTTCCGTGAATCACAGCCCCTATTTAGGCCCCCGGAGGTAATTAAGTCTCTATTTTTCTCTCACTTGACCTATTTGCAACCCCTGCCCTTATCAGCTTGAGCCGTGGTGACGTCAGTCTTCTGATCTAACGTCGCCAAGATGTTAGAACTGATAAGGGTTGGGGGCTTGTTTGATCGGAACATGGCCTAGGTGAGGTGTTATCTGTTGAGATGATCTAAACATTAACGCTTGGGTTTATCCATGTTGTATAATATTGAAGGTGCTCAATGAATGAAACTACAACACCATATTAAAATGAATTTGCATCTTGCAGTGTATTCTTCTTTAGCATCGTCACACAGGACTCACTCACCACCTAGTCCCCCACTCACTCCCTACCTAGTCCCCTGCTCACTCACCACCTAGTCCCCCACTCACTCCCAATCTAGTCCCCCACTCACTCACCACCTAGTCCCCCAATCACTCACCACCTAGTCCCCCACTCACTCACCACCTAGTCCCCCGCTCACTCACCACCTAGTCCCCCACTCACTCACCACCTAGTCCCCCGCTCACTCACCACCTAGTCCCCCAATCACTCACCACCTAGTCCCCCACTCACTCACCATTCAAAGCTGAGTCCCTTATTTCTAATCCTCAGTTAGCTAAGATCAGCTCACGTGAGTACATACGGGTTATTGCACGCAAAATGTACACTCAAAATATTTGATTCTTTTTATTACTACAAGATTAGAAAACAGAATTAAGGCAGGTTTCCACAGAACGACAAATTGCAAGAAATGAGTTTGGTCGGTTGATGTGAGAAATATAGCCCTGTTTCCACCGAACGACATTTTGCTAAAGACAGCCTACGACTGTTAAAGATTTGTAAATCTTTTATGGTCTTTCATAAAATCGTTCAGTGGAAACACAAAATCGTTGGTTAAGACTTTTTTTAAAGGCTGCAAACGATTTTTGCTCAAGACCAAAGTGAACGATTCACCAACGACCAAATATTAAACCTGTTTAATATTTCTGGACGACAGTTGCTCACGATTCCTCCCAAGGGTAATTAAAACCTATTAAATCTATTGTTCCCTGACTTTTCTGATCTCTGTCGTTTGAAAAAAATCGTTCAGATAGTCCCAAAATCGTTCAGATATCAGTATTTCAGTCGTTCAGTGGAAACAAGAAATCATCCCACTCTGAACGACTAAAATTACCAACGATTTTTAAATTTATACAATCATTTTGGTCGTGAGCAACTTTCAATGAAAGTCGTTCGGTGGAAACACGGCTTAACATGATTTCGGTCCTAGAGCGTGATGCTTTTCGTGAGATTCCTGGTTCTGGCTGTTTGCACTTGGCGCTCCATAGGTCGGTCTCCTCCTAATCAGCCTCGTCCGAAAACGGTAAAAACTGTCATAGAAGTAGTACATTGATGAGCCACGTAAATTAGACCATAAATGAGCATCTTGTCTGTATTTTTACTCCTTTTTCTCTCCGAAACCTAAATATAAACCTTCACATAAGGTGTGACTCAAAGAGGCAGTGGCTTGGTTCAGAGACAAATGGATTTATAGGAGGAGCATAGGTGTGGAGATGTTAGTAGGCTTGTCGGCTCCGGAGTGACAAACGTTGTGGGTGCACATGAGGGGATTCTGCATGCAGATAGGATGAGGTAGGGTGCTTTTGGAATTAGTCTGTAGGATTGTATCTATGATTTGATTTAGGTAAGGAATGTGGTTTAACGTTGGGAAGTTTTAAGTCAATATGGGGCTTGCGGTTGGGTCTGGAGAATCGGATTAAGAAACTATGGTCTTGGGGAAAGCCCCATAGCTGTGGGTGAGTGATTCTTCCATGAATTAATAGGTAGATGATTTATATAAGATATCAGTTCGGGATTTTTACCTCAATTGGTGTATGTAATATTGGCGAATTGTAACCTACCAGGGTTAAATATGAGCTTGGTGTATTTATGCATGGTTATAGTCTAGTAGTTGATGTTTAAAGTTCATTTGCTATTAATTGCATTCAATAACAATAATTTTCTTCATAGATGCTTGCTCTTTGGTTGGCCTCTTAACTTTGATAAAATGAATACACGTATCTCAGGCGCTGGTTAGATAAAGAGAGTAACTTAGGCGCTGACTAAATTTTAGTGAGCTTCACAGGCACTGCCTGCATATAGAGAGTAACTCAGGCACATATAGAGAGTACCTCAGGCACTGAATACATATAGAGAGTACCTCAGGCACTGACCACATAATTATAGAGACTACCTTACGCACTGACCACATAATTATAGAGAGTACCTCAGGCGCTGACTACACATAGAGAGTACCTCAGGCGCTGACTACATAGAGAGAGTAACTCAGGCACTGACTACATATAATGAGTACCTCAGGCACTGACTTCATATAGAGAGTACCTCAGGCATTGACTACATATAGAGAGTACCTCAGGCACTGACTACATATAGAGAGTACCTCAGACACTGACTACATATAGAGAGTACCTCAGGCACTGACTACACATAGAGAGTACCTCAGGCACTGACTACACATAGAGAGTACCTCTGGCACTGACTACATATAGAGAGTACCTCAGGCACTGACTACACATAGAGAGTACCTCAGGCACTGACTACACATAGAGAGTACCTCTGGCACTGACTACATACAGATAGCACCTCAGGCACTGACTACAATATAGAGAGTACCTCAGTGACTGACTACATACAGAGAGTAGCTCCGGCACTGACTACACACAGAGAGTACCTCAGGCACTGACTACATGTAGAGAGTACCTCAGGCACTGACTACACATAGTCAGTACACTGACTCAGGCCAGCTCCCCTGATCTCTGGCCTCCTCCAACCTCTAAGAACCACCTCCCGGCCGGCCCGGCACCGGCCCGACCCCGCCTCTGACATTTGGCTGCGGCGCGCGTCAAGCACTTTGATTTTTGCTTTTTAATGAGCTCATGCAGTAATTAGAAAGATTTGGACAATTAATAGGTGATAATTAGTATGTGTAGGCGGGGGTGGCAGCGCCTTTTGGACAAACACTTTTCATGTGCCAGAATCCTACCTGGTTTCGATTCTTGATCTACTGGGTTGAGTTAATGATATATTGCTCACTTCTACTCATATATATTGCTCATCCTTTGGTGCATGCAATTACTCCCATCTGCTTTGCCCTTGAGGAACAGTTTCAATATATGATATGGCACCGCCTTCAGATTCAACAGGTTTGGACATGGTGTAAGTCACGTTACTATGTGTAGGTTTGTTGGTACTATAATAAGAGTACTGCGGGGCGTCCAAGGGTGGCTGTATGACCCGTGGGGGATCATCACGTACAGAGGGTGAAGCCTGAGGTTCGTATGATCCCCATGGGTCATACAGCCACCCAAGGATGACCCCAAAGGTGCTTCTTTATTTTATCACCCAAACAATGCTGCAATTGTTGAGAAAATGCTGAGAATATGGAGTGGTGCGTACGGGTTGTTAATACACCCTATGCACAACACGCATCGCTCACAAGCTGTGCGGGTGATGAAAAATGGTGGATCACTTGTGTGGAACCCCTGGACATTAGATTAGGGGTGATGAAACTGGGGGTTATCATGGGTTCGGACCTCCTCCACGGTCTCTCGATGACCACGATGGACAGGCAATGACACCTAACTACAGAAAAAGGCTCTTTATACAATTCCAATATTTCCTTACCAGCAAATATTACTTTAAATTCATGCACCTCGAAGATTAGTGGCGACTTTCAAACCCAAATAACAGCGGGTAGTAGCGCTGTCAGTCAATAATAAATTCAGGAGCAGCTCCAAGTTGAAGCCAGGAGCTCGCTGCTGCTCCCCTCCCTCTCCACCCCCGGCCGCTGTCACTCTCCCCCACAGCCCCTGTCACTGCCCACCACAGGACGCCTCCACACCCTCACTGCTCGGGCAGGACGACCTGCTCGCTTTGTGAGCTGCTCACTGAGGCTATATAGCCACCTGTCAAGTGGACTCTTATATCTACAGACTATTGTGGACCCAACATTGTCTGTTACAGACTACTGTCAACTCTATCACTGTTAGATTAGTGCTACCTGTCAGTGCCTTACTGTCAGTGCCACTACACTGTCAGTACCATTAGTGACAGCTTTTCTGTTAGCTGAACTGTTAGGATTGAAGTAATAGATATTTTTTCATTTGGGTTTTATACACCGGCAAAAAAATGATTCCGATTTCCGGTTACCTTGATCGGGATCATTTGTAAAATTGATTTTTAATATTATGTTATTTTGTTTTAATCGTTGGGTACAACTACATAGGAGATACCCATACTGACTACTTAGTGCTACACAAGTGATTGTCGATATGTGTTCCCGACAGTTAAAATTTTGGTGTTATAGTTGTGGGTATGAGGAGTACACCACATAGACTTCATTACAGAGCTATTTACATACTAGTATGGGTTACATTTTCTATACTGAATCTTACACCTTGCATTTCTCCATTACATTTATAAATTACATTCACACATGTATTTAATGTAAATATATTTACCATATATGTACACTGAAAAATTTACTGTCTACCAAACTTACAGATATATTACCTGTGCCACACCGTCTCAGAACTCACTCATACATCCCTTCTTCCACATTTACAGATAAGCTTGCCGCTACATGTGCTTGCCGCCACAGTTATAAGTATGGTTATAGTTAATACTTGTTGCCAGTTCATTATTCCTCAATGATAAATCTTTCTGTGAGTCTATGTATTCGCCAAATCAAAAATAAGTGCTTTTGTGTGATATTAGCTAAAGCTAATCAGTAGTCCGCACTAGATTGCATGCACTGTCTACATCTTTTGCATGCATCATGAACAATTCATCCTATTGCTGTACTTTACAACATTCTTCTATTCTTCTATGAAACACACACTATTTTTCTCGTAACTCAAAACAATCAAATCTACAGCATACATTTGTCATCGTTAAGTTAAATACCACAAGAGTAATGCTTCATCTATTCAGATACAGGAACCCAGATACATACTAGTAAAACCTTTTCATTTGTTTGTACAGTTAATTTAACACTTAATCAGTTCAAGCCTGGGATTTCCACCAAATTCATGTAACTGCTAACCAATACTAATCAATATTATACCAATAAAAGCATATCTTTTGGAAGCAGATCTAGGTCAGGGTCACCTCCTGGAACCAGGGGTGGGCAGACACACTGTAACACATCGTAAACCGCCACCCCTGGGGCAGGGCCTCACACTGCACGCACATCCCCCTTAAGGATAGACAACACTGGAGTAACAGGGTCAGCCCAGGATTACCTCACATGTACATTTCGAAGTTAAAGATTATTTCATACCCTAAAAGCTAACTTACCCTGTTATGGGGCGACACTTAGAAATAAGTCTGTTTCCAGTGGAACGGCCGGGTGAGCATTTTATAGCCGGGTGGGACGATTTTTTTTTTTCATTTTTCATTTTTCAAAAAAAAAATCAATCCAAAAGTTTACGTTATACCCTTACCAACAACAACAACAATAACATAATATTTAAAAAAAATCGCTGCCGCCTGGGTCATCTTTTTGAAGCCCACCCGCTGTACGGCCTGGGGAGACATCAACATAAAGGTACCATGTCCAAAAGTGTTACAGCCCTTTTAATTCATCAAAAAATAAATTTTTTTTTTGACAGATTTCCTTGGAAAAAAATGGGTTTACAGCCGTTCATTTTCTGTCAAAATGCTCTTTGTTTTAGAATAGAAAATAAAAGCTTTTTTTCCCCTCAGTTCCACTCTGTATTAATAGATCGCTATTTGTATGTCAGGGGCGGATCCAGGGGGGTTCCTGGGAGACCCCCCCCCCCTACGTATGCACAAATGCACACTGTTTTGGTAGTTAACCTTTATGCTGACCCTGTCCCCCTCCCCCTTTCGAAAATCCTGTATCTGCCCCTCTATAATGTATCCTTAACCACCCCACCCACAGGGGGTAGGGTTACCAGGTCCCAGCCTGTCCATAGACAGGTCAATATCCAGGTATTGAACAGCACGCTCTGGCCGGAACGCTGTGGACATGAGGTTACACTATCAACAACTACACTAAGAACACAACCTGTGGACAGTGCCAATAATGCTACTGAAGCCTTGTTTCCACTAGCTTTTTTTACAACCAATTTCAAAAATTGGCAGTGGGAATATTAGTTAACCATAAACATGTTATAGATATATACCAATGGAAAGGGTTTTTAATTTTCTTTCAAATGGTATGTAAGATATCTAATTTCTTGTCATATTACTAGTTAAAAGTAATACATTACCAAATAGTCAGCAGTCATATCAGCTGGTGGAAACCAGGCTTTACACATAACAATGCACCTCGTGAACGACCATTTCGGCAAATTTAATATGAATCTCCCGTTTCAACTGATAAGTTCATAAAAATCTAATGATGAAAATTGTCAATGATTCCGTCAGTGCAACATATCAAACTATACCACATAATACATTACATGAACTGTATCATTTATTTACAAAACCATGAGAAAATTGCCTCCAAATTCAATTGATTTCCAACTACAGTCAGTTATGCACACTCGCAGTTGTGTGATTGTGCTATTGCATTAAACACCAACATCTAACCAACTATCTCAATGCTGACCCTCTCCAGCAATTTCCTGGAAATTTTTTCAACTATTATCAGTTTTTCCTGGAAAGTTGTCACTGGTCTCTTCATTGTCCCTGAGTTCCTATGTTCACTATGCATAGTTGTTGTGAACTTTCAATACTAGTACTCCTCGTTCAATGGTGCTTGGTTCTAGGTGGTTATCCCAAGTTTGCTCTACCTGTTAATTGCTTATCATTGGTACTATATTGATGCAACTCATGTTGTGTAGGCATTCACCATTAATCATCTAAATTAAATGTGAACATATCTTTCATATATCTGTCTGGATGGCAACGTACCATGCTTTAAAAACAGCTGAAATGCATCGTTGAAAATTATGTAAATCAGTTCGATTTGAAATACCCCCCCCCCCTCCCCATGCAACTCTGCCCAGCGCACCACTGCGCAGACGCGTACAAAGGGTGTATAGGTATAGTGTCCGAGGGCGTGTGAGGTAACCAAGGTAAGTAGGTAAAGTCCCCCCTGACACAAAAGACCATGTTTATTTGTCCACGTCCAAGCCCTGTCCACCCATTGAACCGTCAAACATAGTCCAGACAGTGTGTGTCAACGTGTCGATCTTTTCCCTCTGCTATTATAGAACATTGATCACTTCCATTGGTTTTCGATGCATATCTATCTAGTCTATCTGTATTGGCTTATTGTGCTTGTTGCAGTAGGTCCTGAATTCAGTTGGTTTAATTAATTCTACGTTCGTATTTTCGTCTTTTGGTTAACAGAGTATAAGTTACATATCCTACAATACACATGCGACACCACTTGTGTCTTTCAACAAGCAGACAGATTTTAAAAAGAGAGAAAAATAACCTGTTTGAGGAAATCATCATTCATTACATGGTTGTCTGTATTTGTTTTCAAGTGCACTTTTACACTTGTGGTGCTTCAGTTTCGTTATTCCTTATGTTATGGTCTTATTGTTGCGACAGCCCTTTTATATTCATATGTAATCTTCAAATATGCGATTTTATTTCAAATCTGCCTATGGTTCGCTTTGATTTTTTATATATTGGTTTTACTCTCCGTACTTTTTATAGCCTTCGTTCTCACTAACTCACTTTCACCTATTCCCTCCTTCCCCCCCTCCCCCTCCCCCCATCTACCAACCGCAGTAACGACCAAACAGGTGAGGCAAGTGAACCCTGTTTCCACCAGCCGATCTTACTACCGATTTCAGAAATTGGCAGTGGGAATATTGCTTAATCATGTTATAATTAGGCCATTAGAAAAGGTTTTTAATTCTCTTTCAAATGTTATGTAAAACACATATAATCCTTTACCATATTACCAGTTAAAAGTAATAAATTACCAACAAATCGGTAGTAAAATCGGCTGGTGGAAACAGGGCTTCAGAATACAGTCTACAATTTTAAAGTACAGAGTGTTAAATACCCTACCTAGTATCACAGGTAAGCTACTTTGTTCTTCTCATGCCTACACATTACATACTTTCAATATACATGTATACATCTGCACTGAATATTTACATACATGAAAAGGTCTGTCAGATATACAAAAACACTGGTTGAATAAAGGGCTATCACAGTCTCTCAAATCATTGTAGATCTCTCGCACTGTTGCTCAGTGAGTCATGATAATCCAGGATAGAATTTAGTACAATTGGAGCTTGTTAATGTTATATACTGTGTTGCTGATCATATGTATTATCAACTTATCCTGCAAGAATACATCTTTCATTCAGAAATACTGATCCAGAATCGTTGTGTTAGACTTCTATAGTTGACATATATTTTTCTATAGTTGACACGAAGAGGATCTGTGAATAAAGTTTATGAATTGGAAAGGGTCTCTAATCAATGTAGTACGAGAACATGTTAGAATAAAGTAACTGGTAATAATCTATATATTTGCATATGACACTGTTACCTTATAAATAAATTTAGCTTATTACAAAAAGTAATCCCAGGTAAGTTACTCTCCAAGTAACAGTAGGTTTCACATCAGTTTTTCAACTATGGATGAGATGGCCTGCAATTCGAGAAGCCGAAAACCGACAGAAGTTCACTCACAGGCCCTCCTGACGTCACTCGCCTAGAACAATCACTTTATACTTTTGAGGTATTCCTAGTTGTTCATTGAGTTTCTAATAGACAACTGTGGATGCCTAGAAAGTATAGATGCTGCAGCTACTACATACCAGGGGGGCCGAAACCAGACACGAGGAGACCGAAACCAAATCGAGGCCGGTTCGCGAATGGAAACCCCGCTGACTTGAGATATAACTATGAATATTGATATAGTCCACTAAGACACCTTATCAAAAAAAGGAACCTGTCAATATTGGTGAAAGGCACTGGAGGTCAAGTCATTGTGAATATAGTATATTCGTATGCAGAAAGATGGATGCACGCCACATCGCAGGTGTCTATCTGAGTGCGATAGACGGTGCAGCGACTGCCGGTGTGAACACGCTTTGGGCGAATCGATGTCGGTTTAGTCTCGAAGCGTGTTCAGATGAGAAGAGTCAGTCCTGTAACTCTCCTGCTGTGTGTTGTGCGTCAGAGACAAAACACTGACAAAGACCTCCAGAGAGTCATTTCTGTAATTAATTGTAATTATACATTTTTACATACTTTTAGGATATCTGTGGACATGATATAAATATATTTATATATACATTTCACTTTCTGTAATTCCTCTTAGAAATATTAAATAATATTTCATGTACAATAAAATTTAATAATTACATTTCAATATAACATTATATCATAATCTCATACACTTCTAGTTGGATAATGTTTGAGCAGTTGACTTTTCTTCTTATGGATATCATACTCACCCTTTTGCTAATATGCCAAACTTAAAATGTAATGATTTATTGTACATAAAATACAGGACTTATTTGCTTTTTACTGATACAGGAATCATTAGCTTTTTACTGATCAGAGTGTCAATCAGTATGATTAAAATTTAAGCTTCTATGTGCTTCTATACTTGCTTTCTCTAAAATGTTGCCATGCTTGAAACTTGTAGTAGTAGGTATGAATATAATATTGGAGAATAATTGTAGCGTGTGAAAAGATATTCACTACTTGCACGGGACTGGGGCGCCATTGTAGCTTACACCTCATAACTAGACAAAGAGTGGACAGGCATGAAAGCCAATCTAAATTTAACTATGGATGTGTTTCAAACGAATAAAGTCTAAATCTATACCAATAGAAGTTAGCAGATTACTATGAATGACAACAGAAGCGATGGCAATAAAACCAAAAGAATTGTGACAGTTAAAAAAAAGAATAGACAGATATGATATATGGGGTTGTCACTTCCATCTATGCATGCAGATTTTTCTCTTTAAACTACTGCATTAAAAACCACCATGTCAACCATTCAAACATTTTGTCAAACTCATTCAATAACCTGCCTACTTACACTGGTTCTATTGTGTTTCCATTGAGCGTACCTTGCATCCAGAAGTCAAAAAATGATCAATTGCTTGGAAAATAAACAATGTCCGATATTGGTTTTCCAGTAACATCTCCTAGTGGGTTCCCTCATTGAGTCCTAAGATCAGGCCAATGCAGACTTCCGGTGGAATCAAAGAGTGGCGACAGCTTTTAGTCTGGTCTGTAGAAAGGTAAAAGGGGACAAGGAGTGAAAGTTGCTGACGAATCCTTTTTAGAGGAGGAGGGAGAGGAGAAGGGTAGGTGGGATGTGCATACTCAGGGTGGGTTTCCTTTGGTGTTTGCACATTAACCAGCATGCATTGATTATTACAAACTTGGTATACTTTGATTATCATTATTATTCAATTTCATCAACATCATTAATACATCACAAGAGGTATCAAAACCAGACATTTAGATTACACAAAATATGGACATAAAGATCATAATATCTTTACAATATCTTTACAACCATGTATCATTGCTACTATAGATAATTGAGACAAACACCTTTGTCGTATATATGCAATCATATCACTTGTACTGTCTGGAAGATCAGATTGTTATCTGAAGTCAGTCAATAAAACATTGGGCTGATCGCATTTAGACCATATTCTGCTGAATTCAGGATAAAGTAAAACAAATATTAATTCCCTTTCCACAGTCTTCTTGCTTTCAAAAATATAATTTTGTTTAATCATTCTAAAATGATGATTCAAACGTCTATCATAAATTGCATCTCCTGCAAGAAATAATCATTTCCTCTCCCAATTTTGGATATCAGATCCGAACTGGGCACGAATGGTACCATGGATCAGGAAAAGATGCATGCTATCCGAAGAGTTGCCGGGGAAGAGGGGGGATGTGAGGGTCAGCATAATATACTTAGCATTAAATATGGCGTGCAGCATCTTCCTCTCTTTTTCTTTTGTTTTAATTAGTGACACAATTCTTACATATAATACATGTACATGCAGGTTCTTTCATTGCGACTTTGTAATAGGAGAAATTAGAACATACAATAGACAAATAAATAGATGAGTAATAATGAAGTAGGTTAATATTTCTATAATTGCAATGACATATTTTCTCTTGTTTGTACAACTGGCACTTTGTAGCTTTTGTAAGTTCCATCAAAATGGGTAGGGTGCGAGGCTAGTACCTCGAACCCCTGGACCTGCTCTTGTGGAGCATTGATCTTATTGTGTGAGTTTTACGCCAGTTCATCTTAAATACAAGTTAACTGCAGAATCGACTTGTGCCAATGTATTTTCGAATGATATGTGGCCATGGCTTGCATAATTATATATATAGCCATTTACAGTGCAGTAGAATCGAACTATTACTATCGGTTAAATTCAGCTGTTGTCATAAATCATATAGTGCAGCACAGGGGGCGGATCCAGTATTTCAACAAGGCAGTCCACATATATAGGGTAGGTATTTAATCATTGTCCATTCTTGAGCATGCATGTGGCACTTTACCCTCTTGCCATAGTCCTCATCAAAACAGGAATAAACGTAGGAAGGAGGACTGAGGACTCCATGTGGGGTGTTTCATAAAAAGCTCCATAGCTACGGAGCATTCGTGTCAGTCTAAGGAAACTGTATGAGAGCTTGGAACTCTTGTATGCAGCCGTTTCATAACAAAACTTGCATAAATACACCCTAGACTCTCGTAAATGCACCCCAAACTCACGTAGGCAAAATCAAAACTCACGTTGCTACGGCACCCAAAAGGTGATTGCAACTTTATGAGACGGAAAACATACGGAGGTTTGTTATGAAATAGGCCACTCATCCCCCCCAAACACTCTACCCCAACCTATATCCCACTAAAACCCTCCCTTTCCCCCGTCAGTGTCGGTCTAATCAGTCCATATCTGCCTGTCCCTCCTGCTGCTATCACCTACTCCTTATCTCCTTCCCACTCCGTATACAGGTTTCCTGGCCCACCACAACCATTCGAGACAAAGCATGAACCGCCGACACTAATAGACTAATTATTCCGTTTAGGGAAGCAATACTCACTCTTCGGGTTAATTTTAAATGGAGGCAGTTTGTTCTTTCTAATTCTGGACCAGTTTTGCTTTACTTTTCCATGCAGTTTTCTTTCTGCAAAACGTCTAGGCAGGCAGGTTCTTTTAAAGGCAATGTGTTTTGTTTCAAAGGAGCGGCGGCGGCCGTCTAGAGGCGAATGCTGACTGGTGTTGGTGAGAATGAAGCTAAATATCAAATGTCTCCTCAGCTGGTGGTTTGTTAGAAGTCTGGTGCGTGTGCATTCTTACCTGGCCAGTCATCAAACAAAACACGATGTCACAGTTATTAGTCTTTGTCACCAAAATAGACCCATTAATAACACAAACACTGAGTCTAGCTCGCGCACAAAAGCTGAGGTGACCCGAGCACAATTACATTTCTCTCATCTACTTTTTACCTCAGCCTTCGTGGATTTTGCAAACGCATTGTTTTCCTAGACCCTTGCTGTACGAGTGTTTCCACCCAGATCACATACTATTCCATTATCATTTATACCTGGAGTTATAGATTAACAACAGTTAATCCGCCCATAATCCTTATGACATCAACATGTCAAGGTTTAATCCACCAAACAGATTGATATTAAGTTGACCTATTTCGCCCAATTAGTAGACACTGCTAAACGAAAACGGTTGACATGAACTTTGAGTGGACAGAAATAAGTTGATGCATGTCAATTTAGCTGAAAGCTGCCTTCAGACAGGTTGCCGTCAACAGCTCTACCTTTAGGCCGACTGGTGGGCAGGTATAACGCTGTAGACGCCTACACCCCATGTATTAGGTGGTTAAGCGACGGTTAGGTTTGAAAAGATGACTATACTCCCAATTAAATTATATGCAAATACATTAATATAAGAAGACCAGGTGGACGGACGAACTGGATGGGGACTGGATGGCCCAAGGGCGAAGCCCAAGGGCCATACCGCTCCCCAAAGGTTCGTCTGTCCACCCTCGGACGTCCCCTGAGGATCATCCATATTTTATCACCTAAACAATTCTCCAAATATGTTTAAAATACTGTAAGTGAGGAGTGGTACGCACAGCCTGCCAATATGCACTCCACCTTGTACGTATCAATTGTCGGCCCTGTGGATGATAGATATATTATAAATATACTAATGAATCTCATTGATAATTAGATCGTGCCTCTATGTTTACCGCACACATGTGCGTACACTTTCAATTCTAAAAAATGAGTTAGTTGCATCTAGATGCAATTGCAGCAGAGGGTGATCCAAGGGGTCCTACCACAAGCCCCCCAACCCCCCAACCCCCATCCCGACCCCCTTTTAGTGGACACTTAAGCTAGACAAAGAGGCGAAAATCACACATGTTCCCGCGAATTCACACCATTTTAGTGCTTAATCTTATAATGCTGACCCCCTGCCATTCGGAAATGCTGGAACCGATGCTGATTGCAGTATACCGTTACTCATGATAGACACACTCTGTATGTTTCCTCATCTCAAAACCAACTTTTTTTTTCTTTTTTTTGTTAAATCTTTTATTTATACTAGTTTCATACAATTTGGCACATCTGCTAGTTTTCATTGATACACCAGTTACAAAATTTCAGGATCCATACATTGCACTTTCAATTTTTAGAATGCACTTTATGATTATTGCTCTATATACGATGTATATTAAGTCAAAGGCGGTACAGTTTTTGCTGTTACCTAAAATTTAAGAGTCTCCTTATAGCAACCGCCTGGCAAAGGTTGATATGATGACCAATTGTGTATTATGGTGGATTGAGAAATGTATCCTGCGTATAGTTTTATGGTAAACCCTGTATATCAGCGCAGCTGTACGGTTTGGCAGTTGATATTGTAGATACAATTGTTGTATAATTGTTGAATGCCGAATGGTCATTGCTGCAATTTAAGATGTCAAGTTTGTCAATAGTCAAATATATTTGTCAACGGTACGTTACAAAGACGGATACAACCCTGTACCGTCTTCTTGCATTACGAATGAGTATTTTTATACATATTTTGAGTATTCACATTATATTCTTTTCGCAATTAATTGATGATTAATGTGATAAAGACATATTTCTGACATTACACTCTATCCGTGTACCGGATCTACCATCAAACAAACGCTTGGTTTCCCATCCTGATTTTCTATCAGCCGTATATAACATTGACATCGTATTCTCCGTATCCTATCTAAATAGATATTGGGTATGAATATTATTGTATGCATTGGAAAATACTGTATCATCTCGATTGTTTGCTTACAAAAAAACTTTCATATTCTTAACGGCTGATACTGTATGGTTTAGGTGCAAATGACATAAATTTGCGTTACACAAAGGTAAGTGCTGTAGGAGTAGGTAGGTTTATTCTTCAGATGCCATGACTATATTATAGCACCCGTAGCCCGTACCAATGTAGCAACTCCATGTACTACTTACCGCCGTCTGCCTCGTCAAGTGTGTGTACATGTATAGACCAAAGCGACCTATTTTGTCTTTTTTCAAAGTTCTAAACGATTTCATGGCATGGTCGTGTTCATTATTAATAACAACGATGTTTAATTAGGATTATGATGCATTGAATGTTGTGTATTAAGAATAGTACCTACTGCAAACATGAAAAACACATTTGTGTTAAGTTTACCAAAATGGAAAGAACGTACTTAAGTTTAAAATATGAAGATATGTATATATATGTCTGATGTCTTTGCTCTAGAGTTATTACATTACCATGAACATCATCATCTAGAATGCAATATGGTAAAAAAAATGATTATTTGTTAATGGTTTACACCTGTTTTATTATGTGAATTTAGCCAAATTGGAAGGAACGTAAAGAAATATCTTTGCACATATATTTTTACCGTCTTGCTTCATATATGCTTATTGTTTTAATTTTATCTATGGTATGGTCATACCTATTAATATAATCTTGATCTCCGTTTAATGGATATGGTGTTGCTATGAATGCATGAAACGACACACTGCTTCTCCTCTTATCGAGCCGACCTTATTGCATCACTGTAATCTGGAAGACTGTCTGATCGATACCATAATAAACTGAATGAACGTGAGATTCATACAAAAAGAGCGTACCTAAACTACGAGTATATATATAGGTAAGCCTTGTGTGTACGACTTTATACCGGTACCTAAATCCGTCCTCGGTGGGAGGTTTCAATAGGAGGTGTACCGTTTTGTGACGTAGGTGGTTCTAGATCAATAAAGGACGGTATACTTGTACCTGTGTCAATTTGATAGGTGTGTTCGGAGAGGGGGAGGTGGGGGCTGAGCCAGTTCTGACGGGTGTTGTATGGGGCCAAGGTTGGCCCTCCCTCTTCATGGCGTCAGCCCCGTTTAAGGTGCCTTTCCATATATACGCACTATTTCCTTGCTACCGTTTTCCGATAACGCTTGCCAAGAGCCTTATGTATTATCGGTGATTTTTGACAATGTCAGCACAATATTTAATGCTTTTCGTTTTATTCGAGCTATTATTTTATTCGAACCAATTCTGGAAATTGATGCACTCCAAACCCTGTGTCAGTATTGCTATTGGTATTCTTGGCAGCGCTTCCTACCGTTAACCAATGTTAAGTGGAGATAATGTAAGAATCTACTGGATAAGGTCAACGTTGGTATCAATTAAAAGATGTTCTCTGTATTCTATAGCGCATTATATCTCATCACATGATGCCTATGATAATCTGTACAGCGTCTATAACCTGAAGACCAGAAGTGACATAGATACTTTGTACATTCAGACAGCTGAATCAATAAATCAGGCCTCGCATTTTTCCATAAAAATTATTACCATGTATCTTGTATTATTTTTACTGTTTCGACCAGCTTTAATTCTGATCCGACCAGCTTTCAATCCATATTAAAAGCTGGTCAAAAATATATCAAAAAATGGAAAATATTCTTTCAGCTTTTGAAACTAGTCCAGCTTTAAAAAATCTAGGTTCTGCAAACAGTCTGCTTTAATTTTGTTCTGGGAAAGCCCTGACAACATATACTGATAATTCCTATCCTGTACAACGTAATATTTTTATATTATTCACTCAATTACATCTTCCAGATTCAGATTTTCGTCATTCCTAAATCTATATCAAATTTCCCGGCTTGCTTTGCCAGGCTAATTCCTTCATGGTCAGACGTAGCACAGGCCCGGTTGGGTGGTCTATTTAGAAGTATACAATTACATACCTATGAATGTTTTATTTGTAGTCAAACTGTCCTATATAGACCTGTATACCATCCCCTATACATACATTGTGTACAGTTGAGTCTGTTACTACTAGCCGAGCTTTGGCCAGAATTTTGTATTTCGAGTAATGATATATGTTACTCAAGTATTGTATAATGTGAACTACTACATAGGTATGAGTTTTATGAAAGATGTTGGTGGTTCTAGTGGTCAAAAATATATAATTTTGTTTTTGTACCAATGTTTGTAAACAAAAGTTTATTTATGGTGGCCCTTTCTGACTACCTAAACCACCATGTATTAGGAAAGGTGTTCATTCTCTCACATGATGTATAACCTACATAATATATATATGTATCCTCATTTCCTTGATGATAGAACCTGGACTACCCTATCGCCTGTAGCAAAGATAGGCTTGTGTCATACCGGTTTAGGCGCACACCTGTGTGGCCTAGGCCTATCCGTGTTATTGTTGTTATTTTAGGCGGGGCCAGCCTGAGGCCTGTAACAGTGCACCCGCCTATTGAAGAGTAAATAAAATACAACGAAACTCCTTGAATTGAAATCTTGTCGTTATTGTAGCGTAGTCACGAACATTGAAAATGTCCTCATTGTATAATAAGGATGTTTTAACTGAACTCCATTATATGTAACAGAAAATTTACTTAATTCTCCGTTTTGATGCAATGTAAATATATGTTCTGCTAATTGAGAGGTTTATGTAATGAATAATAGTATTGGGTATTGACTGCTAAATCGATGGTTTTTAATTCGTTGACCTAGGTTGGTTGGCCAAAGATGTTGCAATAAATAAAGCGAAACACTGAGAAAAAGGTGCCGTATCTTGTTATGGCATTAAAGAAGAGACTGGTCTCTAGAAAAAAAACCCATAAATATTTCTACTTAATCTGAGTTTATTTCATTATACTGATATCGTAAAGTGTGATATAAACGATCTGTACACATCAACACGAATATCCTTCTGATCATCTTCTCTACATTTTGATCAAATCTAAAATCTAAACAGACCGTTAAGTGAATAGTGAGTCTTATTTCTTATTTAACAAATCATAATCATTTTCAATAAATTTGTGACAAAAGAAAGATCATATCACTACATCTATCAACTCGATGTTTTTCAGCTTTATCCGAATATAAAGATTACAATATCAGGCAGTTACAAATATAGGTTCGATATACAATTTCTTTCAATCATCTTCCCCTGTCTAGTATTTATCAAATGATATGATTTCGGTCAAATCCAGTCAAAAGAAGCCAGTATAAATATCAAAATTAGTTCCTCAGTCCCTCCTAACGGCCTGTTGACTCGTCAAAGGGGGGCTGATCTACCCGGAGACAAACTAATTGAGTGTTTCAATTGAAAGCCAATCAGTGGTTCACTGGGGCCTGGCGAGGGAAAACAAAAGGCCTTACAGATGCTATCAGCCCCGATAGGTAGACGCCAATGATCAGCGAAGGCCGACAGATTATCAGCCACATTAGAAGAAACTAACTACCAATCAATCAAACAATCAAGCTTCAATCAAACAATCAAGCTTGATATTTGCGGAAAATTGAATTGCCCGCGGTGCCCGATTCGTTTGCGTTGGTGGGTCGGAGTGGAAATCTTGGAAAATCTGAAACAATAATTTAGAATTGGTGGTAAATCTATTGCCTCTCTGGTTGGTTTCAGATTTAGAATTCACTTAGAACAGGCCATCTTGCACTAGATCATGAGCAGTAAGAAAAGGAACCGAAATGTATGATTTGGCGCTGTATATTTAGTATTATACAGAGGCTGCGTTGCTATATAAAGGACATATTTTCATACCGATACACATACATATGATATATTTGTAAATCATATATATTATAATGTATATACATGTATACACAAATGTAAGTACATTTATATGAACATGTCGGTACTTACATCGTATATAACTGAGAATGTATTATATTTATGTATATATATACCATAATTATATGGAGCAACTAATTTCTGGTCATATCATGGCCCGGGCTAAAAACACATTTCATATAAATATAGACTTTGGCCCTATATCAAGATTCACCTGAGTGAATTGCCGACGCAAATATAGCACACGATACAGCAAAGACGAAATATATAGGTCGATTATCTTTCTATATTTGAACTCCCAACGAATAAGAACAACAACAATCGATATACAATTAATCTAATTTTTGATACGGAACGTGGTTATAAATGCCTCGAGAAGATGTCTATCCAAATCGAAATGCTTCCTGTCCTCGAAATGTGACAGGCTGCTCGGAGAAAACGACGAGAGAACCCTGCTTAAACAGGGCCTCGTAGGGCGCCGAGCGGGATACAGGCGTCAACCGCGATTTCTTGGATTCCTAGAAATATGGCCGAATAATCGATACAGGGCTGATACGATAAAGGTGTGTTATGGTTAGGCCTTATCAGTTAAGATTAAACCAAGGTGGGTTATCTGGGCGGCAAGTATTGTAAGGGTATCCTTGTGACTGTAGGCGATGTGGGTGGGTGTCATTATCATGGCTTGGGAGTGGCTCTCATGGACAGAAAACGCAAGTGGGTGTATCCAATTCGAAAATTTTCAAAATCACAATTTAAACCAAAACATAACCACGCTTATGCATAAATCTATGAATCAGTAATATAATATGACTGCGTGAACATAATATTGTAGCCGATTCCGCCGCATGTGTGATAATTTAAAGTGTAATATGCCGGACAGAGACAACGGCATATTTGTTATGTTACAACCTCAACCTTGGGGATTTTCACCATATTTTCTCCGAGTAATATATCAGGAGAGAAGGCCCTACGTTGGAGTCAAATCCCCGGCCAGTTTCACCTAGCAGTGATCGTCATTTCGTTTCGGAGCTCTAAGCCCCACCGTCTCTCCTCTGCCGTTCGCACAAAAAATCCCAGTTTTTCCCAATCGCCTTTTTATAAATTGCCTTTTTTGGTTGAATCGTAAAAAGAAGAAGGGCAGCAAGTGCAAGGGCACTGTGACGTTGACATACTTTTCACCGAATCGGTTTGGTTTAAATGGGGATATTGGGTGGTTTAAAGCAGGGAATGGATAATTGCGTATTCGTATCTCAGGCGGGGAAACGCATACATGTACGTACATGTCACTGTGCATACACTGCACACTCCAAGCCTACACCCCGAAAGTACATGCCAAAAAAACTCCCTTGTACCCCCATACGATATCCTTTGTGAAAACTGCCGAGTCAGCGATACAACACCTGACCTGCACTAATAAACCACACACTCCAAGGGCACATAATAATATAAGGTCGTTCTCTATATCCGGAGTCTATATCATATCGCCCTGTCCTCCGGTGCACAAGGGCTTTCAGGGCAAAGGCCCTTTAGATGCCCTTTCTCTATTTGACAGGTATGGAGATTTCCTCTTGGTGTGTGTATCGACTTGGAGTAGGCCTCAATGCGTCCAGTCGTTGGGGCCGGGTCTAATGAACTGAAACAGGTGCCCGCTCTAATGTAGGGAACCCCAACTCGGGCTGGAGAGTGACGTGCCTAATGTAATATTATGATGGAGCTAAGGGCCGCAGCCACTAGTTCCTCTAAGCTCCGTAGGCGGCTCCACTGTCTATAGAGTAGCTGCTGCAATCTAAGTGGGTGTAGGTAGGTATGGTACACCTGATCATATGTGCATAATTAACATTATTATACCAAGTAGGTATTGGTAGCTAGGCTAAGGGGCATAAGCCTGTGCTGTCCGTTCAAACATAACAGCATGTGGGATCTTTGATAGAAAACTCCAGAAGCTTTTTTTTGTTTTACATTGTACGACGGATTCAAATAATCAGTTTTGGATACTAATCAGTTAGTGTTGGTGACAAAGGTAAACCCATCTACATTTGAATATGTGTTTAAAGAAAACAAACTCATATAAAATCATGGAAATTATGAGCGAATATAGACTATGATCTTCAAATATCCACTGTTAGACAAGTGACAAATTGAATTGTCACTATATCCTGCAGTCAGTAATCTCAGAAATATCAAATCAGGGTGCCTGCACAAAAATAAAAGCAAATTCAGGGCAGGATCCAGGGTCAGGGTAGGCCAAGGGGTCATTACCCCCCAACCCTTTCCCTTTCGATGGAGACTTATATTTCATAAAGATAAAAAGACGTCGCAAATGTATGTGCAAATCCACAACCTTTTTGGTACTTGGCCTATATGGGGAATCCCGCTCCCCCTCCCTCCTCCATTTCGTATTCCTGTATCTGCCCCTGCATTTCAAGTCCCACGTTTTTGTAATACGCACAATATCATATCGTGGGATATAATCCTTCACATAATTCCATATTTTCTTCTTTCAATGCCCACCAGAAAAAAATCATGAGAACCTGGGAACCAGGATTGTCCATAATACTCACACTAACAACATTACTATTTGGTATTGTGGGATATAAACCCTCAGAAGTCAGTCGGTATCAGAATTCACAAATATACATGAATGAAATAAAAACCCGCTTTTCAATGGGTATTACTTTTTCAGATATGGAATTCAATTGTCCAGGCTATCCATAAAATAATACAAATTAATCTATTACATGCACTAATGATTCTATACTTTAATTTTCATGATTTCTTTTCATAAAAAAATAGTAACAAGAAATAAGAAGAACTTTGGATATACTCGAGGGTATACCAATTGCACTATGTAACTTTTCTGTTGACTCATTCATTAGTTTCGACTCTTTTTCGGACTGAAATCTGAGAATGTAGAAAACAGATCATTGTTCTTCTAGAAAGAGTATGAGTGGAATAGTAAAGGGGGGAACCCACTAGTGATTTTACAATGATTCCGGTTGATTAGGAGGTTACTGCAGCTACCAATATCTAACAGTGTCCGATATTTGTCAAATTTTTCTTTTAATATTTTGGTCGAATTGCTGAGTAAAAAGACTGTTTCGTTTCTTTTTGACCATATCTGGTCAAAACAATCAAAACTAAACAACCAAAAATGGTCGAAAGGACTAGAATTATAGTTAGATCGCTAAGTGGGTTCCCCCCTTTACACATATTCTATGATTATCAGCGTACAAGTGCACATGTTTTGTAAGGAAGAATACTTTATCAGATATAAAATTTTCTGGGACCTCCACAGAAAAATAGAAAGTTTTACTCTATTACATGTACGAATGGTTCCTTATTGACAATGGGATGACATAACAAAAATGAAGCAGTTTTTGACTCACCCGACATTTCTCCTTTTATTTTAATCAAGGGATGTATGACAACAGTGAGGAAATTGAAATCTTGTCAACTTTTAATGTTGCAAGTGTTCCTCTTTTTTGAATAGAAATCGAGACATGACAAAAGAAAAGTAAAGGTTTCTTGGAACAAAGGTCTAGTAGAAATGATTATTTTCAGGTAGTGCATTGGCGTATTCAAAAGAATCCGAAGAGCATAGCATAGGATAAAATGCATATATATGGACTTGCTATATTACTTTGAGAACCGTTAATGGTTTGAACATATATAAGTGGCATGTAACAAAGAAAAGGGGCTTTTGCAGTCATATTATTATGAACTGTGTAAAGCATTATATTTGATTTATAGGCAACAGACACACACATATATATATATATATATATATATATATATATATATATATATATAGAGGTCATCTGACCTTTCAGGTTTTCTGGGGTTACCTTCCTTGCCATGATGTTTTAAGTGATAAAGTGGCAAGGTTTTTTTCAAGCCTAAATGACCTAAAAGTGAAAAGTATTTAAGTGGCTGAATGCATACACTGAAAACACAAAGTCGTCAGAGAGCCACTGCAAGGTTGTCAAAGGGTTGTCACAGGTCACTTTTGGGCTCTCATAGGTGACTTTTGGGTCATCACAGGGCTCATTTCAGGCCATCAATGCTGTGTGACTACCTTGTGACAATCCTTTGACAACTTTGGGGTGGTCAGAGGGTTGTCATTGTAAGCTTTGAGGCTGGATGACAACCCAAAGGTAGTCATTTTCCCCTGACTACTTTGTGCCAAAAAGGTCGTCAGAGAAGCAAAAATGAAGAATGGGTTGTCATAGAGTTGTCATAGAAGAAAATGAGAAGTCAAAAGTCCTGCCTGACTACCCTAGGGTTGTAGGTGAATGGTGCCTAAAGTGACAGCCCAGGGTTGTCATGGCCTCTGTCTATATCAACCCAGTGTTGTAAGTGAATGGTGTCAAAACCATACAACTCATAGGCCTCCTATGTATAATGGCCACACCTAATAACTAGTAATAACATAATAGGATGCCATTATAATGACTATGATATCTACAACATGAAAATATTCATAAATAAGATTTTTTGTGTAACAGACACAGACACAGCCTGTGACAACCTTGGGTTGTCGTTTTTGGCACCACTTTTGACAACTCTGTGTTTTCAGTGTAGACCAGTCTTATGAAAAGGATTAATCATTCATCTCGACTTCTTCCCAGAGTATGGCACTTCTTTGTAATTAGTTTTCAAAGTTCTAAGGCAGCTATACCTATAAAAGCTGAAAGTGAGAATCCATTGAGCAAAAAGACCAATATAATTTTTTTTATAAATGTTATTGAATATCTTCAGATGTATCTGATCTTCAATTATTACAATGAATGTCCAGACAGCTCAAAATAATCAATCACTTAATAGATGTGAAATTCTGGGTAGGCACAATAACATATATACAAGGTGTGATTTGGTAATGGTAAAGAAAAATGATTTATAAATGTGTGATAATTATGTGTGCAGAGTGATTTAACCGAGAAAGGAAAAAATACAGATGATAGTCTACTATTCATAATCTTATGTTGTATATATGTAGATTCAATGTCAAATTGTCAACTTAATGATCCATACAACTATACTTGATAGAGCATAATTAATCAATTCTCCCAACCACGGATAGCTAATTTCTTGAGTTATACCTGAAAGTTAGCCTAAAACAGGATGCATGCTGGGCAATATGTCGACAAAACTCGAAGCTTTACTATATAATATTTCATGAATTGTATCATTATTTGTAGATTATCATTTTCAAAAACTAGGCACCATTATTCCTATTTTTGAGTTGTTTGAAAATTTATTCATTGTAGATACATCATTTATTTGTTTATTTTCTATAGTTATTCAAGGGATCTTATCGACAGAATCAGTCCAAAATTAGCCTGCAGGTCCTTAAAATACTGTAAATCTCCTGTCTGTGGTAGGGTGAATTATTCTGAAAATATATATTTCCCGACATTAGTTTATGTCAGTTGTCATAATGTTAGTTATTTTCCAAGCAATTGATGACCATTTTAGATAGATTTATGGTCAAATCGCTCAATGGGCTGGGGTGGATACAGATTTTTCGAAAGTGGGGGGTCAGCATAAGGGTCAACTACTAAAACTGCGTGCAGTTGTGTGTATGCATGCGACATTTTCCACTCTTTATGGTTTAGGGGTCCACCAAAAGGGGGTTCAGGACCCCCTGGATCTGCCCCTGATGGGAATACTATTTCTGGTCATTTTCGACTAGAACTACAACCAGGCTTTTCGTTGAATCTCTCAATGCGTTCCACTCTTCATGGTTGGAACTTGTTGGTGGCCCCTCCCGGGTGGCCCCTCCAAGTGTTATCCTTCTATTAGATGATATATCACAGTTGGAAAAAGTAATGTATGCTCTATATAATATTGCAAGGTTACCTAAAAGTGAAAGAACTTTGTAATGAAGAGATGTTTCAATAAAAATAAAAAATAAAAAAACCAAGGTACATCCCAGAAGACCCAATGATAACTCACTGTTAGGATGAAAATGATATGTAGTCCTCTGATTAATTATTCTATAGATGAGTATATCCAATAGTGCAATGAACATGGTCTGTACTACTCCACTGCATACGCCAGACTGACCTCCCCAGCCCCAACATCCTAGGCATTATATACCCCCAAAGTTCTGACAGAAGTCCTGACTGGAGTTCTGACCAGGTAGTATGTACTCAGTGACCTCCAGTGGTCAGAAGTCTGGCCCCCTTAACCCACATGTATAAAAAAGCTGACAAGATAGGTCCTTTTCTAAGACATGTATATGAAACTACATGTATACTCTAGAATACATAGATATGATATGGTAACCTAGGGGCACAACAACATCTAATCGTGAGACAAGGAAATCAAGTCTTCATTCACCACTGAGGAGTACACAGCAGCCACCAGAAGCCCCCAGCTCCCCTCTTGGGCCTATTTCATTGTTGGCTCAAAACAAAGTGTGTGTCAACAATGTCCTTTTTGATAATAGTGTGAAATTTCACGCTGTTATGTATTGCAGGAAAATCGCACACTCCTTGTTGAGATGATTCATCTTTAACTTGTTACAATGTTGTTGGCTCCTTTCAGTGTACACTTTTGGTGGACCCCCAAATTACAAAAAGAGGGAAAATGTCGCATGTGTACGCGTGACAGCAACCTGTTTTATTATACTTAGCCTTAATGCTTACACCCCACCCCTTTCGAAAATCCTGTATCTGCTCCTGTACACCTATTTGATAGGTCTACGTTGATCTAGGAGTTACTTCCTTCCCTTATTTTGCTATTTTCTTTTGCCCTAACAACGTGCTTTTCCATTTTTCAAAACCGATTTTCTTTTTGCACTGAGGGTCGTTTTTCACTTTTATATGTTATAGATCCCTTTTGTGGGATGCCATATGCTGGGGAGGTTTACTTATTGCATTGACCTGAAAGTGACGTAAAGAGCAGAATTAGGTCAATTTTATGAAACCAACAGTAGAAACTGATCACATTTTCATGGCAAAAACAAGTTAGGACAAGTTAGGACGAATTCTAACTTTCAGAAATGTGTTTTGGCTTGGTCCGTCTCTGGTAATCGTATCTATGAGATGAGGGTGACAGGGCTTAGGCGCAAATTTAGGAGGGGGGGATATGCCAGGTGCACGTCCCCCCTATTTTTGGACCAAAATTTGTTTTTATGTAAAATTCCAGCGCCCAGAAGGTGGGAGTGAAAATTTGCTATAGCACCCCCCTTTTTTCAAAATCCTGGATCCATCCCTGGGGCAGGCAAACTGCAGGGGATCAAAACCTGGAAATCATATTTGCTGTACCTCATCCCTTAGTGAACCTAGCACCAACTGGGAATTGAACCCAAAGAACCACTTGGTCAATGCTGGTCCCCCCTATCATTGCCTTTTAAGATCAGCAGGGGCTACATGGGGCCTTTATTCTTCCCAGGGGCAGAAGCCCCACCTTGCTACCCCCAAGGGGGGATTACAAACTGAGCCCTGAAGGTAAGGGTCCTATATCTTTTATCTATCTCTTATCTAGGGTCCTTGACTTTTGAATATCAACTGAAAGAGACGACTAAACTTGCCTCATATAAATTATCCCTTCTTCGAAGGGTTCATCATTATATAAATGAATTCACATCGTTGACTATAGTAAAATGTATGTTGTTGCCATTGCCATATGGGAAACATACACTGTTAAAAAGGTGTTTAGAAATTAAACATGTTTAGGGTCTAAACATGTTTAAAGCCTAAACACTTGTATTTTCTAAACATGTTTTGGATTAGAGATGTTTATTATCTAAACACATAGGATCCCACATGTTTAAAACCTAAACATTAAACACCTAAACATGTTGAATATCTAAACACTTGAACCTAAACATGTTGAATATCTAAACACTTGAACCTAAACATCATAAATTTCTAAACATGTTTAGGGTCTAAACATGTTGTCAAACTGGTTACAACAAAGTGTTTAGGAAAGTGTTTAGGTTCTAAACACTTGTTTTTACAGTGTATATTTCACTGCCTGTACTATAGTAGATGTTAATAAACTGGAGACTATTTTGAAGGTATCACTACGAGTTACCTTCACGGTAGCACACCCGTTGACTGTACATAGAATTGAGCTATATACTAGGGCAAAATTACTTCCATTAGAATATAGGAGGAAATATTTTTTGTTGAACATAATGTTCCGGCTTATCAAATCAGAGTATATGACAATATGTGACCGACAATGACAAACCTGACAAACTGTTGCTCCGTCTGTATCTATACCATTTACACGACTTGAATACATTCTGAAATCACCAACATTTGTGGCGAGATATTTATGGAAACAATCTAGACCCAGACTTTAGGTTACTGGATGAGTATAAATTATTCAAGAGTAAAATCAAGGATAAATTACAAGAGGAATATGTTGTCGCTGAAACTGCCAGACTTGCACAAGGTATCTTTGTATAATAACGAAGGAGTGTACTTGATATATGCTTCATTTCATCACATTTCATCCCACCTTTATATTCATGTTATAAGATATATCATTATTTTTCAAGCCCTGTAGCAAGATAAACGTAAGTTTAATGATAATAGATCAACTGATTGATAACTATACTACAACAGAAAGATTACTATCAATCTGTAATGTGATAAGTTCCGCTGGGGACAAGGGAAGACTGGAGCAATCCAACTTGTATCAGGATAATAAAATGTTTTAAAAAAATTATCATTATGCAACACCTAGCTGGTTGCACTTGGCTGTAATCAAATATGTATATTATTTTAATCCCCAGTCTCCCATTCAAATTAATATCAACTTCTTACCCCATTCTTGTAAACTGGCGCTGTGTACTCTCGGAATCTCTAAAAGGCCGGTAAACTTTTACCGATGAATTGTATGCTGATATTTTGGAACCCAATAAACAAATAAAAAAATCTGTGTCAACATTACATGATAAACTGTAAGAATGCATACAACACAGGTCTATTGGAGCAAATGACAACAGATACACCACTGTATTCATGCGAAAACACTCTAAGTCTAATTCTTTACAAAGGATCCCAATACACCTTTCTCAAGACACGCTTCGTATCAAACACTTTACGCCTGTTCCCTTTGGAAACTACCCAAATCATTGGTTCGGACATACACCGTTAGCATGGCGACACACTTATGAAAAACATAATGCCTATGGACGAATATGTATTAATTAGAGTTAGCAATGAAAATTATCAACGCGAGCCGTCTTTCAAGTGTGTCAATCTGGTTTTCACATTATTTTAGTATAGCCCCCTATATATATTTTGGAGTAGGCCTTTGAGGATTTTTAGTACAAAGTACGTATTTGTTGTAAAATGTTTCGTAATTAGGTCTTTGATATAATAATTTTGCTCACTTTTTGTCAGAAAGAAGTACAGCTGTGTTCACATATTGGTATGTATATGCTATCAAACCGGTTTTGCACTATATCATCTACTAAAGTTTAAAGGGATAAAAAAAACAACTTCTTAAATAACCATTTTCTAAACCATGAATCTATTATATATTTGCTAAAGCTGAACAGCGTGGAAAGAGTCAAGTTCATGGTATGCAAATATGGTTAACTTGGTTCACCCTGAGAAACCAGAACCAGTTGACTTGGTGTGACCTGGTGCCGCCCTATTGTTAAACCATTTGCCGCCTCACCGACAGGACACCCCACCCTGACCACAAGGTGGGAGGGGGGGGGGGCACTTACCTACAAAATATTGGGTGAAAACAAACCAGACCAAAAAGCATCCACGAGAACTTTTGCACGTGAAAATGTCTTGTAAAGCCATACTAAAATCATTCCCATAGTATATTTATACATTTTAAAGTATGCTAGAATGACACTGGAACATTAAATTGGTCGAAAACTAAAGTCTGTGCCACGAGAGGTAAAATGGTCCCAAGAGCAAATTTTGTGATTGTGGGTATTTTAACTTCCCGTGGCACAGATTTCTGGATATGTTTTGGTCAGCCCCCCAGTACTGACAATATTTTAATAAAATTGAAGACATTAGGCGAACCGAAAAAAATCAATATTTGAATTGATTTCGAATCATAACTAACAATTTTCCCTACCGTGGATAGCACATTTCTTGGTTTTTATTTGCAGAATGTGTCCTATCAGGGTGCATCCTGGAAGATATGTCGACAAAGCACAGGCTTGATATATATATATGAACATTTTCATTTATCATTGCATTGTTTGTGGTTTAAGATGATGGAGATCAATATCAACTGTTTCTTTATTTTTTTCATTTATGTGTCTTTATATTTTTTTAATGAAGTTGATTTGAAAATTCATTCAGTACACAATGATATATGCAATAAATATTGATATATTTTCCATAGTTTTTCTTTGTTTTTGTTTGGAAGTTGGACTAAATTAACCTGCAGTTGTCCAAAAAAAAACTAGGTCAAACATTCTTGGAAGGAGGAATCAATTAAGATGAAACAACTCGGGTTTATCAATCGTATACAAAGGGTAATGGCAATATTCTTTACATATATAACGAGACTTCCTGGAAAGGTCTTGTAAATGTGACCTTTGCATTATCTTTATTGTAGAATAATGGATCTACAAAATCTACAAAATCTGCAAAACCTACCTTCAGTAAGGTCTTTTTATGGTAATGAAATGGGTAGGGAACTGACAAAGAAGCGGTCATTAAATGTAAATAATAATCGTCTGAATAATAGGACTGTATGGAACTTAACATTGTATAATATTACAGCCGTTCCTGTCTGCTATCATCGCTTGATATTTATTATTTATATACCTTTTCTACTGCTTTTTATATGCATAAAAGCCATGGAAGATCTTGCAAATGGAAGAACTAATCCATGAAATGTACGGCTGCAGATTCTAGCCCTTTGAAATATGCAACTTTTGGACTGATGCCACCTTGCAGGCATGTATTCCACTGAGAGATGCCGACTACCTGCGATTGTGTATTTTCGAATTTTCGCCAATGTTATGGCAAGGAAGCATGCATCCAAGATACATTCTGAAAGGGAGCTATACAACTCTATAAAAGACTATACCATTCATATGCTTGACCCATATTCACCCTGATAGCTGATTTACAGTATTTTAGGCACCTAGAGGCTAATTTGGACTGATTTTGTTGACAAATTCCCTAAAGAAACCATAGAAAATATACAAATATTTGTCATATATTCAGTTATAATGAGCACATTTTCAAACAACTAAGAAAATATAAACTGTATATATGGATACCTATTTGAAAAATAATAGTGGCTAATTTTTCAAAAATGTTTAACTACAAATAATAATGAGATTCATGAAAATTATTATACTAAACCCTTGGGTTTTGTCGACATATTTCCCAGCATACATCCTGATCTAGGCTAACCTGCAGGTGAATGTAAAGAAATTTGCTAAATGTGGTTGCGAGAATTGCCACTGGTGATTTTGGTTGTAAAATCGGTCAGTTGTATAAAGCTTTGAAGAGTACATCCAAACAATAACTGTTTTCTGTATGGAGTACACCCCTCTTCCCTCTCCCATACAATCCACCATAAGTGACAATCTCACTAAGTCACCCCTATTGTCACCCACTGAGGGCACAATAGGGGCCCTGGGGGGTGAATCAAGGGGTCAAGGAGGCGGTCTGACCCCTGGGGATGGGCGGTATGACCCCTGCTGCCCACAGACCTGACCACAGATGACCCCTCACCCCTAAATGTTTGACCTTTGACCTGGCGCGTGCTGGGGTCTTTGTGGGTTCCCTCTGAGGTCACGGGGGAGGTCAACCGTGACTCTCACTATGGTTACTCTCTATTCCCGTGGATTTGTATTTAAGATGACAAGTTAAGCCTGGTTTTCGCCAGCCGATTATTGGGTAATTTTTTACTTTTAACTAGTAATAACTAGTTTTAACTAATTATGTATCTTACATACCATATTAGAGAATTAAAAAGCATCTCTAATGGTATAATTATAACTGAACATGTCCATGAATAACCAATATTCCCACTGCTGATTTTTGAAATCGTTGGTAAAATTGGGTGGTGGAAACAAGGCTTAATAATTCATTTAACTGACAACTAGAAGTCTACACAGGCTTATGTGTCATTATAAAGGGGGCATATGTACACTTCACTATACAGTGCTCTTTGAGAATGCACTGTAATGATAATGGTTGTTATAAAATATTATATGGAAAATATTGTATCAGTACAATGAAATGAGCCTATTGTATCTTAACATTTTGTAATATTTATACATGCAAAAGAGAAATATATAATGGCATAATTATTGTAAATTGTTAAATTTGTATTCGTAATTAATTACTTCCATCATTCTCTATATGATAAACTGATCGCTTTTAAATAAGGACTGGGACAGAGAGATTATATTGGGATGAGAAAACTGTGATAGAATTTCCACGCTGTCCTCTTTTTAATGCTTGAAGCAATGTGGATGAAAATAAACATGAAAAAATGCATCGTTTTACGTCGCCCTCACATAAAAAAAGATCCCCAACTATTTTAAACTAGCAACGCCTTATTTAGGTGAGATCTACAGAAAAAGGTGGACTAGGGTGCAAAAATAACTCTTTCAACTCTTCCGTTTTTTGGATTATGAGTTCTCTTTTTGCAGACTGGCGGTTTGAATGAGGGTAGAACTATTTCCATTGATTAGAACTGGAAAATGGGCCACCAGCTCTCAGTGCTGCCACCACGTGAATATTATGTGAACTATCGTAATGATTCTTTAAAACGGGTTTTCCTTTGTTTTCAATCATTTTAAAAAGGTATCCCATCAAAAAGCAAGTTTTGTTGGACGTGGTAAACAATATTTGATATCTTAGTAATACACATATGGCATTTCTACATCAATTAAAAGACATTACTGTCATAATTTTCGCCAGATCAGCAATTTTTCCCTTCATTGAAATCAGCAGATGGTGAGGTCGTCCGATGGGATAATGCATCGACAAAACATAAATAAAAACATTGAAAGGCGTTATGATCCCAATTCACAATAATCACAATCGGTAAGCAATAATAACAATTCTTTGCTGGAGAAAAAGGGAAAATATGACAATAAAATCATCCTATTACAACTGACACATGTCTTGTCGTACTTTTTAATTACTTTTTTTTTGTAGCTGTTGGTCCCAATCGGTAAATAACATGTAATCAATAAAAGATCTATCACATTGACTAGTAGATGATTAAATTTCAGAATAATTTGTATTCTGCCACCTTGTCTAGATATGTTACCCCTAAATGTTGTGGTTCTATGCCTGTCAACATAAGCGCCAAGCTGACGCGTCAGAACCCAGAATTCATAACAAATACGCTACAAATATCTCTTTTTTCGGATAAAATTGTTTTGAACTTTAATCTAAATGTAGTGAAAAGTTCTATATAACCTTGGAAGTAATGAGATAACACAGATAGTCTGAGAATTGGCCTAGTGTACGTAATTCAAGATGGCTGCTAAGTTGCCACGTTGCACTGCCTCATATTATTCTCACAAATTTTATACTGGGAAAATTAGATGGTGCATCCAACATATCACTAGAAACAATAATGCTTCTCGATTAAATCAACTCCTATTAAGTCTTTTTTTTCATCTGAGCAAAGAATATCCATAAAAACGGTGTTTTCTCCCCAGTTTACTATTCGGTATACTTATAACATGTACAATACTGACATATTTACTCAACCCTAAATGCCAGAGTTTATAGGTGGGAGCGAATTGGAACTTATAACGATACTTACACATCTAACTGGCCACCCTACCATTAATTAACTTAACTAAACAAAAATTATTTGTGGCATGGAAGTGTCCCAATCTAACCGCAGTTTTTTCATATTCGACATAGAAATAATGTAGATATATCGGCACACAATTCTGTTGCTTCAGTAATATGAAATCGGATTCTGACAAACAATAATTGCATATTAATTACTTTAAAATGATGAATGGAGATTTTGTTTTCATCATCGAACGCCTGAGAGCATGTTAGATGTCAATGTGAAATAGGCAGGGGCGGATCCAGGGGGGTGGGGTCCCTTTTGGTGGACCCCTAAACCATAAAAAGAGAGGAAAATGTCATGCACGTAAACGTGAATGCACACATCTTTTTAGTACTTAGCCTTTATGCTGACCTCCCCCCCCCCCTTTCGAAAATAGACGTAGAACTTTCGTAATAAACAGTTTTGTTGTCTGAAATCATTCTACCATTGTAAATCTGCCATATATTTCCACAAGTGAATAGCGATATCTGGGGGGGGGGGGGGGGGGGGGGGCAAGAAAAACCTACGAAAAATCGCGTGCACGAAAAGTTATAAAAGCCACGATATGGCTAGTCATCTATCGAGGGATTTTAGAAACCAAAAATTTTCGTGGCTTTTTTTTCATTTTTTTTCAAAATTATACAATCTCAAAGTGTCCCAATGCACTCCAAATACACATTGGAAAGTATTTTAGTTGAATATATATATTATAAATGGCTTTAGTATGATTTCTCACTGAATTTTAATGTCCACGAAATTTTCATAAATTTTTTCTGGGGGAGAAATTTCTATCGTGGCCACGAAAAATGAAAAAACCAACTCCACGAATTTTCGTAGATTTATTTTGGTCGGCTCCCCTGTTCTTTGATACAATATCTCCCCATCAAGACAGTTTTCTTTTTCAATTTATATAAACATTCTGCTATTCTTCTATCGTTAAGTCAGTGGACATTGAAGTGGTTTCAACGAAAAGAAAACTTATGATTTAGCAATTCGCAAAATCATGAGTTGGTCTCTGGATATAGCTGAAAAATTGCTGAATGGACAATAAACTCCAACAATCAACATCATCATCGATATGGATACACATATATACCAAGGCCTTGTACTAGCCATTCTGTGCGAGACAACGGGGTGTTAAATCTATACCAGGCGGGGCCCTTAGAGTTTGGAAGGGGATGAAGTTCGATTGATGTACATGTAATCAGTTTTGCCTAAACAAAAAAAGAAACATTGTAGTATTACGGAAAAAAGAAAAACAATCCACTTTGGTATCTAAATCAGACAGTGAATACCAATACCAAATGAATACCAATATACCTTGTACATCTTGTTTCAATTTATCCTGTAATCATTAACGTACAAATAGATGGTGTATCAATTGGGTTGGGGGCTATAACAGTAAAAACAGGTTAAATGTTTGCTTCTTCATTGCTCGTTCACTGCAGAATATATGCCATTAATGAATCTTAAATTGCCTAAAACTCAAATTTCCTCTAGATTCTTCTTGTAGATTTTTTTCTTATTAAAGCATTCCAAATGTTGGCGTTGGACTTGCCTTTGTAGGATATATCTACACTATGTTCAATTTATGGATCTCCATGGTAACCAGCAATTGGTGAACTATTTATTCTATTTATTTCAAAGAAAACTTAAAATATCTATATTTTTCGCACACACACAAAGGTTGTATTTATCATAAATAGAACAAAAGTTATGACGTCATTGAAAATCCGATAATTTTCCAAGAGTTACCAAAATGTCTATGTTTTTGAATAATTGTGTATATCGCTAGTGGTCTACTCAATTGCAATTCTATTATTTTCTCATGAACTGATGCTAGAATATTCAAATAACCATGGATCTAATGGAAATTTTCAGATATTTCACCCAGTACCTAATAGTCTTATCCCCCCTGTTTAAATGATATTCCTATGGGAATGTACCAGGGAGCCATCTGGGTGGCTTCCACCAGTGAAAGGGTTAAAACTATTATTTTCTATTTACTACTTTATAATTAATTTACATATTATACTACTACTATACTACATATTATACTATGGATCTTAAATCTGGAACAGCCTCTCCTCGGATACCTTCAAAAGACATTTTTAAAACTAGGGTAAAAAATGCTATTGGAAGAAATTTTAGTGACTGTATTTCATAAATAACCTTGATATAGATCATGAAAATCACTGACAATTTTTGATTCGAGGCTTACATAGGATGATTAAATTAGAGAAACCATTTGAATTTGGTACTTGTGATCAGACCATGGTGTTTGTATATACTTAAATAACTTTTTTCGTTATTCACCTTATTTCATAACCATTATAAATCACCCACATCATAATTATATGTGATTTTGAACGCCTAAAATGATGGTAACCACCAAGTCTGAGTAGAGCGGGAGAACAGACGTTCAGTTTCAAATCTTATCAGAATAAATAAACTGTTAAAAGAAAATAATCGAATATGTTAAACATACCATGTTCACAATTTAATTTCACCTCACTCGTAGTATTTATCGAATAAAATGTTCCATTCAATTGACCTTCAAATAAAAACATGTACCTGTACATTTATTATACCTAAATTACATTATTGCCTCTGATTTTTTGTTCAGGAGAATTATTGCAAGTATATATGAACACAACCTCTGTGTCAACCATCTTTTTTTACTTCTGTTATTACGTAATTATATTTCACACAAGTTTTTATGTATTTAGAATAGAAGTTATAACATTCACTCCTATTTGAAAATGTTTGCAGAACGTACAGAATTTGGGGTTTTAATTTCGTAAACATTCACAGTTCATATATCTCCAGGACACAAATGGACGTTTCATTCTTATTTTTTTGGATACCCCTACAATAAGGCTGATGATTTCTGGACAAATTTAATTCCCCTACAGTACTTTTGTACCGTTAATACACTTATTACACATGAACCATATCAAAAGAGGTTAATATCATATTTCTTTTTACCAATTTGCCTATATTTATACTATTTATGCTGTAGCTAGTTTAAAACAATATTCCTGATTATACCTGTTCAAGCCATTAGGGGCCTTTCATTTAGTACGTACACACATTTTCAAAAATCTCAGACCCCCTCCCCCCCACACTTCTAGGGCAAAAATGCGCATTGTGTTTGTACTTAAACATACACACTTTTAACGAAAAATTACCTCCCCCCTTTGATGTGTAGATCCTTAATGGAAGGCCCCTTAATCATAATTCTACTCTTTCTTTGGTCATGGACTTGGCCCTTTACGGGCCTTGGAGGTGCTGGTTGAGTCGTCCGTCGGTGCCGGGGAGAGGTGGCCCGTGCCCCGAGGGGCCGGGGGCCGGGGGCCGGGAGACGGTCTCCTGGTCCCGTATACTAAAGGCCCACCCAATGTTAACCACCGCCAGCTCATGGCCAGTAAATAGAAATGACTTATCATTATGCTTTAAGTAATCGGGAATGCATACCATGCAATTAAAATAAAACCTGTCCAAAATAACACTTAACCAGTTATATTAAATTAAAAGACTGAAGGAAATGTTTGTAGATAGGGGGTGGAACCAGAGTCTGTGCTCTGGGGGGGGGGGGGGGACGATCCCCCTATAACAATTAGAATTAAATACATCAGATGTATAGAGATCTCACAACAATTCTAAGGTACCGACATTTCCTCGTTTGGGTCAGATGGGGGCCCTTTTGCCCCCCCCCCCTCTTGGACCCGCCACTGTAGACATTGAAATAAGAATGTCAAACCCATATGTTAACTAAACGATAAATATTGCTGAGAGAGTCATGTTTGACATATGTATGCTTGTTCTGGATTACTCAGCTAGAAAAGAATTGTTGAAGTTGTCTACAAGACATGAAATTAAACATTTTCCTCGTGCGGTTGTTCCCAAAATCAAAGCAGGAGAAAAAGTGTCTTTTAATATTGGATGCCTATCATGTAATTAGCTGAAATATAGAGATGGAATTTCAATTTAAGGATAAACAATAATCAAAGAGAGGGAAGAGATGATTTTAATGATATCATGTGACTCAAGTGCACACCTAAAGATTCCAGCAAGGCATATTATTCTGCTTCTTTAGTGACAGATAATGCTACTTCAATATATCATTGTAATTCAAAATAAGAAATTCTTGACATGAATTGTCTTAACATTTCTTGATAGGAATTGATTTTTATTGTGATATTTATGTGCCTGTAATTCAAGTTTACTCATTTTGCTCGCATACCAATGTTCTGGTATATTTTATTCTAGTAACATCGAACTTCTAAGATCAATTGGCCCAATAAGGTGCATTCTCAGACCTCTTTTTAAACGTTTATTCTAATTCTTATTGTTTCCAAAAGTTCTTTATACAATCCTTTGGTATCGTACATACCAAGTTTGCAAACATTGATAAGACTGACAATTCATAGGGATTCGTTTGTATGAAAGTGTAATTATCTAATTGAATTATCATATCATAGAATAACATTTGATTTGATTATTAATTGTTATTGAAATTGTATTCATACATTTTTACCCAACGCTTCTATTAAGATTTTAACTATATTTACAATGGCATTTGACCTTTGTGAAGTTAACAAATCATTTGCGCCATTCTCAATATTCGAGGCACCTGTAGGGTATTTTGAACTGATTTTGTCGAATAAAAACCTGGAAAAACTGTAGGAGATAGAAATAACTTATATCAATTTATTATTATATCTTAAATGATAAATTGTTCAAAATGACTTAAAAGAATATTATATATTTAAGTATACAAATCGTGAAGATGCTCACTGTAAATTTCCATAATGGTAAACCACAAATGATACCATGATTAAAGACAATTTATATACTGAAGCCTTGTAATTTTTCGACATATAACCCAGTGTTGATGTGATCTGTACTAGAATGCAGGAACTCTGCTGACCTTGGTGGAGAAAATTGGGCAGTAACAGTGACAATCGGTGGTGGAAGGTTAAGGAGATTTACTCTGGACTCGAGCAAGCTTAACATTATTTGACTGCATGTACTGATTTGTCAAAGGTAGTTGCTTAGTAATTAAAATAAGAGAGTATAAACGTGAGTGAATAGTTGATTGGAAAAGGTAAGGTCGATAAGACAGGAAAAATGCTGTTGACAAAATTTTGTCATTAATACTTTAAGATATGACTTTTCAATCATTATTTTACATCCTTTTAATTATTCAATATATCATTGTATATATACATGTATACATATATGCGTGTGTATGTTAAAGTGAACCAAAGATAGCCTACCTACATACACGCAGAAACTACAGTTGCTTCATCATTAAACCACAATAAAAAAAGAAAACAATAGAACCCATGATAGTCTGTCTGCTAATGTTTAGTTAATACCTTTGACAATGCTTTCACATTCCTTCAACACTTCTTTTTTATGGAAGTACACTTTAAATAATTCCTTAGAGTTGAGCACCTAATCTCTCAGAAGACTTAAATAATTTTGAAATGTTCCTGTTGGAAGCTGAGATATTCATATTTGAATAAAGCTTCCTAATTCATGAATACTAGAGACCCTAAGACCTCAGTGTCATTCTATTTCAGTATAAATGTGACTGTAATCGAACCATATAGATTTAAGATAAGGAACTTATGATTATCAGAAACTTCAAAGCTTCAATAACCTTCGCCTGAATTCTTTGTCTCACCAATCTGATGCAGTACTGAAAGACAATACAATTTCCACAGAATTAAAAGAAAAGCTGTTCTATCAATACATTATCTGTAACCATTGTATCCTTCAATGGAGAGTAAAATAAGATGGAGATTCAGCTATTAGGGAGGGTGATGGTTGGGACTTGTTTGGAAATTTTACCTCAGCAGGTGGTCAGTCAGTGGTCAGACAGGGCCCCTTACTGGTCTAGGCTGTATTCCCAACTCAGACTTGTGGGCTCACAAGTATTCCATAAGTGGTTTTGTGGGAAATGTATCATGAAGATGTGGGTAAACTGTGGGTTTGTAAGGTTACCTTTTCTAACTTGTGGTCTAAGGTACAATTGTGGGACATATGTGGGACAAATGTGGTATTCTAGGTAGTCACATGATATTTGTGTGTTCAATGTGGAATTTTTCAGTTTATCAGTCACTTGTGGAACAAATGTGGGGCATTTATGGAAATGCCTTTCCCAACCTATGGAAAAAAGGACTTGTGGGCCCACAAATACACAGTTTTTGTGGAAAAGTTATAGGTGCTCAGAGCACCTTTAAGTGTTCCACAATTCAACAAAATTCAATATAAACAAGACTCTTTACATGGAGATGCCAACATGAACATAAAAACAGTCTCAATGATATATGACATCTGACACAGACTTTTCTTGAAGTCAACATGCTTATTGGGGACTACCCCAACCCTATCTGCACAGTTAAATGTTGCTTGTAAGTATTCCAAATATACACCACAAAAAGCCTGTATCACTCTGGCAAAACTAAAATTCGCTTATTACACTAGTTTATAATGATAGTCCATCATAATTAATTCAAATTACAATAATATAGGCTATATATCTAATTTTCAATGTTATATCCTTGTAAGAATGAACTCAAGACCAATAGAATCCACATTTACCTTGTGAGACACTTACAGAGTTTTCCAGTAGGCCCCACATGTATGGCAGGTAAAGGCCTGTTTCCACCGAATGACATTATGCTAGAGACCATGAACGATTCACAAATCTTTTGTGGTCGTTAGTAAAATCGTTCAGTGGAAACACAAAATCATTGATAAAGACATTTCTGAACAACTGCAAAGGACTAAACTGAACGACTAAACTGAACGATTCACCAATGACCAAATATCTAACCTGTTTAATAATTCTGGACGACAGAGGCGAACGATTTCTTCCAGGGGCAATTAAAGGCAATTAAATTCATTGTTCTTTATATTTCCTGCCTGAAATCGTTGGAAAAATCGTCCACGATGCCCCAGAATCATCCAAATATCGTCGTTCAATGGAAACAACAAATGGTTCCATTCTGTACGACAGAAATGAGCAAAGATTTTCTTTTTTAAAAGTCGTTCAGGGTCGTTAGGAACTATCCATGAAAGTCGTTCAGTGGAAACCCGGCTTAAGTTAGAAACAGGTATATTTGTGGAGATTGGGTGGACTGAGAGTGCCGTAGGAGATATGGAAAAGTCGTCCACAAAGTTGTGAATGCAGCCCTGGTTACCATCAGATTTCAAAGAAGGTGGGCAAAACTCTCAAATACTAACTACAGAATCCCTTTGATGTTAGTGGATGAAGTATTAAATAAAAAGTTTTTATGCATTTAAGAAATTGATCTAAAAATAGCTGTCATTTCATATTGTCATCAAAATAAGGATTAAATAATTATCTATTTCCTGATACAAGTCAGGTACTGCTCCTCTGGTCGGAACATATTTAATTTTTTATTTATCCTAGAAAAGTTGTTTGTGCTATTTCATTTACTCACAGTAGCAGTGTAATGCCCTGTTTCCACCAACCGATTTTTCTATGAACGATTGCAAAAACACCTTTAAAATCCTCCCGATTTTTTAATCATCCAAGAAATCGTTTGGTGGAAACAGAAAATCGTTCAAACGACCGATTTTTATGGACGATTTGTTACCTTGTTGGCTGAAAAAATTCCCAAGGGACGACAGACAAATTATTTGACATGTTAAATAATTTTGGATGATTTGGGCCTGTTGGACGATTTTCCTAGGCAAATCTTGTGTTCATCTTTTGGTGGAAACAGGATTTCTTTGGGCAATTCAGCAAATTACACATATATAATAAAAATCAGACAATAAATATAAAACGTAGATGCTATCATAATAAATCAAACCATAATTGTTAAATAAAGATAATGTTTGACTAAATCGTTGGTAAAATCGTTGATAAAATCGTTGGTAAAATCGTCTGTCAAATTGTTTGATGGTCTTTTAGTGGAAACAGAAAATCGGCCAAGTCAACCAATGATTTCTTGTCAAAAAAAATCGTTTGTCAGTCGTCCCTTGAAGAAGGTTCTAAAAATTTCATATTAGTGACACCTTCTCCCAAAAGAACCCCTGACCATTGGTCCACCTCCCCCAAAAAGGTGTGAAGTCATTAGTAAGTCTGCCTGGCATAAGGGTGCTCAGATGTGGGCCCATTGGTCACATCAATTAACACAGATAAGGCCTACTCAATCTCTTAGATATACCGCCTCACAGAGCTGACGTTCCATTGTATTTTACTCTCCATGATCCTTTTAAACTTCTTTATTGGGAAAGTCCGTGAAAACGGTCGTTTGTTAAAATATTACTTATATAGTTCTCATGATGAAAAAGTTATAAATTTATATACTCTATGAAAACCAGCAATACTTTGTAGTGTAACAAGGCTATACACAGTCAGAACAGGCGTTTAGAAGCTAATTCTCACAGAAAAATATTTTTTCTTGATTTCAGTGAGATCTATTACATCTCTGGCAGTAACACCTATAACACACTTGATATAAACTTAGATCAATTCTGAATCAAGTAATAATTGTGCTTAAATAAGCCAGTGGAATTTCTTTTTCCAGACAAAGACTCCTTTGACATTCCAAACGTTCAGACTGAACCTTCAGATTTGACCTCTTCTGGGCAAGACGAGAGCACAAAAGCATAATCTTCTGACAGTTTTACCTGTATGCTAGTGTCAGCAATTGTAAAATTCATTTTGGTTTAATCTAACATGTAGTATTCATTGAGATAAATCTGAGATCATTACCTAGTAAGCTTTTGGATTGGAACTTTTTCATTCCAATAAAGAAATAATCAATATTTAGTTTAAAACCCAAAAACTTTATCACACAAATAAGTCTAGATTGGTCTCCAGACTATCCAATGACTATAATCTACAATAGTGAAATGGAAAAAAAAAGTTTGTTCAATCAAGCTCAGAGGGTATTGGGCTATAATGCTTATCATTTTATTCTGTCTAGGATGAAAGTACTTAACTATTATCATGTTTCTGCATACATGTATGGCTCAGGGCGCGTGATTTGACATATTTATGTGATTACATTTACAGTGCTTTGAATTTTCCTTTCAGACTTAGGATTCAGGTGATAATAAGATGCAATTATTTGCATTTAAAGATCAAGTTTGTCTCACTTGGGATTTGAACTTGCTACCTCCCACGTATGATGCTAGCATGCTAACAACTATACTAATATGGTCACCTGAATTCTGATCAATGTTATATAAACCACTTCAGGGGATCACTTTGAAGTATGAAGCGCTTGTATGGCAGTGTTGGTCTCACTCATTGTTTCTGACTTTTAAACTGTGAACTGCATGTGATTCAAGTTAGCTCAGTTGTTTAGCCTCATCACTTGAAGATAGAGATCATGATTTCTAATACCATACTGTCCATTCCTCTTTTCCAAACGATATGAAAGAACCTTTTTCAGATATTTGAAGTATGAAATGTTATTTCTTATCAGTTTGGCATGAAAAAAAAGAAAAACAAGTTGATTCAAACAAAAAGAATATATCAAACAAAATTGACTTTCTTTTGGTAGTCAGTGATTAAATTCTTAATGACAAATAGACAGCTTATACTGGAATTTGAGCAGGTATCTCCAATGCATCTATGATTTTAGTGTATAGAATTAAAACATAAACAATTAAGTTTACATGTTTAGAATGTAAACGTAACAGCTATGACTCACTGTAAGTTTAGAACAAAAAAGTGTTTAGATTTTAAACACTCTAGTTGTATGTGTTTACCTTCCTTATATTAAAACGCCATTGCCTACAATCTTAACCCAACTCCAACTGCTTTGGACACAGAGTAGCCAAAGCCAGCGGCAGAGTGTCAGTTGAGATAAATGCTGGCAATTCAACTCATACATATCGCTAGGAAATAAAGGAGATAACACCAGCACCCAGCAAAATTACCTACCGCACCCATTCATTTGGACAAAATCTTCCTTGGTAACCAAACAACTAATGCTAGTTAATCTATGAGGAATTTAAAAAATCCCATTAACATATTCCAAATAAAATGCTTTTCGAACTATATGGAATGTTTAGAGTGGGATAACTGAATTCTAAACAAAAAGTTGGTTCAATACATTTTCATCCTTATTTTTCACAAATCTTACCATGTCTTCCTTGATATTAGCTTTAGAGCTTAAGATCTAACCCCCTTGGAGCATCCTTTCTGTGTGTTGGGTCACAGTGTGTATACAGCTCACCTTGCTTCACTGTGTAAAATGCTGTTCTCTATATTTTGTGAATTCTGAATGGATTTGTATGATCTTTGTCTATAATCTCAGGTAAAATAATTCAATCAGATTGAATGGAAAAATTAAATTGAATTTTAGGGTTAACTGTTTTAGACCAGTCAAAGTGTATGCATAATCAAGCATTGTGATATTGTCCACTTTGCTCCATTGGTAACTTCCTTTCTATTTTCCTTATAACATATACAATATGGTATATAATAAAAGGAAAACTAAGCTCGCTTGACAGTACAACCCTGAATACTCAGTATGCCGTAAGAAAAATTACAGCCCTCAGCCCAACAGCCTTGGGAAGTAATTTTTCGACACTCACCTCATATTCAGGGTTGTACTGTCAACCTCTGTATGTTTTCCTACAATATTATTATGAACAGATCTAGGTCTGAACTACAATGTTGAAGTTTTCTTAAACCTTGCATATTTGAAAATTTGAAGGTTGTTAAAAGTCATTGATCAACATTGGCTTGAAGAGAGACTAACCCAGGCTGGTCCGAAAAACACCCAGGAGCTGAGTTCCACACTAGATGGCGTGGTCTGGAATCTTACCTATTGCTCCCCACTCCCCTGACATATTTCTCTAAATAAGAATATAAAGAAGTTGTTTATACTGGTGAGGTCAAACCTGCTCTAAATGCGTGGTGAACTTTATTGTACAGAGATTTACAAAGGATTAATTCTGATAGAATGCTGAAAAAAAAGTACTGAAGAAAAAAAATCAAATTTTAGGGAACTTAGGTACATGTTGAACGTCTTCAATTTATAAGCCAAATAATCTTTCCTCGTGCAGACTATGATCCAACTATTCATCTCGTCTTCGTGGACCACACCCTCAGGATGGCAGGCGAGGCCTTCAGGTGTGGTATAACAACTGAACAGATCACATGTCTTTTACAGTTATGTAAGTGCTAATATTTTGAAATAATGGCGCAATAATAATCTCTAAATACTTTGACGATTATGATTAGTTTTACCTTAGTTTTCATTTAGAAACTCACCCACTCATACTAATCATACCTCACCATATGCTATAAATATAGCAGTGTGTGTATTTCTACATCCAAGTTTCAGTTATGATTATGGTCAGGTATGTGTGTATTTGTATTCAAGTGTCGTTTTAGCCACATCAGATTTAGCTATGGCCCTCATCTAAAGCATGTATATCATAACTGCATTTGGACAGAGTGTGAGGTGGTGTGGTCGTAGCCAGTCTCTTTGCATGAAGACAGCCTAGGTTCATTCCTTACTGGGACACCACTGAAGCCCCACTCGCCGTGGTGAATGTGGTTTGTCGCAGCTCTCTGCGATCTCAGAACGTTGGAAACGTTGGATTATCGTAGCCCTCTGCGACGTGATTCACTGCGAAATTATTCAACATGTTGAATATTTTCGTAGAGATCCTGTGCGATTCTAGTTGAGATTGCTTGCGAAAATGATTGCAAGGAGCCCAATTATCCAGTGTGAATGCTCTACGATCAATTTCTCTAGCTTGCAATCATTTTCTCTCCCATGAGATTATTTGCGACTGCATACGACAAATTTTTCGTAGCTCTCTGAGACAGAAATATCCACCAGGGTGAATGGGGCTTCAGGTACTCCCCGTGACGACGATAGGGATAACAAAGGCCCCTAGTGGCACTAGTTCCCACTAGCTGTTGTATGTATGGGTCTTTCTATGGGACCAAGCATATTAAAAGATCTTTATTTGTGTATTACTATTATTGGCAAGATTGGAATCTATCAACATTCCGGTTACCATGACAGCTTAGTTAAATATCTGTCAAATGTTTATGCCATTGATGAAAGCTATTGGCAATTTCATATACAGTATAAATTAAGCTTATTTCTCCTATATGTCTGATTTCTTAGCTAAATAAAGGCTCTTGAACAATAAGCCCATCCCATTAATAAATTTTTACATCAATGTTAAAGTTTATAGTGAAATATTTTCAAAATTGAAATATTTTCAAAATTGCCTATGTAATTTTTTCCATGAAGAGAGTTGCATAATTCAAAATTAGCCAAAGCAATTTGGTTGACAAATTGTTTCTTAAATTTGTAAAGTATAGCTTCATATATTGGATTTTACCCCATAAGAACCAATGTTAAAGCCTGTCAGCCCAACCTATAATGTTAAACCCTAATTTGCTCTTAAATACAGCATTTTGATTGGCTGGCAAACCTGCAAATTTGTCAATTGGTAAAATTTTAGAAATCATAGGGTTTTATGAATACTTAGGGATATAGAAAACTACAATTCTTACTTATTTCAGTAAACCTAACTCGAGGAGACAAGGATGTTTAATAGACGTATTTTATCCGACCTTTGTCCAACCCTGAAGATAACCTATGGGGGATGGGCTTATTAGGAGAAATAAGCTTCCCATTCCTCCCCACTCCCCCGACATATTTCTCTAAATAAGAATATAAAGAAATTGATTACACTGATAAGGTTAAACCTGGTCTAAATGCATGGTGAACTTTATTAAGCGTCACAAGTCTGGGTGGACCTTACACTTTGTGAGGGACCAACTACTGTTCTACTGCGATTCCACTCCATACCAGGACTTGGACACCGTGCCATTGCTGATAAATCTCAAATTAGTCTGAACTATGCTGTAAAGTGCTTACTTATTCTTCATCCCCTGTTTCTTCTACTAATTCCTGAGGTGGTTCCGACGAAGGAAAGAAGAGGTGTCGACACGTTGAGTACCATAAAGGGACTGTTTACTTTGTTCTGAATTATTATTTATGAAACCACAACTTTCAATCTCATTGATGAACATTGATCACATGGTCTGGAGTGTAGGGACATGGCAGACTGCTTTGGGTGAGTACTAGACAGCTGCTCAAAAACAATTTCTTTATGGCTGATAATGTTCATTCAGGAAGCCAAGCCACTCCATAAAAATTATTTTTTGATATGATTGATCATACATTATGGTCCGATTGATCTTGCATGTGGTCATTTCTGGTGACAGGCTTTTCGTGCTATTCATTAACAAAATTCCAGAATAGTGCTTTTTATAAAGGGACAATCATTTGGGATGAACTATGCCGTGATGTGCAATTTGCAACCTGTGTCAATGAATTTATTAATCTGATCAAACACAGATACTGTGTTTATATTGATCTACTTTATTAGGTCCAATATATATTGTATTATCTTGATGTACATACTTATAGATTACACCTGAAATGTTTATTTACTACACTTTATCATTGTAATATCACCGAAAACCAGGGGCAACCCTGAAGTGATTTACTTAATTAACAATTTAAAAAAAAAAAAAAAGTTTCTCTTAAAGGGAGGGGCCAGTGTCTATAAATTAGTATACTGCCTTTATCCTAACCATCAATGGAATAATGATTATAATTTTATTGCAGCCAGATTTTGTTTTGTATACAAATTTGTGGATCAAATTTAGTCTCCCTGCTTGCACCGTGTGTTATTTATAAGTCTAATGGTGTTTAGAATTATGGAATTAAATGATTCATGTCAAAAATATGAAAAAAAAGAGTTTAGTATGGATTTTATAATTTTGAAGTTCAAATGTAACTGCTATTTTGTGTGACGTCACACACAGACGCCCTTCATCAGCTGGACAGGGGATTCAGTGTGTGATCTGATATATAGACAAGGGTTTTTATACCAGATATCACTTTTATAAAGCATACTTAACCAATGTATTTACCGTATAAAATGAGAATTTAACAAAATCATGATTTCACTGGCCCATCTCTTTAATTAGCACTTACGTATGCCATCAACTCTTGTGCTGTACTACAAACATTCCTTACTTCATTCCAACAACTGGATAATTACAAATATACAACAATAACCGATGCATAAACTTCTTTGGTTCATTGAACTAATGAGATCTCCGATTAGTATATACATTGGAAATGTAGGAGTGTTATATGATACTCAAGTATGTATCAGGACACTATCTAAAGTGAACTTTGCTAGAAAGTAAATACACTTATTGTATTTTGTCTTTGGAGATAATAAACTTCCGTAAACTAAAGCAACTGGACTTTCGTTATTGCGTTATTGGCCGAACTAACTCTAGGTAAATTACACAAGTTGCCACTGGAGAAGGATAATAAGTGAACCAACAGGAAGGATGATTGACTGAAATTAAGAGTGATTGACTGGATTAAAGCCATACTCCGCCAAACTCATAGACTAATCAACACATACATTTTCACAAAAGGGACAAGACTGTCGGTCACAATCAACCATTCATGCCAACCAATCAAGGCTAAACTAACAATACACCTGGAAAGAATATGTTGGCTGTTGGCAGGTGGCAAGCTCCATAACTGTTTGTAGTTTTGGATAGATCATAAGATAAATGAGGTTCAGTTGGCCAGTGGTTATTCAATGACCTTTTTCTCCTTTATATGACATATTAACATATAAAACATAGAATGTTGTATTATTTTTTCATAAGAATTCAGAAGTTAGATATTTTTGGAATGGTTAGGAGTGAGCCTGTCTTGGACATCCATTTGTGCTTTTATTTGTTTCAAAGTTTGACATCAAAGACATCAAATTGCTCATGTGATCTTGTGAAAGGCTGTTAACCAACCGGAGACCAGGATGGTATTAATCTGGATTACATAAACCTCAATGGGTGCCGAACCAACCAGTAGCACATCAGCTGATCATCCAACTACAGCTGCCTTGATCTCCTTTATATGAACTCTAATACAGAATAGATAAGTAGAACATTCTGTTGAGGGGCTAGAGAACAAAGAGGGATACTGGCGCATGTAACAAGTGTAACATAAGTAACACAAATGTCTATATCTTTATACAAAGACAGGAAACGATGGCAGGAAGGCACAACGAGATGACCATAGAGCTTGGTGTCATGACCAGAAACATAGAAGAGGAAAACAGGTACCACAGAAGGTAAAAGGGTGTTCAACAATAGGAGGAGAAAAGCATGAGGATCATGAGAGACCCATCGCCTGACATAAAACATTACTTGAATTCTGGTCCATAGAAACCGAATGAGCATCAAACTTTGCTTAAAGAAGGTGTGATAAAAGCGGATATAATATAGATGTAAGATCACGTTTAAATGAGGAAAATTAATCAAGAATGAAATTAGCTTTGACATATCTCTTCCATAGGCCTTTTAACCGTGTGTTTGTAAATATATTGTGTTAGATTGGACAAAATGTAAAAAAATGGAAGAATACACTTAATTTCTTCATTTCGGAGGTTCCCTAGTTCGCGTGTACTTTCCATGTCTCCCAGGAACAGTTTTCCTGACCCAGTCGATTAATTAACATCAAAAAGAATAAACAATTTTTCCTCCTACTAAAGAGGCCCTGTATGGTTATATTTCAAAGGAAACAAGGATAGAGAAAAATGTTTTACAAAGACATACTATTAGCTCAATATGTCTGGAACCTACTTCATTAATTCAAATAAGTGGCCCTAAAAGTGAAAACATACAGGGGCGAATCCAGGGAGGGGGAGGGTTTTAGGGGATTCCCCCCTCCCCTTTTGTTGGAGGCTTGTACTTCACATAGAGAAAATGTCACACATGCGCGCATTGATAGCTATGCCACATTCTAGTACTTAGCTATATACAGTACTTAGCTATATACAGAGTCCCCCCTTTTGAAATCCTGTAACTGCCCCTGATATACCCTTTGAGTGTTCGACAAGTGAAATTGTCATGCTTACCAAGAAAACAGAAACACGTGAATAAAATGCTCCAAAACATGTGCTATTCCAACTGGAAATCGTATCTCTGCATGCAATTTTGTTGACCATGTTTATGGTTTTCTGAATGTGTTTTTACACAAGTCAAAACTCAGTGTTTTCTGTATGGAATATGGTTTTCTGAGGGACATTTGGAAAGGACCATTCCAGGGATTCGACCCTTGGATCTGGCAATTAGAATAGAGTACTTTACTACTGACATTCTGTGATTTGAGTTACAAAAGCAAGTAGAAAGGTTTTTCTATCGGTAAAACTCTCAGGGTTTTTCATCATAGCGTAGAGTACCCACCATAAGAAATTGACACCAAAATCTGGTACCATAGAATCAAATATGTCAGTCCTGACACCTAACACGCCTAAATGTAGGGGAAACCGTGAAACAGCCAAGAATCAATTGGTTACATATATAGAATATCCGAAGACTCAATAATGCCAAAACCCCTGTATGACCTTTATTCTACAGAGTTTCTTGTATAGATACAATATTGTGGCAGTTATTAAGATATGACTGTAATACTTTACCTATTTGAATATTTGAATATTTCATTATATTTTAATGGCAGCGCCTAACCGCCAGTCTGCCTGAGTGGTCTGCCAAAAGGAGGGGTACCCATTTTACAGTTAAGCTAAAATTCTGGACCAGATATTTTGGGAACTACCAGAAAAGGTTTTCCCAGTAAATTGAGTGGTGCCATCAGAAATCTATCCAAAAAATGTCAATTATCTTTTCGACAACATCTTGAAATGTGTCTCATGTGGATTATACAATTATTATTTGTATTATCAGTCATTTCCATGTTCGTGTCTTTACCATCCACAAGGATCCAGTCTCCCTGAATGTAGACAGACTATCCCAGCCAAGGTGTGACGTAACGGTCACGTTATGCAACCATACTTTTTTGGTTTGTCTCTTTCTTACTAAAATAGCACATAACTGTTACATTGTTTTTCTGTGTGGTTGAGACCTAACCAAGACAGAATGTTATCATAACGTTCTGGTGAGGTAAGGTCATATTGACATTCTGATTAGGTGAGGTCTAGACCTGACTTAAGTAGAACGTTAACATTGTTGTGACCTCCTGACCAGGGAAGGTCCCAATCTTACCTAAACAGAATGTTATTGTGATGTTCTGATTATGTCAGGTCTTAACCTTACCTAAACAAATGTTACAGTGACCATCTAATTAGGTTAGATGTCACCCTAACCTAAACTGAATGTTGTTGTGACATCCTCATTCAGTGAGGTCTCAACCATACCTAAACAGAATGTTATTGTGACATTTTTATTAAATCTCAGCCTCATAAATAACGTTACAAAAATGTTATCAGAACGTCACAATGTAACATCGCAACAGTTGGTTACAGCGATGTAATTGGGAGCCATCAAAAGAACGTCGCTGCAACCTAACAGTGTGAACCCAGCCAAGGATATGACGTTCTAATAATGTTCTAATAACGTTATGGATTGGTTCTTGTTACGTCACACTGTTAGGTTACAGCAACATTCTTTTGATGACTCCCAATAACGTTGCTGCAACCAACTGTTGCGACGTGACGTTCTGACAATGTTCTTGTCACCTTATTTATAAGGCTGTTACTCAATAAGAATGTCACAATAACATTCTGTTTAGGGGTGGTTGAGACCTCACTGAATGAGGATGTCGCAATAACATTCTGTTTAGGTTAGGGTGACACCTAACCTAATAGGATGGTCACAGTAACCTTCTGTTTAGGTAAGCTTAAAACCTGACATTATCAGAACATCACAATAACATTCTGTTTTAGGTAAGGTTGGAGCCTCCCCTGGTCAGGAGGTGACAACAATGTTCTGTTTAAGTCAGGTCTAGACCTCACCTAATCAGAATGTCACAATGACATTCTATTTTAATTTGATCTAGACCTAACCTCACCAGAACGTTACGATAACATTCTGTTTTGGTTAGGTCACAACCTCACAGAAAAATAATGTAACAGTAACGTGATATTTTAGTTAGTAACAGACAAACCAAAAAAAGTGTGGTCGCATAATGTGACCGTTACGTCACGCCTGAGCTGGGAAGTAACAAGAATCAATCCAGAACGTTGCTGCAACATATTATAACGTTATATCCTTGGCTCAGCATAGGCCATGTAACAGTAAATCATTTCATAACCTATCCTTTCAGGCATCGGTATAGACTGTTTGCCAGTTCCCTCTTCCTGCGGGACTACCCCTGACATGTGGCCTATGCGACAGAATTGGAGGTGGTAAAAAGCATTGCTTTTCATGGCTATTTCTCATAAATTAATTACAGTTTTTCTACTATATCATAATTATCCAAAACTATCAACATTTTCTCTAGGAACTACTGATAAGAGATACAGGGAGGCCAAAAACAATTCTTAAGCATTGAGTCTATGGACAGGAAGTTCATATTACGGAATTTTATGCTAAGGTACAATGACTGTTGGAGACTGGGATAATGCCAATGCCAAGGCCTAATCAAATAAGAACTGATTTGAATAAAAATAGAAATAAATAGAACACTCCAAGATTATCACTACATGAACAATTATACATAATTAATCAAACGGATGGCCTAGGATGACTTAATCCAAATACTACAAAATATGACTTTCAATTTGTGATTTTAAGTTTAAGATTATTTTTTAGATGGTAAAGTTTGTTTAATGTTATTATAAAAAAACTGGTTCATTATCTAGCTAATATAAATGAGTATTTTATGGAGCATCGAAAGTTGAAATGTAAGTTAAACAATGCTTTTCATGTCACTCATAAGTTACAACTAAGTTTTTAGACATTCAACCATAATTGTAAAGTATTATACATAATATACATAGACTTTGTACTTTGTTGTTTTGTGTATGGATGCAGAGGCACTTTATAAGTAGGTGTGGCAGTATGTGTGGAACTGTTGCTTAACAGCCTACCATAATGAATCTTGTTTGAGTCGAGTGAATGTGCTTAACTATGTATAACCTTTTGTGTTTATAAATTGATTGCCTAGAGTTTGGAGGTTGGGAGGTCCAAGGGGGTTTGCTCACTATAAAAGAGAAAGAGGCTGAGCTTTACCTCCTACACTAAAGTTATATACCAACCCCCTTGTATTACTTCAATATATAAAGGTTACCCCTCCTGAGACCTCCAACCTTACTGGTCAGCACTTCTGTATAATGTATCTAAGCCTGTGTATGAAAGAGTCAAGCTCAGTATTCACCATGTTATTCAGGAGTTCTGTCAGTTTGCTCTATAGCCTATAGTCTACTACCTCTGCACCAGCCTATCCAAGAGGCTGGACTTAATTCATTTCTGTAATACACTAAAAGTTTGAGGTCCCTGAATACAAAGTGGTGGCTCTCTACTTTAATTAGATGAATTTGCTCAATGAAAATAAATTGCCCAAACATACAAGTGTTTTTTTTCTTTTTTACAGAAGTTGGTTATTTGTCTTTATATTTGTCTTTATATATACTTACCATAGAAAATATAAAGGACCATGCTTTCAAATATTTGACCACATTTTAGGTATAGAATAGGTTGCTATGGCAACCAGATCACCATGAAAACTGGGATTTTATTATATTCTTGTAGAACTCTCATAACCCTTTCATCTAAGACTTCACATGACCCTGTATGTTTAACGGTGCCAATTCTATGATGGATTTTGTGTTTTTCCCTAAAACCTGGGAAATTTGTGTTTTTGTGACGTTTCCATGGATACCACGACTATGCACCACAATCTGACAATATCATCCATCAGGCATGTTACACCAATGCATACCCTTCAAAAAGGCATATTCAAATTTCATATACATCTTAATGTGTGGTTGCCATGGAGACTCTAATGGACCATCCTTTCAAATGTCTGACTACATTTAAGGTATAAAATCAGTTGTCATGGTAACCATGTGACCATGACAACTGAAATTTTGCCATATTCTTGTAGAACTCTCATATCCCTTTCATTTAAGACTTCACATGACCCTTTATGTTTAACGATGCCAATTCTATGATGGATATTTGTGCTTTTTCCCTAAAACCTGGGAAATTTGTGTTTTTGTGACGTTTCCATGGATACCACGACTATGCACCACAATCTGACAATATCAGCCATCAGGCATGTTACACCAATGCATACCCTTCAAAAAGACATATTCAAATTTTATATACATCTTTATATACGGTTGCCATTGAAACTATAATGGACGATGCTTTTGAATATTTGACCACATTTTGGGTAAAGAATCGGTTGCCATGGCAACTATATAACCAAGGCAACTGGGATTTTGCCATATTCTTGTAGAACTCTTATAACCCTTTCATTTAAGCCTTCACATGACCCCATATGTTTAACGGAGCCAATTCTATGATGGATTTTGTGTTTTTCCTTGAAACTTGTTAAATATGTATTTATTTTGCGTTTCCATGGATACCGCGACTATGCACCACATCCTGGCAACATCAGTCATCAGGCATTTTACACTAAGGCATACCCTTCAAAAAAGCAAATTCAAATTTCATATACATCTTAATGTGTGGTTGCCATGGAGACTATAAAGGACTATGCTTTCCAATATCTGACCATATTTTAGGTATAGAATCGGTTGCCATGGTAACCATGTGACCATGACAACTGGGATTTTGCCATATTCTTGTAGAACTCTCATATCCCTTTCATTTAAGACTTCACATGACCCTGTATGTTTAACGATGCCAATTCTATGATGGATTTTTATGTTGTTCCCTGAAACCTGTGAAATTTGTGTTTTTGTGGCGTTTCCATGGATACCGCGACTATGCACCACATTCTGACAACATCAGCCATCAGGCATGTTGCACCAATGCATACCCTTCAAAAAGGCATATTCAAATTTTATATACATCTTAATATGTGGTTACAGTAGGAACTGAAAATTAGTATTTCTTTGTTTTTGGTCCAGATTTTGGATGAAAACTGGTTGCTATGGTAACCAAGTAACTATGACAAACATGAATTGGCTAAATTCTTGTAGACCTCTCATAACCCTTTTATTTAAGTCCTTGCATGACCCCATATGTTGAATTGTATTACTTCTATGATGATTTTTGTCACTTTTTATGCTGTCCCAAGAAATAAGGTGGTTGCTAGGCGTTTCCATGGATACCGCGGCTATGCACCACATTCCGACATAAACAAACATGATGCATGAGGCAGTGTGACATCCCCTTCAAGAATCAATACTCAAATTCCATTTACATATAGGGCACGACCAAATCCACTTTCTAGGCATCTTTTTCCATTCTGCCTCTCTACTATAGTGTCCCACGCCATAATACGCCACACAACGCCAACTGGCAACTGGTCTATTCTCCAGGTGCCGTCAACTGGTTGTAAAAAGATAATACTACATAACATAATAGTGCCTGATGAGAGTTTAATGAGACTTTTCATGCCAAGAACGATTCTATCTATCCTAAATTGTATTCATCTTATGAGAAGAATAGCTATTAGGAGTCCCGGCTAATTGACCTCCGTTCCCTCTCACAAGAAGAGGAAAGATAGACAAGGAAGTTAAGATACAAGTAAGTATAATTGGTGGCATACAAGCAACCAGTAGCTTCCTAACAAAAGTAAATGTACATGTCTTAACTCCAAGTGATGAAGAATTGCCTTATTCGATCGCATCAGCAAAATCCCCTGTTTCCACCAACAGATTTAACCGTCGATCATTTGGTAATCATTTACTTTTAACTAGTATGATAACAAAAGATTATATATCTTACATACCATTTGAAAGAGAATTAAAAACGCGTTCTAATGGTTTATGGCATGTTCGTGATTAACTAATATTCCCACTGCCGATTTTTGAAATTGGTAGTAAAATCGGCTGAGCAGTGGAAACAGGGCTTGAGTATGAACATATTCACACACTTATTGCATGACATGGACCTTATCCCATGTATTGGCGAGGCATATTTTGGAAACGTGACACCTCGTTGCACAAGAAACAAGCTCAGAGGAATAGGATTAGATGTCAAAAAATGTCATAGCCACATAGGGGGGGAGGGGGGAGGGGGAGGCAAGCGAGAGCGCACTCCTTCCTCTTGTCAGAAAATTTGCATTTTTTTAAATGTTAAATTTGGCCCAAATTCCACCAAGGAAAAGAATGAAAAAAACACTTCATTAAAGTCCTTTCCCTAGTCAAGGGAGTTAGATTGGATTTTCTGTGTTAAACAAGGTAAGTATCCTAATAGTGGGGCTGCATTTTCGTTACATGAGGCACCTCTGAGGCATAACTATTGAATCTAGAAGGGGAGCCATCTTGAAATACCAAAATGAAATTTTGACAAATTTTGTATGTTTTTAGCATTTGAAATTTAAGGTATTTAACCAAAACTTTTGGCTAGCTTCGATTAGACCTATTGTAAAGATTCAAAAGGTAAATAATTGAGTTCCCTGTCCTATAATCTACCAATTTGGACAATAGCAATGTGTTTCTAGGAATTTCAGAAGCTGAGATATAAGATTATTTCAATAAAAGTCGGCCATATTGGATTTTTGGCCCCCGTCTGGGTTATATTGATATTTCAAGGTGGCTCCCCTTCTAAATTCAATGAAGGGGTCCCAGGGGATCATCATACCAAATGAAATCAAGAAATCTTGTGGCAAAAGAGTAAAGTCTATATCCTTTCTTTTGAATTATTTTGGAATCCAGCGGTCATTATCAAAGGTATCATGCTAATGAATTCAGCCATTTTGAAATTTATGGTATTATATTGGATGAATATCATATTTATTGAGCCCTCTAGGCTATTAACAACTGATATTGGAACCATTTCCCCTGGCCTTATGCCTAAGTAGCTAAAAATCATAATATTTCTCAAAATTGGTCAGCCATCTTGGATTTTGGATTTCCGCATAGACTTGAAACATAAATAATTGAATTCCCTGACCCATAATCCCTCAATTTTGACACCAACCATGTCTCTTTAGTCTTTTTAGAAGCTGAGATATAAGAATTTTTATAGTAAAAGTCGGCCATATTGGTTTTTGGGCCCCACATCAGTCCTATTGATTTTTCAACGTGGCTCCCCTTCCAGATTTGATAGTTATGCCTCAGAGGTGCCTCATACCAAATTTGGTGCTTTTATCCGCCGCGTAACGATTTCTAAAAAAAATGACCTTAACAGACCCCACTATAATGAAATCCTGCTTAAAGAGTGATTTTGTCATTCACAAGTGAGATGTAATCTGTCCTCAGTTCCATGGTTAAATAACTTATGACATAATAACTTTAAGATAGCTTATGACAACCTGTTTCTGAGGGAGTGTCAAAACGTGCTTGATCAATCATAACTCCTTATGATACTGGTTCAACAATAACTTCTTTGCAGGATGAATATTTTGACCCTTTCTCCCCTCACCAACGTGATAGTAAGAAAATGATAACCGTTCTAGTAAATCCATGTTCTTTGTACACCCCACTACTCAATGAATAGATGGAGTTGAACAGTGGTCAAGATGTTCGGCTTACATCCCAAAAGAGACTACAATTTTAGTGTATCTTCCCCTAACTGCATTAGAATCCTTTTTGATATTACATGGCCATTAATTTTGTGAGATATAGAAGAAAATAAATCAAATAATTAAAGGTAGATCTCCTGCTTTATTCAAGGATGCTATCTCTATGAATATGATATCAAACAAACTCATACTAAGAAGATCCATGTTCATAAATGTTGCACCTTAGGGATTGAATGCAAGCCACTGGCACAGAAGGCAGACACCTTACTACCATGCTATCTTGGCAAGTGCACTAGTTGGATAGTAAGTGTGTACTTTTTCGCTTACAAGTGGAGCCAATATGCATCATATACACATTGTACAATGTAAAGTAAACATAAACGGATGTGGTCAGGTCAAAACGTTTTTCCACAAATATCTCACTTATAAATGAAGCAGAAATGTCAATTGTAAGGGAATGTATAGCACATCAAAAGAACTAACGTGGGCGAAAATTTCAGATAAACTAATTTAACAGGTGATAAGAAAATGTGGAGACAACTCGTGAGATGGGAGCAGTCAAACAAGAAAGGTTACTTCTGTACAGTTTGTCACAAACTATTGTCTTTTAGAAACCCCAAGTTATGAGAAGCACTGTCATAAACTAATCTTTATTTTAGTTCATTTACTCTGAGGAATACTGTGACGTTCTCTGGTAAGTCGGGGTTGCCGATTCTTACGACAGAGGAACGTGGGGGTTGTTCGGGTCTCGGGGCGGACGGGGAATCCGGGCCAAGAACCGAGATGTGTTTCTAGAGTCGTGCCTCGCGCACGAGGGGGGGCTGAGCGAATCGATCGGGAATCGGCACTCGATGTCGACGGAGGACTGCGGGGGAGGGAAATTATGGTAGGGGTACGGGTCGGCCGGGGGGCGGTCCACCCCTGAGTTCCGGTCCGCGGGGGCGACGGGCCGACGGTCGCCTATTGTTTGGTAGCGTGGGGCCGAGCACGCCGCGCCCTCGTCCCCGCGGACTTCGCTCCCTCGTTCCGCTCCCCATGTCTTCGTACCATACTACGCCTCGGTTTCCGGTACTACTTCGGGCCTTCGTGCCCTACTCCGTTCCCTCGTTCCTCGTTCTTCGGGCCATCGGGCCCCTTACCCTATGTTTCGACTACCTATCTCGGACTTCGGCTGTTTTGTCCTAACTTCGGCTTAATTACTCTATTCGGCTCATCTTTAGTGGTTGTTTCAGGAAAGAGGACACGTCTGGACACCAGGAGAACTGTTAAAGAACTCTGTTTATTCGGGCCTCACCGCCCCTTTATATACTAGAGAGGTCAGCCCTGATTGGCTGCCTTCGGTCACGTGACCTACAACTGACGTCACTTCCGGTTTATATATTCCGTTTCCGGTTTACATTTCACTTCCGGTTTACATATTTCCGGGTTTCGTTCCATTACGTTTTCGTTATTCGTTCTTTACATATTCGTTATTCGTTCTTTACATATTCGTTCTTTACATCTATTTCGTTCTTCGTTCTTTACATATTCGTTATTCGTTCTTTACATATTCGTTCTTTACATCTATTTCCATTATTACCTTATTTCTATTATTTTAACCTCTATGTATTTTGGCTGAATAGCCGTTCATCACACCCTCCCGCACCTTCTTGAAAGGTGGGAAAACACGTTATACAAAATTTCAACACAGTTCATACAGCAACGACAACAGAACATACTCTAGAACCAGAAACATTTCAATCCTACGCTCCTTATCGGCAGAGGAGGAGGTGTCACCCTCTGTCCTCCCCGGTCTACTTCGGAGGGCCCCCGGGGCCTATCCGGCTAATTATTATTTCTCTTCTTTCTTCGTTTTTCTTTCTTCGTTTTTCTTTCTTCGTTTTTCTTTCTTCGTAATAAAAGTTCATATAATTCGTTTTTATATATCTTAGTCTCTTTTTATCTTCGTCAGAGTTCTCTTATCCTTGATCTATTTAGGACCTCCTCTTTTTCTCGTCTTTAGGATGAGCGAGCCGGTCGTGGCTCTCCCACCCGGGACTGGGGATCGGTCGTGACCCCGTCGCCCCCGCTCCTCTCCTCTGGGCTCTATTTACTTAGCCCCTCGGCGCGTTTTTCCTCGCCTTTTTACCCTCATTAGGACAGAGGGACCGGTCGTGGTCCTCCTGCCCGGGGCCATGGGTCGGTCGTGACCCGCAGTGCCCCCGTTCCCTTCGTTTTTCGTCGTCCAGACGTTCTCCCCTAGTTCGGGTGGAGAATCGGTCGCGACTCTCCCACCCAGAGGCCAGGGTCGGTCGTGACCCTTAGTCCTCTCGACCCTCGGTCCGTTCTACCGTCGTCCAGACGTTCTCCCTTGTTTTTGGGTAGAGAATCGGTCGTGATTCTCCTACCCGGTCGGTCGTGACCCCTCGTTCTTCCGTAACTGTTACTCTTCTCTGCGTTCTCTTAGGTGATGATGATGATTTTAAGGATGAGTTGAAGAAGAAAGACTGAAGCTTTTGTAGATAGAATGTTCTTTTTGGACTTCGCACCCTCGGTCGCCTCGGCATTCAGAGCCCCCCAGTGACTTTTTCACGGTTGGCAAGGACAACATGTTCGAGCCAAAGGCCAAGGTACCCAAAGAAGAAGATGGCGTTGTATGTGGAAAGGAACTTAACTTCATTCATTAAAGCTTAGAGTGGAAGCTTCAGCAGACGACGTCGCGGGTTTCGTGCTACTTGTCACGGTGAAGCTTTGAGATGGAGTTCGGGTGAAGGTGAGACTGAGAAGATTAGAATCATTAATTATCGATGAAGTGTCCGTTTTCCGTACAGGAACTGAAGTTTGACTTTTACGACACATGTCCTCGTGGTTAACCCAGCATCAAGATGTTCCGTCCTCGACCACGTCGACACATTTGAAGATTTCAGGATTTCAGAAAGAGATGTCGGAGAGAGTCCACCATAGTAAAGTATTTCCGTCACCGTTCCGGGCCCAAGTGGCATGACAACAACCGGAACGGAGACCTGATTAAGAAGATAATTTTGATGAAGTTTCTTTTTGATGACAGGAGCCGGTGCCTCTCATCCCTCCCCCCCCCCGTAAGCAACGGCAGGAAGACAGTCCTCTTTGGGGCGAGAGGGAGGCTCCTTCGTTCTACTGATGAGATGATTTTCCTAAGAAGAGGATTCCTGTTTCGGGCACTCGGGCCCTCGTTCGTTTCCTAGGCTCTCGGGCCTCGCTCTCTTTTTACTAAGTTTTTCTCTTCGTCCTCCCGGAGGACCGTGCTTATAGACGATTTTCGTAAGACTGTAATACCAACAAATAGTTCGTTAATAGAAGTAAGTTTAAGATCCGGTCTGGTTTGATTTTGGAGTAAGGCCACAGTCGTCCACGGTGCCATGTCACATTGCATGGAGACACTATGCCTATGACGAACGCCGAGACAACAGCTCCGAGCCGTTCCGGGCTGCTCCTAGGTACGACGGTTCGAAGTTGGTAAGTTGAAGATATTAGTGAGAAGGAGAAGAAGAAGCCGTAGAAAGTGAAGATGGACGACATCAACTGGGACCTGCACCCAACGTCAACCTCTGAGATCCGGAACGGGCCCATTCTCAATAAAATAGCATATATAGAGAAGAACTCATCCGATGTCGAACTCCAAGAAGGGTCGCTCCTCGTCGCTCTTTGCAGACCTCTTGATTTGTCTATCGAGGCATCCGCAGCCGACGTTCCAAGCACCACCTCCCTGTATATTGCAAAGATTACTTCCCTATATGTTTCAAAGACTATTTTGTTTCGTTCCTCGAGAAGAAGACATCAGGAAATACGACATGGAAGGAGTCTCTGTCGTTACAGCAGGTAAGAGATTAATATAAGTTTTAGTAAGTCTATTAATTTTTTTTTTTCGTTTCTCGTTCACGTATTGTTTTTACTATATATTACGGTCGGTCACGAGCCAGGGCCCCTAAGTTATCGTCCCTGCTCGTGCCTTGGTCCTCCGGGAGACATCTACGACTCGCCGCAATCCTTTCACGACTCGCTGCATCAACTCTGGCACGATAAAACCAGCATTCAGGTCGAAAAATTCCATTTTGCCGCTCTTCGTATGCGGTAAGAGGCTGAAGACAAGGAAACTCAGAAGATGATGGTACATGAATCCGGGTTCATCCACATTCTGATCGATCCATCCAAAATCAAGAAGACAAAGTTGCAGGAAGTAGAAGTGCCGCTAGAGGACAGAGGTCGTCTCTTCCTCGCCTCCAGATCGCTCAAGGCAGCGCGGGAGAAGGGTTTTCAGTCTTGGCCCGCGCCAGCCTTTCCTTCAGCGGCGAGTCGCCGGCCCACCGGTACCTTATTTACCCCGGCACGACCGTCGACTCAAAGACTACAATGACAACACTATCCGTCCATTCTGATTTCCTTTCCTCGATTCCGCCTCCCAACTTTCACTCTCGCTCCCGGGCCGCCCGGCCCGTTATCCATTTCCGCGACCGGACGATCCCGTTCCACCTGCTCGGTCCCAACCAACGCAGCGGGCTCCAGGGAAGAAGAGGAACAGCTACAAACTTGTTTTTCCTCCTAGCGCCTCCTTCCGTCCCGTATTCGCCCCGCAGGCTTGGTAAGTTCATTCCAGTCATGGACCCTCCAGCTCGCTGATTACACTCAACACCTCCTAACACATGTGGTTTCGTTCACTTCCGCAAGAAGGTTCCCATAAAGAAACTAATAAGAATAAATTAAGATAAGAATGTTCGAGCCCGCCAGTCCGTTCCCGATGAGTTTAAGTAAAGTTTTCGGGCCCGTCCAGCGGTCTCCAGGAGAGTCTTTTATCCAGGCTTCGGCCTCCTGTGCGGCTCAGGTACCTCCGCCTCGGCCCGGTTCTCTCCCTGGGGGTTTGACACTATGGGTGAGGAGCCAACGCCCCGTAATCCCTCCCCACCCGACTCGCGACGCGCCATCTTCCGCCTCTGGTTCCGTCGCGCTGTTTTTCTTCCGTGCAAGACCTCGAGCAGCATCTACTTCACCCTTCTTCTTGGCGCCGGATCGGCAGCAACAGTCTCTCCTCCCTAGCGGGGAGCTCGAGAAGCTGATCCACCATTCCGCTCTGTTTTTCCGCCTCTCTTGTCGCCTTCAACAAGTCATCCAGTTGATCCTCGTTTTTGTGCATCACTAGGGTCTGAGCCAATTGGACGGTCCGGTTGTGTTCGTTAACTAGCTGGTCGACCCCCGGGAACTCCCTGGTCAACGGCCCCAGTGCCGCCGTCGGGAACTGCGCCATCGCTTCTTCAAATGTCTCTGGCTTGCGGCCCGTTTCTAGTGCCATCAGGAACGCCATAGACGCCGAAGCCATTGCTCTTGTCTTGGCCGTCATTCCTCGCACCTCCCTTGGGGGCCACGTCAGTTGCACCCGAATGGCCTTTTCCGCGTCCCAGTCTCGTACCGCTCGCGCCGTCACCGGAAAGTGTCCCTGTAAGACCTGGTGAACGGCCTGTGTCCGTAATAACTTGAGTCTCGGTGTTTCCCTAGATGGTCCTGCCGTCGGCATCTCCGTTCCTATAGACCCGAACACTGAATCCGCTCCCGACTCGTCCAATTCTTGTTTCTCCGGCTCGTATCCTCTGGTCTCGGTCTGCCCCAACTCCATGTCCTCTGAGTCTTCCACCTCCGCGTCCATGGACTGGGCAGCCGGTATTTGTAATCTGTGTATCACAACCCGCGGTTGTAGCGCCCGCCCGTGTTTATCCTCGTCCTTGAGTGGGGTATCCGGTCCTGGCGGCGATCCCATACGTTCGGGCGACGGTGGTCCCGGGGTCTCCTCCGACCCTTGCGACCCGAAAAACGAGCTCCCCAAACTGGCTCGAGTCAGGTTGTCAACCGCCGCCCGTGTCTCTGGCGTGTCTGGTGCTACCGTAATGTCTCTCATTCGTTTCAATCCTGGGGGCGGCACTATCGGCTGCTTACATACCATCTTCTCCAGGGGTGAATCTGCTTTCGTCGGGGTAGGGGTAGAGAACAGCGGCTGTGTCGAGGCCGTCGACGCCGTGTCCTCCGGCCTGGCCGCATGCCGAACATACTTTACTTTCTCCACTCGCCCCGACGGTTTGAGTCCCTGCCTTTCTGCCATCTCGCGTAGAAACCTCCCTAGATACAATGCTTCTCTTTCCACCAGCCGGCCTCCCTGTGCTTCCCGAATGCTGTCCTCCAGCTCCCGGTCGGATCTCGCCTCGTGGTAACCCCTGAACGATCCCTCCCGGTTCATTGTTCCTTTTAAATACCCGGGGTACCTCGGGTGTCGTGATTCGTATATCACCGATTTCTTATGAACTGTCATCATAGTAAATTGTGCGTCGCTACAAGGTGGTTCTAGTCCCGTGGTCCGTCTGACTCCTGTCGAGGTCTCAGGCTGCGATGGTCCCAGCTCTCCCGTGCTGCTAGACTCAGTGATAATCAAAGACCGATCGCTTCGGGCCGACATACTCCTGCCTGACTCCGACTGGTCCGAACTCGTTCCCTCCTCCAATTCTCTCGGGACTTTCTTGACCTTTTTCCACTTCTTCTTTCGCGACGGCTCCTCCGTCGGGCATCCCTGCGTCGGGGGCCTCTTGAAAGCGAGCGGCTCCTCTTCTTCTTTGACTTTCGGTCGTTGGTCGTCGGACGAGCTCACCAATTCCACCACCTCAGCCCCCGGTGGTATTCCTGAGCAACCCGGCTTCGGGGTGGGTGTGGATGTCCGTCCTTTTCCTCTGCCTGGGAGTCCTCGTCCTCTCGGTTCCCGTGGTTCTCCCTGGGCGTTTAACTTCTTAATTCGGCTCTGTACTAACCCTGATATTTGGTCTGGTGTCAGGAGTGGCTTCGGGTTGACCACGGCCCGGCTTCGCGGCGACTCGGTGTCTTCCTTCCGTACTCCTTTCGCGGCCCTCCGAGGGGAACGACGCGTGGGTGTCGATCGTTCCGCCACCTCGGCCAGGGGTCCCTTTCCTGCTGCTTTGGCTGCTTGGGCTCCCTCGCCGGCCTCGTCGGCCTCTGATCCTTCTTCGGTTGCTACCTGCTCCAGCTGCTCGGCGTCGCTGTCCTCGGATCCTCTCGACGCCCTCGGGTAGTAAGGGATGCGGATATGCCGTCGCGGCCTCTCCGGTGCCTCCTTATCCACCGCCCTCTCAGGGGGTTGAAACCCCTCCGGATGGCGCACCGCGTAGTCCCGTTCCATGTTGGCTACCCGGGCCGCCGTTTCATCCCCAGTAGCGAAACTGGTGTACGGCGGTCGTCCTTTCGGGTCCAAGGCGAACGCCGCAGCATACTCCAGCCTCAGAAGGGGGTCTTGCTTCGGCATCCCCCTCTGCAGGTTCCCTTCGTGTGAGTCCGTCATGTGCTTCCTCCAGTCCTGGTGTGTCGAATAGGCTCGACTCGAACACACCGGGCACATGTAGTACTGCTTCCGTAATCCATCGTGCTGGCCTTTAATATGCTTGGCCAAGTGCTTAAACTCCTTTCCGTGACAATGTCCTTCCCAGCACTGTCCGCTCATCGTGTCTGTTTTCCGGGCTTTCGGGGCTCGTTCCAATCCTGAAGCTCGTCCCGTCAGCCGTTTCCGTTTTTGTCTCGTGGTGATGCTGCTCGTCTCGCTTCTCTGCTTTTCTTCTTGTTTTCTTCTCCTTAGCTCAGTCTGCTCGTCTGCGATTCGATGAATCCTGATCGGCTGACCAGAATGACCTGCTCCGGCGAGCGCTCTGCCTTTTATAGCCGCCGCAGGCGGAAGTGGGCGTGGCCTGCACTAGCGACCCCTAGCGTCAGACTCACCATCCACTTCTACGGTGGCGCCCCCTACTATTTTCCGGTCCCCGGGGCCCGCCGCTGGTCACCGCCTCGCCTGCTTTTTACCTCGCGGCCCTTCGCCCGTCCACGCGTTTTTCCTAGGCCTTTTATTGCCCCACCGGACGCCCTCGGTCCTTTCATCCCTCGTCGCCTTTTCTTGCCTTTTTCATCTTGGCCCTCACAGTGCTTCCGCACACTTCCCGGAGAACACAGGGGCTCGGCGTTATCATCTCTTCGCCGCCGCCCCGTTCTCTTTATCCTCTTTTACTCCTTTTACGACCTACTTTAAAGCCCGTCCTCGTTTCAGGCCTCGCCTTTTACAGCCGTCCGTTCGTTCCTCCGGCGTTCCCGAGAGTGCCGCATCTACTCTCCTCCGGTCTCCTGGACGTTGTAAAGCGGTATTACCAAGTCGGCATTACTTCAGAAGTCTTCACCAGCTTGCCACCGGGTCTGTCTTCTGTTGTAATCCAACCATCTTTTCCACGCTGTGGTTCCTCCGAACTGACCGGAAAGCGGCTCCGTGGGACTACTTTAGACATTCGGGCCGTCGTGGCTCCCGAACGCCGTTTTTCGTTCCAACCCCGCATTTCCCACCTATATTACATCCGCAAGAGAACCAATCTTCAGCTAGGTAGCGAATCTCTACAGCCTAACGACCTGCACTCCTACTGTAGTGGTCAACGCACCGCCCCGACTCAATGGCCCCAGGTTGATCAGTCCTTTTTGGCCAAAGCCTTTCTGTGTAGCGCCGATTTGGTCGTTCCCTTGGTCCTCTTCCACCTGCGGAATCGAGACACGAAAACGACTTCATCACAAAAAGGGGGTACCCCGTTTCCTTACGTGCCCTAGCGCGCCCCACCCCAAGCATTTACTGTGCAGCCTCGTATCCTTGCTGGTCAGCTACCATCCAAGCTGGCGCAGCGTGTCCTCGGTAGGGTTCCAGGCGGTCCACATGGACCACCCCCCCCGGTTTCCCTCGTTTCTTCCGTACTACCACCCGTCCTCGGTCAAGCACCTTGACGATCAGTGCAGGGCCTATCCATGGAAATCGCAACTTCGTTCCTTTGTCCCTATCCACTACCGTATCGTGCACCCAGACCAGTTCTCCGGCGTGGTATTCCCGCCGAGTCACCTTCCCATCGTACTCATGTTTCTGATGGATGGCGGCTCGTTTCAGCCCCGTCCGGGCCTCCCGATAGGCTGCGACTAGCCCTTCCTCCAGGCTTTCCACATAGTCGCCTACCCGTCGGGGTTCCTCCTCTGGTCCTAGAGGTCTCCCATAAATCGCCTGTCGCGGCATCATGGTCTGTCGGCCCAGCATCATCATATTCGGTGTCACTCCCGTGCTGGCTTGCGGCGTTGCTCTATAACTCATCATCACGAGCGGGACCATCTCGTCCCACTCCCGACCCGTCGCTCGGCAGCTGGCTTTCAAACAACACCCCAAAGTACGGAAACTTCGTTCTATGTACCCGTCACTCCTGGGGTGGTACGGCGTCGTTCTTGTTTTGTGTATCCCGAATAGTGCACAGACCTGAGCCACCACCTCGGATTCGAAATTCGTGCCTTGATCCGAGTGTAGTTCCCGAAACGCGCCGTACCGTGCTACTACTTCTTCAACCAGTTTGTTCGCCACTGTCGTTGCCTTTTGATCCGGGATCGGGAAACACTCCAACCATTTGGTGAAATAGCATCCCATCATCAGGCAATACTTATTTCCTCGTTTGGTGACTGGGTACGGGCCCGAAACATCCATGGCCAGCCGTTCCATCGGCTCCCCCACTATGTACTGATGTAGCGGCTCCCGTCTTCCTCTTCCCTTTTTCAGCAACGCGCAATCACATTCTCGACATTCCTTCCGCACGTCTTCCCGGAGTCCCGGCCAGTAAAACCCTTGTTCCAACAGGGCCGTCGTCCTGGCGACTCCTAAATGCGCTCCTGCCGCGCCTCCATGGTATTCCCTTACCAGCTTGGCCCGTTCCCCTCGGGGAACGACCAACTGGTTCCTCCAACCATGTCCTTCTAGTTCCCAGTACTTCCGATGCAGCACGCCATCCCTGAGGCTTAATCGTTCCCATTGCCTCCATAGGATCTTTGTTTCCCGGGATTCCGGAGATATGGCCTCCCAACCTGGCCGGTCCGCATCTTTTTCCATCCGTGCGACAATCGGCCCTATATCTCGATCCCTCCTCTGCGCTGCTCTCATCTCCTGCGGGGACCATCCGGGCTCGTACCCCCGGGCCCGCGTCACTACTCTCACTTTTTCGGTATTCTCGTGCTCCTCCCCACATTGTTTGCACGGATACCGGGACAACGCGTCAGCGTTCCCATGCTTCCTGCCCGGTCGGTGTTGGAACGACACATCATGCGAGTCGATAATCTCAATCCACCGAGCAGCCTGCCCCATCGGTTCCTTACTTCTCTGCAGCCAACTGACCGCGCTGTTATCCGTCCGGACTATCACGCGTTGACCATAGATGTAGCACCGAAAATGCTTCAAAGCTCGCACCACCGCCAACAGTTCTTTCCGCGTGGTGCAATACTTTCGTTCGTTTGACTCCAGGGTTTTGCTCGTGTAAGCTATCACCCGTTCCTCCCCTTTCTGCTCTTGTGATAGCACGGCTCCCGTTCCCACGTCACTGGCGTCTGTGTCAAGCCACCATTGTCCTTCTTCCTCCGGGAATCCCAACACCGGGGCCTCCGTTAGCGCCTTCTTCATCGCATCAAATGCCTCTTGTCGTCTCGCGCTCCACACGAATGGTTCCTCCTTCGTTGCCAATTCATACAAGGGGGCAGCCAACTCCGTGAAGCCGTTTATATGCCTTCTATAGTACGAACATAATCCCACGAAGGCTCGTACCTCGTGGAGATCCCGCGGGACCGGCCACTCGGTCACTTGCCGACACTTTTCGGGGTCGGGTTCGATCCCGTTGAACGAGACAACGTGCCCCAAGAACGGAATCTTCTTCTGGAACAGCTTACATTTTCGCGCCTTTAACTTCAGTCCTGCAGCGTTCAGTCGGTCCAGAACCCGTACCAATCTTTCCAGAGTCACTTTGAACGTTGGTCCAAAGACCAGTATGTCATCCAAGTATACCAGACACTCCTCCCACACGATTCCTCTGAGGATTCTTTCCATCAGTCTCTCGAAGGTGGCTGGGGCGTTCACTAGCCCGAATGGCATCACTTTAAACTCATACAATCCTCCTTGAGTCACGAAGGCCGTCTTTTCTTGGTCCTCCGGTGCCATCTCCACCTGCCAATATCCGCTTGCGAGATCCAGACTGCAGAAGAATAGGCTTCCTCCCAAAGTGTTGAGGCTGTCCTCTATCCGCGGGAGCGGATAGGCGTCCACTTTCGTAGCCTGGTTCAGTTTTCGGTAGTCAATACAGAACCTCGTTCCTCCGTCCTTCTTTTTGACTAGAACGGTCGGGCTACTCCACGCACTCCCGCTCTCTTGGATAATCCCTAAATTTAACATATCCTCCACCAGTGCTCGTTCTTCCTCTCTCCTGGTGGCCGGATACCGTCTGACCCTCTGCTTGATCGGCATCTGATCTCCCGTTTTAATTCGATGTTGTACTAAATCTGTCCGTCCTAACTCATGTTTCGAGGTCGCAAACATTTGTTCCCGGGCCATGATGGCTTTCTCCAGCTCTTCGCCCTCCTTCGTGGTCAGGTCTTTCTTAGCCTCCCCTATCATTTCAACGAGCGCTCCTGGGGGTTCCTTTGCTTCACTTCCTATTCCTCGTACCTCTTGTACGAAGGTGGCTTCTCCGAGTACCCCGCCGGTTTCCAATTTCGCGCTCTCGGTCCCTCGGTTGGCCACCCAAACTTCATTTTCTTCTCCCAATGTCACCGTTCCTGGGATCACCTCTAGTCCCATAGGTAATCCAGCGCCGGTGATGACAGCCAGCTGTCCACCCTGTCTTATGTCCATTCTCGCTACTACTGTTACTCGGGTCACTTGGAGTGGGGGTATTTCCGTCGTTTTCTCGATTCGCACGACCTGTCCTCCGACGGTAACTGCCCGAATCCCATCCGTTCTCTGTTCTACTCCCGGGATTCGTTCCCCCTCTCCCTCCCCCTCGGCGGGCAGGAAGATGGCACTCGCGTGGGGCTTAACTGTCAGCCGGTATTTCACCGCGAAGTCGTTTCCCAGGATCCCTTCATCTCTACCGATGTCTGCCACCATGAACGTCCACTTCAACACGCGTGTTCCCAATTTCACTGGCAAGTTCGTGCATCCGTAGCACCGCAACGGACTACCATCTACCGAGCAGAGACGTCCTTCATATCCATCCAGTTCTTCCCTTTTTCGTCCCCACTCTCTCCAGAGGCGTTCCGACAGCAGACTGATCATAGATCCGGTATCAACCAAAAAACGGACGACACTCTCTCCCACCGTCCCGGCCACATAAAGTCCACATTCTCCCATGCCTACTACTTCTCTCGCCGCGCCCGAAGGGGGCCCCGCGCTTACTGCGACGGCGACTGTCCGTTTCCCTGACGCTGAGAACACTCTCTTGCGAAATGGCCCTTCTGGTGACAGTGATGACACTCTAAATCTTCTTTTCGCTTCTTAAACGCCTCCCTCCGGGCCGTTGCTTGTCTTCTAGCTTCCCGTTCCTCTGCCAATTCTTTCATCATCTCCTCCAACTTACCGTTTAAGGCCATGATCTGTGTATTGGCGTCCTCCTCGGGCTTCACTGCCCGCAGGAGGCGGCGTGAGTATCGTTCCTGTATTTCTACCACCTCTACCGCCTCCTCTAGTGTCTTGCATCCTTTCTCTGCACACTTCAGCTGAAGGTCTTCCCCAACTGCAGCCTGGAACGCATGTAATGCTGCTTTTTCCTGGCTAGCGTAGTCGTTGGAGAAGTAGGCTCTCGATGCCAGTCGCCGGGCATTATCAGCCAACTCCTTCGCTGTCTGGTTCTTTACACGTTTCAAGCCCGCCAACTCTTGCAGAGCATTACACGTGTCCTTCTCCTGACCGAACCTCCGGCGCAACGCATCCACCCTCGCCGAGTAACGGAGTCGTTCCCTGTCCGGGAGTCCGACAAAGTACATTCGTGCCGTTCCCGTCAGCGAGAGGAAAAGCATCGCCGCTTTTTCCTCGGCCGTCCAGCGTCCCAATGTTGCGTACTCCTCAAACTGGTTGATCCATCCCTCGAAATCCGGTTTACCGTCATACTTCTCTGGTCGTAAACTGAACTTCTTCAAACTCGCTCCTTCCTGACCGGTCTGTTGTTGTTGAGCCCGCACATTCTGCTCATCCGTCGGGGTGGACGTTCCCATAAAATTAAACTGCCTACCCATGATGGTCGTGTCCTCCCCTTTGGTCTCGGTTTTCGTACCTCCTTTCTCCTCCCCACCTTCCTTGAAGGCGACGTCAGAATCCATCTGCTCGAAGACTGCCGCAGTCGCCATGAGTATCCAATACCGATGAAACACCCAAGATCCACAAGTCCGTATGTGCCTATTTCAGCACCACCGCTGCCACCAGTGTGACGTTCTCTGGTAAGTCGGGGTTGCCGATTCTTACGACAGAGGAACGTGGGGGTTGTTCGGGTCTCGGGGCGGACGGGGAATCCGGGCCAAGAACCGAGATGTGTTTCTAGAGTCGTGCCTCGCGCACGAGGGGGGGCTGAGCGAATCGATCGGGAATCGGCACTCGATGTCGACGGAGGACTGCGGGGGAGGGAAATTATGGTAGGGGTACGGGTCGGCCGGGGGGCGGTCCACCCCTGAGTTCCGGTCCGCGGGGGCGACGGGCCGACGGTCGCCTATTGTTTGGTAGCGTGGGGCCGAGCACGCCGCGCCCTCGTCCCCGCGGACTTCGCTCCCTCGTTCCGCTCCCCATGTCTTCGTACCATACTACGCCTCGGTTTCCGGTACTACTTCGGGCCTTCGTGCCCTACTCCGTTCCCTCGTTCCTCGTTCTTCGGGCCATCGGGCCCCTTACCCTATGTTTCGACTACCTATCTCGGACTTCGGCTGTTTTGTCCTAACTTCGGCTTAATTACTCTATTCGGCTCATCTTTAGTGGTTGTTTCAGGAAAGAGGACACGTCTGGACACCAGGAGAACTGTTAAAGAACTCTGTTTATTCGGGCCTCACCGCCCCTTTATATACTAGAGAGGTCAGCCCTGATTGGCTGCCTTCGGTCACGTGACCTACAACTGACGTCACTTCCGGTTTATATATTCCGTTTCCGGTTTACATTTCACTTCCGGTTTACATATTTCCGGGTTTCGTTCCATTACGTTTTCGTTATTCGTTCTTTACATATTCGTTATTCGTTCTTTACATATTCGTTCTTTACATCTATTTCGTTCTTCGTTCTTTACATATTCGTTATTCGTTCTTTACATATTCGTTCTTTACATCTATTTCCATTATTACCTTATTTCTATTATTTTAACCTCTATGTATTTTGGCTGAATAGCCGTTCATCACAATACCAATTAATAAAGAAGAACAGTTTCAATTGTTTTTGCATGGGAACACAACTATATGACATGTCAGTGCAATAGGCACATTATAGGTGTAAAATTAATGAAGCTATAATAACACACTTATAAAACAATCGGACTAGAGGCTGCATCCTCAATAGGAATTTTCATGAGGTCTGCTTATGGTATTATCCTATAGCTGGTGGTGTTATCTCATAAGACCACACAAATTGCATTTTTGAATAACTGGGTTTCCCTGTGATTTCCATGGATTGCCTTCTGGAATTACCTATTTTTCTGTAATTTATGAACTTCCAAGGATAACCAACCTCTATCAATTTGAAGTATAGAATTCTGATTTGTATTCTTGATTAAAAAAATTAAAGATGCTTTTAAAATATATATCGGTTGCCTTTGTATGTAAAATACTTACTAAAGTGTTCTCCTTGGAAAAAAATGGTAAAAGGGGCCAATTTACCGGGTGGCTACGGCTGGATTGGGGTCCGAGCGACCCCCTGATATGGGGGGATGATTTGTGATGACTCAGCAAAACGATACCCTTGGATGTGGCAGGGGGCAGAAGGTGGGAGTAGGGGATCAAGGAGGGTGCGGGCATGTCCTTGGTTCTGGATTGAGAAGGTCAATGGAGGTCAGGCTATATGGTGTATGCCTAACTATAGGTTCTGGTTGGTTGGTTATACCAGACTCAGCAGCTCTGGAGCACTGGATCTTTCACCTTGCTCCTGGGTGATCGAATCTATGAGAAGGCACAGACCATACCACACACTTTACCTGAGGCAAATGTTCTTTTATATTATTGTGTATGTCCCATAGATAGGGGCACCACAAACAACAACAATAATAATAAATAGTATAGTCCTAGTTTATGGGGTAATGCATTTAGAAATTCCTCTTTCTATCTTTGTGATGTCATAAAATCGCAAATTGTTATCAAAAGCAAATTCATAACAATAAAAGAACTGAAAAGAAGGCAGATTTTCCTATGGGATGACTTATCAAATCTTTAGAACTATCTGCTATCGGTTAAAACCTGATTAGTAGCTAGTTTGAGCTATATATTGGAAAATCTTTCTCTGTATATAAAGTTCCCTAAGAACTAGTATGCGAGCTCAAACGTGGCTTGACATTTGCGTATAAAGTGAATAGTTAAACTATTTTCCTTGGAATGTCCCAATACTTTTCAGAATCGCCAGTCCTCCATGACATGAAGAGTATCCTTGATCTGGTATATCAAAAGATTTACATATTGAAATATATTTCGTTTCTCTACTGTCCTCAGCTATATGAGGAGTTGAAACTGCTCGATTTGCCAATTACCTACGTCATCTTGAAACAATTTTCTGTTTTCACATAAATTGCATTCTTTATTTGTTACAACATTTCCATACATAAGTACCCTCATATGACTGGCATAAATCTAAACTAGGTAAAACTGAAATCCCATTGATATCAGATTTACATATTGACCACTGTTTCATGACAGTTCAAAACAGGCAGAGTGTGTATAAAGGCCGTATTCCACATACCGATTGTATTACTGATTTGTAAAGCTGCCGATGCACTTTCGCCAGCACCGATATATAATCAGCAGCATTGCCGATAAAATTTACCAATGTGTTGGTAAATATTTCCTGCTGAGTATGTATTGGTTACTGATATTGCACTTTCAGCAGCCAAAATTACAATAAAGGCAGCCGAAATTGTAATATCTACAGCTAAAAGTTGATGGTCCAGATATTGAACATTACTTTGATGATGCTCAATATTGGCAACAAGTACTTTCGGTATGTGGAATACGGCCTTAATGAGTCTATTCCATAAAGGCTGTTAAGGTGCTTAAAACACTGTTCACGCTCTACAGCAAAGGATGCAAATTGAAGTAGACTTCATCGCCATTTAGGCTCCAGCTACCTCCAGTTGCTGCAGCATTCTCTCCCTGAATAGGTTTAATTGTACCCTAAATAAATGTATTCTCACCCTAATTGAATGTATTTGTACCCTAAATGAATGAATTCGTAGCCTTAAATCAGCCATACTAGTGGCATAGGCGGGGGGGGGGGGCTTGCTGGCCTTGGTATCTGGATCCCCCTTTAATTTCCCAAAATATATGCAAGACATAAGAACCTTTGTGAATAGTACATTTGAACCCCCTTAAATTTACTGGATTTTACTTGGAACCCCCATTTATTTTAGGGCTGGCTACGCCCCTGCATACTGATGCACATTATAGAATGTGGTTCGTTTCAGACCACACTTGCAGTGCACCGATGAGCTTGATACATCGACTATCCTCTGATGAACCTACCTAAACCCCCCATCAAGGTATCACGTCCTGATCTTCGTAAATAAAATTAAACTAACAATTATCATGGTTCTATCTCAGAATGAAATATCAGGTCACATTGGATTTAACCACTTAACTGCCATGCTCCTTGGGGAAATTTTAGGCAAAATGGATGTACTTTTGATCAATTATATTTTTCATACTTATTTACTGATGGGCATGTTATGTTATGTCATTCTTTAGCTCATGACTTGAAAATTTAGGAAACTGCCATAATTTGAATTTGTGGTTACCATGGCAACTGTTTTGTTGATATTTCTATATATTATATTAAATTCTTAAAGTGATCATACAATGCTTAGCCAAATTTTCAAAATTATAATCAAACCATCATGAACACTTAAATGAAGAACTCAATGAAATTCTCTAAATTTTGATACATTAAGTGTCTCAATAGCAACTTTATGTCAAAAGATATCACATATCGAATAATGCATGTATTTTTCTAGAATAATGCATAAAAATGCTTAAAATTAGGGAATTAGACCATATAATCAAACCGCTTCCATAGCAACACTTATTTCTTAACAATTAGCTATATTTCTATACATTTTAGGTTTTTATAGGTTGTTATAGAATTTTGAGCTATAATAAAGTTTCTAGAACACTGTTACCATGGTAACCATGCCATTTTCTGTTTTTCTTGGATTTAATTGACTTTTTACCCTAAAATAAGGTATATTTATTAAAGTTTCCATGGCAACCAACACTTTTAGTGCATCAAATTAGTTCTTTTCCAGAATGAATTGGAAATTGATCTAAAATTTGACTGTTTAATTGTTTTTGAAAATTTTGACATGTTTTTTGCAATTTTCCTGCATTTTTTGTTACCTATGATCCCTCGTTATATAGGTAGTGTTAAACGATCTGTCGAAAGGTAACATAATAAGGCTGTAGCTACCCTTATGATAGTTGTGGGGGTTGTCATCAAGATTATGGTCAATGTTATCAATAGGATTTTAACCCAAGGTGCAAACCCCCTTGGTACACATACATTATCCGAATCCTCATGATAAAAAGATAAGATTATAATTGTCACAATGTGTTCAATCCCCACTTAAGTAGGGTTTACAAATATGATTTAAATCATTATATTCTTAAACACTTTTATTCATACTGGGACATTCTCAAACCGTTAGATCTGTTCTCCCTCGCACTCCAGTTTTGTGTTGTGTTACTGTCACATGTAATTTCTAAAGGGGTGTGTTTGACAGGGGCGGACCCAGGAATTTGTAGAGGGGGGCCCCCAAAAACATGAATGTACGGGGGGGTGGGCCCCCCATCAAACATGATTTAACAGGGGAGGGGGGGGGGGGGCAAGGCCCGTCCCCCCCTGGATCCGCCCCTGTTTGATATCAAGAGCTGCATAAAACCGGCTGTTCCAATACTCAAAGAACATAATATACTTGATGTAATAGAAAAATCAAAAATCTGCGGAGGAGCACCTGAGTTTTCTTTTTCTTATAAATTGTATGCAGTCATTCATCAAAATAATGAAATGCTATCTATATAGTCGATGCATCTTTATCATGATAAACAGGTCAGAATTTTGACTGTACTGCATATGCCCCTTAAAGTGGGTATGCACAAATTTAATAATAACCTTTAACTTAGGCTTTATGGCAGTCCTAATAGTTTCGACAAATCTTAAAGAACACATACTGTTAGAAAAATTATCCAAACTATCAGGACTGTCATAGAGCCTATGGTGAGGTTAGCATTAGGATTATAATCATATGTATTTGACATGCAGTGCAAAAAGCAGTCTTATATATGGTCTGAACTATTGAATAGAACGGAGGTTTTGGGGACTCTAATAATGAAAGAATCATGTAATTATTCTGATTAGAACAAAAGTCATTACAAAGGTGTAAAAGTCAAAGAAATTGTGAAGTTAGGCTGCTCCTGAATATAACCAAACGTATTATAAGTTGGAATAAAGAGTCAAATGCAGAAATACTATTTCATAAAAGTTGTCACCATTAATTTTATTTTCTATTTGAAATATTCAGAATCTGCAAAGAATAGCTGAGAATTCCTTTTATTCCAAATTATCTTGGTACAGTTAGTTCTATTCCATGGTTGCCATAGAACCAGTTATTTGCATTTCAGAAGTATAGCAGGTTGGTACCTTGTATCAACATACTGGTTACTATGGCAACAATATGAAAAAAGTCATCACTTTTTCATAGTTCATAGAAACTACCACAAAGCCCTGTTTCCACCAAAAGACTTTTCTTCAAACGATTCCAAAAAACCTATAAAAATCGTCCAGATTTTTAAATCCTGACAAATCTTTCAAAAAATCTGTTGGTGGAAACAGAAAATCGTTCAAACGACCGATTTTTATGGACGATTTTTTACCTTGTCAGCTGATAAAAGTTCCCCAAGGACGACAGACAAATTATTTGACATGTTAAATAATTTTGGACGATTTTGGCTACTTGGACGATTTTTCTACACACATCTTGCATTCATCTTTTGGTGGAAACAGGAAACCTTAGGACGATTCAGTAAATAACAAATATATGATGAAAAAAAATAATCATGAGATGAAAAATAAACTCGTATATGCTATCATAATGAATTAAACAAAATGTTTGTTAAATAAAAATATTGTTTGATTAAATCATTGGTGAAATCGTTCGTAAAATCGTTGGTAAAATCGTTTGAGGATCTTTTGGTGGAAACAGAAAGTCGTCCAGTCACACTGACACTGATGAACGATTTTTTTTAACAATAAAGTCGTCTGTATTAATCGGTTGAAAAAATCGTTCAAATTATTCTTGTCTTTTTGGTGGAAACAGGGCATAAATCTCCCTTATAACATGAATGAAGCTTATCTTTCTCATTCGTATGATTTCTCAACCAGCAATACAAATATCAATTAGGCTGAAAGTCCCAGAAACTGCTAAACTCATTAGTTTATTGCTATCTATTTTCATTGCTATCTATTTTCTAATTCTGTCGCAGTTTCCCTCTTACATTATTATTTAGATCGTGGTTTTCAAGGCAAGCTATCATAATGTGTGAATTGATTATCATGGCCTGTTTACGCAGTTGGTAAAAGCCCCATGATAATTAACAAAAATGGCTCAAGATTATATTATGGTAAGTTCATTGTCATAAGAAAAAAGCTTGGCAGGTTTGGCAAACGTGACAGAATTCTTTATCATAAGACCCAATACTCCCGAAACTTTTGCAGAAGGATTAGGACAACCTTTACACTTTAGGACATCCTTACAAAGATAATTCTTTTAGATTAATTTAGTTTGCACAGCCTAACAATGATCATAAGTCTTATGTGGCGATTATCATATGGATTTGTAAGGTCTGCGTAAATGCCATTGAATACATAGTTTACACATCACGATAGCTACCCTGAAGATGGCCATTACAGTAATGTGGGAAGGGAATTGATAAGCCCATCTCATATTTGGTATATCCCAGGGTTGGGCAAAATAATAGTGTACGCAACTCTTGTTTCCTAGATTTTGGTTACTGAAATAGGTAAGAATTATATTTTCCTATATCCCCAAGTATTGCTAAAACCATTATGATTTCTTATATTTTATTAATTGACATATTTGCAGGTTTTCCAGCCAATCAAAATGCTCTATTTCAGGGAAATTCTTTTAATAGGGTTTGACATTCTAGGTTGAGCTGATGGGCTTTAACATTGGTTCTTATGGGAAAAAGTTCATAATGCTGCTTTAAACAGATTTTCGGAACATTCTGTCAACAAAATTGGTTTGGTTAATATTGTTTTATGCAACTTCAGGGAATAAGTACAGAGGCAATTCTAGAAGTATGTCCAGGTAAGTTCTAATAGTGGTGTGAACTGGGATGGGCTTATTGGGGCAGAATCTCAAAATATAATGAACACCCTTCATAAGAACATGTATCATAAGAAATGTTGTTAGAACTTTCATATGAATTTCTGGGCCCTTGGAACAATTGTCAAGACTGTCCATGGGCGGATTCAGAAGGGGGGGGGGGGCACATGCCCCTCCATTTTTCCGGAAAGTTTTACGCTTTTTTAAAGTAAAACACGGCCAAAAAATATTTAAGGGAAATTTTTTCCAATTACGCGCCCACTCTCCCCCCCTCCCCTTTCAAAAGCCTGGATCCGCCAGTGCTGCCATAAGGTCTACGATAAAGGTTATCATAATCATTTTGTCCTTATAATGTGTAATCCCCCCTTTCCCCAGAGGGGTAGTTCCGACACAGACAGAGTCACCTAGTTACCAGAGGAGTCTACGCCAAACTGTTTTTGTACTCACCAGACTACACTGGTTCGACCACTTGTATGTCCACTGCTTTTTCCTCGGAGACCAAAAATAAAACCAGCAGCAATCCAATCTTCTTCCATTATCTCCCTATACATCAGAAGGTAACAGGTCCTGTACTAGTTAATAATATAATGATTATTAATCACAGAGGGTGAGGTCCAAATAATTCCCTGAATAAATGTCTGTCTGGAGGTGTGGTTGTAAGTCATACAGACACAGGGCCGGGCTGGTCCAAAGTCTACCACTCTGAAGTCACATTGCTAGGACTTCTTATTGCTAACTACATTGAGACACTCCAAAAAGCATTTCCTCCGTGGCGTGAGCAATGTTTTAACTGAATATCTGCAGTTTTATAAACTGTCAAAGGTGTGTCTTGAATGACATGCAAATAATAGTGAGCCAGGGGTGGTAACTGTAGGGGCACAGTATCGATATTAAAGCAAAATTAGTTGCTGGAGATTATCCTAATACTGTTGTTAGATTACAAAAATCTCTGGTAATTTGAGAATTCTTTTACGGTATAGACTTAACAAGCACGGTTTCTTTAGAAAAAATAACACATTAAATCTATAATTTGAAGAGCTTCAAGCCTCTCTGCCCCTTTCTTTTCATGCATGATCATTCTGATTCCCAGAATGATCTTCTCTCCCGCCCCTTCTTTCTGTCGTACCCAATTGTCCACGACACGAATTTCTTCTACATTGCAATACACTGAATTGAAATTTATTTTGAATCTTTGATTTAACACTTCATTGTCTTCCAAAGGGCTTAAGTATATTGCTTTTTCTATAGAAATATCTATTTTAATTCCACCATGTAAACCCTTTGCAGGTATCCGTAGATGCCTCATCTTATATGATATTCACATGGGCGGATCCAGGGGGAGGCGCTGGGGCTCGTGCTCCTCACTTTTCACCGAAAAATAGTGTGTTTTTAATGTACAATTTGGCCCAAAACTCGTTAATAAAATATTTTCATTAACGCGCCTCCCTCTTTTCAAAAGCCTGGATCCGCCACTGTACCCATACACTTTTAGAAGTTGCACCTTATTATACCGTGGTGTAATGGTTAATGATTATCTATTGTATAGTTTTTGTAATTTACCTCTATATTCATATTTATCGGATAAAGGTCGTAATTAAATATAACAAGCATAATAGGAATAACAAGTAACAAGTGATTAGTTTGGACATATATAAATATGATAAATATTTATTAATCCTCCTATTACAATAAGCTAAAATTTAAAATTAGACGATGTGAGCAGGTCGGTGGTGTGGGAGCAACTGAATAACAACGGTTACGCTCCGAGTTTATATAGTGACCCGTCAACGGATCCGCGTAACCACGGAGATGGAAGAGGTTACGTCACCGCCCTGCCCCGGAAATAACAATTTTGAGGTCTCGGAACCCAAAATATTACATTAACCGGATAAAGGTCGTAATTAAATATAACAAGCATAATAGGAATAACAAGTAACAAGTGATTAGTTTGGACATATATAAATATGATAAATATTTATTAATCCCAACACTCCAAACTAATCACCTAACGTAGTGAGTATAATTTTTGTTGTTTAGCCTTCTCACTTACTGAAGGCTTAATGTATTTATAAATACAATCTGAGGCCCAATTGCCTCGCTCCTTAATAAAAGTTATCGGAGCACCTGAGTTATATAAATGTGTAGTACCACCCCTTCTTAGAGAATGGGTAGAAAAATTACCCTTAATTTTTGATTTAATTAAGAGTCTTTTAAATAACATATTAAACTCTGAATAAGTCAGGTAACAAACATTTTTTGTTGAGAAAAGAGGTGAACTCCCCTTCTCTGGGTGGGTCTTATACAAGAACTCCAACCAATACACTGGACACAATGCCTTGTTACTACTCCTGTTTACTGGAATAGTGTGAATTACATCTTTAGTAGTTTTTGAGGTTGTAACCGTAACTACCATACCCCAATTATTAAATTTTACATGTTCTCGGAGTAAAATGTGAGTGGATTTTACCGCATGGCCCACTCTCAAAAGGGTATTAAACAAGAAGATAATTACCATCCAGACTAACAACCATTTCTCTGAATTTATTTTTACCTTCCTATACATTGACTCTAAATGTGAACAAGTAATTGGATCCTTGATGTCCAATTTTACATTTTCAGTATTTTTTATACCTTTTATTGTCATTTTAAGGTGTTTATTAGACCAATCCGGAACAGGAAGGCCTTTGACATTATGAAAGAAGATAACCGCCTGATAATAATTAATAATTGAAGAGGATTTCATTTTAGATGAAAGAAAAGTTACATACCTACAGGCTTGCTAAGAGTTAATATTATAGATAGGCCAATTAAATTTTTTACAGACCTTTTTGTAGCAAGCCCACTGTTTCCTCCTCAATTTTAAAGTGTTAGTTGACACGGCGGCTCTCCTCAGCACCTTTGCCCTCATTTTTAAGGCCTTTCTCTCTGCAAAATTTAAAAATTTTGTTAATGCAGCACAAATTGGAACCTTCAAGACATTTTCTGGCCTCCCCTTCAGATTTTAGATATAAAATTCTTGACAAAGTGTCGGCCACAAGGTTATTTTTTGTATTGATGTAATGGGGGACTAGGCGAATTTGATATATTTTACAGATCCAAAATAATTCTCTCAACCATGCCATACAAGTTGGGTTTGAGCTCACCCCCTTTTTGACCATGTAAAAAACTTGTGTGTTGTCAGTGAAAATATTTACACTATGGCCTCTTAGATCATCTACCCATGATTTTACCCCAACTAAAATAGGCCATAATTCTAATTCATTAATATAACTTTTATCATAAATATCACATGTTGGGGGGCCCATTATATGAGAACATTTCGCATCTTCTAGGTTAATCTGGTCATCCCAGGATCCTGCTATCCACTCCTGGCCCTTGTATATGGCATAACTCTTGAGAGAAGAATCTGATACCAGTGGGAGGTGATATTCTCTGTAAACTATTTTTCTCCGACCATTAAAATTTTCGCAGAAATTTCTCCACCATTTCAGGTCGTCCCTAGCGGCCTGTCCTATCTTAATTGCCTTTAAATTATTATTTAACAGGACTTTGTACAGGTTAAAAATTCTTCTGCAATATACGTTTCCCCCTGAAACTACATGGGCGCAGTGTGATAAAAGACCTCCCAGGCTCTCTAATTCTTTTTTTGCAATTGTTGCCTTTTCTGAGTATTTATCCAACAGGCATTTAAGTTTTTCGAGCTTATCAACTGGTAATCTAAGCTCCATTTCTAGTGAATCAATATCTAGGCCCAGATATCTACATACTTGAGAGGGAGGGGTCACCTTACCCCATGAGATATAGAAACCTAAATACCTTAGAGTCTGTATTACTAATCTCTGAGCTCTCTCTGCCTCCTCATAAGATGATTCCACTATAATGAAGTCATCTAAATAATTTACCACCTGTAAATTATAGATATCTGTTAAGATGCTGTAAACAAATTCTGATATTTGATTAAAGTACATTGGGCCCAGTCGCAGACCAAAAGCTAGCCTATGATCCTGAATATACACTTCTTGGCCATCTATTTCCCATCTAAGGCCCATATATCTCCTGTGATCTGCAAAAATTGGTACTGCTCTATACGCCGATTTTATATCTACTACGCCCATATAGTTTCCTTCCTGCAAGATTGCTAGAACATTTTCCACACTTTTATACTGGAATTCTTCAATTAAGTCTTCGCAAAAGTTATTTACAGAAATATTTTTTGGCATGCTACAGTCTGTTATTGGTCTAACATTACCATCTGGCTTTGGGACTGCTCCCAAGCTATGTATACAGTCTGGTTTTTCGTCTATTATTTTTAAATAACCTTCCGACAACTCCTTTTTAATTATTTTGTCCATTTTTTCGAAATTTGACCCTTCGTATGCGGATTTATAGTTGTTACAGTCATAAATTAACCTTGTTTTTTCAGCACTACTATCTACAATCTTAAATCCATCGGTTACCGAATTAACCATGGATTTATATTTTTCTTTACATTCTTTGGATCCCAGGGACAATATGTAGTGAAAACGACAAGGCTTTAGTTGGGCTAATGCGTCGTCAATAAAGAATTCGCACTGGCAGATGCCTTGCGCGCATTCCTCATGAACTCGCACTATTTTTCCCGCAGCAGATTTGACAGAAAAGAGAATTTTTTCTGAATAATTATCGTAAATATCTTTTTTGAGCGAGTTTCCAAATAAATCGCATACCGGCTTATCCGGAGTGATCTCGTCTGCACGAATATCACTATTATAATGATGGATTTTAGCGAAATCCCTACCTTTTTCGCGAAAAGGACTACTGCAAGAAGACATTTCACTCGCGCATTCCGCAACCGTCTGTGTACTTTCTCCCCCACTATCCGTGACGTCACTGGTTTTTGTACCGGCATTACCCGCGTAAACGGGGTCAGGAGTGGGATAGCAGGCGTATGCTGAGGCGCAGTTTGATGCGTTTTCATTCGCATCTTCAGGAAAATACCTATTTTCTAGGTTGTATTTAATCTCAGGATTACTCTTGATTACCGTAGAATTATTACGGTGCTGTACTTTCACCGTAGGAGGACTTAAGATACGGTCTGGACAGCTTTGACACGACTGACTTGCGAGCCCCCGGGGCGTGACGTCATCATTTTCAGATAAGTTAAAACCGTTACGACGATTAATATCAATAATGACTTGCAAGCCAGATTTTTGTTCCCCCTCCTATTTTTGGTCCTTCTTTGGGCCGTTGCGGTAACAATCTTTTTTGGCGTGACCAGACTTTTCACAGATAATGCAAATATGGGACATATTACATTTCCCCTGACAGCCTTGCTCCGAGTTAAACCTAAAACAGATTTTTTCTCCTCCGCCTGTACTGGCATTACGACGGCTCTTGTTTTCTCTATAGGATGTCTTCCCAGACCCAGCTTTGAATGTATTTTCAAAACTAAAGTGAGAAAATATTTCCTCTTGATCTACTGCACCGAATTGTGTTACGCCTAAGCGGTTAGCCCTCTCTCTAACGGCCCTGTCATACTTGTTAAACGTGTCAAAAGTATACATTTTCTTAGTAGCTTTCTCCGTTAGAACTTTCAAGTGTTTCACTACTGGCGATGGGTCATTTTTTTCGACGATTAATTTCTCTACCGTCTTAACTCCCAATAATAATATATCCTCTACACATTTAGGATCATCGCACTTAGCAAAAAACTTCTTTTGGCCGAATTTCTTTGTGCCTTTTTTACCTTCCAGGTGGTCACTGACCGAAGAGGCGGAGGAGGACCTATCACTTGACGTTGACGAGGAGCTTGAGCTGCGTAACGGGGCCTTCTTCTTCGCCTGCCGTCTTCGTTGCCGTCTTGGTTTGACGTCTTCCCACTCCGACGAAAATTAAAACCAGCCATTCTCCTGACAATACGGAACTGCACAACGAGATCTTCGTAACCTTCCTCTCACAGGTAAGCAGAAACCTTCCACTTAAACCGCTTTCCCCAGCCGGTTAAACCTTAGACGATGTGAGCAGGTCGGTGGTGTGGGAGCAACTGAATAACAACGGTTATGCTCCGAGTTTATATAGTGACCCGTCAACGGATCCACGTAACCACGGAGATGGAAGAGGTTACGTCACCGCCCTGCCCCGGAAATAACAATTTTGAGGTCTCGGAACCCAAAATATTACAAAGTTTATGGATAAATGGGACGAACGATTTACCCTTTATTGTAGCATGGTATTTACAATAGTCATAATAACTTCTCGCATTAGTCTATTAGTAAATATTATATCAACATTCTCACTGTTTCTTTACATATTTCTCTCTCTAATACTCAATATAGTGGCGTCTGGAAAGAATCTGTTTATACGTATATAAGTCATTGTGTTAATAAGGAGAGGATGTTTGACAAGTTTGCTTCCCTTTACTTTGTTTACAAATATGTATGCGACCATAAGGTGCATTATATTAATTGGTTTTCACATTTCTATCAATATAATATCAATATTATTATGTCCCGCAGGTTTGTGAAATGCATGGGATATTATGTCCTGGAGAATTCTCAGGTAAAGCTCTATACTCTATCTATCCATTTTTCATACTGTGGGATGATACAGGTTTAGTAGTAGGCATTGGTGAGACAGGATTGTGTGATAACCGAGGTGTTTTCGCCCTGAGGGGTGATACAGAAAAGTAGTGCTGTAAAAACTAGTTCCCCTAGTTCAGTGAGTCTAAGCTTTGAATATTGTCAAGGTATGATAGATAATTAACCAACAAGTCCAGGGGTCATGAGTTTAATATCAAATCAATGTATATCAGGGATATCAGCCTTCAGGCCTGTGGCCCTGCCCTCAGGCTGAAATTACTAACACACCTTGGGTTGATGATAACCTCTTTTGTACCCCCTCTCCTCGTTTGGTTATGATAGTTTCTCTCTTTATTAACACGTGGTTTGCTGTTCTTCATATTACATGTATCACTTTTGCGTTGTACGTTCCTGTCACAAGTCCATTCCACATAATTTTCATTGACTTCCTGACACGGTTGTGTAGAGCCAATTCAGGTTATCGTGTATTGGAATTTCCAAAGATATGGATTTTGAATATTCAAGTATTACTTTTAGGCATTAAAATCATACGTATTCCTACATCTTTAGAAGAGTCCCCTAAGGTCAGAAGGTGGCATGAGACTTCTAAGGTATTCTATCGCTGTGCAAATTCTCGGCCAAAATTAACTGAGGCCAATACTTATCTTTCAGCATTATTGATTTGCATTCATTTGTATTTACAGAGCCTTGATAAAATTAATGACATGAACAGATACCGGAGAAGGAGCGGGGGCGTGCACTCATCACTTTTCACGAAAAATGTGCGCTATATAATGTAAGATTCGGCCAAAAACCCATTAAGGAAAAGGAATTCCAAAAGTGGCACCCCCCCCCCTTCTTTTTGATTAAATTGCCAGATCCGCCAAAGAATCATATCCCTACAAAGTGGGGAGGGAACACCTCTGGCCTCAGACAACAGTTATGTTGAGTCTCACTGCATATGAACATATCTATTTTACAACATGTTGCATACAATTCCATGTATTTGAATTCTTGTTGCATAATTGTGTTGTTTAATGATGACGGACTGACTCAGATATTGCTTCCTGCTTTGCTCACAAGATGACGCCACCGATTGGTTTACAAATCACCTGTAATTTCCTTGTCGCCTTTTTCATTAAAATATGCTACAGATTGATAAATGTTCAAGTAGTTAATTTCAATGGGTGTATAGGTATCTCAAGAAGAATTGAGCAATAGTACATTGAAGAAAAAAGGCCCATGACTGTCGCTGGAATTTTTGTTGGAAAAAAACTTTTGCCGGCAGGATCCACCATTTTGACAATAAAATAGTTCGGATTTCTCAAATGTAATCTAAGGATATTCAATGTGAATTATAAGTGTCTGAATGAGGGAGTATGTATAGTTTTAAAGAAGTAGGAAGCGTATTTGAAAACATGTTATTAATTTGCTAGTGCGAGCGACAATAATATTCCGGGATGGCTGGGGAGGGGGGGGGGGGTGGTAAGTTGCACCCCCTTACTTGTCCAGTCAACAAGTTAAAAATGTATCGTAAGACGAAGTCGCCTTTCCAAGCATATTATATATAAAGCAATTCGTTCTTAAACCCTAAAAAATAATACGAACGAAGTAAACAATCATTTCTTTTACTAGAGACCCAGAAAGGTTACGGTACATCGACGTATTCCTCTCACGATTATCTCATTTGGGACAACACAATAAAACCGAGTCTTCAAAATACTATCGTTATAAATGTAACTATTCATGCGATTGTTGAAATCGAGTATACATGGTCATATTCTGCTACATTTTAAGACGATATTTTCAGATCTAGAGAAAATTGAGTATGCATACTTCCGTTGTTGCGTCATGGTAGCCATGCCAATGTCATCCCAATGTCAGCTTCTTCTAGAATGGAGTCAGGCGCTGATTTAGGGGGGGGGGGGGCGTGCCAGGTCCATGCCCTCCCCCCTATTTTGGGCCTTTTTTTATGTAAAATTCCTGCGCCGGGAGGGTGCAGGCGGAAATTTTGCGATAGCACGCCCCCCCCCCCCTTTTTTTTCAAAATCCTGGATCCGCCTTTGAATGTTATAGTTACATTAATCTTTTGAAACTTCAAAACCTTTTCTCTTAAAACAGTTTTTTTTATTTTCGAGAGTAGGGCTGTATCTAATGTACATATATTCATCTAATATATATTTATTTATATTTATGTTTGTCATAGTCGCTAAAAATGTTTTGTACATAATTTCCTTTAGCAAAGGTAAGTGAAAGATTAAGATTATTAAGATGTATAGAAAAGTTGGAAAACTCTGTTAAAGAAGATTTGTATACGATGTTCTTGAAAACAATTTCCTACAGAGCCCAAAAATTGAAGCAGAAGAAGAAAGACTTGTATGTTCTATTGTGAAATAAAATGAGCACTGCTCTCTTGAAAAAGAAACATAGAAAAGTTGTGGAAGATCAATGATTATCATCAATTTTAAATTTTGTGTACTAATCTGTTATTACACCTTTATGTAGTGAAGGTTAAGGAGGTTAGATATCACAGACTAAGAATGGAAAGAATATTGTTTTTTGCATCGATGTTGAGCCCCAACCTGAAAGAGTGCAGTTATTGGATTCTAAATTCCTGTCCTTATGCAAAGATCGATATCCTTCTACAGAATTTACACCATTGGGTATTGTCCGTGGAATACTTGTCTTATGATACACATCTGAAAATAAGAATTTAAACTTATATTAGGTAACAATCTGATTCAAGACCAGAGCTACAACCAGAAAATCTTTCCAACGTTATGTTTATTCAACTGATTTAGTTCCCTGAAAATAATTGCCTGGGGTTGGACAAGGGTTGGACTAAATAGACATATAATGTATCTATGTCTCCTATAGAATTGGGTTTACTCAAATAAGCAAGAATTATATTTTTCCTATATCCCCAAGTGCTGCTAAAGCATTGTCATTTCTTAAATTTTATCAATTGACAGATTTGCAGGTTTGTCAGCAAATCAAAATGCTGCATTTCAGGGCAAAAATTAATAGGGTTGGTCATTATAGGTTGGGCTGACAGGCTTCACCATTGGTTTCTATGGGAAAAGTCTAAAAATATAAGGTCACATTTTAGAAATTTTAGGAACAGTCTGCCAACCAAACTGCTTTGGTTACTTTTGTATTATGCAACTGTCTTCAGGGAATAAGCACAGAAACAATTTTTATGAATATTTTATGCAAGATACATAACACTCAATCATGGTAAACTTTGTTGTTGGTGTAAACTGGGATGGGCTTATTGTACATTTAATATAAATATAAAAGTTCCTTTCAATGTAAGGGAGTCACATCATCCCCCATCCTTTATAATCATAGTGCTCTGATCCTTAATCTGGTAACTATCTCTAAGAAAACCAGAAACAATGTTTTACAGCCAAACACCTCCGCAAACTCAAGCAGGTTGAGAAATACATTTCAAGAGTCGAACCTGCAAACTTATTTACAACGGCACACTTGGAAGATAAGGTTATGACCTGAAAGTTTTGTTTTGGAAAAAAGAAATCTAAAAAAAAACAAAAAAACTTTTGGTAAAGTATCTGTAGGTGCGTTCTGGGATAAAACGGCCTTGGACGCTTTTCCCCCAGACACTTAACCACCAGACATTTAAGCCCACGTCATTTACTGTCTAGGACATATACCTTCAAGACATATGCACCCCATTAATACCTTAATGATATTAAAGTCCTAACCTAAACCAAATTCTTACCGTATTGCTATCCGTGACCATAACTGTAGCCTACCCTTGGATCCATGTTCCACTCTGCTGTGGGGTACTATTTATGTTGGCCACTTTTGCCATTGCAACTTAAATTGCGTCTCAGATACCAACAAGTTGGTATCTGCCACAACAAGCATCCCATAGAACACCCATATAAAATCCCCTGTGGTGGTTCTTGCCATGGTTCTTGCATTGATCCACCTCAAGATCCCTATATTCCATATTATTAAGTTCAAGGGGGGTACCCATTGAGCGACAAATCTAGTATCTGATCGTTTTGGTCGCATAGTTCTGGTCGCATAATTCTGGTTGAGAACGACCAAACCTGTTCGATAATGTCCAATGATGGTATTCCAATTGAGCAAATCAACCAGAACTCTATCAGAAAAATGCCAATCGCTTGGTAAATATGTAACAATGTTAGATATTGGTCGCTACTGTCATGTATTTGATCAGAATTTAGATCGCATTGCTGCTGGAAAAACACAGAACGAGGCTGGTCAAATTTGATATCGCCAGCCAGCGACCGATATCTAATAATGCTAGATATTTTGTAAGTGCTAGACCATTTTTGGATAGATTTCTGGTTGAATTTCTTGATATGATTTCTGGTCGTTTCCAAAGACTTTTGGTCATTTTGACCAAATTAATCTACCAGAACTGGTCGAAACATCCAGAATTTTGGTTTAATCATTCAATGGGTAACCCCCTTAATATTTCCACCAGTAGTGAGGGGGCAGTCCGATCCACAAATTATAATTATATCCATCGACAATGAAGGTCAGAACAAAAGCACCTTGTAAATTATCCAGACCCACAACCCCTTTTCCTCAGTGTCCTGATCTGGTTTCTAAATGAATAGATTAAGGTCTGACTCCATTATAATAATCTGACTCCATTAGATTAGTCTGACTCCCAAAGAATCATAGATCCAAAATAGCATAATAATTATAATCTTGCATACTTCCAGTCCAGGTAATTCCCATGAGTAAATCAACTCTAAACAAGCAATTATGGCTCCAATTCATAAACCTACCTCAAATATAATGGATCCAGAAGGTTGGAGATAATATGGAATGATTTGCCTTAAGCAATCTGGGGGTAATGTGTAAATACAGGGGGGATAAAGGGATAGTTAGGGAATAGGGAAGGGGAAGGGACCCTGTCCCTCCTAGCTGGGATAGCCAGGAGGTCAGAAGAAAGATCGCACAACAAGTAAGTACTGGGTACGAATGACCAACAATTTCGAGATGGCTCTCCACTTTTATTCCCAAAATTATCAGTTTCATAATGGTCCGTTGATATTACCAAGGGGCAGAAGTCCCAACAGGGGGCGGGCCATGCGTTCACAGTTCATAGGGGCACACTGTAAACTCTCTAAAGGTTATCCAAAGCCAGCTGTACACTATTATCCAGTACTGGTACTGGCCGCCAGTAACAATGTTTTTAGGAAGTTTATGGTAGCGTTCTTTCCAGTGCGTGATTGACCGGCCTATGTCCTTGCTCTTTGGATGATATGTGAGTGTTGTTACACAATGGTCAGTCGACTATCCACGTGAAATTTCTTTATGTGTTCCAGGACCAATATGACTATACAAATTATAATTAATATGATTGGTATCATAATCATCAATTATACAACATGATAGCAATAATGTACAACAAATTATCAATATTCTTTTATATATATGACACACTTGATCACAGAATGTGGCCAAGCCAATTAGTATTATTTTTACATTCTGATGATTACCCCATGGCCATATGACTCTGCTAACTCCGCCATTATGCAAATTGCTTTTCTAGAACATTTGACAAACTTTCCTGAAGAGCAATAAACTCATACCTATAAGAACATGACCACCCCTGGATCTTTTGCATGTAGACACTCGATAAGATGTTCACAGCAGTCATAATTCTCTCAGTTTGATTTTGCACAGGACACAATAAACATAAGATATACAAGGAACCAAAAGGATGAAAATGAGCAATGCCACAATTTAGAATTTGATGAAATGGCCGTCATATACTTTTATAATTTGCAGACTGGCGGATCTTGAATTTTGGACAGATGGAGTCAGCATATAGACTACCAAACCAGCTTGCGATGTAACAGAAATCTTCTGCGACCATACTTTTTTTTAGTCAGTTTGTTACTTACTAAGATGGCATGTAACAATTATGTTATTGATGGTTAGGTTGAAACCTCACAAAATCAGAACGTTATTATGATATTATTTTTGGTGAGGTTAGGACAAAACCCAAACAGAACATTATAAGAACATACTGTTTCGGTTGAAGAACGTAACCTGTATATAACGTCACAGTGCAATATCACAGCAGTAGGTCGCAGTGTCGCATTGGGAGTCATCAAAAGAACGTGAGAAGAACCAAATACTGAACCAACCAGAACGTTGCTGCAACGTTATAATAACGTCGCATCCTTGGCTGGGTATGTAGTATTAAACTTTTCGCATTTGGAAGTATATGCAACATTTTTCCTCTTTGTGTGAATGAAGTCCAGACAATATTAGGGGGCTTAGGACCTGCCCTCCACCAACGATAACTTTGACAAACTTATGCTAGCCACCATTGGCTAAAAGCAAATCACTGAAAATGTGAACCAATTACGGCGGTTTGGATGAAGTTAAATCCATCTTCCATTGATGCTGCTAATAATACACAGTAGGCACCCCCTGTAACCATTGTATCAGAATCTCCACAAGAGCTATATTGAGGCAAAGTTAAGATTCAGAACACTTAGGGTCATGCACGAATTTAGTGAATTATCATCACTGACATCAGGGCCGTCCGAGCATTACCATCTAAGGGGCTCATGGGAATATTTGAGAGGGTTCCAGGTAAATCTGAAAGGGTGAATTAGGATTTTAACTTGATGCTATGTCTTTTGTTCACCCTAGGAACCCCTTCTGTTGACGGTGCTGTTATGCCTTCTGCATGATTTTAGTGATACACTGCAAAATGAGAGTTCCATAAGCAGAGATTGGTAAAGACACGAAAACTAATGTCAAGTTGCTATATGACTTTGTCCCAGCCACCTTATATGCATCCACATGAGAGATTCCTTGACTGACTGGGCAAATCTGGATTCTGCAGGGTGGGGGGAACCAGCACCCAAACGTGTAGATACTCAGAACTCTATCAATTAGTAAGGATAGTAATACTATCCTTATTAATTGGTAGAGTTTCTATACATACAAAGTTTAGAAAGGATTCTTTCCATCAGGATAGATTGTCCATAAATTAAGGTTAATTTGATATGCTGGGAAAAAGTTCAAATAATGTTGAAGCAGTGCAGAGGATCCCCTTTTGTTACACGTGTTTCAGATTTTCGGTTCTTTGGTAGTTGTGGCCCTTCTTAATTTAACCTAGTCCAGTTATAGGCCAACATTCAGAAAGCAGAACTTACTAAGGTCTAGGATTAAGATCGCTTTTTATATAAAAACACTAAGTTCGAGATATTTAACAAGTATACTATAATTTCAAACAATCTTAATTTTTGTACTCTCCCAGAAAATAAGTGTATTTGTTTTTCTAGATGAATCTAAAAGGGGCTTTGAGATTTGTAAATGTAAGGAATACTAAATTTTCCCATTTCAGAAGATTGGACATACATTGGCAATAACCCTGGCAATAACTCTCATAACAATTTTATGTTGTTACAGTATTGCTACTAGGCTGAGCCAGGGGCTGATCCGGGGGGGGGGGGGGCAGACAGACCCCCCCCCCCCCCTCCCCGGTTAAATCAGGTTTGTGTGTGTGGGGGGGGGGGGGGGGGCTGCCCCATACATTCATGTTTTAGGGGGCCCCCTCTATGAATTCCTGGATCTGCCCCTGGGCTACAATGTCTGGTTTTGATGTGACAACATAGGGCATCGAAGTAACGTTGTTATATTGTAAAAAGCTGCAACAAAGTTATGCAGTTAGCATTTTACAAACGTCTTTGAATTATACCTTTTTATATGTATACAGCATTTCATTACATTTGCTGATTAGATTTTAATTGACACCGTTCTGGTTCAATATGACAACATTTAACTTTGTTCTTAGATTTGTCAAATATTCACAATTTATAGGATAGAAAACTCCTTCCCTATCATCCCATAAGCATAATTTTATTGGCATGAAACTGCACCAAAGAGTCCACAAGCTGCTTTGGTAACCAGAATCCAAAGTTACTTGGGTTTGACCATATAAGTTAATGACCTGTTGAATTTACAATATTAGACTCTCAAAGTTGATAAGGCTGTACCGTCTTGACAAGCTACAGAAAATGTGTTTAATTTGAGTTTTTTTTCTTATATCCTAATTGTAAAACATTAGAGAAATTACCAATATTCGATGAAGTATGCATTTTGTTTTAAAACAAATTAAATTCTTTTATTGAAAAGCTAAGATTAAAAAGCATTCTTTTAACGTTTGACACACTGTAAACAGATTTTAAAATGTCCTTTATACAGCTTTATATCCTTCCAAAGGTAAACATTCATGACATTCACAGACACCCAATTTATAACAAACCTAAATAATTCTGTTTTACTGTTTCTCTAGTGTTAGCTACTTATTATTTGCAATCAAAATCCGTGTCCTAACAAGTGGGAAATATAAACATAGGCAACTTACTCCAACTACGATATAATGAAAATAATAAATATTGCGCGTTAGAGGTTTGCATAGAAAATAGCTGATCTTTTTTTTTTGAATGCACGTTGATTTAATCTACAGGTGCACTTAAGATATCAGAGACAAGTGACCCTAGGCTTGGGACCAAATTGTGGTGTCCTATACCGCTAAAGTTGAGCCACAAACCTCCTTGGAAACCTATACCCACGGCATGGGGCATATGGCATTCTGTTTCTCCTGTTGATTTTATGCAGGTTTCTTTGTCAATTTGTCAACTTTGTACTTTTATTTTTCAAAGCGTCTGGCGGGCGTGCAGTGCCTGGAGGGGCAGGAGGGGGCAGGGGGGGCTGCCCTGGATGGGCCCTGTTTGCCGCCACCCTGGAGGACCCATCCATCAGGAGCTGACAGCGGGACAGGCCCCGACAAGGAGACTACATACACACACGTCAGATACACACACAGGGCAAATACAAACATACACAAAGTACAAACACATACACACAATCTGGCAACTATGTACACGAGCGTCAAATACAAACACACACACACACGGAACATACACACACACATCAAATACAAACATACATGTCAGATACAAACACGCACACATATACACGACACCTTCATACATACACGTCAAATACAAACATACACAAAATACAAACACATACATATGACCCAGCAACTACATACAGCCACATCAAATACAAACACATGCACCCGGCAACTACATACACACACATCAAATACAAATACACAAGTCAAATGCAAAATGCACACACAAACACTATTCAGAATACAAACACACACATACAATTACAAATGCACACAGATTAGAAAATATGCACACAATAAAACATATACACTCTGAACATTCTGGACAACAGGTACGGTTAAGATACAAAACTAAAAGCCACGTCAACAAAAAATGGTGGGCTTAAAAGCCTTCAAAATAATTATAAATAATCTATAAGTGTTCTAGTGTTCAAGCAACATGATCCATAAGCTGCTTTATACTTCTTGGATGTCTATGAAAGGCAACTAGCTTCACGAGAATAAATGAGTGTCATCTTTGGCATTCAACTGTTAAAATCTACTTCTTGTTCATTTATGCTTGGGGAAATAACATCATGACAGTTATCAGCACCCATGGACCGACCCAGGGATGAGCCCAGATATGAGCCCAGGGATCCTAACTGCTCAACCACCAACTGACCCAAGGATGACCCCTCTGAAAGCAGGTTTAGGTAGGTGTTCCAGCAAGGCCTACACATTAGAACTGATAATCAATACTCCAATCATGAATACGTAATTACTTGATAGACAAGCCCAGGCAGATATTCTAACTCTAGATCTCTGCCTTTTCTCACTTTTTACTCGTGCCCTAACCACGAAGTCCACGAAACCCACAGAATACTCTACCTTATCTCAACATAATTATCTTGAGAGCCCGAGTCCTGTCCACCCTGTTTTCCCCAATTCTCAATTACCAATGGGCTATAGATCTAGGCATCAAGACACAACATTGGGAAATTTGATCCTGCTATATGTTTCCACAATTCTATTTTAGCTCCTTTAATGGCTATAAAATATTAAAATATGCATGTCCTGAAAGGTTTTGACAGTTATAGAAGCAAATTAGTATGTTCAACTATCATTTTGGCATTAATTCATCTGTGTGTTGCACTTTCTATTAAAAATTGACCATGGCACTTGTCTTTTTGAGCTATTTTCCACTAAGTAGAATCAGCATAAAACAACATTCGGGTTCATACTCAATGAAAAATCCTCCCCATTTTAGCTGTGTGGTGCATCAACCTTATGGCAGAAATATGGGAAAGTTATGAAACTGAAACTGATAGGACCTGCATCATTTTACTCTGATTGCCATAGTTATCATGTGTCACAATTTCAAAGGAAATTTTCCTGCTTTCTCTGTGTTTTTGTAAAACAATCACATAGAAATGACATACATAGTCTCCTTTTTGTCAGGATTCTTGTTAAGAAACTGATTTTTTTTTTTACCAGACACTGTTGCATACTATAATTTACAGCTTGTAAGTGTCCGCAAACAGTTTCATACTTTTGTCTTCAACTTAATATGAATGGAATATTTGATGATAGATCCATTCTTAGAGCAATGAAGACCGTTTTTGACAGCAATAGAGTCAATATATCGTAAATCTGTCAAATCTGCCTGATATTCCTTGAATAATCATGATTTCTCTCCAACTTTCAACATCAGCATATCAGACCTTTTGAAAAGCTAAGATAATCTATTTTCATTTGCTAGGTGAGTTAGTCTTACATACACATTTTCAAGAAGAAACTAGGTGGTAATAATATATCCGAGGTGTCCGAAAAAAAATATTTTGGAAATTGTTGCATATTTTTGCTGTAATCTGATGACTATTATATTATTTACTAAGAATAACTACATTTATAAAGCCCAATGTCCACCCTCATGTGCGGGGCACGACTCTGAGGAATCTCAATCACCTTGCGTCCATGCACCCGGTCAGCATCTCTGTGCCTGAGTCCAAAGCACAGACATGGAGCCCCCACATACACCCCTCCGTTCTCTCAAGTTGTGAGGAATGGCCAAGGCCAACTAGGGAATATGAACAAAGAAACCCTTGCACGACAAAGAAACCCTTTGCCCTTGTCCAAATCTAATTTTCCCTCCCCACAACATCACAACATAAAAATAATGTTATTATGATAATTCTGTTTTGGTAAGGTCTCAACTTCACCAGGATATAAGGTTATTATAAAATCCTGTCTTGGAGAGTCTCAAACTTAAGTAAAGTAATGTAACTGTTACGTGAAAATTGGGCAGGTAATAGACTAACCAAAAACATATAGTCACAGAACATGTTTGTTACATCACTGCTTGTGTGGGTCAGCTGCTTTTCTCAACACATTCCATTAGAATGGAATATTTGGGCATAAGGACCTTCAATGGAATGTTTTAAATAACTTTATTACTTCTATTTTGTTGCTATGTAACAACTTTCTACGTTATTCGAATAAAAAATATGAGTGCGGCGAAAGTACAACGAGGGATGTGGGAATTGGTCGCCGTGCTCTCTACTTTTGGGATTCATTCCTTTTTAATTGCCTGGCCGTGACCCAAGGTCGGGGACACAACTAGACAGGGTAGGCTTCTCGTGCCATGCCTCGTGTCCGAGGTCGGATTGGTTGTGATGTCGGGGGAATGAACCTAAAGGTTCGGGATGTCAGAAAGAAAGAGGGGGACCAGGTCTTTACTCAGGGAGGATGAATTGTGGGGCCTTCTTGACTCAGCACTAGTTGTTGGTTGGGGATGCTTATTGTTCGTGCCTATTCTGACTTACATGGGGCCAATTCGCTTTCCTGAAGCTGAGACGTCAGGTCAGCGCTCCTGAAGACATGGTATTAGCATGGCAGCTGCCGGCCTAACATCTTGTGCCTCATGCCTGTAACCATTGTCGTGCCCATGCCAATGTATCCTTTCGTGCCAGTGTTTTGTGTCATGCCCACCCAATTTATTTGTAAGTCCAGACGTCCTACGTTGTAGGTACATGCTCTTTGATCATATCTAAGAAGCTAGAACTAGACATTAAATTGGTTTGTGCCCAAGAAAGAGAAGACCCAGCCGGTGGAGTGACGTTATAATAACGTCGTGGCAAAGTTCTGGTTTGGTCCTTGTTACGTTACATTGTAACATTGCAGTGAGGTTATTTCGATGACTCCCAATAACGTCGCTGCAACCAACTATTGCAATGTTATATTGTGACATTCTGCTAACGTTCTTGCCACATTATTATGAGGTTATTATTGGGACCTTACCCAATAAGAATGTCACAATAGCATCCTGTTTAGGCGTGGTTGAGACCTGACTAAAATGGAATGTCACAATAACATTCTGTTTAGGTTATGTTGACACCTGATCTAATAAGATAGTCATAGTTACGTTATGTTTAGGTAAGGTTAAGACTTGACCTAATCAGAACAACACAATAACATTAGTATTCTGTTTAGGTTAGGTTGAGACCTACCCTAGTGTCTCCCAGTGGCAACAACTGGGTTATCAAAGACTCCTAAAGAGTCAACGGCTGTTGTGTGTGTGGCCCTGTCTATGGGACCATGCACATTAAAGAACACCTGCCTCGGTAAATGTGTAGTGGTATGGTCTCTATCTTCTCATAGATTCGTTCATTCCATAGAAACGATCATCAAAGACAGAATTGTCAAAAACTGTTCTCGCCGTGATATGACCTTAGATGTTGCTACGGCGTTAAACCTTAATAACCAACCAACCAACCTACCCTAGTGAGTAAGTTACAATAATGTTCTTTTTAAGTAAGGTCTTGACCTCACCTAATCAAAACGTCACAATAATGTTCTGTTTGGATTTGGTCATAACATTACTTCATTAGAACGTTATGATAACATTCTATTTTGGTTAGGTCTCAACCCTTCAGAAAAATGACGTAATGGTTACGTTCTATTTTGGTAAGTAACAGACTAACTAAAAAAATGTATGGTTGCATAATGTGACCGTTATGTTGCCCTCCGGCTGGGGAAGTTATAGGTACATGCTCTTTGATCATTGGTCTTAATCACATGGTCTTAATTACTTTTTGGAGACATCACTTCCGGTCTACATGTTTTTGTGTATTGATCTAATTAACAATAAATCTCAATAATCTTAATTTAAAAAGGGGGCTGGTGAGATTCCCTAATAGTAGTATAATGTTCTGGTTATGTTATTTTAAGTTTACCCTAAACAGAATGTTCTTATAACGTTCTGTTTTGGTTGTTTTCACCCTAACCTCACCAAATATAATGTAAGTAACAAATTGACTAAAAAAAGTATGGTTGCAGAACGTTTCTGTTACATGGCAAATTGGCTGGGAAGGTATCAAGATGATCATATGACCTGTATTGACTAGTCGGCATGAGTCTTGGAGTTATAAAAGCCCAAGTTTTGGCATGGAATAAACACTTCCTTTGTGGTTCTCAGCATGTCATTACCAATTTCCACCTTGTGTCCTACTACGCAAGGAGCTAAGGGTTGAGAAAATAGCTGGTCACAAAGAATGATTCAACATGCCTATACCCAGCCAAGGATATGACGTTCTAACAATGTTGCATCAACGTTCTGGATTGATTCTTGTTACGTCACACTGTTAGGTTGCAGCGACGTTCTTTTGATGACTCCCAATTACATCTGGGATGACCTCAATGCGCCTTACCAGGGCTTAGGTTCAGTCTGGGCCACTCTCAGGTCGGTGAGAGGACCCGTTCTTGAGTGTTTGTGATTGTCATATTAGTCTATTTCTCAAGCTTCAGACAATAACAGATCAGATGTTCACAGCTGACCCCTTTGAAAGACACTGGTTTATTTCAGGTAGACAATCCACCTTTTATAGGTTACAGGTGAATAACTGATGCTGACTGGCACAAACCAAATCATATGACATAGCCTCCATAAAGCTCTTGTTACCCTATCGACCTTGCATTTGGGGTTACATCTCAACTATTTTTGTGCCTTCATGTTTTTTCAAGAAGTATCTTTTTCAAGTTGGTGTAATTACCTTTTCAAGTATTTACATCATTCAAGTATCTCAAGTTACTTTTTGACAGAGGGTCCCTGGATTGCTTGGATTGCCCCTACAGGGTCATTCATAATACAATGTCACCATGTGGATTATATTATGATTCACAATCAAGTTAACATGTTTATATTAGAATTTTTTTCAAAATTTTGAAAAGTACTTTTAGATTGCTATGGGCAGGAATTAGAAAAACTGGTTTGATACTTTGACTTAAATGGGTCAGAGTTATATAATCTAAAAAAGAGCCCTTTCAATTCCCAGAAAGTTGCAAGAAACTAGCACTTTTTCATGATTTTTCAACATTGATATTTCAGTTGTCAGCAGGAGGAGAAACCAAAGTGGTGTTAATGGATCTGGCATGGGAGGCATTTTTTGTTTAAATCCTATCTTCAAAATTGTACAAAGAGTAGAATAAAAACTAAGACCTTTGATATGCTTCCCTCGTCAAGAACATTAAAACCTAATAAATTATATCAAATACTTAACGTAAAGAGAGTGCCAAGTGAAAAGATTTCTTTGTTAAATCCTCATGCTATAATGTAGCTACCAAAGTGATAAATAATATTTGTAGCGAACACATTTAACACCGAATTCCTAAAAATAAATAACAATTTAAGGAAAATTTACAACTTTGCCTACAACAGCTATGTATGTCAGTTGTAAGTTTTGAGTGTCATTCCTAACGTGGAATGTAATTATGTGACTGGTAAACATCTCAGTTGTAAGTTAGTATCATAGGCTCCTACAACAATGAAAATAGGTAAAAAATGATATTTTCTCTTAATCTGGGACATTTTAGTGCTTGATCTAATGACAAATAATAGAATATTAGCTGTAAAACTTGAACTAAGTAATACATTGTGGAAACATGTGCTATAAATCTTGAAAAACTAAGAAAAAACAGTTCTCCCTGATAACTCATCAGTATTTACAACTATGCAAATACAACTTGCACAAATGCCCATTCCTAATTTTCTAGTGCTACAACTGGTTGTAAATTTTGCTGCAGTTGCATGTTTCAAAACTCATGATTCTACAACTTGATTTTCACCCTTCAAAATAGATTCAAACAACAGATGACAGTTTATAGTGATTAATTGTTCTAATTACTGTAATTTTGGCTACAAAAATACAAGAAAAATGCTGAAATATGTGATATGATCAAAAGTTACACATGCCTAGAGCAGGTGTAGGATTTAGTTGTAATTTTTTCAGTTACAACTTCATTTTCATGTGTAACTTCACCATTAGGAATGGTTTTCCAGCTCACCAGTGTAATTTTATGGATTCTAGCCTCTCTTCCATTTTATTACAACTATATGACATCAGTTAGTTGTAATTTCTAAAATATTTACAACTCCATTGACCATTAGGAATCAATTTTACAATTATAACAATTTTCCTCTGATCTATAGGTTTTACAACTGCATAACCTTAGTTGCACAGAGTTACAGTCGCATTTTTCACTTTTAGGAATTCAGTGTTAGTCAGTCCTGAATGGGTTTGGCATTTAAAACATTTGTTCCTGAAATCGGTCAAAAATAGGCTCCCGTTATCCATGTTAAAGCTGAAATCAGAGTATTTCCTTGTACTCTAGATTACAAATTAATAGGAAATCATTGAAAAAATCAGTTGGTTCATTTATCAAAGTGTTGTAAATAATTTCACATTACATGTGTAAAGTATGTGCTTTTTACAATCAGAAATGTAATACATTAAGTCTGTGTGGTGAATAAAAGGCGAAATTGAAAAATACTTATCAAAAAGCCTTAAGAATATATCATATTTTTGAGTAAAAATCTCTATTCTAATATACCTAAAAATGACAGAAATAACAATGATGATATATAAAGTTGGACCAGAATTGGTATTGGTGCCAAACAAATACAATTGGTTCTAAGCTTAAAGTCTTAGCCAATAGTTTATGAATGGACCATGAAAATCTCAGAGAGAAATTAGATTAAATGACATTTCTATAATTGTTTCATGTCTAATTATGCTATCAATTATTTATGCATGTATTTGAATGCAGCCCCAAGGCTTTCCCTTACCTAGGGTGACCACCAAAAAACATTCACGAAAAATCATGACCAACGAAAAGTTTTAATACCCATAATGACAATATTTCCTATCATGGAATCTAAGCCTCGACAAAATTTCGTAGATTTTTCTTTCAATTATTTTCAAATTTATCCACTCCCAAATGGTTCCAATGTCCTTCAAACACACATCCAAAAGTATTTCAGGTGAATATTCATATATTGTGAATGATTTTAGTGTAATTTCTCACTGAACTTTCAGGTACACAAAATTTTGTGGAAGTTTTCTGGGAAGGATTTTTCCACAAAAAACACCGCCATGAAATTTCTTGGATGTTTTTCAGGCAGCACCAATGATTTTTATAGTAATGATTGTGGTATTAATGAAATGACGATCCACCTTGGAGTATAAGCATTGCCTTAATCTTTCCAGGTTTCATTTTGACAATCCTAGATCCGCTCACTATTTTACCCCATCCACCTGACTCCCTGTGGTGAGTGTCAAAACTAGACGTTAGTGTGGTCCTGTTCTTAGAGAGGGCGCCACCTGACATGACCTGAAACCATAGGGGGAAGAACAGTAAAAATTATTCTTCAGCCATTTTATGTTACTGGCCTGTGGTGCCGCGCCTAGTAGAGGGAGGAGGGGATCTGAGTTCGCAACTGGAACCTCACAGAGATTGTAAATAATGGGTCAAAGGGAAACCTAAAACACATAATATACATGATTTATAGCCATTTCGGTTATATATTCTCAGCTTGAACCTCCTTAGAGTTTCCTGCTTTTGAAAACCCCTAGGCTAGGGTTTTTCTCAAACACAGCGGCCTGATATGCTTAACCCTATTTTGTTAAAAAATTCCTCAGATTGTTCTCATTTTTAATATCACCGACCAGTCTTTCAAGATCTTCCACGGTCTTTATGATAATAACCTATGTCCTACCTATATCATTTAGTAGGAACCTCCTCAGTTTTACCTTAAAGCCCCCTCAGATTTTCTTGAAATCCAGTCAGAAGTCGTGACTGCTTACAGCCTCGTTTGCTCATATCTTTATATCCATTTATTTATTCAACATTTCTAGATACAAATTCTTCAAGTACCCTTTCTTTTAGATCTTTAATGAACTTATTTCTATAATTATGATGGATGAGTCTATTTTGGGGAGCAAATTCTGATACAGGGAACGTCCAGGGGTCTGCACTCACCCGCCTATCCAAAGAGAAAAATCAAAGAGCTCTAACAAAATTCCCAATATTCTAGTGCTCAGCCTATATATGTCGACGCTCTCCTCCCATCTCCTGTCTGTTTAATATCCCAGATCTTCCAATGGTTGGGGGGGGGGGGGTTAAGGCCTTTTAATTTTTGTGAGTAATCCGTAATAATTAGATGAATCAAGTACTCAACAATGTAATTAAAATAGAAAGCAATTGGGACTCAAGATTACTTGGAATATAATTATGGTGTCAGGAAATAAGTAAACACTCAAAAAGTGACTCTGAATGCCCGGAGCAACCCGAACCACAACAATTTAGAGTACTTATCATATGATCTGTTTTTTAGCTGTCATGTATCTTTTTGAGACCTATAAAAGGCAACTTGATACCCCTAAAAAAATCAATGTCCTATTTGGCCTTCAACTGTTAACATCTACCTGTTGTTGATTTATGCTTGGGGGAAATAGCATCATGATGATAATTGATACCCGAGAATGGATCCTGGGATTGACTCAATGGTCTTAGCTGACTTGACCACCTATTGACCTAAGGACAACCTTGGGTGAACAAAGGCCTGGGAAGGTGCACCAAGAATGGCTCCCCAGTATAGATCCAACACTCAGACTCTGATCATGGCTAGGTAACATTGAATAACAGGTTACTCCCCATGGCGAATCTTGACATCCCCCTTTAAGGGGGGAACTCATTAAGCGATTAAAATAAAATTCTGGTCCTTTTGACCAGTTCTGGTCACTCAGCTCTGGTAGAATCGACCAGATCTGGTCGAAAACGACCAGAATTGGTGTTCCCATTGTGCGATTCGACCAGAAAACCCCTTGAAAACACTAAATCGGTTGGAAAATACCTAGTGGGGGGCTACCCACTGTGCGATGCAATTAGGATTCTAGTCGAATTAGAGATCACCAGCGACCAATATCTAACAATGTTAGGTAATTTCCAAGCGATTTACCATTTTCAAGTGGATTTCTGGTCGAATTGCTCAATGGGAACACTATTTCTGGTCGTTTTCGGCCATAATAAAGGGGGGAACCCACTGTGCGAATAAAATAAATTCTGGTTGTTTCGACCAGTTCTGGTCGTTAGTGTCTGGTCGAAAACGACCAGAACTGGTCGAAAACGACCAGAACTGGTCGAAAACGACCAGAACTAGTGTTCCCATTATGCGATTCGACCAGAAATCTACTTGAAACCACTAGATCACTTGGAAAATATCTAACAATGTTAGATATTGGTTGCTAGCAATCTCTGTTTCGACCAGAATTTAGGTCGCTTCGCACAGTGGGTACCCCCCTTTAAGCGATCAGAACTGGTTGAAACGACCAGAATTCTATTTCAATCGCACAATGGGTTGCCCCCTTAACAATGTTAGACATTGGTCGGTAGTGAATTCTGTTTCAACCAGAATTCAGATCGCATCGCACAGTGGGTACCCCCCTCAACTCTTTTCTCATAACCTACTTGACCCCCAAGACATGAAGATGCTGAATGCCAACAACATCCAAAGACCCTGAAACATCTTTAGGCCCTCGAGTCCCGTTCACCCCTTTTCCTGAGTCAAAACAAACAACAGGCTAGGCTTTTACAATACTACCAATGGTCAAACCTTTCTATAAACAAGGAAGTCAGAAACATTATACTAGACCACCTAGGCTTACACTCGGGCAATCAAAACCTTTTTCATATTCTTATAGGTAACATACAAATGACGCCACTGTATAAAAAGTGCCATATTTCAAAAACATTTCTCAAAATATGTCATTCAGGATATATTAAATTTTTTAAAGAAGACTTTCAATTCGAATTAACTAATTAGGTATTTTAAATAAGGGAATATAGTTCCTGTTACACATTTAAAAACATAACACTTGTATAAGGGCTGGAATTTCAGTAAATGTTCAGGCTTCACACCTTTTACAGAGATCCTTGATATGATTGACCATCTTTAGCCTTGGGATACTTAAAGGGAGCCAAAACCAATGTCATATCAAAATATGACAAAATTTCACAAACTCAAATGACTATGAAAATATGTTCTAAGAGCCTAAAGTTAGCCATTAGTACAGTAGAAATCATGATAAATAACTATAACTTTACTTGAAAACCATAATACTCATGCCATTTATGCCTGGAGACAGGCAATGTTTGTAAACAAACCAATTTTGGTGACCCAACAAAATTGACCAGGGACAGGTTTTAGTTTATTTTGATACAGTTTAAGTCAGTATTTACAGTCTATATTTTTCCACAGGCCTAGGTTTTGGCCATAGAATATATTTCAATAGTCAATAGAATTTCCAGAATTTTGACCAAACATTGCTTTTGGCTCCCTTTAATTGTAAATAATAAATGCAACAGGTCATTAACCTGACATGATTCAGATTTAGTAACATTAAGGATGGTTCTCTGGGTGTACATACGTGTACATATACTCATTGATGAATATCATGTGACCATTAACAAAGCCCCCCCCCCACATTCTCCCTTTAATGAGGATCTACAGGGTATTGGAGAGGGTAAAGGCTATATTCCACGATGCGTTCAGTGGCACTTGCATTGCTTTTAAATAGGAAACGCAAGTAGTTTGCGTTCCAGATACCAACATGTTGGTATTTGAATGCAAGTAAACTTGCGTCTCGACGAAAGTTTTACTAGTGTCCAAAACGCAAATGCCCCTGAACGCACAATGGAATATAGCCTTTACTTGCGGTCATACTTGCATTCATACTTGCATTAATACTTGTATTCATGGAACACAAGCACAACGCAAAGTGGAATATACTTTGCGGTCCACCCTGGTTCGTTCATCATTTGTGTCATCGAACTTGTGGTGTGGTGACGCAACGCATGATGGAATATACCCTAAAGGGTTGACTATAGAGAATCAGGGATGTGCATGGTATTAGAAGGGGAAGGTCAAGTGATGCAGAATGCCTCAGATTGCACAAATCATTGGTTATTTTTTTTTAAATCTGGGGATGGGCCCCCAAACCCCCCCCCCCTCCCCCAGTGGGAGGGTTTACCCCTCTTACACCCTCCCTGTGGAAGGCTGAGCCATCACACAACCTCTCATTATATACTACTCACAAGTCTATCCAACCTAGGCCCCCTCCTAAAGATTCCTGGATCCGCCACTGAGCAACGTTAGAACAACGTTGGAGGTAATTGTTAGCTGGGAATGTTGTTTCTATGTACATATATATTTCTTTTATTTAATAATTCAGAAAATTCATCATGCATACAACTTTTCGGTAATTCAATACCTACCTTCTAAGGCCAGACCTAACTGTTCACAGGTTTTCCAAATACCTTTTTTTTAACTTAAAGAATTTAAAGAATAATACAAGTAACGAGTGAGTGAGTTTTTTTTTATATGTTCACACCGATTCTTCATTTGATTTCCCTTGATAACTTACCCATTTTCACACCTTAAGTGGAATCTAATTCGATTTTGGAGATTATCATAATGGTATGTTAAGGAAAATGGGCGTATTTGATCACATACTCCACTATAGAAGTCCACTGTGTGCTGATATAAATTATGATAAAAAGATTTAAAATGTATAAGGACCTTAATGGTCAGGGTATCTGGCCAACACCTTATATCACTTATTCCTTATTCCCTTTTTACCAATTTGGGTCCATTAATCCTCAATTCTAATTCCTTATTCCAATAAATCCTTATATTGTGTTCTTTTATGAGAGTGCTGGATAAGGTGTATTACCTGCATATTGTCTGATTAATTATTTTTGCTATACCAGTATCAGGGCCGGTCCAAGTGGAGTCAAGGGGTCATGACCCCTCCATTTTGGTGTACCCAAAACAACTGTGACGGAAAAGGGGGGGTCTTTGACTGATATTGTAGCTCTTTTCCATTTTAGTTCCTTCTCTTGCCAAGTCTGGCCATCTTTTGTAGAACAAAAGAATGGGGATGTCAAGGTGAGTCGCTTGTTCAGGCTTCTTGGCTGGGGCACCAAGTTGCAGGCAAAATATGGGGCGCTTGGGAAGTCGAGTTTCTCGGAGTCGTGCCTCATGCACGAGGGTGGGTCAAATGGTGTGCCATCGAAAATGACTTATGGATTATGATAATTTTAAGGGGGAGGGCCGGAGAAGGCTGGGCATCATGAGCCTAGGGGCACTCTATTCTTCATGTGGAAACACTTCTGCCCATTCTGGTTCCCCGTTGGGAAGAGGCCATTGGGCCATTGCCAATAAAAGAGGTGTGGTAGTGTATTGGCTGGCCGATGTCTCTATCCCCATGCCTATTATATGCAATGATCTTTGTTCTCGTGCCCAGTTTGCCTGTATTTTTCTGAGTATAATTGTCGCTTTCTAGCCTAAACTGCATTATTCTTCGTTCCCTCATTCTTCGTTCTTTGTCCCACATTTTCTCTAATTATTCTACGTCCTGGGATTGTTCTGACCAAGTAAAGGAAGAGGTGTTGACCTGTTGAGTACCATAAAGGGACTGTTTTTTCTCGTGCTTCATTGCTTCTTATATCCCAATGAATTTCAATGTCATTGGTTAATACTGATCACATGGTCTACTTGACCTCATCAAGGGTCATTTCCAGTGTCCTGCTTTTTCGTGACACTAATCAACATTCATTACTAATGAGCATTTCCCGTGCTGCTATGTTAATTCTCGTGCTATCATGCACACTTCTGTTTTTTTTGTTATAAAGGCTTAACAGCTGCACACATATCAACAATCGATGCACGGATAATTAATTGTGAGTTTTACTGTACAATTAGACTTAATCAGATTCTCTTAAATTCTTGCCACTGTGATATTCATCACACTACAAGAAGAGGGGAAAATGCACACTGTTTTAATAATTGGCCTATATGCTAACCCCCCCTCGCCCTTTTTGGAAATCTTGTATTAACCTCTGAGTATTATATTTAAGATTTCATGGAACATTCAAAAGACTTCATGCTTCATGTTTCAGAACATTCGGTCATCATCATGAATACACTGTGCTTGTCCATTGCATTTTTATGTGAATAGCAGTATAGTTAGGCTATTGGAAGATTGGCCTAAGTGGTATGAGAAATGGGGACCATGGCATAACTAAGGGGTAGAATGAGTCTACAGCTAGGTACAGAAAATGAGATGTCGGTGAGACGGCCAACATGCTACTACCCCTCTTTGATCGAAGATGGCCCTACATTCTGTCCTCACACATGATCCCCATGGCCCAGTAAGCATCTGCACAAAGCATAAGGTCTACTAGAGCCTGTGACGAGCTTTGCCATGCCCCCCTTTTACTCCCTTGAAGCCGAATCATCCTCTAGGAGTGACACCCCGATGTGACAATCATCATGCACGGGGCACAACTCTAAGGAACCTCAATCACCTTGTGTCCTCGTGCCCAGTTCGCATTCCTGTACCCAAGCCCGAGGCACAGATAGACAACCAACACAACCCCTTTCCATTCTCTTGACCCACGAGGAACAGCCCAGCCCAAAGACAGAACGAACAAATGTGGGAAGCACGACGAAGAAAACCTTCACTTGTGTCCAATCCATTTCCCCAGTCACAGTACATTTTTGAAGTTTTGTGGAAAAGTGTGTGTTTAAGTTTGCACAAAGATATTACTCTACTTTCAAAATGGCCTGCATATTTTCAAAACTTCACCTACTCAAATTGGCCAACCTTAGGCCCTTTCTCGGCTAATGAGCTTCAAAATTGATAATTAACATAAAAAAAACATGCTATTAGATATTCTCAATATTTTGAAACATCAGTAATAACCTCGTGCCCAGTTCTCTGAAAAAGAGATGAAATTGATATGTATCCTGAACAATTATTTATATCCGAATTATGGCATTATCATACCTCAATCCCTGCATATATTACCTCGATATCTTCTCTTATCTAATGCCCCCTGGTATAGCAATGACTTTTGTAGGGGCATGAAAATGGTAATCTCCCTTATAACTTAAACGGTTCCTTGCACATAAATTTACAAGACTCCAATATTTGTGCATTTAATTTCAGCTGTGTATCCTAAAAAGGTAATAACCAGAAAATTGGCAAAATATCAAGTTATCAGAGAAAGATTTAGGTAAAAAGACTAAATTTGAGAATTCCCTAAATTCTGGGCTTTCAGTCCTGTCCTTGCTACATCATAATAAGGGGAATTCCTTTTAAAAAAATATTGGGAATCCCAGGTTATTGAGAACATTTAGAGTAATCAAAAATACAATTGATAATAGCCTGTATGGGCCTAAATAAAAATATTGTATGCCTAACTTCAATGTCCTTCCTATTTACTTTTGAGAGTGGTAATTTTCTTTTATTAATACATGTAATGGGGTTCCCCAATTACTCACCGTGTGACGGCACAAATCTGGGGATTTCCCTTAAAAAATGATATAAAATGCAAGTTTTTTTTAATCTCCCCTTATTCAGCCCATCCCACATTGGGTATATCCAAGTGTTGGACAAGGGTTGGACAAAATAGACATAAAAGCCATCCTTGTCACCTAGAGTTGGAATTATTGAAATAAATATAAATTATGTTTTTCTATATCCCCAACCACTGATGAAATGTTTTTTCAAATTTTACAGATTTGCAGGTTTGCTAGCCAATTAAAATGCTGCATTTTAGGGAAAATAGGGTTGGACATTATGGGTTGGGCTGACAGGCTTTAACATTGACTCCAATGGGGTAAAGGCCAATATATAAAGCTGCATTTTACCAATTTTATGAGCAACTTGTGAACTAAACCACAATGGTTCATTTTGTTTTACACTTCTATCTGTGGGGATTAAATCGGAAAGAAATTGCTATGTTATTTAATGGCAAAATGTGATGTTGATGTATACTGGGATGGGCTTATTTCGTTCTGATACGAGAATTTCCTCAGATTAAAAGTGCAAGGTGTGAATGACATGCTGCACTGATTTCATTGAAAAATAACGATCCTGTACTCATGTGCGAGGTTCCTTTAACTTGTTTGAACAACAGTCTGACCCGACTCGTGGTTATAGTTCATGAAAGCATCATTGGACTAACGTGAAAAATATTACACTAACTTGGAAAACAAATTTACAATTGTAAGATACATTCACTTAGCTTTTTATTCTCACTGTATTTATTACTCCCAACAGCTAGATGCATGAAATCGTTTCTCAGTAACTGTTAATCATCTCAAAAATTGATAATAATTATGTCTATTTATTTCAACCTTTTATCAACTCTTTAGTTAAGAGCTAACCTTCAGAATCATTGGGACTGTAAACTTTTGCTAAAGCCCCATTCACCCTGGCCGTTATAGGTCTCTGTAATCTGTGAATGTTGGGAATGTTGGATTATCGTAGCCCTCTGCAACCTGGTCGCTTGCGAAAATATTCTATGTGTTGAATATTTCCTAGAGAACCTGTGCAATTCTAGTTGAGATAACTTGTGAAAATGATCACTAGGGAGTTGCCTTCTCAGTTCGAATGATATTTGTTCAATTTCGTTGGTTTGCGATCATTTTGTCATACCTGAGACTATTTCCAAATGCATGAAATAAAGTGTTTGCTGGGGGGGCGACCAAGAAAAAGTTACGAAAATCGCGTCCCACGAAAGGTGTTAAAACCCACGATAGCTAAATTTCCTGTCGTGGGATTTTAGAAAGCAAAAATTTTCGTGGCCTTTTTTGTCATTTTTTTCAAAATTATACCATCTCAAATTGTCCCAATGTGCTCCAAATACACATTGGAAAGTATTTTAGTTGATTATATATATTATAAATGACTTTAGTATGCTTTTTCACTAAAGTTTAATGTCCACGAAATTTTCGTATGTTTTATCTGGGGGAAGAATGTCTATCGTGGCCACGAAAAATGAAAAAAACAACTCCACGAAATTCCGTAGCTTTTTCTTGGTCGCCCCCCCCTGGTCTCTGAGACAGGACCATAGGCCAGGGCAAATTGGGCTTAATATCAATGTGTAAATTCTCTTAAGGGGTCGTCCATTATACTGCTGAATCTCTTGTGGAATAAGAGATCGCTTGCAACCAATATTCAACTTTGTTGCTGTAAATTAGGTGTTATGTTGACTTTTGTGCCCTAATCCGCACACTTAAGCCCCAATATATCCCCACATCTAGATGTCTTACTGGGGAGCAACGAAAAATGGTCCACCTAGGACCAAATTGTATATCCCAGTATAAATAAAATACTTTAAAAAAAAAAATGTTTGGCCAGTCACAGGATATGGTTACTTAAAGGGATATTGGGCAATTTATGTTGTTCATAGAAACAAGATAATGATACCTATTTTCCCAAAAATGTATACTTGGTGCTAGAAAAAGACAACTTCCCCATCCTCAATATTCCCAAGATTCCTGAACTACAAATGATGTACATTAGATATTGCACATTGTTTTGTTAGAATAATTATTTTGTATATTTTAAATTTTATGAATCTTTGAGACGCAAGACTTATACCATATGGATTTACTCAACTTTAATACTCCTAAAAGTTGTTATTTTCTGAAGAAAATTACTGGTTTCTGATCTAGGGACAGCGTTAGTTTCCAGTTTTCACACCAGATGGCAACAGGGAGACAGACAACTTGCAGATGCTGGGAGAGAGAAGAGTTGATGAACAATTTTACTCATTTATTTGATTTGGGTCAGTAAGTTCCGGAAATAATTGTAAAACAATCATAGTGCATTGTAACCTTTGTCTATGCTCTGTTGAGTAAATGTGGAAATCATATTGATTAAGGTTCCATGAATATAACAAACGGTAGCAAATTTTATTACTTGCTTGGAGTTCTGAAAAGGGAATATAAAATTCTTTCCTAATTGTACAAGTTAAGATTCTTCGGGTAGAGATAAAGTTCTTTATATTACCCTCAGAACATGCAGTTCGATATGAAGTACCTGCAGTTGTTTGAGACAAGTGGAAAGATGGACACGTTCAGGATCGTAAAATTAATAATTCTACTAATATCTGTTACCGCTCTGAAACGTTTACTGTACTTGTTTTAGCTGCTTATCAACCAATTTGATTGCTTAGAATTTATGGAGTTTCTAACAAGACTATTGAAATATAGTTCACTTAATCATCATATAGAAGGAAAATAATGTGTTGTTTTGACTCAGTGAAAAACATACAGTTTGCAGTCAAAATACTAACAATATTTTCTCGAACGATTATATGTTTTCTCTTGGATACATAGATAAGACACGGCCAGATTGCATGACTAAAAGTTAGACTTGATTAAATTAAATTGTGAACGATAATGACACCAGTCAGAAAAGAGCAAGCTAACTGTTGTTGTTCATAGCAACAAGTTGCTATTGAATTTGGATCAAAAACCATTTAATTCCCAAAAAGTGACAATTGTGTCTGGGGGCTAAGATTATTGTTTCCTGTCACAATGTGAGAATCAATGTATTTACATATATATGCATATTAGTTTTCTCCAAGTCCATTATTTCGATAGTAAATACTATTATCAGGTAATGGATAAGGCAGAATACTAATAATAATATGTTTATCAAAAAGGAATGTGACATGACAGTCACGATATGGGCTCTTTGGAATAGTATTTGGAAAGTTGCCGACTAGACACACGCACTTTTCTCGTATGTATGTTTCTTCTGTGATTATTCAAGTTACCCACAGGATAGATCATTGGAGAAGTTTATTACCCGATAGTAGTAGGATACAAGGACGGACATGACTTGATAAATGGAGCTAGCCACCGGTCCCAGACAATCAGAGACCAAATTTCAACTACGCAATTCCGTCTATTGAATCAGTTTACATATATATTTGTTTATTTACTATCGTTTCGAAAACGACATTGAAAACAAGACTTAGCAATCTGCGTTTAGATTTCTATTGATATCAAAGTAATTTATGATGTCATTTTAGATATAGCATGGTGATACCTTGGTCCGAATATTCCTCTTGCAACCTTCCATATATTTTACAATACCGCCAAAAAAACTAGCATTGTGCCACGTCATTTTCAATATGGCCTCTTCCATAGGTTTAGAAAAATTCTAAAAAGGTTTTTGTGATAGTCAAATGAATCCAACCGAAAAATTCGTTGTAAGATTGGTACAAAAATCAAGTCCTAAGATGCCGCTAACTCCGTACTTTTAGAATAGCCGCCATGAACGCTACTGTCACCTAGTGGGCGTTTGTAGAACCATTCTGGACTGGCTGGTCGCCATCTTGGAAGTCTGAACAAAGGATTGTTGCACCCCTCCCTGAGCGTCCCAACTCAAATAAAGTAATTTATTACAAAAAATAGCCTTAAATCACCAGTTTTTGCCAAGAATAAACATAGTCAACATCCGCAGGGGATCGGAAACAGAAAAAAATCTATCCCATCTTTCAAAACAAGTAGCAATATTCTCCAATTTCCGTTCCAGTTCGGGCATCTGGAACTAGTTGTGGAGATTTCAAGTAACAACATACGTTTCCTTGATGCTTCAACATGCAACTGTGTTCATTTCTGTCTTATTTGTGATTTAAATTTGGTTATTTTTGTAGTCTACGTGCAATTGTACACGTTGCCAATGGCGGTTGGACGCCATTCTTTTTTTGGTGTGGGTGGGGGGTGTGAGGGGGTCGGGTGGGTAGAGGTGGGGAGGGTGGGGAGGGGGAGGGAGGGTAGGAGGGAGCGTGAGTTTCGCTCCTTGCCGAAACTACGCCCAATTTTATACAGCAATATGGCCGTACATATCCCAAAGAAATTATACTCTCGTCACTTAGCAACTAGCGCTTGAACGCAAAATTATAATGTTTTTTTGTAGTTTATTACACAATATTGAATCGCCTGATACATTCTTTCTTTTTTCCGCTCTGTAAATTATCTTATAGTCGTTCAATCCCCATGCCATATTTAATCTTACTCTACAGGTATATTCGACTACAAAACGGTTTTCATTTGTCCAAGGAAACGTTTAGATTTACTTTCAGATATTGTTCGATGACGGATCTACCATCCATATGGTCAGAAAATTATAGAAGCATGTACAGCAGAACTATTCATGGTACGGAATTTCCCTTTTCGACGAAGTAGGCTTCCACAAGCCCATGACAGAAAGGCTTGAATATGTCTTTTATTGAATAGATTTATATAACCCCCTTTCAACTTTCTTCACTGCGTATCCCCTATACGTACACATCCCGATTTTATATTCTTTACAAAACACTAAAAGTATTAATATTCCCATTGGGACGCATCATAGATGAAGCAACAATCAAAAATTCGCTATGATTCTGTAAATTCCACAAGTTGCAGACTAAGGATATCACTAAATAGATTGTTTAGTAGCATGTTTTCTAAGTTTTAATGTCAGATTATTCTAAAGGCGTTATAATTCTCCAATTTCCGTTTTGGTGACAAACGACCTGTAGGGCTGTAATTCTGTCGAATTCCACTTATTTTCAACGCTGACATTTTCCTCAATGGTGTAATAAGCTAAATTAATTTACCTGAAAATATTCGTAGGCTTAGGTAGGTTCATTCTAAAGCTAAATTACCCCAAATAAGTGGCTATTCCAGCTCTCAGAATGCCGACACTGACAGCACACCGACATAACCATGAAAAGCACAAACATTACCAACGAAATATCAAGAATAAACAAGTCATATGTGATCAAAATACTCTTTAAAGGATGACTTGATATAGCTTATTGAACCAGCATTGTTAGAATTCCGATTTTCTGGGACAATCTACAAATTATAATTCATTTGATTGTGTGACGCCGTCCTGTACTGCGTCCTCCAGACCAATCCGCCATTTTGGGAACACCTAGAACAGTAGCTATGATATTTATCTTCGTGATCTAACGAAAATTGAGTAGTTTCCAGCATTTCATCTCAGATGAGGTCGCTAATTCATTTCTGTAATTGCTATAGGCATGAAACAATATGCAAAATTAATCATTGGGTGTATTGATAGCGATAGTGTGGCTGAACAGAATTGTTTCTGGTGTCAATATTCATTCACTGTTCAACTTTATGATATTCGAACTTCCCAGCAGCAGGTTGACAAAAGAATGTATCAAAATACAATCATAATTATATTATCAAGTCAGAAGTGACACAAATTTCGCACGAGCGATCCGTCTAACCCTTTTATAAAATACTGGAAAAGGATGGGCTAAAACGACTAATTATAAGAAAACCCTATGCTAGAACCTAAAAGTTCTAAGAATTGTTCCAAACGCCGTTTCTTCCCCCACACGTCCAAGATAACATCAACATTGACCAATATCGTTTTAACGAATTCTTTCATAGGTTTTAAGGTACAGTCTAATTACAAGGGAACTGTAAAAGACTTAGAGTTGTTGTTCCCTTTACCTTTGGTTTTGGTTTAAGATGATTGGTTGCTTCTTAATTCATAGATGCGACAATAAAACCTAAAAGTTATGTAACTTGTGAGAGACAATAGGAGTTTGACTTCATAAGTTCATGTTAAGAACTAAAGAAGGAAATTACCAAAACATATAACTCTTTTCATAAGAAAATATGATATCTGTTAGAGATCAAGAAAATGTATGGAATATTGATACAAAGACCTAAACTTTCAAAAAACATGTACAGGACAGTTCTGCATATTATTGAGTTTCCTGAATGCAAAGTAGAATGTTGCTTGGCAGCAAGCTTGACCATTTTGAAGTATCTTCTTTGTTATTAGTAAACTTTAAGGTTAATATCTATGTAATATTTTGGGGTTTTGGGGTTTAATCTATGGTAATGGGATGCTCACAGCTATTGATTTTAGTAATTGAGAAATTCTCCCTTTCATACATATCTAGCCTATACATATGAGGTAGACTTCGGTAAAGCAAAAGTAATACCATCACAATTATCTCAATAATATCAAAACTCTGAAATAATCATAGTTTCAATGAATACAATTGCAATCCATGATGAGTTTTCTCACCCCTATAACATGAACATACACTTGAGGTGCATTTTGATTTTAAATTTAGTGGATTCCGTTAATCGTTTGAAACTTACTTAGGCAGAATATTAGAACGTAGAATACGTATAGATCTAGAGACAATGTCCAGAAGAAGTTCTGAGTGCACTAAAAATATACCTCAACTAGTTCCGAGTGCACTAATATAAAATAAACTTTAACTCACTACTTGTCTTCTCAGTTTAAGCCTAAGCTAATTCAATTCTGAATCTGCAGTCCGCTAATTTCATGGCTATAGAAACCACCATAGTCATATAATTGTAATGGTTGACACTTTGTAATTCACACAGTGTACAGGCATGTACGCCCATTTTGGTCCAAGCTTTGTTCTTCTTATTTTGGCAGTTTATATTGTTTCTGCTATCATTCAGAAACTGAATAGACAATTTTGAGTGGATCCAGAAATTGTCAAATGGGGGTGCGCACTAACCTTTCCAAAAACTTTCCAAAAGCCACTATGGAGCAGAGAATGATATATCAAAAACGAATGATATTTGGCCCAAAATAGTGGGCTCCCCCTAAGCCTGCGCCCATTATTTTTAGGCCCCCTGCGCCCCCCTACACCGCCCACATGCACCCTTCCCTTTATCCACAACTAAAACTGCTTTGTACAACATATTTTCCTTAACTGCCTGCTCCGTTAAGATGTTGTTTGTCGGTTACCCATACTATAATACGAAACAACTTTTTCCTGCAGACCCTTTAATACAAGTGAAATTCTGGTCAAATGTGATCAGAAAATCATCTAAAACTATTAAAAATGGTTGAAAACTACCAGAAATGGTGTTCCCATCGAGGGAAGAGACTACAAATTGATTAGAAATTGTGAAATTGCTTGAAAAATATCTAACAATGCTAGATATTGGTCGCTTGTGGTCCCTAATTTGACCAGAATCTTTGATTCATTGCTCAGTGGCTTCCCACCTTTAGATCACCATGCATTGCCATTAATGTAATCGTAAAACAACGGCACAGCCATATTCTAATACCCTGTAATATTGATTGTTCCCTACAACTTTACAGGGTCCTCATGTTACTTTGGTAAAGTATTCGATTGTCCTGGGGGACGGACCCAAAAAAATCCCGAGAATTCCGTACCCACGAGAAGTTAAAAAACCCACGATTGCATAATTTGCAATCGTGGGTTTTTTTCTCTCGTGGGTTTTTGTTTTCATTATTTATTTTTTCAACCATTAAAGGGTTCCAATATCCTTCCAACACAATTAAAACGTATTATCTGTTAGCAAGTATGTTATAGGAATGGTTTTAGTATGATTTTTCACGAAATTTAAATGTCCAGGAATTCTCGTGGATGTTTTCTGGGAACATTTTTCTTCTCGTGGGCATGAAAATCTTCTCGTGGACCTGAAATCACCGCCACGAGAAATTGTGGATGTTTTTTGGTCCGCCCCCCTGATTTCTTGAAAGTAGTCACAACCCTTTATATTAGGTTGTACATAGACCCCCATCCTTAAAATACACTATGATAATTATATATGAAGAATTCAGGTAACGAACTTGCCCTAAAGATCCTACTTTACTGAACGCTCTACAGACAATGTAATTTCAGAGTTTACGAATTAAAAAAAGCAGATAAAAGTCAATGATGACACATGATTTTATGCAATAATGACATGCCTATATAAAGCCTCATTTGCGATATCACAGTGCGAGAAATTGGAGAAAATGACGAACAAAGAGACAGGAGCCTCATAACAAACCTGTCACATTCCCAACAAGTTTACAGGAGTCAAAAGATACTGTAGATTATTCTGATGCAATACCTATATTTATTATCGGAAAGAGACCCCCCAGCCCACTGCGAGTTCAAGGTCTTGACCACGAGCCAGGTACTGCAAGTAAAATGACATCTTGACAACCCCATCTGTAATTTTTCAATTTGTTCATATCTATATTCAATCCAATAATACAATCGCATTTTTCTTTCAAGTTATTCCGAAGAAATAATGTGTAGGCATTGACATGTTGGTCAGCACGGTCTTGTTTCCATCCTATGTATAACAGAACAGCGCGAGAATATCTATTTGGAACATTCAAATGCTTTGATGTTTAAATACAATGGAATTATAAAAGTTTACTCCATTAACCTGTAACTATGTATAGATCATCAAACAGACCAGAATAATGGGCCCTTATAGTTGGAAATATAGAGATGCTTTATAAAATATCGTTAATTCCATTTACTGCCAGCTGACATACTTATTATGTACTAGTATATCATGAGTCTTCATATAGAATTCATCCATAAAGAATTTATATTAATGTCGTCGATTTCCATGGAGCTAAATGTTTACAAATGTGGTATTTTGTACAGTAAATGATTTGATAAGTTCCATTCTAACTACACAAACATGATCCTGAAATAATCTCGTGTGAAATACCTGCGCCATATCTCTCTCACCTGTGTCATCGACAGTTACCATATAAGGTTATTGCCATTGGTTGGTTTACCATATAAGGGAGTTGGTTATTACATTAGGATGACTATGACCGTGGATTTAGTCGATATTGTTCTAGCAGATCACATTTCATTACTCTGCGTGTTTTACCACATGTCGGCAAAATTATATATTGGGCAGTGAACTCATAGACTAATAGATAGTATATCAAATAGATTATATATGTTTGGGATATTAATAAGAGATTTAACGAACGCGCATGATCTAAATTACTTCTACTTTATATATGAAGGCATTCTAAAAAGAACGAAAAACGTTGTTGTTGAGCAAACTTGAAATTTGAAAACAAACATGCTGTTCCAAATTAGATGATAGTAAAAATAACTATAGAACGTTCCTTTGTGTTTTAGAATAACTGATCATGATGTATGATTTTTCCGGAAGAAGGGAGAGACTACAATATACAACCGATTGCATATGGTATATGATTCCGCTATTGTCTGTTTAAAACTTCCATTTAATTACAGAAAAGGTAGGTCTCAAATACAGGGTCATAAGATTCTATAGGGGCGGATCCAGACATTTTCAAAAGGGAGGCGCCCTATTCTAAAAGGTCCGCCTTACCTTATGGGTCCAAGAATTCTACATTGAAAAAATTATATTTTGCCCAAGATAGGAAGGGTATACGCCACCTGCTCCCCTCTCTAAATCCGCCATTGTCTCTGTAACTTTTTTCAATGGATCTTATTAAGTAATATGCGTCGGTGTTCCCCCTGTTTTTCAACAATATACATTAGAGAAATTATATCGCATAGTTATGCATATTTATCATATTGAATCATTTGAAATGCAAAGTTGTATTATAGCCACTCATGTACTGTTTTCACATGAATCCTGTAGAGTTTTATCCTTGGAACTGAACCAACTGAAATATCAAAAAGTCTGCTGTCACAACATGTAAAGTTTACTGGTCGGACATATAGTTGTCAAATGATTCTTAATTATGGCGCCGATGAGGATGCTCGTTTTAGGAATCTGTGTATTGAGAGAAGATTAAAGTTATGATTCTTAATGCAGCAGCTATAAAACATAAGTAAAGTATATGGAACAATTACTCTAAGATGACATTTGCTCGTTGATTGTTTTCCATTCACAACTGTTCTTGCTTCAAGTTTGATATATCTTGCTGTTCATACAAGTAATACAAGGCACAATAAGAATTGGAGTACACTTAAATTTATTGGAAATTATCATTATTACCGTGTTGTAATATTTGTTACATCATGTCAGCGGTAAATGGACAAGCAACAGTTATATTGTCAGTAAATGTATGCTAGTATAGGAAAAACATCATTACCTTCATGTAAAACATACAATTCTAGAATAGTACTTAGATAAATAAAGATAATCAATTAACGTTGATATTGCCTATATGCCAAAAGAGTAGCCAAAAATATCCAACCGAAATTTACAAAATTGAGACATGCACATAAATGGAGGTAGATACAACATTTCCTTTACTTTAACCTTACAGTAATTTGTAGAATGATACTTGAATAAAGATAATAATATATTATCTTGATATTGCCAATGAAGAAAAATGAACAAGAATATCAAAAACCAAATCTAAAAAATTGAGAAGTATATTTATACGTCTCAGAGTTACTTTCCGCCAATGTATGATAATTAATAAAGGAAGATAGGCATTTTCCTTCACTTGAACTATATATTAGTAGAATAATACATAGATAAAGATATATATACATGTAGCAACTTTATTATTACAAATGCTAACAAGAAAGTGAACAAAAATATCCAGAAGAAATCTATAAAATTGAGAAGCATCCATAGGTATAGGTACAATGTATTATTTTCCTTAAATGTATGTTAATATAAGAAGATAGCGGTAGGCGCTTATTTTCCGTTATCGTAACATTATATTTGTAGAATAATACTCAAATACAGATATATAGGTAATTCATAAACTTTGATATTGCCAATACAAAAAGAGTAAACAAAAATATCCAGAAGAAAATCTACAAAATTGATGAAGTATACATATATAAGTCTCAGAGTTATTTTCAGTAAATGAATGTCAATATAGGAAGACACACACTCTCCTTCATCTAAACCCTATATTTGTAGAACAACACTTAAATTATGATAATATTATGTACACTTTGATTTATTCAATGCACACACAAAAAAAACGACCAAAAATGTCCAAGAAAAAAATCTACAAGATGGAGAAATATATAAGTCTGAGAGCAGAAGGTGGTGAGTAGACAATGTGTATATATGTTGAAGCCACCGCTGGCCGTCTCTGGGGAGTTGGTGCAGGTTTTGTGAGGTAGCTCAGACAGGGCGGCCCTTCCTCCAGTGTATGTGGATCCAGACGGCGGGGACGTGACGGGCCGCAGCCTACTGGAGGATATCTATGGAGGCCCCGCCATGGCTGATGACCGGACCTGTCCTCCACCTACCATACATACCACTCACATGTTGGCAAGGCTAGCGGTAGGCCGACTTTTTAATGATAATGGACTGCTATAGTCTCCTGGCCTAGATACAGAAATGCCTTATTTTACTACATACCAATGTGACTTCTACAAGAAGAATGTGTCGCATTAGTGATGTATCATAATTATATAATATTTGGTTGTTATCATCTAGGCCCATATTTTCATAACTAATTTGGCTAATCAGGGAAATCTTGATCAGTGTCTCATGATTAGAGATTCTGTCTATCATGAATAAATTTCACATCTGAGTATCCCAATTTGATACTATTTTGCAATAATACCATCAATTTTGGTAAATGACAAAATTGCTGATCTTCAGGCCCTGATCAAAATTTCTCTAATCAGCCAAATTAGTTACAAAGATATGGGCCCAAATGTGGTATATTATTTTAGATGTTACCTGAAGCACATAGTACTATTACTTGCTAATTAGAGGTATGTTGTTGGATATTTGCATTTCGTTGTGCAATATGATAATAGAATAATATAATCATAATAATTATATGTGGCATTAGTTTTGCTTAAGTTTTACTCGTGCTTTTACTAATTGTGCTATAGGTAACGGCGATCAAAATAATGTATAAAAGATTATTTTGATTGAGAGAACATAAATGCGGAGTTCCATTTTATGATCCGATAACAATTCAAACAAATTGATAGGGATATCCACTATATATCAAACGTTTCTTTAGATACCTATGGATATGGATACTTATAACAAAACCATCAAAAGTTATCAAAAAACCATTGAAAGTCACTGAAACCCACCTAAAAACTCAAGCAAAAACCATCATTTAATGGGAGCGCTTTCATTAAATATCAACGATGCCCAAAAATATTAATAAGGAACTTAAAAAATGTCGGCAACGGTTCCCCCCCCCCCCCCCCTTTTGGCTAAAGTACCCATCATTTATAATTATAGGAAAGTGTGCAATTTCTTTTTAAATATCAGACCCCCAACTTCCCTTGATGCTTAGGTACTAAATGGAAGACCCCTTAAAAGTTTGATAAACAGTTTTTGACCAGTATCTAACGATGTCAGATGTCAATTGGGCATTGTGTTTGTCTATGTCATAATAAATGATGCCCAATCTATGAAAAACCTGTCTTTTAATTACATTCCTACTGCACCCCCAAATGGCTTCACTTCTTAACCTGGAGAATATAAGCACCCTAAGAATGATTATAATTTGGTGTGTGGAATGTGAACAATATGGCAGTAAATTGAAGAGTAGAGATAGTAATTCCCAACAAGACCTCTAAAATTGACCATCTTTCAACTGACATAACTAAAGAGCTAGGGAGCTAGAAGTAGAACTTGATGATAACTATGGAAAATATACTTAGTGGATACTTCTCTCATGGATTATGAATAGGAAACTAGCCTCCCTACTTTTATTCACTTCTTAATCTTCATAACGCAATAATGCATTATATTGGCTTTGAAGATACCGCTAAAGATCCATGGCCAATAACTTTGTGAGACTTTTGTTGTGAAGATGATTACACCTTATCTAATACGTTGATGAGTAATCGTCTGTCTGGGTGAGTCACCCGCAGCCAAAGTGGACACAAACGTTGTACACCATTTATTTACATGTATTTGTAGTGAGGAAGCAAAGCATGAACTGACAAGTGCCGTGTCAGTAATTAGGATCACAAGACCTGCAAAGCAACTTGGAAACAACTTGTATTTCTTATTCAACTATAGATTGGGCAAAATCTTAACTTCTTCTCTGCAACAATTAGCTGCAGTCGCTGAAAGGGAAGAATTGTCGTTTTCCGAAAAGAAAATTAATTCCACACAAATATTTTAATCGTTTCTTATACTTGTTTCTGGTCGTTCCTGACCTTTATGGTTATCTTCAAATCAAATATTAAGGAAATGTCGTCACTGAATGGGTACACCTTAAAAGGACTTTGACACAATGGCGGGTCTAAAATTTGAAGGGGGGGCAGGGGCGTATTATAGGGAAAACTATCTTTAATGACCTTTTTACATCAAACATAACGCTCTTTTTCAGAAAAAAAGACAGGGGCCACTTCATTCGCCATTAAACAAGCGATTTCCCCAAAAGATTTGTTTCGATGAAACCATGGAAAACGTCAAATAATCATCTTTGGTCTATTTCTTGGTCACATCCCTGAACGAATAGCCGAGAACTAGTTGAAGAGCAATGGTTACAACTGAAACGAAAGTACACGAAAATACATTATTCGATGGTTGTTCGTGAATTGTTTGAAGAAATTTCAGTTGATATTGCCGAGATGTTGGAAAGTGCGTGCAGGGGTCAAAGCCTTGTGTTTTGAGAGAAACTTTTTATTGTTCTCACTTTTTTCTGAGTTTATCTGCTTTTGACAGGTTATGATAATTCAGTTTTCGGATTACTAAATGACATATATTAAATGAAAACAGGAGACGGAGATTTTCGAAAACATTTTTCCACATATTTTGATTTATTCAGCACTTTCTGTCGAAAAGGACACATTGTATTATAATACAAGCTAGAACACATAAATTACTGTCAAAGCACACTGTATCTGTCGATCTGTAGATCAGTTGTTCGTTCAAATTGTACAACATGATGATATAACATACCACAATGAATAAAGTCATCGATTCGTCGGCAAAGTAGATATCTAGAGCAGGAAATGAGTATTTTCTGGGTATGATATACCGGGAGGATAACTTTTCAGTTGCCCCATAGAACTTGCCTGAACGATTTCTACAGATTTTGTGATGTTAGCAGGAGGACAAATGCTGGTATATATAATGTGACAGCCGGCCGATTCTGACGACAATATTGATCTACAGGAGTCCGCAAAATACTTCACACTGTGTTATACGTATACCCGTGAATGCCAAAGAGGGGCGACTTGTAATACCACACAAAAATCTACAACGATCATAACTTCTGTTCACATTTAGGTTTTACATGTTTGAATTCAATCAGGCCGTCCGAACCAAAGTCTTGAGATTTTCAGGTTTTCCTGAAACTTTGACTAAATGTGAACTTATTAACATAACATATCAATCCACATGACATATCAATCCATCGGTAGGTAGTATTGTTTCCTAATAACATCGAAATATTTTAAACTCATGCGACGTTAGAGTCTGCCGATTTCAGGGTGCCGGATACCGTCTAATCGAGAATCCACACTTTGTAATGTTAATACAATATAAGAATTACATTTCCTGTACAATAATCCTATTCTGTGTCTGTGACATGACCGCAATGCTTCTTGAACCGTAGCTTTGACATGGAATATTGCTGGACAAGGTCCGAAAACGTGTATATATATTATATGAAATAGCAGTTGAAGGTTCATTTAATTGTTACACTCCTTTTCAAATCGTCTAAAGTTCCTTTTCAAGTAGTCTTTATAGCTTTGGATAAATCTAAGATAGTCCTTTCATTAAATCTATGCCGATTTCCTATCAATTTTCCAAATAGTTTTATCCGTAATATAGTCTTCATATTTTTGTAAAGAGTACAATTTATATTGTATCAACTGGTTTCAATTGGCATTATACTTATAGTTGGAATGGCAGGTTTTATGTAAGATAAAGTTGACAGGTACGACATGTTGAGGGATAAGTCACACATATAACAATTGTAGCATAACTTAAAAGAATTAGGGTTTTCTTTCATAATTAGAACCTCAGTTTTGAATATATCTGAAGTTATCGGGATCCTAAACAGAATTTCGTATATAGTGCAATTCATCCCTATCTATGTGTAGGTAAGCAGAATGTAACTGAAATTACTGTTGGATACTGTTCTTGTTGCAAGAAAACGTTAACGCTAAAGTGTTTAACTTATGATTTTACGGAGAAACTTTCCCAAACAATTCTTTTCAATAATTGACTTGTTTTCCGTATTTTTCCATTACTTCGGATCCAATCATCTGTGCCATTTACATTTTATTTTGTGGCTATATAATCCATTTCCGTCAGCGGCAAGCCAAAATTGAAATCGCGCCCGTCCGAAATTGTTACAAGAAAATGTTCCACGTTCTTCTTTCTAAAATTTGCATATATGCCTATCTGGAATAGTTTAGAATTAAAGCTGAACCACAATTCAAGCATTCAATCCTTGCAATTCTATTCAGTGTAATGCGTTGACGATGTATTGGTCCAGTGCAATCTGTTAATGTATTAATGACTTGGAAAGGACATAAAAAGAAGACTGGAGGTAATGTCAGAGTTTACAGTCAAAGAGAAAAGGAAGATTGGACAATTCAAAGAACCGGGCTACTATAAAAAAACATCATGATTTATTTTTCAACTCACCAAGATAAAAAGTCGGTATAATTATTGCATTAGGACGTGCTATTGAGGGAAATCGGTATCCATGAGAACAATCATTTTCTCCCTAATTGATTTATGTATCATTATGAAGTTTGATGTCAAGAACAGAGCCAAAATTTTGACGCTCCTCTGAATTTCAAAAGTATATAATCAAACGAGCTCATTTGAAGAAAGAAAATGGTAGCCAATCAGGGTTGAACGCCAGCAAAAGACGTACCTGAGACACACTAGATCTATGCTTCTTTTTTTCTAAGTTCCATTCAAAGTTAAACGTTAATCCATGACACGATGGTTGATCCAGAATTATGTCAGCGCAAAATGTTGTTAAAGTTATCCAAAAGTTGAAACTCAATTGTTACTACTGATGTTACAGTTTGTGGTTTAGTGGATAGGCAGGCCACACTGAGGCGGCCCCTCTGGCCCTACCGCCGGGCATGGGACTCTACATGCCCAGGGGGTGGCATGGACGGGGGTGAGGCCGGGCCGTGGAGGGGGGTGAGGCCGGGACCAGGGCCGGCAGGCCCGGGCAGAGGGACGGGGACGGCCGGGGACGGGACGCGACGGGACGCGACGGGCCAGGGCTGAAATTTCAGTTGGTCGCCGACCGGAGCCAATGAAACGTCGGCGCGTCGCGCCCCCTCCCCCATTTCCAACAGCTACACCCCCCGCCCCCGTCCTACCTACTGCCTTGCCACCCTCTCCCCAACCTCATCCCATTTGGCCATTCCCCCCTCCCGCACCCCCTGTCCCCTCACCCCCCCCCCTCCCTCCACCGTTCCGGCCCCACCCTGTTGTTTTCCTCCCCCCCCCCCCCCTCTTCTTACCCATCTCATGTGTCTTTTTTTATCCCCCACGTCCGATGTCGGCCGCAAAAGTAGGCCCCGATGTCTACAGCCGCCTAGGTCTATGTCCAGAGACGTGGAGGTTAGTGGTGAGGGAGGGGGATGGGCGGGGAGGTTTTAGGGGGGGGGGGGGGGTTGTCTGCCAAAGATTGCTTAAGAATGTGGACGCCGTCATGTGTACTATACAGTTCCGTCAGGTGAAAGGCCAGAAGGTGTGTGTGTGGGGGGGGGGGGGGATAGCTCCCCTGCCCCCCTCCTCCTCTCAGCCCTTCTGTCCATCCCCCCAAGCCTCCCCCTACACCCAACCTCCCGCCCCCACAACGCTCCAGCGCCGACGCGGACCGACTCGTCATCATGACGTCATAAGGCCGACGCTGGGGGGACGCCGTACGCGATGACGGCGACGGCGACGTTGAGGGAACGACGATCCAAGGTAGGCAACGACGAAGAAGAGAATATCCCCCGAATTTCTCCCTTCTAATCGCCATTTTCAATCCGGAATTCCCGCGAGTCGCTGGCGTGCCATTTCCGGTGGCGGGTTTCCCCAGCCGACCAATATCGAGTCAGGGGAGCGAAAATAGAGTAAACTACGCGGAAAAAGCGACGCAACAAGCTGGGGCGCAATTTTTTGACACAATTAGAGAATAATATCATCTTAAAAAATTATCAAATTTTTTTAACGCAGAATTGGATTGTAAATATGTAGAAATGTTAGATGATTAAGATAAGGGGGAGATAAAATAATCGAATCAGCCGCGCGCCCCCCGACACCTCGATATTTGCCGTGTAACCGCCATTTGTACAACATGACCAAGCAAAACGGACAGGCACCGTCGTCACACGCCGCCGTACAGCGAGATCTTACTTAAATGCCGGGAAATTGAGGTAAATCCATGTAAATATGTGTACAGATTAATGACCGGAGAAAACTAGAGTGACGGGTAGGGAAACTTTTAAATTGAAAATAATTGCTTTTAAACCGCGCGAACGAAAGACGCACAAGGGTGGAAAATATGCTAAGTTATTTCAGAAATGTTTGCCGTTTTTGCAAATTTGTATCCATGAAGGGGGATTATTTGATCCCCGAAACAGCATCACCATGTTAGTGACAATCTGGACGCAACAGTGAAAGCAACAAAGTTTTCAAACAATTAAAACAAGTTTAAAAGACGAATAAATTTCAGGGAATAATTAGAAAAATTTACTGGAGATAAACGGAAGGGGGCGGAGGGACGACGGAATACTTCATTCAAGTTCTCATCGACATATGATAGCACATATTCCCAACTTAAAACCCTTCGTCAGAAAGCAGTTGCAAGTTACAACACAACAAAAAAGTTCGATCCTTATAATTGACGCGAATTTAACCCGATCATCTTAGTCACTTCTAAGCGTATTCCTTTAATACCGACTTTAGATAAAGATTCAACCAACCGTACCCTAACGAATTTTTGATTATCAAGAATTTGAAAATTCCCAAAATATATTAATTCCCCAATAAATATGTCGATGAGAACGATGCAGTCGGTGTCCGTTGAACACCCCCTCCCCCCACCCTTTCCTCCTCTTCCGCCAAAATCCACACCACAACCCAACCGCCACTCCCCTACATAATTTATCGTTGGTCGTAACGGGCGAAATTCCTTTGGCATGAGATAGCATTGCCAATAAAGGACGATTGTGCCACCCCAAAGTGGTCAGCCAAGAACAAAGGGAATACTCACCACGTGGTTACCGTTTGAATATCCGCACGGTTGGATTTGAACCTTGCAAATATTATTGTCGGAATTAATATAATTTATATTTCTTTGCCGTGGTTCGCAAAGGTACCTCCCCGAGAATTATTAAAAGTGAACTTCAACTTCAATTTACCGTAATTTTCTTTTGATAACAGTATACGGTATCTATTTCAACTTCTGTACTCTAATTAAATAGGATAATGATAACACAAACCGTTTTATCTATTCCGTAGACACCTTCACAAATTTTGCAATTCATATTGATGTTCGAAATGCCGCTAGACATGTGTCCGCATATATATAGTTATCACATAGGATTAGTTATACGAGGAAGAAACATAAATTCACTGTCAGAAAAATTAAGATTATCATGCTTCATCATTGGCGACTAAATCTATTTTAGTCCAAAACTTCTAATCGCTGCATGCACATCAAGTTTATGAATTGTACTTGTCACTGTCAGTTCCTTAACATTTCCAATCAGCTGGAAACCCTTGACGCGAAGTTTTCTCTTTATGATAGATCCAGGGGTCGAAATAGCACGGGCCCGGGGGCCCGAGGCCCCTAGACAATGTGTGGGGCCCCTAGATGTCAAGTCCAAGGGGCCCGACTGGCCCCCAAGAAATCTGAAAGTTTAGATTTGTGATAAAGGGAAGGGCCCTTAAAACTTAATTTGGACCCCTGAATGCAGTTGGTTGTGGGCCCGACCGGCCCCTGAGTTCTTGGACATTATTTCGACCCCTGTTAAGATCATAACCGTTCTCTCGGAAAATAAATTGAAACGTATTTTCTTTTATTTCTATCGATGTTGAATTGTTTAATTGCAGGCCGATTATGCATTATCGAGGAGAAATAGTGCATAAATCAGGGGCGAACTTCGCACGGCGCACGGCGCAGAAGGTAAGATGTAGGCCGTCGGCGACCTTCTCAATGGTACATCATGAACGGCGCTATATATAAACCATGCTTACCACTATTATAGCTGATTATCTATAGATATTAATGTAATATAAAGCTGGTTTCTATGCATGAGTTTGGTTTTGTAATTCCGATTAAATCCTCCGTCTGAAGCTGAACCAGACTTCTGCGCACTTACCGCGACTGTCGACTAACCGTCCGTCCACCCTGGGCTCCCGTCCTGTCTATGGGGGGAAAGGTCGACAGATTAATATTATCAAACTTTTATACATCTTCAGCGTAATGATAATGCAAAACAATTATTTGAAATAAATTCTTTCCGTGTGTTTATCTGGGCGCGGCTTCAGAAAATTAAGAAGGGAGTGAATATATTCGATATATTACCAAATTCCCAGTGGAAAAAATGTTAAATAACACAAAACAATGCAATTGGTAAATGACCTACAGTGTGGTATTTACCAAGGCCCTCAGTAAAACTCCGTACCTGAGCTGAAACTTTGAATATACATCGAAATAAGTGAAATCGCTACGTTGAAATTTGTTCTTTAAATGGTTGATATGATTTTCTTAGGTATCATCTAATGATAAATCTTGCAACGAATATGCTCCAACGACGCGTGAAAAGATACGGAAAATGTACGATATTCAGATATAGGCAGAACTTCCAGTTAAACAGGACAGGGGGTTGTATTTACCGGCAAAGACCAACCTCTGCAAAGTGATAAAACCTTTTCACACTGTCCCCTTCAGATTCGTTTGCATATATTCGAATATATAGTGAAGTTCAATAAAGTTCAAAGATCGAGGAGGATTTGAAGGAGGAGGGGCGCAAATATTTATTGTATTAGTTAAATTTTACAACAGGGCGCCCCCCCCCCCCCTCCTCCACACACACATTTTGAAAAATCTCTGGATCCGCCCCTGGTAGCTACTTTAATAACTCCAAATTCTCTGTGTGCTGTGACACTTCTAATATTTCTTTTCAAACAATAACCGTATTCATTTATATTAGCTGGATCAAATCTGAGTTTGTGTAATACACCGAATACCCCGAATTACCGAAAGTTAAATAATATAATAACTTTACCATGCTGAGATGATATCAGGGGTTAGAAATATTGTCTGTAATCAAACTACATAAGTCCATAAGTACGTGACGTTTCACGGTGTTTCACGTTACTTGACGCAGAACTATGGACGACGGAGTACCAATAACATAGCTCTGAGCCAAATGTGTAATTAAAGGTTTTCCGAATAAAATTGAACAATTTGAGGCAATTTATATTCCTGTCTCTCCGTCTTCCGGAATTGAGATTCAACATTCCAATAACTTGGGAGCCCGTTTTCACAAAAGGACAATTCATGAATGAATAGTGATCGAGGCACCATCCACTGAATCACCACGGCTGGGGTCGTGTCCCTCGGCCACTTCATTCCCTCCGGTCCCGGCCACTTCCCTCAATCCCTGTGGTGTATCTCCGTCCATCAATGTCTCTCTCCTACCATCCCGATACGTATGACCATCCTTAACCATTGATATTCCCAATCATTCCCAACTGTCCCGATGAGAGCATCTATGACTATATTTAATTACATCAACTTCTTATCCTGAATATCAATGTCTATCTCCGACCACCCTAACAGTCACTGACTCCACGTATGTGTCTCCAACCATCTATTACTATTGCAACCATCTTTGACCGTCTCGAAGTATACCCACAATAGCCTGAATCACCATGGCTGGGTTCATCCAGTCCACCTTAAGGACTTCATCCCTTCCAAGCCACTTCCCTCATTCCCCGGCCGTATTATCTCCGATGACCAACATGTATCTTTAACATCAATGTCTATCTCCGACCATCCTGATACGTATGACTATCCTTGACCATTGATATGCCCAACCATCCCCGGCCTGTCCCGACGAGAGCCCGACCATCTATGACTATCTTTAACCACACAAACCTCTATCCTAATTCTCAATGTCTATCTCTGACCACCCAACCAGTCACTGACTGCATGTATCTCCAACCATCATCTGCTAGTCCAACAATCCTCGACTATCTCCAACTACTATGCCGTGAATAAGTCCATTCCACATAGGGTAATTCCGGGATTGGACAACGGTCGGACAAAATTCACATATAAAGGATCCTTGTCTCCTAGAGATAGGGTTTCTTTAATAAGTATATTTTTCTATATCCCTAAGTAATGTTAAAACCTTATTATTTCTAAATCCCATCCCCGACTCTCTCAACACTAACATCTATCTCAACTCTCAATGTTTCCCTCCAACTACGTCCAGCCATCTCCGCCAAAATCAATTAATGCAGGTCATAACCCTCAATCATGTGCACCTGGCCACTCGCAACAACTCCCAACCATTCTCTTGGACCACCTTGAGTAAACCTGACTACCCTCCCCCCAAACACACACACACACCAACCCACACCAACCTACACCAACCCACACCAACCCACACCAACCCACAACAACCAACACCAACCCACACCAACTTAAACCAACCCCCACCAACCCATAACAACCAACAACAACCCACGCAACCCACAACAACCCACACCACCCACACCCACCACACCCACCCGCACCCACCCCAGTCTACTCACCCCCACCGACCCCCACCAACCGCCACCAACCCACACCAAACCAAACCAACCCACGCCAACCCACGCCAACCCACACCAACCCACACCAACCCACACCAAAACAAACCAAACCAAACCAACCCACGCCAACCCATGCCAAACCAAACCAACCCACGCCAAACCAACCAAACCAAACCAAACCAAACCACACCAAACCACACCTAACCCCATCAACCCACACCAACCTACACCAACCCACACCAACCCACACCAACCCATACCCACCCATACCCACCTACACCAACCCACAACAACCCACAACAACCCACACCACACCAAACCACACCCACCCAAACCACACCACACGAACCCCCACCAACCCACACCAACCCACAACACACACAACAACACACACCAACCCACACCAACACACACCAACCCACACCCACCCACACCCACCCACACCCACCCAAACCAACCCACAACAACCCACACCCACCCCCACCAACCCAAACCAACCCACACCCACCCACACCCACCCACACCCACCCAAACCAACCCACAACAACCCACACCCACCCACACCCACCCAAACCAACCCACATCCACCCACACCAACCCACACCAACCCCAACCAACCCCCACCAACCCAAACCAACCCACACCAACCCACACCCACCCACACCCACCCAAACCAACCCACAACAACCCACACCCACCCACACCCACCCAAACCAACCCACACCAACCCACACCAACCCCAACCAACCCCCACCAACCCAAACCAACCCACACCAACCCACACCCACCCACACCCACCCAAACCAACCCACAACAACCCACACCCACCCCCACCAACCCAAACCAACCCACACCAACCCACACCCACCCACACCCACCCAAACCAACCCACAACAACCCACACCCACCCCCACCAACCCAAACCAACCCACAACAACCCACACCCACCCCCACCAACCCCAAGCAACCCACACCAACCCACACCAACCCACACCTGCCCACACCAACCCCCAACAACCCCAAACAACCCACACCATCCCATGCCATCTCTCCTCATTTCTCCTCTTCTCTCCATCTATCCTCATCATCTCTGACTATTCCGACTGCCTCTAGCATCTCCAGGGACGTAGGCAGGAATTAAAAAAAGAAGCCAGCATTTCATTTTTGGTTCTTTATTAAAATCACAAATCAAACATACTGTCTGGTCTCCAGTTCTCATCCTGTTACATTGTATAAAAAAAAGACAGGTTGGCAAATTGTCTTGCGAAAACTTGAGACTTCACAACAAAGTTGACACTGAGATATGATATGAAAACGAATTAAGTGAGTTGGGGCCATGATACCAATTTGCTTCATTCTGTTGGCTGTTTATTTGAGTCGCTACACTATTCAATAAAGTGCAACAAGAGTATGAAACAGATCTAGATAATTCACTGTTCGGTGTGTGCAAGTCAATTTTTACTGGTTTAAATAAGCATTTTATTCTACTAGAAATAATTAGTAGTCATTTTGCAAAGTTCTGCAAATGCATAAGATAACTGGTTTTAATTATGCTGCGATCAATTTAACATATTATATACATTGTCGTGTAACATTTCCTTAATGTTCATCTCTCAGATCTTCAATATTATAGCAACATCATTGCATAACGTTGTATATAATTAACTGTCGTACAATTATCGTTGGTAACATGGTGCTAAGAGCATTAATACAGGGCATGACCCTAACTATAGGAAGCGATGCTCAGAAGGGATGTGACTATGCTATTTATCATAAACTGTAATCAATATTAATAGTTGGCGTTATTGAAATGTTTCTTCAATTAATACCAACTATTTCATACCCTATCAAACATAGGATAGTAGGTAGCCAACGTTGAATACGTACTCAAATACACACGTGCAGCACATTTTGTAAGTTTGCGCACTTTAAGTCCCAACAAAAGAGACACCGGGATCCGACCATCTCTGGTCCCAGAGGCGGATCCAGCGGAGGGGGTTCCAGGGCGTCCTGACCACTCCACTTTAGCCTTTCTGATAGGGACTTAAACTTGCCAATATATGTTGCGTGACACCGTAGCAAAATCCTTCAAAATCCTGTATCCGCCACTGCCAACCTTTGGTTTCCCTCCGTCCGTCTTCCATCCTTCGATTTGATCCTTACCATCACAGTACATACCACCAGACTGTATTATCATGTCAATCGCTATTTTGATATAGTCACCCGTGATCACCGATTAACTCTCTTAACGTAAAATTCCCCTCCCCAATCCATTAGAGAGACTGGGATCAATTTCCCAAAACTTTAATCCAATGATCCACGATGCAACAAAAAGGCATTTTCCATATATATACTTAGTTTTGTATAGGTTTCCGGTCAAAATTCGCTTTTCTTTTTGAAACGGCGATCGATTAATAACTTATGATACGCAACATAATAATTATGCTATTTATCATAAACTGTAATGGTTATGTTCTTTACGTATTTTGTAAAGATCAAAACCATTTACTGCAAACTCATTTTTGAAATCAGTTCCAAGTCAAGCCATAGTCTTACCACACCCTCAGGCGATAACGTAGATGAGTAATGAGACTTTACCGTGTTTCCTACTAATTCACTGTGCTCATTGTTTGATAATAATGATTTTTAGTGATCATAAACGTTGATTGATTAGCGGTATTGTCACTGAGCGATTATGTAACAATTATTGTCACCTAGCGATTATGTACAGATTCAGCCCAGTGGGCATGGCCCTTGACCACCCCTCAGCAACAACTCAAGGCTTTCACTGATACGTTAAGCCTGGTTTACACAGTACGATAGTTACCCTTACGATGATGGTTACGATAATATTGGAAGAGAACCTGGACAGAATTTCAGAAATTCTAATGTAAACCTTAGGAAATATAATCTACTATTAGAAATGTTGTCGGGATTGTCGTAAGGTTGTCGGGACCCTTAGGAGAATTATCGGGACTGTCCTGAGGTCTACGAGAAACACTGTCATGGGGATTTTGACGGCCTGTGTAAACCCCGCTTTACGTATAATTTCACTATCTGTTTCTTGTTTGGTATGGGTTTCAGAATAAAAGGAAAGTAATCTGTCATTTGCCAAGAACTGAAGGAAATACATTTAATTAACTATCAATTAGTGTACATAACGGCATTCATTACAGTTTCATGCATACTTTATTGTGAGTATTAGCTTTCCAACCTCTAATTGTCAATAGAATTATACATCAATTATCAGTTGCATGTGTCCTGCTGACAATAGTATAACAAATTAACAGTGTACTTGCAGACAAAAAGAATCTATGTCCAAACTACGCTAGGAACTATGCCCAAACAATCACTATTGCAAAGTCTATACATACTAACAATTTGATGAATCATTTTTAGCATTTTGATTTTATATATCAATATGACATGAATTCGAAAGCATGGATATTGATTATGACTTTTATAAAATATACTATGTTACCAACTGCAACTAAGAGGTCGTTTTTGTTTTTTGTTTGAGTTTGTTTGAGTTTACCACTTCTTACAATCGCAAAGTCTTCCTGTTCCTTTACCTGTCTGGCTGATAGTAATGTAGTAGTACGTCATTGAACCATTAAGTAGTTATTAAATATTTTGCGGTTTACCAAAACATGGATAAGATTCATGGAACACATTTTAATAACGCACATCACCTTCCACAGACATCGGTCTGCAAATTAAAAATGTTTAAAAAGAAAACTGCATGCATAAACCTGCCATTTCCTGACATGATTTTTGCGGCTTGCTTTATTCCTTCAAATTATACACATCTGTTTTCCCATCTTCTAATTCATGTTTGATTCAAACAAATTAAAGACAATTAAAATGAATTAAACACGTATCAAAGTAAATAAAGTAACGGGTATCTTTGAGGAATAGACTGATTCTAATATCAATACTTACCTCTCCGTAGCCAGAGACAGTCCTGAAGGGTGGTGAAGTCCAGGGCTGTGACTGGGGAAACTTGTGGCATAAAACCCTTAAATCCACTCAGGACGGTTCTAAATTTAATAAAAGTCTTGTTCATCAAATAACCAAGAGATACTATGATAAGAAGAACCGTGGGGAAGGGGCAGCCCAAGGGTGTCTGTATGACCCATACCGGATCGTCACGACCCGAGGGTGAAGCCCGAGGTTGGTACAATTCCCATGGGTCGTACAGCCACCCGAGGATGACCCCAAAGGTTCTTCTTTATTTTATCACCCAAGAAAATGTCCAAATATGTTTAAAATATTGAAAATGGGGAGCGATACATACAGCATGTCTATACGCACCTTCCCCTGTACGTACCACTCGTTGGCAGAGCGGGTGATAAAGGCAATAAATAATCATGCAACAAGTAATAAGAGCATTTGTAGACTCCAACACAAAAGGCATCCACCTCCTATTATCTAGTAGAGACCACATTTTGGTTAAAGGAGCCAACCCAGGCAAGCATTGACGTAACAAGAACGTTCTGTGACTGTACTTTTTTTGGTTAGTCTGAAACCTGCCCAATTGTCACGCAACAATAGCATCATTTTAGGTAAAATTAAGACTTATCATAAAAAGACCTTTATAGTAACATTATATTTTGTCGCGTTATGACTTAACTAATAAAGAATGTTATAACAACGTTATTATGACATGAAAGAATGTTACAAGAACGTAACAATAACATTACAGTGCGACGTCACAACGTTAGGTTCTAAAGACATTTTTGGGTGCCATCAAAATATTGTAACAAGAACCAAAGTATTACAAAACAGAACATTGCTACAACGTTATAATAACCTCATTTTCTTGCTTGGGAATAGTCTTTATTTCTATTTCTGAATCCACTCTAGTAACACCGTATCCCCCGATCCAGAGCCTCAATATTAGACTCATATAACAAAGAGAAGAAATCATGTTTTATAATGTTGGCCCTGTCGTTTTACTGGCAGGGCGAAGCTCTACTTTCCCGGGGCCAGACGGGAGCGGATAAGAAAGCCCCCAGAAAGCCAGACAGGGAACATCTAAAAAGCCCCGCGGTCATAAATATCAGCCGTCTCCCCTCTGAAACAAAGATAGTTTTATTGAACAACTGCCAGCAAATGGAAGCATAATTATGATATATCACATTAAGGTACAGTCACACCATCTGGCTTCTCAGTGAAGGGAACCTTAAGGAAAATGTCTGGAGAAGTGGATCCTGAGTTGGATCCAGACTTGGAGACTAACCTGGGAGTCTCCTTTTTGGGAGTATCAAAAAGCCCGCCTCTGACCTGGCCTGGTCTGGGGAGAGGCACTGGCGTACTATCTCAGCCACCAGATAGGAGTCTTCCACCCCAGCCAAGCTGCGACGTAACAGAAACGTTCTGCAACCATACTTTTTTAGTCGGTCTGTTACTTACTAAGATGGCACATAACAATTACGTTATTGATGGTGAGGTTGAAACCTCACAAAATCAGAACGTTATTACAATGTTATTTTTTGGTGAGGTTAGGACAAAACCAAAACAGAATGTTTCAGGTTGAAGAACGTTACCAGAAAGTTATAATAATGTTGCAGTGCCACGTCACAACAGTATGTTACAGCAACGTTATTGGAAGCCATCAAAGTAACGTAACAAGAACCAGTACAGAACTAAACAGATTGTTGCTTCAACGTTATAATAATGTCACATGCTTGCATGGGACCCAACCAAACTATCTGTATTAATCCCTGTTTCCACTGAACAACATTTTCCTCAAGACAGCCTAACAGGGAAAGATTTGGAAATCTTAGGTGGTCGTTGATAAAATCATTCAGTGCAAACAGAAAATTGTTGGTAAAGACATATGTAAACGACTGTGAACAATATTTACTCAAGACAAAAGTGAAAGATTTATAAATGACAAAATATTAAACATGTTAGGTTTTTCTCAAGACAAAACCTAATTATTTTCTCCAAAACCAATTAAATGCAATCATTTCTATTAGGAATAGTCATCCAGGACCTGCCTGTGTAGTCCAGATACCTGTATTTTAGTCGTTCAGTGGAAACAACAAGTCGTTCATTCACAACAGATTAAAACATACGACCATCTGCCAATGATCAATTTATTTTCCAGTCGGTTGTAGTCGTCAGTGTTTCTAAACTAAAATTGTTCATTGGAAACCCACCTTTGCACTCTTAAGCCGGGTTTCCACTGAACGACTTTCATTAAAAGTTGCTCACGACCAAAATGACTGTATAGAATTAAAAATCGTTGGTACTTTTAGTCGTTCAGAGTGGAATGATTTCTTGTTTCCACTGAACGCCTGAAATATTGTTTTCTGAACGATTCTGGGACATTCTGGACGACTTTTTCCAAAGACAAAAATCAGAAAACTCAGGGGACAAAAGATTTAATTGCTTTTAATTGCCTTGGAAAGAAATCGTGAGGAACTGTCGTCCAAAAATATTAAACAGGTTAGATATTTGGTCGTTGGTAAGTCTTTCACTTTAGTCTTGAGCAAATGTCGTTTGCTGTCTTTAAAAAATGTCTTAACCAACGATTTTGTGTTTCCACTGAACGATTTTTAGAACGATCACCAACGATTTCTAAATCTTTCCATGTCTTTGGCCGTCTTGAGAAAAGTATTGTTCGGTGGAAACAGGCCTTTAGTGAACTAATAAATCTGTGGCTATGTAGTACTATAGGAAAAGTGTCTGAGGTTGAAAGTACGACCCTGAATTCAAAGTGGGTGTTGGGATTTTACTGCCCTCAGTCTAACGGCCTCAGGCAGTAATTTTCTGATGTCCCACTGAGTATTCAGGGTTGTACTGTCAACCAAAAATTGTTTTCCTTATATAATATACCACATGATATGAATATGAAGGAAATAAAACAGAAATAATGAGCAAAGCAAAGGGGGCAGTATCAACATAAGAAGACCCATGGGGGGCGTCCAAGGGTTGTAGGACGAACCGCCAGGCAGAGTACTGCCCAAGGGCAAAGCTCGGGGCAGGACACTGCCCAGACGTTCGTCCGAAGACCCGAGGACGACCCCTAAGGGTCTTCTATATTTTATCACCCAAGCAAAATACAAAATAGTGTTGAAAACTATTAATACAAGTCATAACAAGGAACAGTACATGCAGCCTGTCACGACGCACAATCCCTTGTATGTACCGCTCCTCGGCTGTGCGGTCGTTAAAGAGGGAGGTGTATATTGGTAGGCTGTATGTACCACTCCTTGTTTTACGTATTTCCAACAGCTTTAAGATATAGCTCGTACAACCCGTGGGGATCACATGACCCTCGGACTTTTCCTTAGGGCCATGACAAACCAATTTAGGTCGTACGGCCACCCTCGGACATACCCTCCCACCCATGCACAGTCCATGAGTAAAACCGCACAAAACTACTGTGCCCTGTACCAGTATTCTATGAATACTTTATGGCAGTGTCTGTTAGTATTCATAATTTATCCTGAAGTTGGTGTGTGTACTACTGACGACATCCGTTCATTGATTTGATCACTTGAGAGTGATGATTTATTAAGGTAGTTTATTTATTTCAATTAACGTTGAAACCTTTCTGTCCTAATAGAACCTTTTACAAGTCGTGTTCACAATGGCAAGTCGTGAATGGTTAGAAATATATTAAACTGAGAAAGTGACAATGCAGTTAGAAACGCAGAACAGCTTTTCACTACAGTGTCCCAGATATAAGACAGGATATCTCTGATAGAAGATCACAATTTCTAATGGGACTGTATCTCTTTGACTAAAAGATTGGAGATTCAAAATAATGTTATCAAAGAAAGAAGGGAAAAAACAGGATATTAGGACTGATTTACGGCGGTTATGTCATAAGCGCCTTTTTCCTAACTTGCGTTTTGAGACTAGCTTTAGTTGAATGGGAAGTTGTATCAGACGGTGGGCATAACTGAGCAGAACGTTATCTCCTTATAACTTCTGGATCAGTTGGCCGATTTTGATGCCGTTGATACTGTTAACATAAAAAAGGCCTTTACTATCCAGCCCAATTTAGTTTTTAAAACAATTCTTCTTTGTAATATTGGATCTTTGAATAAGCAACAGTATTCCATACGTTGGGACAATGTGAAGTCCAGCTGAGTGACCGGAACAAGAAGTGCTTAGTAAAATGTGTGTACAAAATGATATAACTAAAAGCCCTGCAGAAGGTGCCCACAGTATAGAGAATGAGGTGGGAAAGAACCCAGAGGGGGGGGGGACTCAGTATTTTTTCAGTCTAGCTCGTGAATATCCCCTGCAAAAGAACATTAACCTACAAATGTGTTGGTCTCAAGCTGATTTCAGGATGTGTTGATTCCTGTGAGAATCATAATTATAAGGAATTTATTTACATTCATTATTATAAGGAATTTATTTACCTACATTTGACAATTTGCTCAAATATTAAATATAATCCTTTATTGACAGCTTTGCTAAACAAAAATGGTTTGATTATTTGACAGCTCCCTGTATTGGACACAATTTGCAGTTGACATCTACAGCCCCCTGATGGTCCAACCCATTTTAGACCAAGTGCCTCCCCCCCCCCCTTGGGAGACTGACCTAGAGTGCCTGGAAACTGGCATCCTGCCAGGCTGCACACAGTGCCAGACATGGTCCAGAGAAAGACCACTTTTAACTATCTGGTTTTCATGAGGAGGTGTTGCACTGGGAGCAACTTCATTTGTATGCTTAGGGAGTGGGGTGGAGGGTCAATGGCCTTTTTGAGTTTTAAGGCCAAGAGACCTTGTGCAGATGAGGCCATGTGACCATATTTTGGTGATCACCACGTGGTTCTCAACACCACATGGCAATAGAAATGATAGTCATTTATGAAATCTAAATAATTAGAATTGTGCATTAAAATTATGGTCTAGTGAATTATTGTGAAGTGAGATTTTCTCAAATATGTCATCCTAGTGTTTGAGAAAGGTAAATATCTGATTTAAGATTGATCACCAATATGGCGACCTGCCTATACTGAGAGATATGACGTCACCTTCATGACTATACTCAGTAGGAAGATTCCTACCGCAATAATTATTGTATGTGATTCCTACAGGGCAATGATCAGCTGAGGAAGAGCTGTCTGATTCAGGCAGAATCGAGGAACAAAATATCATCAAACCTGTTTGATATTTATGATTGGCCAACGAATTGGCTGACTATTGTAGTGTAAATTAGTCAGGCTACTGTGCGGAAATGGGAATGTGGGTATGCATTTTAGTCATAAGTGCCAATCCACTGCCCCTACCAGCCCTTTCTGAGCAATCCATTCAGGGATGTGATTGAAATCCTGGTAGAATCAGGGGGTAACTGGAGAAGTCGGGCCACTGACAAACTCAGGCCGGGTGAACTCAGGCCACTGGAGAACTCGGGCCTAATGATTTTTTGTCAGTTCCCCACCAGTATTCGATCAGGGATCACCAGTGACCAATATCTATGTCTATAATAATGTCAAGGCGATAACCCTTTCGAGTGACACAACTGGCATTCTGGTTGAGTTAGAAATCGCTAGTGATCTATATCTAACGATGTTAGATATTTTTTATTTGATTTGTCATTTTTGGTAGATTTCTGGTTAAATTGCTCAGCAGGAACACCATTTCTATTTAGTTATCGACCAAAAATTTAATTAAATTGCTCAATATGTACTTGCCTTGATATATTTTCTAAGCTATTGGTCATTTGAGGATAGTTTTCTGGTTGAATAACTCAATGGGAACACCAATTCTGGTCGTTTTCGACCAGTTCTGGTTGTCTTCAACCAGAATCAATTGACCAGAACTAGTAGAGATGACTAGAATTTAGTTTAGTCTCTTAATGGTTACCCCCTTTTAAGCAAACGGAATTTAAATTGAATCGCTCAATGGGTACCTTTAGTTTAAATGGGGAAATCCATTGAGCGATGGGACTAAATATTAAACGGTCAACTTAAGGGGAGGGGGTACCCATTGAGTGATGCGATTTAAATTCTGGCCGAATTACATGCCAGTAGCAACCAATATCTAGCACGGTCAGATATTTTCTGAGCGATTGACCATTTTTTCATAGATTTCTGGTCGAATAAGCTCATCCTACACTGAAAACACAGAGTTGTCAAAATGGTGCCAAAAACGACAACCCAATGTTGTCTGTGTTTTTAATACAAAAAATCTTATTTATGAATAATTTCATGTTGTAGATATCATAGTCCATAATAATGGCTTCCTATTAGCTTATTACAATTTATTAGGTATGGCCATTACACATAGGAGGCCTATGAATTGTATGTTTTTGACACCATTCACTTACAATACTTTATCATAGACAGAGGCCATGACAACCTTGGGCTGTCGTTTTAGGCACCATTCACTTACAACCCTAGGGTTGTCAGGCAGGTCTTTTGACTCTCATTTTGTTCTGTAACAACCCTATGACAACCCGATTCTCAGTTTTTGCTTCTCTGACAACCTTTTTGGCCAAAGTAGTCAGGAGAAAATGACAATCTTTGGGTTGTTATGCAGCCTCAAAATTCACAATGACAACCCTCTGACCACCCCCAAATTGTCGAAGGATTGTCACAAGGTTGTCACACAGCATCAATGGCCTGAAATGAGCCCTGCTCTGCCACCACAAGTCACCTATGACAACCAAAAAGTCACCTATGACAACCCAAAAGTCATGCACCTATGACAACCCTCTGACAACTTTAAAGTGGCTCTCTGACGACTTTGTGTTTTCAGTGTAGTTCACATCAACTTTAAAGTTTACCATGAAATATTTTTAAATGCCTACATACTTATTCCATGAAGACAGTTGCATGATAAAAAAATCGACCAAATCTTTTCGTTTAAGAAATTGGCCCTCAAATTTGTAAAATGCAGCTTTATATATTGGAACCAATGTTAAAGCCTGACATTTAGCCTATAGTGTCCAATCCTGAAATACAGCATTTTGTTTGGCTAGCAAACCTGAAAATCTGTCAATTAGTAAAATTTTAGAAATCACAATGTTTTATCAGTACGTGGGTATATAGAAAAATGCAATTATTGCTTATTTCAGTAACCCCAACTCTAGGAAACAGTGATGGTTTATACAGCAATTTTATCAAACCCTGGGATATAGCCATTGTGGGATGGGCTTATTGCTCAGTGGGAACACCATTTTTGCCCTATTATAAAATTACCTCCGGACTCTCCTGGCGCTCGAATTTTTCATTAAGAAAGTTATTTGGCCTCTAAATCTGCCACTGCGTGTCACTACCAGTGCCCAGGTCATTTTCTGCTTATGCTAAAGTAGTTTGTAGGTGCAGCGCCCCAGCTCCGGCTCACCGTCCCTACGTCTCTTCTCCCCATGTCATATGTAATTTGTGCTACTTCGCCAAATCATCAGACAGGCAGCAGACAAGTTTTAACAGTTTCAGCAAGGAGTAATTTACTGGAATTTTGTCATGAACACTTAAGAATGTTATAGGCCTCCAGACAGCATCCTCTTTGCTGATTGGATCAGACTAAATCACGTGAAAACAGGCTTGATATGAATATGCTTTGTCATCAGTTCTGGTACAATCCAACATGTAACTATCATTCCAGATTTGTATCACTTCTTTTTTGTGGCAATAGGCCTAATAATAATTATTTGTATTTCTTGCATGGGTTTATATGGTATCAAGAGGAGCATCTAAACTATGAGATTCAACCAGAATTTTAGTTGCAAATAAATGGATATCTCATTCAGTGGCGGATTATTTCCGGGGGGAGGGGGTTGGGCAAATTGGATAGCAATATCCATCCGTTGGCATCTCTCATTTACCATCATTTTTTTCATGCTATCAGACGAGAACTGCCAAAATAGAGTCCATACATTTTTTAAATTCCACATCTTCCTTATACGACTGACTGTAATCGTTATTTTAACAAAAGTTGTTAGTATGGTGTCAACATAAACCTGTTTAGTGGATGTGAATATTTACCTACAAGTATCCATGAGGAGTTTTATTATGATGGGGCGAGAAGTGAAGGCGCCACACGCAATGTGAAATATAACTTATTCACAGCCTCACATGCATGGCTTTCCCAAGCCTACCAAGCCTCTGAGGAAACGATTTTGCTGGCAAGTTACACTTAAGGCCCATTCGCCCTGGCCGTCACGGTACATGCGATCTCTTCCGACAATTGTCGGGTGCTATTTTGGTACAAACGATTATGCAAACGACAAATCTGCAACCGATCAGACCTAACATGTTGGATTGAATCGTTTGAATTCCAGACGATTCAGAGCTGTAAGTACTTGAGAAAATGATCGTTTGCAATCGTATGGGACCCCCTTTCTCAGTGTGAATGCTATTTTGTGGATTTCCCTTGCATACGATCATTTTATCGGTGCTCAAAATATCGTCTAATGCACCCGATACATGTTTCGTTGCACCAAGCGACAGAATGATCGGCCAGGGCGAATGGGGCTTCACTCTATACATATTTAGATAACCGACTGTTGCCTGTCTTCATTGAATAACTTGTCATTTCATTTTGTTTTGTATATTCTGATTCATAATGTACATTCATTCTTCACTGTGCATGTTTTGAAAGAGAATAATTATTTAGCACATTCCAATGGGAACATAATAAAATCATGAGAAATGGGCAATTAAAGCTGAGAACTTGTAGATTTCAAGTGGAATAAGTTCAGATTGAAACTTTAATCGTGATAATATTATGGGGAACCTTAGAATCTGATATCTTTGTTCATAGGGGACAGAATCTTAAATACCCACGGCCTTCAGTAAGTTGTGGAGCACTTTTCCAGATATAATGCACGGAACATGTCTTAATCCTTATGAATCAGGGCCATGAACAGAACCCAGGACCTTTACCGTTGGTCCTTTGCAAAATTATTCAACATGTTAAATATTTTCGGACAGAACCTGTGTGATTCTAGATGAGATTGCTTGTGAAAATCATCGCCATCATGATACCATATTTTTTTGTGAAAAATCTTATCTAGATTCACAAAGGTAGGTAAATAAAATATTCACCATATTGAATAATTTTTACTGGACACCAGGTTAATGAGAGCTGCAATAATCTAACGTTCACAACATTCACACGTGAAGCTCTGGTGGACATGGGTTATTGTAGGTCCCTGTGATCTGCAAACGTTGGAATCGTTTGATTATCATAGCCCTTTGCAACCTATTTCCTTATGAAATTATTCAACATGTTGAATATTTTCATAGAGAATATATGCAATTCAGAGAGAGATTACTTGCGAAAATAATTGCAAGGTAGCTTTCTTCTCAGTGTGAATGCTATGTGTTCAATTTCGCTGGCCTGTGATCTACTTATCGTCCCTGATATTATGTACAAATGCTTGAGATAAATTTGTCGCAACTCTCCGCGACAGAAAAATGGTTTAGGGTGAATGGGGCTTCACTGAGACCAACAACGGCCAGGGCAAATGGGGCTTCATGCTGCAAAACTGTCTGGAAAGTTTAAATGTGGGCCTATTTGCAATACTTTACAAAACTCTAGTTAGCCACTGCAGTGATCCTTCTTTCTAGTAGTTGGAGGGAATATTTGAAATACATATATATGGTAATGCTCAACCTAGTTGCAGTAGAAAACAGATTCAAAGTTGCTTCGCAGGTGTTGTGATCCTAATTACTGATACCACACTTGCCCATTTATGCTTTACTTCCTTGTAACAAATGACTGTAAATGAATGGTGTAGAGGTGTCCATTGGTGGCTGACTCAGCCAGAGATATCATTACTCATCAACATTTTCCCACCATTAGTCAGGACTTAATTACCTTCCTAACAAAAGTCAAGTGTTATTGGATTCCTTATTGAATCCTCAATACAAATATAATTAAGTTTTGTGCATGATTGAAAGATAACCACTTAATTGTTACACAAATGGACGGGCTTGTTTCCTATTCATAAGCTTTGATATGATGGCTGTAAGTATTCTCCATGTGATCTATGTAAATCTTGAGAGATTTTCAGAGTGGTCACTTGGAAGATTTTAGAGCTCTTATTGGGAAAGCAGTAGTACCATTCTTTAATTTATTTTTAATTTATGTTGGTCAGGTTAAGTAGGGTTAGTTACTTAGCACTGCAACAGAACATCTTGTCAAATATAACCACTAGGATATTAAATTTTGTTTTGATAGCATCGAAACTGACCCCTTGTAATAACTGTGTGGGGTCGCCTCCTACATTAAGAAATGCTGGTTAAAATCGCAATCTAAGATTTGTTTTCTAATTGAAAATAACTCTTCCCAAGAAGCGATGCTAAAGGTTTTGATGGGAAAGCACACCAACTGCTTGCAAAATATCTGACAATGTTAGATACCGGTTGAAAGCAGCTGTTTTAAAATATTTCAACCCCCAATTCCTGTTTGATGGGTATATGCTGATATTCTATTAATATTTTCCCCTTAAACAATGGATAATGATTGAACATTTTGAATAGCTTTTGACAACTTTAATTGGATTCTGCGATCGCTGTTTGGTTTGTTTTAGTCAAAGATATAGGTGTTCCCATTGAGCAATTCTATCAGAAAAAGATGAACATGTGGGGAGCGTTTGGTCAATATACACAGTATTAGATATTCGTTATATCAACCTGTTTTATTGGATAACAATTTCCATCGCTTATCATCTCTAACCATTTATCAAAGTGCATTTAACCGTCAAAAAGTGACATTTAACCATCAACTTTTTTCTGACATTTCAATCAAAATCTAGTGCCCTGTCAATGCTTTTAATGGAGGACTGGGTACCTCCCTTTAGTCAGATTTACATATTCCACCAGTTTTAATGACGACCTAGGTAGGATCTCCATGCTATCAGAAAAGAAATCCCAAAATAAACTCCATACATGTTTGAAATCCCTAACCTTCCTGATATTGCCAAAACTGCTTTAAAGTAGATACCACCATCTCAACTGGTTCCGGTAATTAACCATATATCCTGCTTAGTTAATAAAACATAGGAGCAGCTAAACAATTTTGAAAGTCACTTATATTTTCCCATAAGGTGGGGTTATTCTGAAAAGGTTCAGCTTTAAGAAGATATGGCGAAGAAGACGTCCCCTCTAATACAAAATGCTATAATTTAAACGTCAGAAAATGACAGATTTGCCTATATATGAGATTTATGAGACTTTTAACAACAATTTCAAGTTTTTTTTCCATTTGAATACAGAATTCAGTATTGCCCCTGGTATTCACATTTAATTTCAAAGAACAATATGATAATTTGTGATATTTGACACTCATATTGGATAATTTGGATACGGAAGGACGATTTTATTTCACCCTGTACCATTCTAGATCTATATGAATAAACAAACAAATTAGTCAATTTGGGAATATACATATATCGGATAGTGGATAATGTCTGGAAATGAGATCTGGTCATGGGGTAAACACTATATTCTGCATTTGACACTAGATAAATAAATCCCATCCTAAATTCAAAACTACTCACCGTTATGTGCCAGTTTAATCGTAAATCAATGATAGGTTAGAGAGGCTAGACGACATTTTGTAGGTCATATGCTGACTTAATACTGCCTGTGCCAAGCTTCCCCCCTCCCACCCTGCTCCCACCCCACCCTCCCAATGCTACAGCAGACAGTGTACCAGACATTACCTGTGGGCTATAAATAACCAGGCTTTGTGGTCGGTTCTACACCACCTGAAATGAGCATGACGACAAGGACAGCTTCTCATATAGCATGGTGGGTCTTCATGAGGTGGAGTGGGGGCGGAACGATTATATATATATATATATATACTTTTTTCTATTGTGGTTTGTTTGTATGTTTTTTTTATTCTATCATGGTGACGGGACTTTTTATCATAAAACATAGTTATATATTTCTGAAATCCCAGGACCCATTTCTTCATGGGATGGGGTGGGGGTGGGACAATTTGAGTATATAGGCCCTATATACTTTTTTCTATCATGGTTGCATGCTTTTTTTTATTCTATCATTGTGACGGGACTTTTTATCATAAAACATAATTATATATTTCTGAAATCCAATATTTTACACGAGGACCCATTTCTTCATGGGATGGGATGGGGTGGGGGTGGAATGATTTTGAGTGCATACAGGCTGGTCTTGTTTAATCATGGTGAGATAAGACCTAAAGCTGTCATATATAACTGTCATACATTTCTGAAATCCCCTTTTTGACACCAGGACCCATTTCTACAGGCCCCTTATGCATTAATACCCAGTCTCACCACAGTGTCGCTACGGTATGGGGGTGGATTTTATAATCACAACAGATATATGCATGTTTCCACACACAGAAAGTAGAGAAATGAAAAACAAAAAGCGTTTTTCTAGATTAATTTCAAAGTTCTCTTAACAGTAGGCCTACATAATGTTATCCCACAACCTATAGAGTAAAGATACATATGATTTATCATTTAATGTTTTTATCGACATAGGGTATGACATATTCAATTTAATAATTAGATAAATTAGATATATTTGCTGCGTGACAACCATCTTTTAATACGTTCTCATCAAATATCATTATATCAACTCAATATTGCCATACCTCCACATTCAGCTTCCTAACGCATCTTCTGAACTATAATACATAGAGGTCAAACCCTATTGATACTTGGCTTCAGGTCTGTTCCATTTTGATACCGCAAGATAATATGGGCTGTTTTCCAGAATTTTGCATCCAAAAAGGCTAAAATTGGCAACAACAAAAAAGGGGGAGGGGTGCGTATCCCCGCGACCCCTTCCGCCACCTCTAAATTCGCCACTGCTTTGTAGAAAATGAGGTTTTCACTTTTTACCTTTACATTATTATTTAACATAAACTATTCCCTTCTCTTTTCCAATAAAACTACTCCTAACTTATAATGTAATGACTCTAGCCTGTTTATCTGTTCATTTCGCAAACAACTATCAACTAAGTTAAAGCTGAAACAAAAGACAGATGACAGATTGAAGTTAATCATCATTTTTCTATCTAACCAGGCGCAAAATCACTCGGCTGGGAATTTTCTTTTGATTTGAAAGAAGGGAAGACATGCCTACGTATGCATTTTGACTTTAAGATTTTGTTTTTACAACTAGAACTGCTGTTCCTAATCTACAAATCAATTTTACGTACCTCATTGATTTCTAAAAATTCTCTATAATGAACAGAGGTTAGGGTGGTAAGAATATTTTTGTTTGATCGTTAGGGTGAAGGGTATCAAGTGAATAAGCCCACCCCACATTGTTTATGGCTTGGAGATTAATAAAGGGTTGGACAAATTGCAACTTGTAATCTATCTCAGCTTTACAAGTTAGAATAGGAGAGACTTAAGGTTTTCTATATTAACCATTACTGTTAAAAAGAATATACCTTCTTGAACTTGACAGATTTACATGTTTTCCAGCCAATCCAAATGCAGTATTCAATGCAATGGAGGGTTGGACATTATGGGCTAAGCTGGAATTCCTTAGCTTTTGTTCCTAAGGAGAAAAGGCTAGTACAATTTGTTACATTTCACCGACTTTAGGAGCAATTAGTCAAACAAATCGTTATGGTTCATTTTGTCTTCTACTACTGTCTTTAGGGAATAAGGCAGGAAGCAATCATAACAATATTTCATGGTAATACATGATTATGATGTTAAATTAGACGGGCTTATTTTCAGAAACCAAAGTAGAAAATGGAGTAGGAATGGAAACATCAGAGTAAAACACGCATAAATAATGGTGAGGACGAGATGGGAAAAAAGTAACAATATCTACATGTACGAGAAGGATCAGTTAACAAGCTTTCAGTGTTATAGGTCGGACAGAATAGGAATTTAGACACACTGTAGTAAAAGTCGCGATTACAGTCATTATGGTAACAGATGAAGGATAAAAAGAGAGGAACATGTGAATAAGAGGGATTCGAAGTAGAAGTCCAAGTTGCGACGTAACAGAAATGGGGGGTGTTCCGATGTAATCTTAAGACAATCATCATTTCTTAAATTTTGTCACAAAATGATCCTAGGATATTTTGGTTCCAATGTCATCCTTCCCTTGTAATAAGATAAGAAATTTATTAACTAAGATAAGAAACCCTCTAAATGTAGTTTAATGTTTGCTCCTAAGTTAGCCCTCCTGTCGCATTTTTAGATATTATAACACTAAGATGGCCACCTTGGAACCAACATAATTATCTTAGGATCTAAGAGTGAATCCTAGGATCACATTAGAACGCCCCATGCTCTGCAACCAAACTTTTTTTTCAGTCTGTTACTTAGGTGAGGTTGAAACCACATTAAATCAGAATGTCATTATTTCTTAGTACTGTTAAGATGAAACCAAAGCAGAACATTTTAAGAACTGCTTGTTTTATCAGCTTGTCTACATATCATATTTTTCAAATTGATTTGGACCCGCAAAGTTCAACATTTTTTACAAACAAATATCAAGTACAGCGCTTTTATAAATCCATACTCTATATAATCCTAGTTGGCTAATACTCTTCCATCAGCTAGATATCAAAACCTCCTGGAGAATATTTCCTCATTTTTATATAATAAACAAAATGTGGTCACTATTGGGCTCTCCTATCTAAAAGGACATTGAAGTGGTGAAAAGAAAAAGAAAATGCAAAATATTTTATTTCATCATTATTGGTCAGCCAAGAGCCAAACCTTATTGCACTCTTACAACTGCTGGCAGTGGCCCTCCCAGGCAAGCAAAGATGTATACCAAGGACATTATGTGACCATACTATAATAATCATATTCTGGTGAAGTTGAGACCTTACCAAAACAGAATGTTAGAATAATGTCATTTTTACGTGAAATAATATAACCAGAATGTTATGATTACATCACAGTGTAATGTCACAATGTTAGGTTGTATAGACGTTATTGGGTGCCTTCAAAATAACATAACAAGAACGAAACCATAACAAAATAGAACTTTATAATAACGTTATGATAACATTAGTTACATTCTTGCCTGGGCTAGGCACTAAACACCCTGCCCAGACCGGAGTGGTCCACGGGGCCTGACTCTTTGAAGGTTACTACCCACTGCCAAACTCACCCCACTACTTTTTGTGACTGACCACTCCAGAATTGTAGCTGACCACCCACTATCTATTTTGTGGGAACAGAGATCACCACACCTAGAAATCAGAGTGTGCCAGTACCAATGGATGCACCGGTATACACAAGTCACAAAAATTGGTCAGACAAAGTTCTGATAAAAAAAAATCATTATCTTTCTTTTGTGAAATATAATAACAATAAGGCTAAGTTTCAAGTTATTGCCCTTACTTTTTCTTTTATTTCTCAATTTTACCCTGTTCTGACCTTGCCATACACCAGTATACTTGGTCATTACAGCATCGCAATTTTTATTATAAACAATCGCATTTCAGTGACAACACTTAGCAGCTATGATTTAAACTCAATAAGACAACATTTCATATTGTTCACATTAATATCAATATGTATTTTGAGAAGAAAAAATGATAAACCCAAATTATAATATTATAATATGATAGCTAGAATTATTACAAAATTTGTTCTGTGGATGTAATTCACCATCACTATTTTTTCTGAGAAGTGGTTGACCACCCCTTAATTTTGGCGTTCACTGCAGTGGGTACCCTTCCAAGCCCCAGTGCCTGGGTCTGTGTGGTGATTGGGCCACACGGACTTTGTACCCCGACAGCGGTGTGGTGGATGGCCCAGGTCTCGTCTTTTTGTGGGCAGCCTGTTTTTTGGCAGGGGCCGGCCACAAAACACGTTACAGTGGAGACTTCTCACAGCTGACCATGCATGATATGGGTGGCGGGGAGACACTGGTGGATATTTGAATGGATTTTGACCTACTTTGACATTAGAAATGCATACATTTTCCTGAAAATGTGAAGTATTATAGGTTAAAAGAAAGGCGATTTTTACTGCAACAATCGATGTCCCCTGGATGCAACAAGTATGTGTCAACTGCGATAAAATGATCGCAGAGGTGCGATTTTTGTTGCAAGCATATGATGAAATCAAGAAATAGTATATATTTTTTTTCATGACTATTCTAAATCAATCTGGGTATATATGTACTTGCATACGAGAAAGAAATACACTTAATCACATTCCATGCAGGCCTAAATGCTTAACTAGGCGTTCTTTTAAGTGACTAGCCTTTATCCAATCCTTGGCCTTCATTACACAATAATACGTTATAATCAATAAACAGAAGAAAAACGTCTTAGGCATTACGATGCAGAAAAATGAGAGTATCTGGGAACGTATTTGAGGCGCACACCCAGAAAGATTAATGGAATGGATTTTGAAATTTTGGTGAAGACATCCCATAACTGTCCCTCATATCCAGAGTTACTGTGCCTTGTAAGAGGCATTTAATACAGGACTTTTTAAGTATGAAATATTTAAACTTAGTCCAATTTACAGAGCTCGAGGTACAAAGTGTTTGGATTAGTTATCAGCCATACTACAGAGAGTGACAACCAAAGTGAAGATTAAGCGTAAACTTGAGGGTAAAAAGTTCTGCTGGTTTAATGTTAACCTGGCTTGATCCAAAGATATCTCTTGTTTAATTATTATGATACTCATTATTCATAATACCATATCTCATCGACTTCTACATGTCTATGTAATCACCAAATGACCCTACTACGGATAGTTGATTTGCAGTATTTTATCCATCCGCATGTTAATTTTGACTGAATTTGTAAAAGAAACCCGTGGAAAAACTAACAAAATTTAGAAATATTTGGTATATATCATTCTGAAATGAATGAATTTTTGAACAACTTGAAAAATATCAAATATAATTATTAAGGTACAAAATGAAAAAAATCAGTATTGCTAGTTTTTCACAGATTATGCCATGATTATTGAAATATTGTCTTAACTTAAAAGTTGTGATTTGTCTATATATTTCCTATGATGCACCTTGATTTGGGCTATTGCCAGGTAAACTACAGTAAATAAGTTATCCGTGGCGAGGAGAATTAATTTGTATCACCTTGCAAAGGCAAGAACATATATCTTGTATTTGAAGCTGCAATAAAATGTATTAAACAAACATATTTAAACTAGACCAAAGCTAAAAGATTCTGTCCCAACCAATCTGTCCCTTATAAACGTTTCATTTATCCAGAGTACACTTTATTTCAACGCATCTAAGATGTCATGAGTTCTAAAAAGACAGAAGCGGTTGGTTTTTCCCATGTCTAGTTGGACCATTTCCAGGTTCTTTTAGCTTTTCTCAGATCTTAGTGCATGACCCTGCCATGCAATTAATACAGAATCTGGATGATCCAGACATCCCCAAGCCATCCTTCTACCAATATACATAGCCAGATCGCTCCTATCCCTAAAGGAGCCCAATGCAGCATGTCCAGACAGTATGAGCGTTCTCCCCAGCCTCCCCTATACAGATATATGAGCAGACTTGGTAGTGGCTCCCATGTAGACTCGGACAGCCTTCACGTACCTGGCAATACGTACATATACGACATGAGGAGCGTACAGACAGCCTGCCCCCTGCTGTAATGTAACAATCACACTTACCTTGGGATCCACGAAATTCCATTTGATTTCACCAGCCTCAGACGGCTGACCCTTGAACCTGTGTTTCCATGGCAACAGACGGAGGGATCCACGATGTCCCCAGCCACCCCCTCCTTCACCCCTCCCCACTCCGGACACCCCCTCCAGATATTGACCACCCTCCTGGGGGGTCTTGTCCGACCAATCAGAGCGGCCGTCTCATAGTGGTTTCGGGGCGGCGCAGACAATGTGTTACGGGAGAAGTCTGGGGGCACTCTGCTACTTCGACGCTCGCTAGGGCGAATCATCTGTTTCTGGCGCTGAGGGTGATTCGCCGCAGAGTGGTCTGAGGGCGGTTTGGTCCGCCGTCGGCAAGTGCATGATGTAGTGGGGGAGACGTTTTCTGAGGACGTTTTAAGTCCGTCTGGCTCCTTTTTACACCTAGAAAAGACTGTATCTTGGACCCCAGCTGATCACGTAGACCATACTGGCCCCTGCACTTCAGGTAGAGTTGGAAATAAGAGGCCAGTAGGCCTGGACATTCGCTCCTAGAGCTCCCCTTTTCTGGCGAAGACTTTTCTGGCACGGGCACACCCAATTGCAAGGTGCGTGCAAATACTCTAAACAATAACGCTTTTGCAATTTTAACGATATATATTATCAGCTTAACCAACCCTGTCTCATATTAATCTTACTTTTGAATTCAAACATCTTCCCCACTTTTCTTTAGAAAACGTTCCCCCACAGAAGCCATTAAGTTAACGACTTCCTTTCCCCCATTAATTTGAATTTCTCTCGAATTTTCCGTTACTTTAGAATAATTTCTGAATCCTGCAGTAAGTATACCAAATCAGCACCAAGAAAAACCTACTTGGTGATACGTTTGATACGATTATTTGTACTAATTCGATGTGAAACGTAACAATATCGTCATGTCCAACCATATAGTCGCAAGACCTTCCAGACGCATAAAACCACCAATAGGTGGTGACTGGATCTCATAACGACCAGACGAGCTCAGTCCTTCTAATCTTGTATAGTAATTTGTCATTATTCACCAGTACCATTCGCTTTGCCATTTCAAGTAACCATAAGCAGAGAGAATCTAAAATTCAAGAATAATATTGATCTTTTGCCCCAATGTTTTCACATAGAATTTTTGCCGTGGCTTCATTTCACAAATTTCATGAACTATTCGTCAAATCATTTTTTTACACCACTATCTCTGGGAAATACACAATTAATCATGAACTTTGGGAAACATTTGTTATGAAATTTCATTGCAATCTTTATTGACGTTGTCTGATAATAGTAGCATCACTTTCCAAACAAATATAAACAAATCTCCACACTTCCTATACAATTTCTAGCACACACTATACGGACTATTTTTGGGGTTGGACAAAATACACCATCAAGCATAACCATTTTGTGTGTTTAAACTGACTAAAACAAGCAAAACCTATATTTCCTTTCTAATTAAATTTTTAGTTTTATTGCAATATTGTTTTGCAACGACATGATTGTCTGTAAAGCCTATATTTCAGAGACAGATTTTACTTCCAGTTGTATTCGCCAGTGGGAAAAGGGGTCAATTTAAGTATGGACATGTTATCATTAGAAAATTAATGCATTCCAATTTTTGTTTTAATATTATCTCTGACGCATAGTTTCTTGTGGTATTATTTTAGGGGGAAATACCATAAAGGTACAAAATGGCCAGAATCAGAATCACCCAGAGTTGATGCTGAAACACGGGTCCCCAGGAGGTGAATAACCCTCGATGATTAGTGCATTCCATCAGGCGCCTAAAGCCTGGTTTCCAACAGCCGATTCTGACCGCCGATTTGTTGATACTTTATTACTTTTTAAGTAGTAATATGGCAAAAGAATATGTATTTTACATACCATTTTAAAGAGAACTAAAAGGCTTTTCTAATGGTATATAACATGTTCACATTTCAAAAATTGAGAGAAGGTATATAAATTATATAAGTGCTTATAACAGACATGCTATATATTATTAGAAAGAATCTCTCCATTAGAAAGAATTTCTAATTTTGTTTCAAATGGTATGCAATATGCAAGAGGTTCTTGTAATATTTCTAATTGCAACTTATTCTAATTGAAATTAACGTATTCTTAATGGTCAAAATCGTCCAGTGGTATACAGGTTTCAGAATATCGCCGTATTTTGTTAGGTTGTAGTAAGTTGCTATTTCCACAACAGCAGGTCTGCTATCTGCCCAGTATTGAAATCGATTATCTCATCCCCTTCCTCTTTTCTCCAAAAGGGAATTTGAATATTGCATATTCTTCTCAAAACTGGTATAAGGGCAAAGTTTGTCTCGAAATAGTTCTCAAAAACCATTGTGAAACTGTTATTTGTCACATGTCTGTGGTCTAAATGACAGATTTAAACCCACACAAAAAAAGATATAATTCCAGGGAATTCTGTTAAGGATAGATAGGCGAGGGGTCTCAGAGCATGCACATACATCTTATGAAATTATAGTATACATTTTGAATTAGAAATAGGGTATCCAATTTCATGTTTTGGAGACAGATACCTCGATCAGTGACTTTTGTAGTTGTTGCACTGAAATACTGAATATATGTTCCAAACGTATCCGAATGTGAATGTGTTCAGAGACCATGATTGTCTTCGTTACTGATTAGGCTAATCAGGTAATATTCTATGCTTCATAAAAAGTAGCAATGCAATTGCAGAGTAACCCATAAGGGGAACTATTAGATGTAGATAGTACTTTTCTAAATGTCCCCCTCCCTACCATTTTAGATTCCTAGATGTCACAATGAGATTTGTATTATTATTTCCACATTTCACACATATATCGTCCTGTGGAAACATAATGCAGTATTTTGAATGATACAATAATAATGATCACCAATATTGACAATTTAAATAAGTAGTATTGATAGTATATCAACAAATTAGGACTAATGGAATGTTGGCAGGCCTAGGCCTGAAACAGTGAAGACACTCATCTTGTCTGAGATGCCCTGGGAGGAATAGTGTAGCCGTCCGGTGATCATCGGATAGTGTCATGGCTGTCACAATTTTTGTTTTGATTTTTTGATTTTTTGATTTTTTGGTTTTTTTTGCGTTCAGCACTAAAAGGAGCCTTCATGGAGCCCAGCCCCAGGGCCTGCAGGTTATACCACCACTTGTAACTGTCAACTCTCTGAACACTGGCTGTCAAGGTCTGACAGCTGACTGTCACATAATACCAACAGTCTGTGGGCAAGACTTTTCAAAAAGTGAATTGACAAACTGAAAGACTGGTCAGTCATAAGGCTGTATTCCACTGGTCGATTAAACAGCCAATTTCATAAATCACCAGTTGAAATATGGGTTAAACATTTATAATTGTTATTATCATTAAGGTGTATATCCATATGCAAAGGGTATATATTTGTCATTCTATCAGGGGAAAAGAACTTATTTACTAAATTACCTTCCTTCAGAATAGCCAAGTGAATAGAGGCATGAGAAAGTGATGGAGATTCTTAGAACACACTGTCACTAACTGCTTGTAGTTATTAGTTATGGGTTTCGCCTTTTTGTCTTTTGTTGCTAATTTCTAAATCTTTTAAAGTAAATTGCAATTTCTTGCGTATAGGTTAACTTCATTTTACCCCTTGCAGTATACATTCGAATAGTATCACACAAAAGAAGGTATAAGTCTACAAAATCTGCAAAATGAAATAATGTCTCTCAAGAGGAAATGATACGTTAAGAAATGTTTGCAGTACTGGATCGCTATTTGGTGATTAAAGGGGCAACGTTTTCTATATATTCTGGAAACTGGACCATGCCATTTTTTTTTTTTGCAAGAAAGTTTACATCCAATAATCTGCTCTTCAACATCTTGGCTCTGCCACTCACTGAACAACCAGCATGCCAGTGTTTCTCAGTAATTGATATAACGTGCTATCTTTAACTAAAACCTATGTATTTCTTACTTCTCAAGTCTTTCCAATGTCTTGTTAACCCTTCAAGGCCTGGTATGTCAGCCTATACACCTGACCTTCGGTTAATAACCAATCTTGGACCCCAAACCCAGTTTGTTATACATATCTAAAGTAACCTTCCCAAAATGCAATGTATTAAAGGCCTGTCACTGCAGTGTATCATTCCGTGTGCCATTTTTCGGTTTCATCAATACATATAATCTGAATAGTAAATGCTTACTTTGTAAATTGATGTATAGCTATTATAAAAGACTGATAAAGATTATAGGGTACGAATTCCAGTGAGCAATTCATACTATAAAATGTCATTTGAAGTTGATAAAACACATACATAAAGATGTGGAATTCATGTACCTACCTATAATTATCTTGCATTATTCTTGAGAGTATCCCAAGGAGATCTGGAGTTCCTACTTTAATACAAGATGTGGGAGACCAAACAATATCAGAGGAGTCAGGACACAAAACAAAGCCGGCAGTCATTTCGACTTCTTCCCCCCCCCCCCCCCCCCAATATTGTTTAAACAGAGCAGGGCTCCTATCACCCCATCACTCTTCTAAAATCCACAAGATGGCGTCTGTGTCATTCTGATGACGTCACAGTGTCAGGCCTGACGGGCCTGGACACAATGAATCGTCCCGGCCGGCGCTAAAAACGTTTTTAAACGTCTCCCCGGCTGTAAGAAGGGCCAGACGGAGGTATCCGACCAGTCAAAACGTTTTTAGGCGGGCGGCGGGCCGACCGGCTGGGGCCGGCTGGTGGCTAGAGGGTAGGGGGATGGGAGGATTGGGGGTGTTACACCAATAGTGGATCTTATAATGATAATTATCATTAGGCCCCATGGGATCAGTGGCGGATCCAGGAATTTCAAAAGGGGGAAAGGGAGGGGGTAAAAAAAATCTTCCTTCGTGACAGTTTTACAGTAAAGATGTCTAAAATTGGCCCCAAAAAAAGAGGAGGGGCGCACCCTTGCCCCCATCCTCTAAATCCGCATCTGGGGATGGGAGCGGGTTTTTCTTTTTATCATTTATCTATTATGGGATGATCCAGAGGCAGGGGGCAGCAAACATTTCTTTAGGAAAATCTGCACTTTTCTATGTAAAATGCAGTCATAACGTCACTGAGGATTTTTTCCCAATAGCCCTCAGTCCCCTTTTCAATATTCTGGATACATCACTGAACTGTTTTAAGGCTTTACGGAAATTGCTTGCAAAAACAAGATCTAGAAGTTTAGTTAAGCCTATATAGAAGCTCTAGACTGAAATTATCCTCAAAATTCTGAAAATTGCCCGATGTGACAAAGAAAAGCTTCTCAAAGTATAATATGAAATTAGAGGTCAACCGTGAGAAATCATTACAATTTTTAAATTTCGCAGACTAATGCAATAGGTGACATGAATTGTTGTTTAAAAGAAAAACATGAGCAATGAGAGAATCAAGGTTATTGCACTCATCTACTTTATCTCAGAGCATGCAGTGGCGGATCCAGGATTTTGAAAAGGGGGGGGGCGCTTTTGGAAAAAAGATTTCCTGAACCACTTTTAGGCAGAATTTTACATTAAAGAAGTCTAGATTTTGCCCAAAAAGGGGGGGGGGGGCGCGCGCCCCCGTGCCCCCCCCCCCCCCCCCCCCTCTAAATCCGCCACTGGCATTGGTTGGCGGCCAAAAAAAACTCCACGAGTCTCGAGTTTGTTATTTTGCAAAAATTGGACTCATTAAAGTTTCGGCTAGTCATGAAAATTGTTTTCCCCCCATTTTTTCTATTTGAAAAGTATTTCCTTATTATAATAATGTTCTTCTAATAGATATAGGACAGCATTATGTGCAAATACATGTACATGATAAAAGTGATTGTTTGTGGATGTTCTTGGAGATATCTGAATGTATTATGGACGTTCGTGAGACATGAAACTACTTCCTCGAATGTACTTTGAAGTGTTATAGTCCCCCCATCGTCTCCAAAGAGTAGAAATGACTTGGGAAGCACAGACCTGACTCTAAGAACTCCATGTGCTTTCCAAAACTAGTACTAGAACCATGGTCCATGATAGGACCGGTCACGAATGTAGAGTCGGGATCCCACTCGAATGTGTGAGGTGGCCCCCTCAGAATACAGAATAATGAATCTGGCTTCCCCAGAATATAGAATGTGGCTTCCCAAAAATATAGAATGTGGCTTCCCCAGAATATAGAATGTGGCTTCCCCAGAATATGGGATGTGGTTTCCCAAGAATATAGAATGTGGCTCCCCAAGAATATAGAATGTGGTTTCTCCAGAATATAGAATATCCTTTCGCCAGAATATAAAATGTGGCTTCCCCAGAATATGAAACGTGGCTTCCCCAGAATATGGTTGGGATAACGTAATAATTTGTATTTTTGGTATATTATTATCATCTATATTCATTAGTCGACCATATTGAGTATAAAAATCACCCTCATCGGAAGAACTTTGTGTATGTGCAGAGATGCTGCAATTAAAGAAAAAGAATATAGAATGTAACTTCCCAAGTATGTAAAGTATGGCTTCTCCAGAATGGAAAATGGGGCACCACTGGAATATAAAATGTTGTTTTCCTAGAATATTGAATATAACTTCTGTGGAATATATCATCTTTCCTCCGCAAGGATTCCATCAGAACATAGAATGTAATTATCCTTATTGATATAGAATGAGGCTTCTCTAGAAATACATTATGTAGCGTCCAAAAATATCAATATAAGAAGACCCGCGGAGGTCGTCAGAGGGCCAAAGGACGACCCACCAGACAACTTACTGCCCGAGGGTGAAGCCCGAGGGCAGGATGCTGCCCAGAGGGTCTGTAGGCCTGAGGACGACCCCTAAGGGTTTTCTATATTTCATCACCCAAACAAGATTAAAAAATTGATGAAAATACTAAAAGCAATGAGTGGTATGTACAAAACCTCAATACACACTGGCCTCTGTACGCACCGCTCAGCGGCCGTGCAGGTGATAAAAGCTATGGCTACTCATACAAAGTAGAATGTTTCTTCATGATACAACTTCCCTCGCATATACAATGTGGCTCCCTATGAATTCAGAATCTGAGTCCCTCATATCAGAGGATGTGGCTTCCCCTAAATAAAAAGTGAGGCACCTCAGAATATAGAATGGAAATTCCCAAGCATACCTAGTCAAGTATTCCGCTGAGCTCAAAAAGAGTATATCACTACAGGACTTTTCCTCAAGGCTCCCGAAGTCTCCGAGTAATATCACAGAACTGCACACAGTCTAGTTCTTTGGTAATATCAAGGCAGGGCTCCACCTAAGAGATTCAGATTTTATATTTCTTTTGTTTACATGTTTCACTGTAACCCATGGGAATCTTTTTCGAATGTAGACAACATTTCATAATTCATAAGCCATTGGCAGTATAGGTACCTAGCTTTATAATGATATATGGGATAAACTTACTGAAATCTGTCATTTTCAAGAAAATATGGATCATTATCAAAGACAAAAGAAACTTTGGACTTAATATAAGGTAAAACACAGTCCCAATGACAGGCAGGAACGCTTGTTCCTTCAATTTAAATCAGCAGAATGCAATAGTAAGGTTTATATACAAAATCATAATCCTTACTCATTATCATCACATCCATAAATATACTAGCACATACCATTCTGATACCATTATATATCTGTTATATAAATCCTACTTATATTCGAATGATATAAACTATTGCAAATACTAACTCAAGTGAACATTATTGAATGCTCCCTCTTTTCTCGTCATGGCCATTTACGATCTATAACTGGCTTTCTCATAAGAATTGGGTTCAGAGTTGCTGGATGCTTTTATAGATATTTATGTTATGACGTAAACTGATAAAACATATATTTACCTTAACTGGGTATCTTTTTTTTTTTTTAAAGAGGAGGTAAGACCCTTTACCCCTCCCCTCAATTCACTTGTGAATAGTTATAGACCCTGACATAGTGAACATCATAATTACAGTTGACGGATTTCTTCCTTTTGACTTCCTACTTTTCTTAATTTTATTGATTGAACCACAATCATCCAAGGAGATTGAACCTTCTGAGTAAAACGTTATGTTTGCTCACACTTAGTTTGAAAACTACTTATCAATTTAAAAGTTCTACTCTGTTAAGTGTTCAAACTATGGCATGACACAATAAAAACTATAGTGTCATGGTATACTTTGAATACTTAAATGATTAACAATTATTGTTCGCGTTATATCGATCATACATTTTTTCTTCACATATCACAATTTGCATCCAGTGCCTTTCAACAGTGTATTCATCAACAACTTTTTTTTTGTACCAACACGCGTATAAAAGTGCATCATTTAAAAAGGGGCCTTTTAGAAAAGGTGGTACAGGTTATAGGAGCAAGTTGTGAACTGATATTGTTTAGACCCTGATCTCCAGACCGGCCCACATTAGGAAGTAGTTAACATAAATAATTAACAGGTTTCTGTTGGTACTTTCCCAGTGTAATGTTCACCTTGTAGCACAGAAGGTGTATCTCATAACAAAGCAGTAATTCATCCCTATGTCATTTTTTGATCCTTAGCTCTATCACTTTAAATTGCTCTTCCAATAGCTGACAGAGAACAGCTCGAGACACTCATGATACCGATATGTTAGTGGCTATGCATGTGAAACATCAATATTTTTTTAAGTGTTTATTCATTATCTAAATGCTTACACATGATCTTCCAGACATCAGTTATACAAAAAGGAGGAAAAAATGTTTGAGCAACGATATGATAAAGTGGTGTGTAAAATTTTGATGAGAAAAGGTTCTATCACAATCCTATCTCAAAGTCCAGTAGTCATGAGTGAAAAAGTCATACCCGCATTGTCTTACAGATTTGCTTGACCATAGTTTTAAACTTAACCTATTTGTTGCCCTCTGCACATGTTCATTAGCAGAGAGCATCTCCCATACTTTCACTCACCTAGATAAAGGACTGCATAGATACAACTCTTATTTTTGTCTTTTCTTCTGTTTGAAATGTACCATATGAAAACTTCTCAATTGTATTTTTGGCCTTTTGGATTCAATGTTGAGTCCATTTTTACTAAACCTATACTGTACATATGTTCACGTCATTGCATTTTCAGTGACTGTATGCCTATTATAGTCAATACATTAGACTGTTTTTTATTACAATTTTTCTAGCTTTTTATGTACGTAGACTCATTTTTATGCTTTTCTATTGGAATGATGTATTTTGTGAGGATTGTGGGCATTGCGACTTAGCATTGCGACTTGGTTCAGATGATAGATTACAATTATTATCTCATTTCTATTTGATTCATTTTAAATTGGAAATATGAAAATAGAGACATAAATTAAATAATATTTCATATTGAACATTTTGCCTTTTAACTTACGTGCTTACGTGTAAACAAAGGGATATGAATAATAATAAACCTTTCCCAAGTTACATGATTTGCATCAAAACAATTTCTGATATTACAAATACGTTTAAGACAATTGAAGGGATTAGAAAAGGACTTTCAATAATATTATTCCTCCGGGTCTACTCCTTCCACTCCCTATTTCATTTAAATTTTCCCACTGATTTTCCCATTTCCGCATCGCTGTACATTTTTTGCATCTTAATCATACAAACATTTTCTAGACTCACGACATGTGGAACTTTTAGATGTGACTCTTTTCTTCAAATGTAATAAAATCAGTCAAACGTATATAATTATGTATGAGATGTCTTAACCTGTAACAAAAACATCATTGGGATCCTATCCACACTACTCACCAGCCTACAATTACCTACATTCTGTTGTACCTTTGAGTTTTACCAATCCAAAATCGCACTTTTAAATTATGCTGTTGTATAACATCCTAACAGAAATCGTTTCTACTTTTTTGTCGAACACCATCATCCCAACTGAAACATACTTTTAGAAGAAACTTATTGAAATAAATTAAAGTAGAGAAAGATAGGTCAGATGTTTCAGATGTATTGTGTCTAAACTATTTGCTTTTGCAACTGGCATAAGCCAAAGTAGTAAAGAGCATATTGAAACAAAAGCTCTCCTCAGAAAAATCTCTAAATTGGAAAGTTGTTGATTTTCGACGAAATGTTAACGTTTATCATGTCATATTATTATATGTGCAGACTGTGAAGGTTAAAAATGATTGACTTAGTTGACTAAAGTATCTAGATTGAGATCCTCATGAGGATTAATCACATCTAACATCATTATAAATACTAAAGGTGGGAACCCACCGAGCGACGCAATGGAGATTCTGGTCGATTAGGAGATCCCCAGGTTCCAATATCTAACATTGTCAACATTTTTGATACAGACCTTTTAATTTTTTGGTCGAATTGTTGAGTGGGAGCACTGTTTCTACCCGATTTCGACCAGATCTGGTCAAAACAATCAAAACTAAACAACCAGAACTGGTCAAAACGACTGGAACTGTAGTTAAATCGCTTAATGGGTCCCCCCCTTAAAGGGGGTATCCATTGAGCGATTCAACTAAAGTTCTGATCATTTAAGCGACTAAAACTGGTCAAAAAGAACCAGAAGGAGTGAACCATTGAGCTCTGGGCCCAGAAACGTATCAGATAATTGCGTGGAAAATATCTGACAATGTTAGATTTGGGCTATATAATATAGCAATCTCTAATTCGACCAGAACATTAGTTGCATTGTTCATTGGGCAGCCCCCACTTCCCTAGACCCTTTTAAGAGGATAATTGGGGATATTTTTGAGTAGTAAGCATCTGTACCTTGAAATAACTATTACTTTTCCACCTTTCTCACTGTCACGATATGATAACTTGCTTTTCGCCCAGAAAAGATTAAAAAAATAAATCGTTATTTTCAAATTTTGTGAAAGTGGCAAATATCAAATATTTATTTTCCAACTTACCTTTTTTGTATGTTCGAAGGTGATTGAAATCATTTCATGGTTGAAATAATGGGGGATGGAAAGTGGAAAATGAAAAACCCACGAAATTTCGTGAAAGCTTATATCTCACATACAAAATGTTATGATCATGAGGATTGCAAGTTGTATCGTTCCTGGCCATGGGTTTTTGTGACTCTTTGCTGGACGCCGGTCCTGGATACTATATTCACACCACTAGCACCCCTACTTTCATCGGATATTATAACCATCTTACTATGTTTTTATCAATTCTTTTACAGAACTTATGGTGAAGAGATGACCTTTCGAAGCCGTAAGTACACAATGCACAGTCTTACATGAAGACTTCCAACTTCTAACGTTCCCCAAGCATTTCGTTACCTGTGTACATTATTACAACTACAACACCTGTCTAAATAAAAGTGTCCCAAGAAATCTCTGAAAAGTAATGTATTTGATTTTGATTTTACTTACCACCACACTGTCATGGCGTCCGTCCACGTTTCTGACTCAGTAATTATACGTCTGTACATGATCACCAACTATGGCATATTATGTTGTACAGTAGTTTTGCTAATCAGGAGATGAATGTACTGTTTTACTAAATTAGTTCTATGTCCAAATCGTTAAAAAGGGAGATTTGCCAACATCGGGACAATAATCTTCTCAGAAAAGTTTGCCAGTCTGAAATTCCAAACATATCTAGGCCGTAATGAGAATGTATGATCGAAACTAACTTTGATAAAATCTGCTATTTCTAAAGTCTAATTCTGAATTCTTCATTTTGTTTTCATCCTCTCTAATGCCTAACCTTTGTATACAGAACCGCCAAACTGATACTGATATTAGGTTGACTTCTATGAAAATAATCTGTTAGCTATTGTCGGAAATTCAACTTGTTATGACCATGAATTATGTAATAAATGTATGTACTATCATAGTACCACCAGTCAATTATTACTAGGGTATAGCTTTGACATATTTCAGGCATGTATGGTATTATTGTTACATGTGTTTTTTACATAATATTATAAATTTCATTAAGTATCAGTGGTGGATACTGGAATGAACCACGAGATACTAATAAATATATATTTCCGTTTTCTTTTATCTTGATTTCTCTATTCTTTTGTCCTTAAAATATGTTTTTCAATAGATTCCCTTGGAATGAGTGGAGTTATACATTCCATAGCACTTTTATTATTAAAGACAATTCGCTATTTGCATACAATTGAAGTAACATATCAAATTGGTCCCATTTAGTTATAGTTCACTATATTCAATTTTCAATAGTTCGCCAGTTACCCTCAAGGGGGCATCCATAGTCTGATTTTTCATCTATAGGTAGCCTAGAGCTTGTGGTCTTGATCATTTTTTCCCTTTTTGCATGGTTTGATAGAAACAAATACTTGAATCTAGGAAGAAGAATTCAGATATTGCCATGTTAATATTCCCTTATCATACATTTAACTACTAAGTATCACATTAGTTCTAACTGTGATCCATATTTTCATTCTCCTAAATCATAGTCATAAATGGTGATTACAAAACAAAAACGAACAATTCCAGTAAATCTAGAATATATAGAGATACATGAAGGGCAGAAATACACACCCCAATGATAAGTTAACTGCTAAAAATATAATATATCATTAGAAAATATTCTCAGGAGAAGTATGTTTTTATTAGAACAGTGCTTAATGAAGACGAAATTAGGAATTACAAGAGATGTCTAGCTTCATTTCTCCCTATGTAAATGTCCCCTTCTCCTCCTCCCAGCCTTATTCCGTCCGTCTAACACACGCCTGTGGTTAGACGTTACATTGAGACCTCTGCGGTTTTATGGCCTTGACTGACTGAAGTGGGGCCTAGACATCAGTCTAGATTTTGTGTTTTGGCTCCGGTTTTATCCAGATACAAAAAGAGAGGTCTCCCTATAACCTCGGTGCACTTGAGCCATAGGGGGTTAGACATACATGTATACTGCTACACCCAATCAACTAGCTTTCCAGGCTATATCCCTACTTTCCCCCAAGCCCCAGTGGGCCTCTCATTAAGCTGGGTGACATGATATGAGGTTTAATTGGCCACAGATCAGGGGGGGAGAAGGAGGCGTTGGAGGGTCTGGTTGTATAGAGAAGCACAGACAGGCCCTTGTCTGGGCCTGGGGGCATAGACTGTAGTTACGTCCAAGTCCTCTAGGTACTCAAACTATCATACAAGAGGTATCCAGGTCATGGAAGGACTACAGGGGGCAGGGCCCAGGCAGTTGACGTTTGAAGTATTTGCTTTGTCTCGGCTCTGTGACCGGTTCACCGAAAACTGGGGCATGTCCTCGTCGGGGCACTCCGATCTGGGTCACCCAAAGTAGGTCACACAGACGCTGCCTGCTTCCCCCCTCTCCCCCTCTTCCTCCTCCCAGTCCCCCTGCAGAGATGGTCGGTAACTCCCCGCCTCACTCCTCACAACGATCAGGTCTGGGGGGGGCTGGACGGGGGTCCCCATGTCGTCATGTCTAATTTATTAATTACTCATGTCACATGTCCTTGTCCCAAATGCAGGCTCATGTCCAATGTCTATATCCCAGGTCCATTTAAGATTCACCCATGTCTCATGCTGGTCTCATGTCACTATTTTTTCGATGCCATGTAGCGTGCCATTCCACCCTGTCAATTTTTTAAAAACCAGCCATGTCGCCCTGTCAAATTTAAGAAACGGGCCATGTCGCCCTATCGGATTAAAGAAACAGGCCATGTCGCCCTGTCAAATTTAAGAAATGGGCATGTTGCTCTGTCAAATTTAAGAAACGGACATGTCGCCCTGTCAAATTTAAGAAATAGGCCATGTCGCCCTGTCAGATTTAAGAAATAGGCCATATCACCCTGTCAAATTTAAGAAACGGGCATGTCGCCCTGTCAGATTAAGAAACGGGCCATGTCGCCCTGTAAAATTTAAGAAATAGGCCATGTCGCCCTGTCAGATTTAAGAAATAGGCCATATCACCCTGTCAAATTTAAGAAACGGGCATGTCGCCCTGTCAGATTAAGAAACGGGCCATGTCGCCCTGTCAAATTTAAGAAACAGGCATGTCCCCCTGTCAAATTTAAGAAACGGGCCATGTCGCCCTGTCAAATTTAAGAAACGGGCCATGTCGCCCTGTCAAATTTAAGAAACGGGCCATGTCGCCCTGTCAAATTTAAGAAATGGGCCATGTTACCCTGTCAAATTTAAGAAACGGGCATGTCGCCCTGTCAGATTCAAGAAACAGGCCATGTCGCCCTGTCAGATAATAGAAACAGACCCTATCAAATTTAAAAAAACGAGCCATCTCACCCTGTCAGATTTTAAAAGGGGCAATGTCGCCCTGTCCAATTCAAGAAACGGACCATGTTGCCCTGTCAAATTTAAGAAACGGGCCATGTCGCCCTGTCAAATTTAAGAAATGGGCATGTCACCCTGTTAAATTTAAGAAATGGGCCATGTCGCCCTGTCAGTTTGAGCTGTCTACACCCATGGGTCTTGACGGTGGTTGGAGGGGTCACAGGCAGCCCGGACTTTGAGCCGCTGTGTTTATTTTGGTCCAGGACCACCGTTATCTGCAGACAGACTGGTTTCTAATTTTGCTTTGAGATGAGTCAAATATAGACAGCCTGCAATGAGTGTTTAACTGTTACTATAATTAGGCAATTGGAACTGTGCTTCCAGACAGGGCAGCCCACACATCCTGTCTGAAGTAATATATGACTAAATTTTGAGAATGGATTTAATGAAGAGGTTGCTTACATAATTATTAGCTAGTGATCCACTGTGAAAAGCGGAAAGAAGTCTTTTCAGCTTTAAATCAATTCATGGGAATTTCTAATAAATTTCATGGAAATATGTCTGATTCTTGGCAGATTTTTTCAAAGGATCAAAAAGTTGTAAAAAGGTCTCTTTCTAAAATCGGGAGCTATGATTTCAGTCATATTTGGATCATTATGATAATAATCTAGGATCATTTGTGCAACCGATGAAAAGATCTGGGAAACAAATGGCGCAATCCAGGCTTAAATCCTTCAGAATGTATACATAATTTAGTTTTTTTCCCATAAAAAAAACTGGCTGTCTTGTAAACCTAGGATTTTAAAGCCGGTCAGAAATTAATTTCTGATCAAATAGTTTCCATATTGTGAACCCACGTTTCCATTTAGACCAGCTTAGGGAGATTAAAGCTGGTCGATCAGAATGAAAGCTGGTCGTAAAAACCGGGTATAAGGGCTTGGGGAACATACGCTGCATATACCCCCGAGCGGACGTGGCTCGTAAAAAACACGGGTGTCCTCAGAACTATCCTGTTGGGCACCATAAAAACCCCTCATTGCTTACGCAGTGAGGTTTTCTTTCTCTACTTTCTCTACTTTCAGGACCAGGGCCTAATAAGCCCAGTGGTCCGGTGACTTCGGTCACAACCCCACCCCCCCCCCCCCCCTGCCCCCCAAAAAAAACAAAAAAAAAAACAACAACACTCCATATTGCGAATTCGTAACTGGTTCTTTCGAAATATGAATAGATCTAAATGCTTTGGTAGGTTAAAGTCGACTTTACTGCGAATTGAAAATGCTCATCTCTAGGTCAATCAATGGTCATTACATGAGCTTTGGGAAAACAGTAGGTTTTACGAAATGCGAGTGTTGAATTATCCCAGTTGTCTGACTCTAATCTATTACCACTCTCACTGTAATCGAATGCATTGCTTGAAATTTACATTAATGTTGATGAATGCAGAAACGAAACTTGAAATACATCAACATAATCAGATAACCAGATTCAGATTCATTCATCTTTTGTGGTCATTTGTAAAATCGTTCAGTTGAAACACAAAATGTAGAAGTTAGTAGACTGGGGTTGGAGGACTACTGACAATCCCGAACAACTATAAATGACTGCAAAATCCCAGCGATTCATGAATGACAAAATATCTAACCTGTTAGATATTTCTCTATGACTGAAGCCTAACCGGTCACAGAGCCGAGACACTGAAAACACAGAGTCACCAGAGAGCCACTTTAAAGTCGTCAGAGGGTTGTCATAGGTAACTTTTGGGTTGTCGCAAGGCTTGTTTCAGGCCATTGGTGCTGTGTGATGTCCTTGTGACAACCCTGTTATAAATTTGAGTGGTGTCAGAGGGTTGTTTTTGTAAATTTTGTTGCTGGATGACAACCCAAAGGTTGTCATTTTCTTCCAACAACTTTAGGCCAAAAAGGTCATCAGAGAAGCAAAATTGAAAATCAGGTCGTCAAGGAAGAAAATGAGAAGTCAAAAGTTCTGCCTGACAACTGTAGGGTTGTAAATGAATGGTGCCTAAAACGACAGCAGTAAAATCTTTCTTATGACATAAATGTGTATACATATTTACTGCAGGGGGCATCTAAGGGTGGTCGTACAACCCTGAGGGGTTTGTCTATGATTCCAATAAGTCTCACAGCCAAAGGGTCTTCTATATTTATCACCAGGAAACTATTCAAAATAAGTTGAAAACCATGAAAACGAGAATCGTCATGTACAGCCTCTCAGTATGCCCTTCCTCCAAGACGTACCACTCCCTGTGCATGAGGGTGATGATTAACCTTAATTCTTGCAGTTGATTATTAAAAACATGCAGCAAATATATCTGCATGTGGAATATATATATAAGCCTCAGAGTGTGGAGCCCCCTGCCCCTGCCCCCTCCCTGCTCTCTCAGAGAGAAGCCATCGATTTTGGCCCGAGGACAGGCACACGACCACTGCCAGCAGCCACAGGTGGAGTGTTGATATGGATGTCTGCTATCCAGGGATACCTGAATGTGTAACATTAATGCTCTGTTTCCACCAAGCGATTTTTATCTGAATGATTAAAAAAATACCCTAAAAATCGTCCCAACTTTTAAATTGTGACAAATCTTTCAAAAGATCTACCAGTGGAAACAGAAAATCGTTCCAAACGACAAATTTAACAGATGATTTCTTGGATAATCTTCCGACAATAATGCCTGATGGACAACAGACAAATTATTTGACATGTTAGATATTTTTGGATGATTTGGCTTGTTAGAAGATTTTCCTATATAAATCTTGTATTCATCTTTTGGTGGAAACAGGATATCTTTGGACCATTCAGTAAATAACAGATATATAATGAAATGAAATAAATATCAGACGAAAAAATCAAAATTGTAGATGCTATCATATTAAATAAAACCATATTTGTTAAATAGAAATAATGTTTGTTAAAATCGTTGGTAAAATCGTTAGTAAATTCGTTGGTAAAATCGTCTGACAAATCGTTTTGTGGTCTTTTGGTGGAAACATCAAATCGGCCAAAAAATCGTTGCTAATGAACAATTTTTTCTAACAATAGAGTTATCTGTATTTGTCTGTTGAAAAGATCGTTCAATTTTATCTCGTCCTCTTGGTGGAAACAGGGCATAAGTGTAGGTGCATCAAACACCAGTCAGTTAAAGCTTGGGAAAGGAGGTTGGGGGTCTACAGAGAGAACAGGGCGGGTCCATCTAGAGAACAGGGTGGGTCTACAGAGAGAACAGGGTGGATCTACAGAGAGAACAGGGTGGATCTACAGAGAGAACCGGGTGGGTCTACAGAGAGAACAGGGTGGGCCCACAGAGAGAACAGGGTGGGCCCACAGAGAGAACAGGGCGGGTCCACAGAGAGAACAGGGCGGGTCCACAGAGAGAACAGGGTGGGTCCACAGAGAGAACAGGGTGGGTCCACAGAGAGAACAGGGTGGGTCCACAGAGAGAACAGGGCGGGTCCACAGAGAGAACAGGGCGGGTCCACAGAGAGAACAGGGTGGGTCCACAGAGAGAACAGGGTGGGTCCACGGAGAGAACAGGGTGGGTCCACAGAGAGAACAGGGCAGGTCCACAGATTGAACAGGTCGGGTCCACGGAGAGAACAGGTTGGACCACAGAGAACAGGGGGTCCACAGAAAGAACAGAACGGGTCCACAGAGAGAACAGGGTGGGTCCACAGAGAGAACAGGGTGGGTCCACAGAGAGAACAGGGTGGGTCCACAGAGAGAACAGGGTGGGTCCGAGGAGAAAACAGGATTAGTCACAGAGAGAACAGGGTGTCCGCAGAGAGAACAGGGCAGGTCTACAGAGAGAACAGGATTGGTCACAGAGAGAACAGGGTGGGTCCGCAGAGAGAACAGGGAGGGTCCACAGAGAGAACATGGTGGGTTCATAGAGAGAACAGGGTGGGTCTACAGAGAGAACAGGGCGGGTCTACACAGAGTAAAGGACAGATCCACAGTGAGAACAGTGCAGATTCAGGATTTTGAAAAAAAGGGGTAGTATTCTAGGGAATGTAATGAAACAAAGCGCGGGGGCTGTCAGGACCCCCTGGATCTCCTTGGACCTACCACTTGGAGTATGTTAACCCTTTCACTCCCTCAAAATCAGGTACCCGGAGGCATTCGGTTGGTAGGCTTCCAAGCATGCACAAATACTGACATCTACACTATTCGCACTATTGCATACAAGACAGAAAATAATGGTCAGAAATACCTGAAGATTCTATGCAATATAGAAATATAATGTCTTTCAAAAAACCATTAAAATTGTTCTTATATTGGATATAATGGAGAGTGAGTGAGTGATGGAAGTTTTATGCTATATCGACAACCAGCTGCAGGGTCATTTTCATGGTCAAAACAAGTTTGGACGAATTCTGCCTTTTGTGATTGCATCTATAAAATGAAGGTAACAGGGCGGGCAAACAGCAGGGGATGAAAAATCTAGAAATCATTTTTGCTGTACCTCATCCCTTAGTGAACCCAGCACCAACCGGGAATCGAACCAAATAATGGGGAAGAATAGGGGTGCTTTATTATTGTTGAGAAAAAGTATGGTCGTCAAAACTATTGATTGCTTTCCTATTGTGAGGGATGGAGGTTAATACTGACAGGAGGGATCTGAGACTACTAATATTTAACTCAATGCCAAAGAAAATGCAAACAACTCCAGAGAAAAAAAATATTATGGGAAGAGAGTGGGGGTATCCAGGGGTACAGGAGACCGGGGCAGAGGGCCCGAGGTGCCCGGGAGAGGCTGGAGAAGGCCCCGGGGAGGGCCAGGAGGAGGGAGCAGGGAGCTGGCAGTGACGGGAAGAACCCAGTCTGGCTGCAGCAGCAGAGCCTGTTACAGCTCTGCGCGCCGCTCTCCCCCTCTCTCCTCTCTGCCTCTCCCCCTCTAGTCTAGCTGCTATTCAGCCAACGACCAGACTGCATGAAACATGCTGCACCACCGCCACCACCGCCACAACCACCACCACCACCACCACTGCTACAACTACTATCTCTAACCTGCCGTGTGCCGCTACTATAACCACCACACCATTCTAACATTGTACCAGGGTTACCCAGCCTTAACCCAGAAACTCACCTCAGTACAGCTAGGACATACAACCATGTTACATGTAGCATGCTTGTCAACCTACACATGTAGAGCACACATCTCCAGACCTGGCAGAGTCCAGGAGGGGTGTTATTGTTACTACTACTATACTGGAGGCTTCGCCTGGAGGGAGTGCAAGCTGTTGGCACCACTGAGAGACCATTACCTGTGTGGATCCAAGCTGGAGTCAGGATCCAAACACCAGGAGGAAATACATACTCCAGGGCAGTCCTTGTCCTAAAACCAGGTTGGTTTTGGATCCTTATAAAAGGGCCACAATCCCGGAGGGCATACCCATCTTAATTGTCCCCCGCCGACGTTGGCCAACGCTGCCGCCGCCCGACCCCGGAAGCGCCGACGATGGCGGTGGAGGGTGCCGACGGCCCTGGATTAAAGGATTTACGTCCTCGGGAGTGGAGCAGGGATTAGCCGTGGATCCAGACGTCTAGACCCCAGACCCTGGAGGAGGGAGGAGTCTGTACGCCCTGGAGATCACCCAACAACAGGCGCCGCACGCCACCACTGGGCACGGAGGGTCTGATACACTGTGGTAGGTGTCAAGCTGTACCTTGTCGATTTTTAATATTATATTGAATTGCACATGCAAAGGATAATAGTCGTATGGTGGGGTCTAATTTGGATGATTGACGTGTGGGAAATGGGGGTTAGGGGAGGACGTTTCGAGGAAGGGGAAGAATGGATAAGGAAGAGAAGGATGTTAGAAGGACAAGAAGGAGGAATAAGAGGAGGGAGGAGAGGAGGGAGGAGAGGAGGGAGGAGAGGAGGGAGGAGAGGTTGGAGGAGAGGAGAGAGGAGAGAAGGAGAGGAAGGAGGGAATAGAGGCAGGGGGAGGACAGAGGAGAGGAGGGAGAAGGGGTTAAGGAGGGGAGGGAGGAGGGGAGGGAGGAGGGGAGGGAGGTGAGGAGGGATGAGTGGAGGGAGGAGAGGAGGGAGGTGAGGAGGGAGGAGTGGAGGGAGGAGAGGAGGGAGGTGAGGAGGGATGAGTGGAGGGAGGAGAGGAGGGAGGAGAGGAGGGATGAGTGGAGGGAGGTGAGGAGGGAGGAGAGGAGGGAGGAGAGGAGGGAGGAGAGGAGGGAGGTGAGGAGGGATGAGTGGAGGGAGGAGAGGAGGGAGGGAGGTGAGGAGGGAGGAGAGGAGGGAGGAGAGGAGGGAGGAGAGGAGGGAGGAGAGGAGGGAGGAGAGGAGGGAGGAGAGGAGGGATGAGTGGAGGGAGGAGAGGAGGGAGGAGAGGAGGGAGGAGAGGAGGAGGTGAGGAGGGAGGAGAGGAGGGAGGTGAGGAGGGAGGAGTGGAGGGAGGAGAGGAGGGAGGTGAGGAGGGAGGAGAGGAGGGAGGAGAGGAGGGAGGAGAGGAGGGAGGAGAGGAGGGATGAGTGGAGGGAGGAGAGGAGGGAGGAGAGGAGGGAGGAGAGGAGGGAGGTGAGGAGGGAGGAGAGGAGGGAGGTGAGGAGGGAGGAGTGGAGGGAGGAGAGGAGGGAGGTGAGGAGGGAGGAGAGGAGGGAGGAGAGGAGGGAGGAGAGGAGGGAGGAGAGGAGGGAGGTGAGGAGGGAGGAGAGGAGGGAGGTGAGGAGGGAGGAGTGGAGAGAGGAGAGGAGGGAGGAGAGGAGGGAGGAGAGGAGGGAGGAGAGGAGGGAGGAGAGGAGGGAGGAGAGGAGGGAGGAGAGGAGGGAGAGGAGAAGGGAGGAGAGGAGGGGGTTGAGGAGATTAGGGAGGAGAGGAGAGACGAGAGGAGGGGGGAGAGGGGAGGAGGGAGAAGAGGAGGGAGGAGGAGAGGGAGGACAGGAGGGAGGGCAGGGAGGGCAGGGAGAAGAGGAGGGAGTAGAGGAGAGGAGAGAGGAGGGGAGGGAGGGAGGAAAGGAGGTGGGAGAGGAGGGAGGAGGGAGGGCAGCGAGGAGAGAGAGAAGAGGAGGGAAGAGAGGAGAGAAGGGACGAGGGGAGGGACGAGGGGAGAAGGATCAAGAGGAGAAGGACGGGGAAGGTTGTGAACCTGAAGAGCATCAGGGGGATGGAGGATGAGACAAAGGGAGAATAGGCAGAGAAGGAGAGAGGGAAGGAGGAGGAAGACGGGGAAGTACAAAGCTGAAGAGTTTTAAGAGGAAAAACGAGAGGGAGATAGACAGGGAGAGGGGAGTAGTAGTAGGAGGAGGAGGATGGAAGGAAGGGGACAATGTAGAAGGAGAAGGAGGAGTACAAGTAGGGAGGAGGAGGAGGATAAGGGGTAGGAGGGAGGAGTGAGCGGCTAAAGAGAACCATGAAGGAAGAAGGGAGACAAAATAGGAGAAAATGGGAGGGGAGGAAGGTGAAGAGAAAGAGGTGGATGAAGCTCGAGAGAAGGGGGAAATGAACACGAAAATGAAGAAAGGAGGAGGAGAGGAACAAAGTCAAGAGGTTGAGGATGGATCGGGAGTACGGGGAGGGGGTGGGTCCAAAGAGGAACAGGAGAGAAAGGAGAAGGAGGAAGAAGGGTAGAACAGAATGAATAGGAAGGGAATAGAGGTGGAGGAAGAAGAGTAGGAGAGTAGTACTAGTAGGGGGAGGGGAGGGGAATTCGAAGGATGTGGGGGGGGGGGGGGAGGGGGAGGAGGGGGAGGAGGGGGGGGCTAAGCTTAATGAGCAGCAGAAGGGATAGGAGAGGGAGGAGGGCGGCAATAATGATAGAAAAGGGGAGAGGAGGTAAAAGGGGGAGAAAAGGGGAGTGGAAAAAAAAGGGGGGAAGGAAAATTAAAAGAGGGAGGGGCGAAAGGGAGGGAAGAGAAAGAGAAGAATAAGAGGGAATGAAGAAAGGTTAGGAGTAGTTTGAGCGAAAAAAGGAGGGTATATTAGGTCATATGATATTATCAGAAATATCATATCACACTATCATTATCCTAACGTGAGTCTTAATGTGTAAACCTGGCAGACAATTCCTCCAAAAGAGGTTAGGTAAGGCAGAATGTAGGCCTCGGGGTAGGGCCTGGCTTGTACGTGTGTCTGTGTGTTCTGTGTGTGTTTGACAAGGAGTCAAAACCTAGGACACACCTCTTGAAGTGGACTTCCGGGAGATAGTGTACTCCAGACTGTAGTCTGGGTATACAGCGATGGTTATATTGTTTCACTTCCGTCAAGGACCTAGGCTCGTTCGTATACTTTGTGGTGTACATTGCCAATTGATCTGTACATTGAACTCGTGGTTTTGGCCTATGTGTTTTCAATTTCTGATGATGGGTTATTTCTCGATGAAGACTGTATTTCTTTAGACCGGTGACCCAACTCTGAGAGCAGAGTTGGGTGAATCAATAGCCTTTATACTATAGACCTTGTGCAGACATGGTCACGTGACCACGTTTTGGTGATCACCACGTGGTGATCATGGCCATGTGGCTATGAATTGTATCTATAATTATCAATTTCTGACTAAAAAATAATTGTCGGTAATGGTTTATTGAGTTTGTCTTGGAATAAATGAGAATGAAAATGTGATCCATATGTTTTTGATTTTGAATGAAAACTATTTTAAATTGATCACCAATATGGCAACATGCACATTTTTGGGAGTTAATTGGGACGTCATCTGCACAACGTCTATAGGGTCGATAGAATGTTTAAACGATATACATGAGTTATTATCATATTTTCTTAAGATGTTCAATGAATGTCAACAATCTTTGACCATTTAGCGTCTAGGATATTAAGCTTAATCATTATGATCCGTTAAATTAGAATTATACGAAATAACAAACTCTAAAGTGGAGAGAATTAAATAGGCGGGTATGTAGCTTTTGCATAAACTAAAAGACTATCTAATAATTATCTCACACGTTAAATCTGAGCGATCAGCCTATTACATAACTATTTCTTTTACAGAAAACATCAATAATGTTACACTACGTTTAGTTTGCTGTAAGAATAACCTAGCTTGAATTAATTTTGTCCAGACGCTTTACTTAACTTATAGGTTGCTAGAAATAGAGCTGCATAACCATAGATAGTATCTACTACTTGACCCCTATGGACTCAAGTATCCTCCAAAAGGATACAAGGTCTCCAAGGAGCTACAGTGTGTATCTATAGGCTGCAGGGTGATTAGGCTCTAAGAAATGATATTTCATACTATACCTACATATTAATGAGATTATAATCACTACAAAACAATAGGAATACACTCATCCAGATTTACATAATACATGTATTATTTCAAGTTATAAGAAAACAATGGCTTCAAGGATCCGACAGCAACAATTGTTAAGAACAGATCTAGAAATAAAGCAATACAGTTCTCATAGATGACAACATTTAGCAAACTCAAATAGCTAGAGATACACATTCTTTGAATTTTGAAGGGCCTATAGTTAATTAATGGTTAGGCATTACAATGAAAACCAGATTAAAACTTACAATATTATTTAGATCGTCAAAGACTAATAAGGTGGACATGTAACACACTCATGAATAATGATCATTGCTAGGTTTCAAGGCGTATATCGTATTAGGTTCGTTGGATCCATAGTATGTATTTGTACCATTGACTGACACCTCAAAATTATCCTGTACGAACCGTCGCCCTTAAAGACCTTTTGATTGGATTCAGTACAAAAAAGTAAATGGGAATAACGAAAAACAAAGTCCGAGTTTCTGATCGGTAAATTAAGTGTATTCTATGAAGCCAATAATAGATCGATATGCTCTGGAGGTCCTTGTTGAAAAGTACAATAATTATCATGACTCTAGTTATTGAACCACTGGGCCAGTATTTATTAATGGATAACAAAATAAGAAAGCATTTCCATGAGTTGTTAATTGACCAAATTTGTATTTTCACATGGCAAGGCTATTCTGTCATATCAAAAACTTAGAATAAACTTCATCTCAAAATCTCCGGTTATCATAATAATTACTCATTTATGGACATCTTATTTCTATTATCCTGCCTTCCTGAATGGAAGTTAAACACTTCAACAGGTGGACTGGGTAGGGTCATGTGCCTATGGCGTGTGGGAGGGTGTAGTTGATATGCACCTTTAACGATTCTCCTTGATAATAGAGTCTTTTCCAAACCCTTGTCTGCCATCGCGGTCCAGTGATGACCGGAAGACTGTTTCGATATGGTTGGACAAGTAAACCCATGTGGTGGGATAGCGTGAAACTACCCTGACTGGACCTTAGTATGATCGCTGACCCGTGTAATTAACATGTATCCTTTATCATCATCTTCCATAGATTAACTATAATTAATAACACATTAAATAATCAAGAAAGTAAGCTGGGTGATACACTGGGTTTATATGCCCCGCACTGGGAGAGGTGAATACCACACAACCCCTACCGGGCTTCATAGTCATTGCCATCACGAGGTTGGTTTTTAAAATCAATCAATTTAATATACCCCTACTTATCAAATAATCGGTTTATTTCCTCGATCATTACCCTTTGTTGTTTTATATCCTCATTATTCCAATTTAAGTGGTTGATTCAGGAGGTGTTGGGCCTGGTCTTTGGTTGGTCGTAGGTCATAAACCTGTCTGATGTCTTTGTGGTTTCTCTCACTAATGAGGTCTTTGCCTTTAAACCTAACCACAGTCATAAAACCATCACTTGGCCTAGAGCTACTGAGAGGAGGGTCTGAATCCAACTCTTTAAGGCTGGATTTGCAAAGTCAATAGTCTGAGTCAGTGAAATTAGATTTAAAGGGGGACAACCAATACAATTGACAACATTTTCAAAACTCAGATAAGTATAGAAAAATGTTAGATGAGTCTAGTTAAGGTCAGTGGTAAAGTATGAGTTTTGAAAACTAGCTCAAACTGAAGAAGAATTCCATGAGAGACGGTAATACTTCCTTTTGTTTGTAAACAAACCCCATTATTGTGGATCCACATTAATTGAGTTGAGTGAGGAAAATGTGTTTTAAAGACTTTCTAAAATAGTTTCATAGTTTAGATTTTAACATGGGCAAGAAATAGGCTCAATGAATGGGTTTCCATGATTACTTGAATTTGGAAAATTTCATTGAATTTATTGGTTTTGGCTCCCTCTAATGTTTGCTAAGGTACGGTTTTGCATGTTTTTTTCTGAACAAGCTTGCTGTCACGTCACGTGATAAGAGACTTTTGTGACATTGAAAAAGGAGAGGACGAGAATTTTTATTTAGTAGCCCAACAGTATTTGGTATTCTACAGAGTGGAAGGAATTAAATTAACTTTCATTTATATTTTCTAATTTTCATTTTACTCACGCAGAAATGAAATTGATATGGTCGTTATTAAAACACTTAATCACAAAAGGTAATACAAATGTCAATGGCAACAAAATTAATTACTATGTCTTGCCTGTTTTGGCCCTAAGGGTCGTTAAAGACGTTAAGTGCCACAAAAGACGTGGGTATGATGGGAACAATAGTGGCAGAAGCGACTGCATAATATTATAAAATGTTTCCAGCTGTTACTTCCATTTTGTGACTCATGTAAATCTATCTCTTTTTAAATATCTATCTTCAAAAGTATTTATTATTACAATGGTTTGTTTAATAATTAATTATATTCATATCTTTATTATAAATCAATTAAGGAATAATACAAATTATCCCAATGCACATAGAATTTACTAATAATATACCAAAATAGTTATCACCATCTTGAACTACACTATACAATTATAACACCACTTTTGGTATGAAGATGGTTTTATTTTTTAGACCAAATGTTTCTTACTGTAGGTTGTCCTTCGTCCGGGGTTATTAAAGCAAGGAATCACTTTCATCCATGCAACCGTTATTCTACCCATAATTTATGTGTGTACATAATGAGCAACCAAGGGCGATCGGCATGGTTGTACATGTATGACAACACTAATTAAAGGGGGTGGGATGGTGCCCCGGGGGGTACTCAGTCCAGAAATGGGTACCAACTGTGGCCGAACCCTCACGGAGCTGTATCTGTCGATCACCAATTTGACTCAAAAACAGGGGCTGTCAAATAATCAAATCACCTTATTGGGGGCTGTCAATATGATATTATATTTGTCTGTAATTTATTTCCTTCAACATGCCTCTCAAACAAATTGTTGACTTTTGATACTAATTGCAAACATGATATTTTTTGATAAATACTTTTTGAAGGGGCTGTCCGTGAGGTATGATGCAAAGTGGGGGCTGTCAGAGTATCCCAGTTTTCCTGGGGGCTGTAAAATCCCCCAAAAGGGGGGGCTGTAGTTTCGCAGTTGGTACCTACCATCATACTGAGTATCTCCCCCCCCCCCCCCCCCGCCCCCTGGTGATGGTGCAGTAGGGGAGGTTCTCCCCTCTAACTCGGCCGGACCGGGTTCGAGCCTGGGCTGGGCCAAATCACCATCTCGCCTTGCCGTTGTTCTCACCCCCATAGAGTACTTTGAACAAACCAAAATTTGAAATCGTGAGTTTGTCCTGATTAGCTGAAATGTTGCTGAGCATACCTTAAACTCCAACAGTCCCCATCACAACCATTAGAATCTCCTAGCATGAGATGATTCCCATGCAATTCAGCAGTGACTTGACATTACTAGTAATAGTTGGGGATTAGACATGGTGAAAAGCATAAAGATCGACCTCTGCTGCCTACCAGAACAGACCGAATTCCTATCTCTGACTCCAATAATCCATCCACACATTAAAAGGAAAGATACATGCCACAGTCCACATTTGTAATTATTGCACCCATCCTTTACATGTGTATAATAGGTGAACAAAGGCAATCAACGTTGTTGTATCATATAACTGTAATTATAGTCATTCTTCCTTCCTTTATAACTGCAAACATTAGATGTCCAAAGGTGATTGAAATAGTTGTATCATTATTGTTAAGTTTAATCATCCTACCTATCTTTATGTCTGCATATAATATAGGCGACCAAAGGCAATCAACATAACTGTACCTTGCAAGTCTTATTATAATCATTCTACCTGCCTTTATGTCTGCATATGATAGGTGATGAAAGGTGATTGAAAAGTTATATCATACACTGTCAATTAAATCATTAATATTCTTCCTGCCTTTATGTCTGTGTGTAATTGGCGTCCAAAGTCGATCGACATAATAGCTGTATATACCACATGGGTAGACTGACATGCAGGGCTAACATGAATCTGTGGCTGACTGTAAGCCTTAACAAATGTCATATGGCTAATAACAAAGTGCACGGAGGGCATCAAAGCCAAAATGTCACAAACGAATGATAACAATGCTAAATTAGCCGGGCAAACAAGGGAAGGGGAAAGGGAAAAGAAAATTGCAAAAAAGTAGCATACATTATAACCATTATTGCTAGCAATACTGAGATACAGTTAGATTTGGTCATAATCAGAGCATATAACTTTATTGTGCAATCTTTTTTTTGATAAATAAGTTAAACAAATCATCTTGACGGCACTCAAAGGAGAATTCATATACAATGCATGAAATAAAAACTAGGTACTTAAGTAGAATATGAACAACACTTGAATTATGTTTTACGCACTTGGGACTTGTGCCTCTGACTTATCATTGAAATAAACACTTGAATTCTAATGTAATCAATTAGCTCAAGGAAAAATGACTGTGAAACCAAAATCTATTTTATCATGCATACATATGCATTAAGTAGTACATATTCAAAGTCCACACTAATAAATAATAGATAGAACCCCTTCACATAAAATGTCAGAGGTTGAGATCTAGCCAACCTCAGGGCCTACATCCAGTGTTATTTATTGAATGACATCAGTCTAGACTAGACTGTATAAAAACCAACATGGCATCTATTCACCAGGGCTTAGACTATTAAAAACACAGACATTGTCCTTGTAGTTTTGAAATGTGTTACTGGTGGTGGTGCTTTTTGAGTTGTCTGGCAGCCCCTGGCCGGCCTTAGACATGGATCAGGCCTGGTAGGAACTGTACCAGCAGGGACTGGGCCCTGGAGGGGGTATGTCAGGCCTGGTTCTGAGACATGATAACTTCATTATTTTTGATAATGTCGTTAAAATCTTACAGGGATTTTCCTAACATACCCAGCCAGAGAGTGACATTATAATAACGTTGCAGAAACATTCTATTTGGTTCTGGTTTGGTTCTTGTTACGTTCTTTTGATGACTCCCAATTACGTCACTGTGACCTACTGCTGCGATGTTCCACTGTGACATTATTATAACGTTCTGGTTATGTTCTTTGACCTACACAGAATATTCTTATAACATTCTGTTTTGATTTCGTCCTAACCTCACCAAAAAAAAAAGTCTGATAATGTTCTAACTTGGTGAGTTTTCAACCTCACCATCAATAACGTTATTGTTACATGCCATCTTAGTAAGTAACAAACTGACTTTAAAAAGTTTGGTTGCAGAACGTTTCTGTTACATCACAAGCTGGCTGGATAGTTATCAAGCCTGGTTCTGAGATATATGACAATTTCATTAGTTTTGATAATGTCATTAAAATCTTACAGGGATTTTCGTTAACATAGTTTTCAAGCTTGGTTCTATGATATGACAATTTCATTAGTTTTGATAACGTCGTTAAAATCGTACAGGGGTTTTCCTTAACATAGTTATCAAGCCTGGTTCTAAGATATGAAAACTTCATTAGTTTTGATAATGTCATTGGAATCTTACAGAGATTTTCCTTAATATAGTTACTAGTATGGGGCATCAGTAAAAGTCCTGATGAGCTAGTGGAATTTGTTGGCAACTAGCCTGATGGAACAGTCCGAATTCAAAGGTCATTTGTGATTGATAACTTTATCTGCGCAAGTGACACTCTGATCTGGGCTTTAGCAAAGATGGAATCACTAGCCCAGAATACTAGTAGAAAGAATTAAGGAGAAACATTGTCTTAACATTAATTTTGATGTGAAAGGGTCTTATATGAAGCCAATTATAGTCTAAATTAAGTTGATTTTAGAAAGGTAACTCAGTAGCAGAGTGCTGGTCCACTGTCTCAGAGGTCCCAGTTTGATTTCTATATTATAGCCTGGTTTCAGGGTGATCGATTAGCAACTGCCATAGTTTATCCTTCCTACCTCAAGAGTATAGTGTACAACCTACCCAAGGCTATGTGTGTTGGAGATTCTGTCCCCTAAATAAAATATCCCAGATACTTATTAAGATAAGTTAGAGCAAGAGGCAACCCTTAGAATTCTCGTCTTTCATCTCTAAAATTCAAAGTTTTGAAATATTTTATGGACAACAAGGAATGATGCGTCGCAGGACTTATAAGAACCCGTCTCTGGTTAAAATAAAGGTAAATTGAAACAATGACATTGCAAGTTGGTACATTGTAATACTTAGAAACCTAAGGTCACGAGTTTGATAAAGTGTGTAAGGTTCAGAAAATTTAAAGAATAAAGCAGCATTGAACGAGTCGTGATAATAACAAATCATTAATAATTTTGTTTTTCCAAAATTTAAAACATGTATACCAGATGTCTGATACACAGGTATGGACCTATCCCTAGAGGTTGACATATTCAAAACGTAATACCTTTACATTTGTTTTGTTGGGTTTCTTTTAGCTATTGGACCAAAAGTGAAAGAACTTTCTCAATATTCCAATTAGAGCATGACCTATGTCAATTTTACTTAATTGTGATCAAAGGAAATTCAGAACCATGGAAATGGCAGTACATATTACTTCAAAAGTTATAATATCATATCATTGATATCATATTTTTGCATATTTCCTGATTTGGCAATATGGTAATTTATGACAGATAAAAGATTGCAATTACTTTTGTTGCTTCCAGTGAATATTGTTGATCTGAATTTACAGTGCCAGGAGCCTCCAAACTGAGATGAAAATGTTATAGCGATTTTGTTCCTATGGGCATTACCACTATTGCCAAAAATTGTGAGAATTTGCAAACTTGATGAAATTGTTAGCAATTCATCAGCAGTCCAATTTGCATTGCAATTTATATTCCTAACTGCATGATGTATCCATATAGCAAAGTGTTTAACGGGCTTAAGGTTATGTTTTGACTAGGCTCTCCCTGTTTTAAAACTGAACTACTTAACTGATATGCACTCTTGACACTAGTCAAAATCTATTGCCAAAGTTAAGAGTCTAGCACAACTATGCTAAAAATCTCTCTGGATGTGCTATTCCTGAAACAATAACATTTGTCACATGTATGTTTCAGTTTGAAATTTTGATGCCATTTCTAGATCAAGTCCACTAAGTGATATTCTGTGTGTGGGGGTAAATGCACACTTCAAACCTAATGGACCAACGGCAAATAGCTAACCTACAAACTAGATTGATATTTCAAAAACTACTCAGTATACAAAAACTTGGATACAATTCTGGACATGGCATATTTCATTAAAATTTTCTACCATGGATTTATGATAATCAGGACAAAGTTTATGCATATAAGTCAAGCAAAAGGCAAAAACAAAGACTTGAATTTTCTTCTTGCCTTTTTAGATATCTCCTATAACAGCAATTCAGTTAGGTATTGTTCGATTACTTTATATCTTATTGAATCATACTCATCTTGATTTGAAATTTATATTTATATTTAAATTTTTTTTTCTTTTTTCTTTTTTCTTTTTTTTTATTTCAACAATTTATACAGTTGACACGCCTCAACGCTAAGCGCTGCTTTTCTGGGTGTACACTGTTTCTATCCTGTTAGTATTCTATCACTCAAAGATAATGTGATTAGGGAGTAATGGGTTGAGACTTATGAGGAGCACTGAGTAGAAATCCGAACTAACATAATATCAAATTGGCCTGCAAAGTCTCAATGGCAACTGATATGATTGTATTATGGCACATAGATATACATGACACACCTCTTCTGATAAGAACAACTTTATCCAGTGTCTGATGGGGAGTTCAATACATGTACAAAACTTTTCCAAGTCCTGGAAGTTAAAACTCTAAGGGCATATACTCATGACTTTGGTGAATGAAAGAATGATAGATCATTATAACAAGATACATTTTTTTCTGCAAATCTAGTACAAAACAGCCAATTACTACAAAGTAGGGCTGTCATATCATATCACTCATATATCTAGGGTCAATTAGAAAAGAATCTTAACATGTTCTATATTCCATAGAACTAAAGACTTTAGAAAGTATCTAAATATGTTCCAAAGTGTGCTAAGGAATAGCTCTTTTGGTGTTCAACTGTGATAAAGCAACATTTGTATCAAAAGTTGTGATAAGTTTTTAGGATGCAATGTAAAAGGCGTTGTAGCGACTGAAGTCAGACTGCCATGTTTCTTTGCTGTCTTCATTAGGAACATGACCAAATCCAATTTGCACTTAACTTAGACTATTGTTGATACTGTTGATACTAAGTTCTAGAATTTTCAAGACTATACTAGTATAGGAAAAATGTAAAATTCTCTTAAAATGAAAAAGAAAAAGTTCACTGATTTTCAAACAGTGATAGAAAAACATTTTTACCAAGCAAAGTGTTTTTTAGAACAATTCCAGCGCTGGAGGATCTGGCGCATCCTATTTGGCACTCCTTGATCCTAAATAATTATACTACTAAGAAAACTGGGCAGCTCTTTATAATCCACTGAAACTTAAAGATCGGTGTCATAGGATCGTTTCTGTTGCTCTATAACTAAAAGGGGTACACATCAATTGAATTCTGGTTGAATTAAAGATCACCGAGCGATTGACTATTTTTTTGTAAAATTCTGGTTGAATCATTCATGGGAACAGTATTTCTGTTAGTTTTCCACCAGTTCTGGTTGTTTTCACCCAGAATAAAGTAAACAGCATTGGTCAAATGAACCAGAACTTAGTTTTGATAGATGTAAGAAAATAAAATAATTTTGAAAAAAAAATATGATACTTTTCTAGCAATTTTTGTCAGTCAAAATATGGAATACATTTCTAAGATACAAAAGAGAATGAATGGTGAGATGATGCATTTGTATGGTTGATCCCAGCTGCATGATATAATTATATAAAAGAGAATCATGTGAGAAAGGATTATTGTACAGCTTATGAATAATCTACACAGGTTTTAAGCCTTAAGCCCCATTCGCCCTGGCCGTTGTAGGTCTCTGTGATCTGTGAACGTTGGGAACATTCAATTATCGTAGCTCTCGGTGACATGGTCCACTGTGAAATTATTTGATATGTTTAATATTTTTGGACAGAACCTGTGCGATTCTAGTTGAGATTACTTATGAAAATGATCACAAATTGGCCCACTTTTCTAGTGTGAATGCTATGCATTCATTTTCGCAAACTTGCAATCATTTTGTCGTACCTGCGACTAATTGTGAATGCTTGGGATAAAATTTTCGCTGGTCTCTGTGACAGGACCTGAAGCCCTGGTCGATCTTTCTGTCGCAGAGGTCCGCGAAAAAATTGTCTTAAGCATTCGCAAATGATTTCATTTGCAATAAAATGATCGCAAGCTAGAGATATTGATCGTATAGCATTCACACTGAGAGGGAGGGCACCTTGCGATCATTTGCGATCATTTTCGCAAGCAATCTAGCCTTGAATCACACAAGATCTGTACAAAAATATTAAGCATGTTGAATATTTTTGCAAGGGACCACGTCGCAGAGGGCTATGATAATCCAACGTTGCCAACGTTCGCAGATCGCACAGGTGTACGACAAAGCACGTTCACCACGGCGAATGGGGCTATAAGGCCCATTCGCCGTGGCCAATTATGTGTCTTGAAGGACCGACAAAGTTATCATATGGAGAAAATGATAATATAGCAATGATAAAATTATTGGATGGGACCTTTTTTTGTCAATGTGAACGTGATTTTATCGGTGTGGATAATTTTATCACCCCTAGATGATCATTTTCCCCATGCGATAACTTTATCGGCCCTCCAAGCGACACAATTTTCGGCCACGGCGAATGGGCCTATAGGCCCAGCAAATGGGGCTTCACCCTGAACCATTTTTCTGTCGCAGAAGCCCCATTCGCCATGCTGGACGTGGGTTTTCGTAGACCTCTTCGATCTCCGAACTTTGGAAACGTTGGATTATCGTAGCCCTCTGCGACCTGGAGGGTATTTCATAACAAAATAATAAGAAACGGGTGAATCTTAGTACCTGAAATAAGATATTCTCAATTCAAATTTGATGTTGAATTGTACAAAGATGCTTTTTAAGAATCGATTGATTCTTAACATCATGTTATGAAATACCTAGGTAAAATTACTTTCTTACCTGTGTTTTGCCATTGATATAACATTGACCATACTGGTTCTAAGATCAGGTTGTAGGTCTCTTTAACGAACAAAGATTTTTTATACAGCCTTTACAAAGAATTCTTTTTTCCTTCTTAAAACCTCTCTTATCTTTAAGAAAATCTTATTACAACAAAGAAAAAGAATCTTTAACTAAGATTTTGTTCTGAAAATGCCTCCTGGTCCCTTGCAAAATTATTCTCTAGCCTACGATCATCTTGTTGTAGCTGAGGTTGTTTGTGAATCCTTAAGATAAAATTTTCATGGGTCTCTGCAACGAAAACATCGACCATGGCGAATGGGGCTAGGGAGTTGCCAAAAAATGATTGCATGCAAGAGGAAATAATCTCATGGATGAGAAAATGATCGAAGGTCTGTGAAATTAAAAACGTAGGATTCACACAGTGAAACAAGGTCCGATCTATGATCAGATGTGGTCATTTTTGTGGAGCCACATTTGCCGTGGGCAATTTCTCATTGTGATCTGACATATAATTGTAATCTTCTTGTATTTAGAATTAATATTGTTGGTAATGTATTTGTGGTTTACAAAGAAGCTTTCAGTGAATAACGTAATCTGATCATTTAGTCAAAATGATATTTTTTCATGCTTAGGATAATAAGATCACAGTGAAAAATTGCCCAGGGCAAATGGGTCTTAAGCAATGTCACCTAGAATCAGACAGCTATGCTATGAAAATATTCAACATGTTGAATAATTTTTCTGGGCACCTCGTCACTGAGAGCTGCCATAATTCAACGTTTCCAATGTTTGCAGATTGCAAAAATCTAAGACAACCAGGGCGAATGGGGGCTCCAGGGCGAATTGTCCTTCAGTGACGGTGATGCCCTGTGAAATTATTCAACAAGTTGAATAGCCTACTTCAGTCTGCAAAATTGGCATGATTGTGTACTTCCCAAGCAACACATGGGCCTTCAAATTATATTTAATTTAACTTTTACTGAGTTTCCCACTGGCCCAGCTATAATCTTACTGGCCTCAGGCATCGGGCCAGTGGCCAATGTCACAGACATCTACCAGCGCGGTTCAAGATGAGAGTACTTGCAAAAATGATTGTATCTAATTGGAAGGTACCCTCCATATCAATGTGAATGCTATTTGATAAATTTCGCATGCATGAGATCAATTTCCGCAGGTACCTGTAACACAAACATTGACCAGGGCGAACGGGCCTTGAGATAAATTTAAAGGTGTATTCCTGATTTTTGCTGCAACAATTTCTGTCTCCAGGAAACCCCATTCACCCTGGTGGATGTGAGTTGTCGTATGTCTCTGCGATCTGTGAACATTGGAAACGTTGGGTTACCATAGCCCTCTATGACCTGATCACTTGCGAAATTATTCAGTATGTTGAATATTTTCATTGGAGATCCTGTGCAATTCCGAATGAGATTGCTTGCAAAAATGATTGCAAGGTACCCTCCCTCTCAGTGTGAATGTTATGCGTTCAGTTTCACTTGGTTGCGATCTTTTTCTCTACCATGCGACTGTTGTTGCAAGCAACAGATACTTTTTTTTTCAGTTCTCTGACAGAACCTTTGACCAGGGCAAATGGGGCTTGATGCAACAAATGTGTCATCGCTGCGATAAAATAGCCCCATCCATGCAATTTTCGTTTCAACCATGAGAAAATAGAAAATTGGCATTCACCTTTTGATACAAGAATCCCTGGGATCAGTTGTGATTTTTCTACAACACATCTCTCATGGCTGAGACAAAATGGATTCAACAGGTTGGTTATTTTTCTCTTGTGATTTTTGAATCAATGTGATCAGGGCTGGGATAATGTGAAGCCCCATTCGGCCCTGGCCTTGGCCCCATTCACCCTAACCAATCTTTCTGTTGGAGGGATCTGCAAAAAACTTATCTCATGTGCAAGAAAATAGAGTCGATAAAATGATTGCAGGCTTGCGAAAATGAACAAATAGTATTCACACTGAGAGGTAGGGTGCATTGGAATCATTTTCATAAGCAATCTCATATGAAATCGCAAAGGTTTGCAACGAGAATATTCAACATTTTGAATAATTTCACAGTGCACCACATTGCTGATTGCTCTAACAATCCAATGTTCCCAACATTATCAGATCAATGAGACCAACAATGGCCAGGGCGAATGGGACTCAAGCCCCATACGCCGTGGTCAATGTTTCTGTTGCAGACACCCATGAAAAATTTATCGCATCTATTAGCAAATAAACTCATGGGAGAGAAAATGATTGTATTTTGATCTTATAGCATTTACAATGAGAGTCCCTTGTGATAATTTTTGCAACCAATCTCCCCCTGAATTGCACAGGTTCTCTATGAAAATATTAAACATGTTGAATAATTTCACAAGGAATCAGGTCGCAGAGGGCTACAATAACCCAACATTGCCAACGTTCCCAGATCGCAGAGGCCTACGACAAACCACGTCCACCACAGCGAGTGGGGCTTTATGGTCCTATCACAGAGACCAGCGAAAATCTCATGCATGTGATGATAATCTTATGAGGGAGAAACACATGGCAGGCTAGCAAAATTAAACAAGTAGCATTCACACCAAAAAGGAAGCTCTCTTGCAATCATTTTCATTATGAAACTTATCTAGAATCACACAGGTTCTCTACGAAAATATTCAACACGTTGAATAATTTTGCAGCTCACCTGTGCGACCACATGTGACAATCCAATGTTCCCAGACAATTGACAGCCAGGGCATTACAACGCTCGTTCCAATGTTCTTAAAGCCCCAATTGCCATGGCCAACATGTGTTTTTATAGAGCTCTGCGATCTGTGAACGTTGGCAACGTTGCATTATCGTAGCCCTCTGTGATCTCATCTCTTGCGAAATTATTCAACATGTTTAATATTTTCATAGAGATCTTGTGCAATTCAAAATGAAATTCCTTGCGAAAATGATCGCAAGGGTCCAGAATTCTCAGTGTGAAGGCTATACGATCAATTTCGCAGGCCTACGATGATTTTATTGCACCCAAGGTTATTTGCGAATCCTTAAGATAAACTTTTGGTGGCTCTCTGCTTAAGCCCCATTGGCTGTGGTGAATGTGGTTTGTCATAAGCCTCTGCGATCTGAGAATGTTGGAAACGTTGGTTAATCATAGGCCTTTACGACCTGATCATTGCGAAATTATTCAACATGTTTAATGTTTTTGTAGAGATCTTGTACAATTCTGTTTTTAATTGCATCTAATCGCAAGGGACCTCTTCTCACAGTGCGAATGCCATTTGTAGAATTTCGTTGGCTTGAGAACCATTTTGTCATACCTGAGACTATTTTCGAATGCATACAATCATTTTCTCGCAGGTTTCTGCGACACAATCATCAGCCACGGGGAATGGGGCTTGAGTTTGCAACAAACCTCCTCACCTAGCACGAACGGGACCTATCACAGCTCTATGTGACAGAACCATAGGCCAGGGTGAATTGGCCTTTCCTTTTGCAGAGTACCCATTGTGCCACCAGTTAGATGTATCCATGGGATTTGAGTCCTCTCAATAAACTAGAATAATGATGCACATTTTTTGACCGGTCAAAAGGAGTAGTTTCATGGGATCACTTTCATCAAATGTCAGTGATACAAAAAATAAGGGGAAAAACCCACAAAATGCACGCAATTGATTTTGGCCAATTGCTTTTGTTTTGAGGTGATCACCATAGTATCACTGAATTAATTTGTCGACAAAGCAATGTATCAGGGTTTGAAAAAGCAAGGGCCTGGAGACCCAGGGCTCAAGACCCTTAGAATATCTATGATTATTAGGGCCCTTTAAAATGTGTCTCGGGTCCCCAGGCTTTAAAGTGAAGGGGCCTGACTGGCCCCTTAATACTTGGACTGATTTCGACACCTTGTGTTTTCTGATTGCTTTTCAGACTTTCTTAATGACAACAGTTGCCTAAAGGGAATATATCTCAATAAAACGATGGGAAATGATTTTAAGAAGGAATGTATTTATATTATATCAGAAAAGATATCTCGGATGAAATTCGTCCATGATGGTGTCCAAAACTACAATAAAGCAGTCAATGTTTTCTCCCCTGTAGTGTGAATAGAAAGTAAAGGGGGGTACCAATAATGCGATTAGACTAGAGTTCTGGTCGTTTCAACTGGTTCTGGTCGCCCAATTCTGGTCTAAACGACCAGAAATGATGAGCTTTAAGGCGGGAACCCACTAAGCGACTGAACTAAATTGTGATCGTTTCTGCAAGTTCTGGTCGCTCAGTTCTGGTCATTTTCGACTAGAAATGGTCACAAACGACAAAAAAAATGTGTTCCCATTGAGCAATTTACCAGAAATCGCAAAATGGGAACACCATTTCTGGTCATTTCTGACCATTTCTGGTCGTTTCAACCAGAAACAAGCGACCAGAACTGATCAAAACGCTAAGAATTTTTGTTTAATCGCTGGATGGGTTCCAGCCTTTATGTTTATCTCTGTTCCTTCTGTATTCGTTCGATATTTGGTTGTGCCCAAGAAATTTAGGGTCCAGACACGATTCTGGGTGCCTTGAGCTTATTCTTGGGACATGAGAGTTTATGTGGGGGTCAGGGAAGGTATTCACTGAAGATCTGATGCTAGGAAACTAAGAACTGGGCGTTGTGTCAAGATCTATGTTATCTTCATGCTCTAAAAGTTACATATTTATGGTTATGCTAGAGGCTTGGGTTGTCTGACGGGTGGTCCCCCAAGGCATAAGACAATATCAGACATTCAGAGTTGAGCGTCTTGAAGAAAACTGGTTTATTTTCAGGTAAAGGTCCGCCTTTTATAGACAACAGGTACATACTGATTGGCTATAGTATATCATGTGACATATCCCTATAGATCCCATGCTTACCCCATAAACCCCGAGTTTTATGTTATACCCAGACATTTTTGTACCTTTCATGCTATTTGACATTCCAGGTTACTCCAAGTATTTTGTGTATCTACATAATGCATGTAGTTTGAGAAATTATTACAATTTCCATAATAATCCCAGTATGGACTAGTCACAGTACAACACAAACATGATGAGATTATCCATACCTGCCTGTTTTATTTGATAAAATATGCAATACAAATTGGTCTTAGTTCATTTCGGACAAATATGTTGCCATCACTCTTTGGTTAGGAACGATCTGTCCTTTCCATTGAACGATTTTGGTTGAGAAAAGGTAATAACTTCAAACAACTGTAAAAAATGTAATCGTCAGCAAATGGTCGGCTGTAAAACTCTTTTATAAATGAATGATTTATTGTTTCCACTGAACGACTAAGATCAAGATATTTGGATGATTCTGGAACATATTGAAAAAATATTTCAAATGACCAGAGGTATGAAACATAGAGTACAATGAATCTAATTGATTTTAATTGCTTTTGGAAAAAATCATTGGCAACTGTTGTCCAAAAATATTCAACAGGCTAAATATTTGGTGGTTTGAAAATCTTTTCATTTCTGCAGTTGTCTGCTGTCCTTTGCATTTGTTTACAAATGTCTTAACCACCAATTTGCTATTTCCAGTGAATGTTTTTTATGACAACACACAAACAATTTCCAAATCTTTCACTGTCTTTCACTGTCTTGATCAAAATGCCATTTGGTGGTAACAGGCCTTGAAATTTTCAAAGTCTATGAACCCCCCCCCCCCCCCCGAACCAATCCAGAAGTAGATGAGCTCCATTTGTAGCTATTTGTCTCGAGATTTCCTTTGATTATGGGCCATTGGGAAAATTGTATGATTTTCCAGAAACAGATGGAAAACATATAATCTCAGTCAAGCCCCATTCACGATGACCGATGAGGTTCCCTGTGATCTGCAAAAGTTTCGAACATTGGATTGTCACAGCCCTGATTGGGGAGAAACCATTGCAAACAGAATCATTGCGCGGATCCAGGGGGGGGGGCCCGGACGGGCCTTGCCCCCCCCCCCCCCCCCCTTGCCCTGTTAAATCATGTTTGTGTGGGGGGCCCCTCCCCCGTACATTCATGTTTTTGGGGGCCCCCCCTCTAGGAATTCCTGGATCCGCCCTGTCACTATCCTATGAGGTTTGTTGCGATCTAAGAATGTTGGTAAAGCCCCATTCACCATGACGAATGTAGTTTGTCGAAGGTCTCTGTGATCTGCAAATGTTGTGAATATTGGATTATCATAGCCTTGTACGACCTTATACCTTGCGAAATTATTCAACACGTTGAATATTTTTGTGGAGAACCTGTGCAATTCCAGAAGAGATTGCTTGTGAAAACGATCGCAAGGGACCTTCTTTCTCAGTGTGAATGCTATACGATCCATTTCTCTAGCTTATGATCTTTTTGTCGCACCCGAGGTCATTTGTGAATGCTTAAGATAAATTTTTCATGGCTCTCTGTGACGGAAAGATCGACCAGGGTGTTTTGGGCTTTAAGCCCAACTCATCCTGGTCATCCTAGGTCTCTGCGATATGCGAACGTTGGAAATGTTGCATTATCATAGCCCTCTGAGACCTGGTCCCTTGCGAAATTATTCAATATGTTGAATATTTTCGTAGCAATCCTGTGCAATTCTATTTGAGATTGCTTGTGAAAATGATTGCAAGGTACCCTACCTCTCAGAGTGAGTGCTATTTGTACAAATTCGATAGCCTGCGATGATTTGTCTCCCATGAGATTATTATCCCATACATGAGAGTTTTGCAGGTCTCTGTGACAGGACCATAGGCCTGGGAGAATGGGGCTTTATGTTACTTTATTGCATTGTTTGTCTCAAGGACGAGACAAAATAATATTTAACACATTAGATCTTTTTTGTCTCATGGATGAGATTTAGTGAGAGATCTATTGTTAAAATAGTCAAAGCTGATTGCAGGGTTCCTTGTCTCAAACGGTGAATGCTATCTTTGATATTCTCGTGCTTTTAACCAAAATTAAGCCCATGTGATCATTTTATCGCAGCAAGAGAAATCTTGTATCCTCCATCAAGCCCCATTCACCCTGGTGGATATGAGTTGTCATACGTCTCTGCGATTTACGAACGTTGGAACGTTGGGTTATCATAGCCCTCTATGACCTGATCACTTGCGAAATTATTCAATGTGCTGGATAATTTTGTAGAGAACCTGTGCGATTCTGAATGGGATTGCTTGCAAAAATCATCATAAGGTACCCTCCCTCTCAGTGTGAATGCTACGTGTTCAATTTTGCTAGGTTGCAATCTTTTTCTCTATCATGCGATTATTGTTGCAAGCATGAGATACATTTTTCACAGTTCTCTACAACAGAACCATTCCTGTGTGCAAGGGCATAGCGCAAATATGCCTTCCATTTCACTACATTCTGGGCAACAGGGCTTGCAATAGATATGTGAATGTTGTGAACTTTATTGATTATCGCAGCTCTCACAAACTGGTGCCTTGCTAAATTAATCAACATGTTGAATATTTTCATAGCATACCTCTGTGATTCTAGATGCAATTGCTTGTGAAAATTATCACATCTAATGGCAAAGGACCCCCTTTCTCAGTGTGAATGCTATTTGTTGAATCACACTGGCTTGCGATCATTTTGTCACACCTGAGATCATTTTCGCATGCATGACATCAATATTTTGCAGGTCTCTGCAACACAAACATTGACCAGGGCTAATGGGGCTCTAAGGCATATTCACACTAGGTGTGATGAATTGCCTATTTCGTCCTTAGGGTACGAAAGTAAAAAGCCAGAAATTGGGTATAATTATCATACAGAATCAACTTATATTGTGAAATAATTGAAGAAGGTAGTGATTTGCCAGCTAATAATCAAATAATGTATTGGAACGAAATCGGAACGAAAGTAGAACAAAGCTGTAAATCGAGGTACGAAATCCCGACATGATGCATTACCCGAAGTGATGACATGGGGTCATGTGATTGTAACCGACCAATGAGAAGAGACTTGTAACCAAAAAAAAGGTGCATTGGCACATGAAATTAACAATTCCTTTATGGTACTCACTGTGTTCACACACCTCTTTCTTGGGATTGATCACCTCTCCACTTAGCCTGAGCATGAGATCTTGATGAATGGGAGTTCTCAGACGAATAAGGGCCTAACTCTAGAGTTCCAGACTTATTAGGAGAATATGTGAAATGGCATGAAAGCCCAAGATGGCACGAAAGCCCAAAACCGTAGGCAGACGGCATGAATCCGGGGAATGAATGCATGAACCATTTGGCACCGTGCTACCACCCTTTGACTGCAAACGACAGCCGGAGTTCCCTGGCACCAGATCGACCTAGAGTAGAACAGACCAACTGAGACTGAGAAGAGCCTGGGATACAGACCCCTAACTGCACCCCCTCTTTTTGCTGCAGTCGTATCCGTACCATCACCGGCACCCCCCTCTCGTGGAACGAACACTAGCACGAAGGTCCACTGACTTGCCCCAACTCCGTTCACCCTCATGTGCGAGGCACAGCTCTCAACTATAATGCCGCGTCCCCACTTGGCCGACTAAAATTTTAGTAGCCCGGCGATTAACTTTAGTCGGCCGACGACCAAGGAATTAGTATGTCGCCGGGCGACCAACTGTTCGCCGACGACTAAAAAAATTAATCGCCACGTTGGGACGCGCCCGGCGACCAAGTGAGAGCGACTAAGGTAGTTAGTCGTCGGGCGACTAAAGAAGATACCCGGTCGATCTTTGTCGCCGGCGAAGTTTGCGGGCGATTAAAAAAGTTTGACATGTCAAATATTTTGGCCCAAAAACAGGGCGATTAAGCAGTTAGTAGACGTGGCGGGGGATTAATTTTGGTCGCTCAAACCCACACAGGACCCAAGTCGGCACGTTGGGACGCAATTCAAACTGTAGTATGTCGTCGGCCGATATACTAACTTATAGCCATTGGGTCCACCAATCGGAATCGAGGCTCAGGTCATGTGACCGGCGGCAAGCCGTACAAAAGTAGGTCAACATGGCGGGGGAAGAAGCGTCAACATCGGCGGAGAAGAAGGCCAAAAAGAGCATCGCCCCAAGGTCTTATCGCCGGTCCGGCCACATTTGGACACTACAAGATGAAAAGACCATCATCGCGTGGTTCCGGGCGAACAGACTGTTTTACAAGACGGACCACAAGCACTACCGCAACACCCCGAAGAAGACACGAATGCTTGGGCGATTTTCGGACCGAATTGGCATACATCGTAAGTAACCCTTATTATCGCTCATGGAAAATGACTGCGAGTACAACTTATTTATCATCCCTTCATTATATGTAGTGTTGAAATGTATATGTTAATGATTGATATGATTGATGTGTTAACTATGTTGGTAAATTGAAGTCATCAATTATGTATTCAGCTTAACTTATGTCCCAGATTGCCAGGTGACTTGGCCCGTCGCGGACTGGGACCGTCGATTCGGCCCCCACGCCACGGCACCCCTGGCACCAAGTCCCGTCAGGGTGGTGTTCCAATAGGTGGTGACCAAAAATAAGTTACAGAACTAATAAGAACTATATAAATCATCCCTCTCTTCTAAACCATCTCTAGCATTCAACACTAACCCTAACTCGTCCCTACTCCTAGTCTTTGGATAAAAAAAAAATGTGAAAATTGCCTATATATTCTCTCAAAATTATAATCATTAGGGGTGTTATCGTAACGGAATTCGCGCACCTCTAGGCGTGAAAAGTGCCGGGAGGTGTTGCTGCAGGTGCCGGGAAAGGCGGGGGCCGAATCGACGGTCCTAGTGCGCGACGGGCCCAGTCACCTGGTCACCATGTCCCATACCCATTAGACAATTATACCGGCGGCTGGCGATGGGAAAAACCACATATGTAGCCCCTGCGCGGACCCTCTAATTTTTATAGACATTAATCGATAAAAAATAAGTGTATATACTTGGTAATTGTTGTTTGAAAATAACTTCATTAAGAGGGGGAAATCAAATTATTGAAATTTATTGTGCAAATTTAGGCGGAACAGTAAGCAAAGCTATTCTGGGAGAATAAACACTAGGCTATTCTTCTGACGAGAGTATGTGTTAAATATCAACAAAAAAAAATTCCATTATTAAACATTAACATGAAATGATAGTTTTTAAATTTGAGATGCTAAATGGTAACAAGTGAGGTTCAGTTCTATAATTTAGACAATTGAAAGTATTTCCTCAAAAAAAATAATCTCTCTATATAAAAAAACATTATCTCCTGGAGAAAGAATGAATTGTTTCACATTATATTATACTGAAATCAAACAAAAAATATACCAGGTCCATCATTTCGTTTAAAATACAATAAAACAAGAAATAAAGATTTTATAAATATCTTAATTGGGATACATTAAAAAGATTTTACAATAATCACATTTCATATTGTTCTTATTGACTAATTCGAGGAGAAATATCTTCTTTGGAGAAATGCTGATTCTGCATTTTTTATTTTGATTTTTTAATTCGCAAGCATAATCCCCAATACATGTTTTTTTAATTTCAAATAACAGTTCTAAGTAAGTCCATGAACGACAAACTACTTTTAACTTTATGATGTACGTACCCTAATTAAATACACTCTGTATAATGTACATCGTCCGACGATATACTAAAAATATTTTGTTTCATATTGCAGCCGACCTAATCATCAAGAGGTGGAGGGGGTATCGGTCACAATACACGAGACACCTGAACGCGCCGGAGGAAGTAATTTCCAAACGGAAACAATGGCTGTTTCGGCGCCTGACCTTCCTAGACAAGTACTCAAAAAAGCCCAAGAAGGAAAAAAGTGCTGTAAGCTAACAACATAACCTCTTTAAGCGGTCTCAAATTTGTAAATTCATTCTGAATAACATAATAAGTCGTTTATTGCAGTGTGGCGAGGATTGCGTTACCAGCATATGATTGATTATTTCATTAACAATTCATAATTTCAAAAGTATATTTGACTACTTAACAGTGGTACTTAAATTGTTGATTGATTATGTTTTCACACTGATAAATAAAAATAAATTTAATATATAACGTATTGTAATAATTTAAAAAAAAAAAAAAAAAAAAGATGGTTCTGGATGTTACATTCCCATATCTACACAAAAATAAATTTCAAAATTTTTGTTTGTTGCTTTTTTTAATTAATTTTGCCAATTATTAATACATTTTTTAAGGCTTTCAATCTATGAATAATACCAGCTATATATTTCCTAAACGTTGATATGTTTTCTTTACACGATTGTGCATTAATTTCAAACATTATTTTTTATTTAAAGGCGTCAACTTCATCTGGAGCGGGAGCCACCACCAGATCACGGTCGCAGAAACGACAAAAAGAGGGAGAGGGGCACCACTCACAGTCCCGTAGAAAAGTGTCCGAGCCATCGACAAGCGGTGCCGGTAAACCACCCAAGTCTCAAGTCAAGGACGACGACTGCGACGAGGACTCGGACGACGGCCATTTCCGGTCTGGGTCCAAGTCGCAGTCAAAAAAGTCAGAAGCCGCAACAAGTCCGTCGCCTACAGTAAGAGGCAAGGTGGACAAGGACGACGAAGACAAGGACTCTGACAACGGCACACTCCGGTCAGAGTCCAAGTCCAAGTCACAACCGCCGCCGGCAAAACGAAGTCGTTCAGCTAAACAACAACCCACTGGGCCCCTGGACGACGACGATGCCGACTCGGACGACGGCTACTTCCGGTCCGGGTCGACATCAACGCCAGCAGCTCGGCGCAAGGACGACGAAGACAAGGACTCTGACAACGGCACACTCCGGTCAGAGTCCAAGTCCAAGTCACAACCGCCGCCGGCCAAACGAAGTCGTTCAGCTAAACAACAACCCACTGGGCCCCTGGACGACGACGATGCCGACTCGGACGACGGCTACTTCCGGTCCGGGTCGACATCAACGCCAGCAGCTAGGCGCAAGGACGACGAAGACAAGGACTCTGACAACGGCACACTCCGGTCAGAGTCCAAGTCCAAGTCACAACCGCCGCCGGCCAAACGAAGTCGTTCAGCTAAACAACAACCCACTGGGCCCCTGGACGACGACGATGCCGACTCGGACGACGGCTACTTCCGGTCCGGGTCGACATCAATGCCAGCAGCTAGGCGCAAGGACGACGAAGACAAGGACTCTGACAACGGCACACTCCGGTCAGAGTCCAAGTCCAAGTCACAACCGCCGCCGGCCAAACGAAGTCGTTCAGCTAAACAACAACCCACTGGGCCCCTGGACGACGACGATGCCAACTCGGACGACGGCTACTTCCGGTCCGGGTCGACATCAACGCCAGCAGCTCGGCGCAAGGACGACGAAGACAAGGACTCTGACAACGGCACACTCCGGTCAGAGTCCAAGTCCAAGTCAAAACCACCAAAGGCCAAAAGACGTCGTTCAGCTAAACACCAGCGAACATCGCAGAAGGACGACGCCGATGCCGACTCGGACGACGGCTACCTCCGGTCCGGGTCGACATCAACGCCAGCACCTAGGCGCGAGGACGACGAAGACAAGGACTCTGACAACGGCACACTCCGGTCAGAGTCCAAGTCCAAGTCAAAACCACCAAAGGCCAAAAGACGTCGTTCAGCTAAACACCAGCGAACATCGCAGAAGGACGACGCCGATGCCGACTCGGACGACGGCTACCTCCGGTCCGGGTCGACATCAACGCCAGCACCTAGGCGCGAGGACGACGAAGACAAGGACTCTGACAACGGCACACTCCGGTCAGAGTCTAAGTTGCAGTCAAAAGGAAAAACACCTACCAAACGACATAGAAGGTCAGCGGAAGAAAACACAAATAAGGGGGGATCTATAAGAGAACACTACTTTCAAGAAGGCAAACTTCGGTGCAAAACACCCAAAGAGAGTGGAAACGGCAGTCCAAGAAAGTCGGCGGACGAAAAACAAACAGACGTTGTTTCCCGGAAACAACTGGACTATGACGACGTTCCACACCAGCCGCCGTATGACGGCGCGAAATCAAAAGACCACCACTCTGAACAAGACACAATAACAACCAAGTCGGGTGAAGAAAACTTGTTGAAAGAGTCAATCAGTGATGGACAAACTGATTCCAAAGATAAATGTCAAATACCCGCCACTGTGAACGTTGATGAATTACAACCCTCACAGGAAATACTTAAAGATGAGGCGTGCAAAGCATACGAACAAGACCTTTTAGACATAGGAGAAATGGAAACTCCTCAAGCAACATTTCCAGAATTTGGTGACAAAAGTATTCCAAAAGGAAAATCTAGTTCTAAGTGTCGACCAAAAAGTTCTTCTCATCAGTTAAGTAGTGAAGGTTACACATTCAAAATGTCGATGGCAGAACCTCCTAAAAAACTGCTCGAGGGAGATGAAGAAGTCAGCATAGTGACACCAAAAAACATTGTGGAAGGGGACGACCAACAGTACACCAAACCAATAATGACAAATAATGAGGCGGCGGTAGCTCTCACTAGCCTTAAAAAATTCATTAATGTGTACCAGTCTGAAACGATGTCTAAAACTGTCAAACAGGACTCCGCCTTACTCATTGAACCGAAACATGAAGTCAATCTTGAGACAACCTCATTGAACACAGACTATGATGGTCCTTACATGCAGGAACAACACAGTGTTGATTATAGCACACATCACAGTTCGCAAGTTGGTTTAGATTCAATCGAAGTAATACCCACTGGAGTGACTCCTACCACGGCATTCACTCCAATCCTTGAGAATGAACCAGCTGTACCCAAAGACTTACAAACCAACGATCCCACCGAATCTCAAAATGTGCCAGCAGCGAACGTGTATGTGGAACGAGTCAACACTTTCTTACAAGTGCAAACGCCAGAACATCCAAATGTGTTGGAAGTTAGTGTATCGGCGACAGATGAACATACACCCTGTACGCACCCCATTAAAGATGGTTTGTCGGAGACTGACAAACTACAAAAAATAATTGCCGGTAAAGAACCACTTAAAGACATGGACAATCATAGTGCTTTCAATGAATCGAACGATGACAATTTTTCCCCTACCCCCGTTAAAATACCTAGGGTTGTTTATGTGGAAAAGTCTGAGGTTCCGCAGGAAGAGGATGAGGAGGAGCAACAACTTTGGGAGCAGCAGGAAGATACAAAAAATGAGGTTGATGAGGAGAGAAAGCAGAACCAAAAGCAGCAGGAGGATCATGAGGAGGGTGATGAGGAGGAGAAGAAAGAGGCTGAAATGTTGGGAGACGAGGATCAAAAACAGGAGGAGCCAAAACAAAAGTTTGAGGCGCAAGAGGATACTGACGACCTCATCTCGCTATGGGGAAAAGTAATGGTTCAACAGATGAGGAAACTGAATAACTTAGACGTGGATATAGCCGAGGACACCCAACATTTCTGTCAGGTCGTCCTACGTGAGGCTGTAAGAGGCCGTTGGCAACCCCCTCCTCACTTTTCTACCGCCCACCTCTACTCCCAAACCTACAGTGCTACACCAACAGAACATAACGTCCCATCAACATCCACAGGAATTACCAGGGTAAACACTATTGGAGATGAAGGACATATAGATCAGTCTGCAACAACCCAATCAAACGTCCCTCCTGTGCAACAGACTTTTTATCTTAACACATACCACCAGTATGGTAAAGATTTTTCTAACACAAACAAACCAGGGAAAGAGCAGTGACTTTTGTGCAAATTCTTTATGGTGCATAATTCTTTTAATTCATTAAGTGTGTTGACAACCATTAATGGTTTTTGTAAATTATGAGTCCCTTTAACAACAACACTAATAATAACATTTTGTGTGGAGGTTTTTTTTGGATAGAAAAATTTATTATCATTTCCTGCTGCATGAAACTTACATTTTGAGTGTTTCAATATATAGTCCACACTAGTGAAATACTAAGATCTAAAATTTTTTTGTTATAAATATATGTGTTAGGAAGCCGCCGCAAAGGTAGCTTTTATGGAGTGTTACCTCATGGGCGTTATCCGAGTACGTTATGTAAAATGAGCTTCACCTAAAAGTTTGTTTTCAAGCAGAAAATACTACGCATACACCAAAGGTGCAAACATAGAGGTCAGAAAGATCATTGTTGGTTGTACACATCGAGATAAGTACATATATGTGAATATAAGAGAGGTCTATATCAATATATGTATTTTGCACTTCATTATTACAATTGGAGACAATATTATTATGCTAGCACCGGCCTCTGTAGCCTAGTCTTCCTGACAATAGACTTGCACGTACGAGGTACTGAGTTTGATCCTTGGCTTTAGTGGGATGTTTTTAATTTAATTATTTACAATAATTGTTCTTTATTGTATTCTGCTGGAAAAAACATAATAGATTATATTACATTATGTTAAGTCAAGGACTCGCATGTATATCATATGACATAACATATTTTTTTTTTTTACTTCTTGTAACAATTCCAAAATTTCTATGTTTGCTGTAAGGTTTTACATAGGCGTCAGGCATTTGTCCTCCATTAAACACAATATTTTTTTTTAAAAAGGTCATACATCCGAATATCAATATTATCCAAAGCAAATGTATGTTTGTAAAATTTTTTATTATAGGACATTAGTAGTTACAGAAGCAGAAAAAGAAATAGAAAACTAAAGCGGCCAAAAATAACATTAATTTTGACAGCCATGTTTTATTTTTTAGAAGCCCTATTTGTACTACAAAAATTAACATTTTTTTGCATGCTATATCTACCGCAAACCTGTAATTATTGACATTGTATTTCTGAATGTGAAATTGTAAACACGGAAAATATTTATTCAACATAAATTTCTTTGGAAGGTTTTTAGTATGTGGTTCGCCGACATACCTGCACGTCAGTCAAAGTATTGTACAAGAAATTATGCAACAAAATTTTTTAACGTCGGTAGAAATTAGTAATAAGTATCTACACTTTATCCAGCCTATGTAACGTAGTAATAAGAATGATCTCTATTGTAAAAATATCTTAAGTTTTCATAGTGAATGACAATATGTTTCATATCATTCTCATAAGGATGAATGATTTTACAGTAATTGTCCGATGATATATCACATGAAAGGTTAACAATTTATTAATTGTTGAAGTACATAAACATGTCGTGTGTTCTTAAAATGAAAACACATAGAGTATTTTTAAAGTTTTCAATTTGCATGCTTTTTAAACTGTATGCGAGAAAGGTAAACGTTGACACTAGAGAATATTCCTAGTACACCATCTGTTTACATTTATGTTTGCCAACTATCTACTTTAAGTAAAAAATTTTTATATTCAAAGGAAAATAAAGACTGTTTTAATATAAACTGCATTACCTTTCATGTCGTCCTAACAATAACAATGTTTTTACCTAAAATATAAATATCTAAATAGAAAAAAAAAAAAATTATAAACATTTACTTATCATATCCATTTGGAAGTTATTTGTTATTATGACTCTAACTCACATAGCTTTTAGACAACACTATCAACTAATGTAGTATGCATTTGGTCCGGCGTTAAGGAGAACTTGAGGCAAAGTCATCATCTGGAAAAAATAGAAAAGAATGATTTTAAATTAAGATGAATAAATACAATGAATCCATTAATTATGGACCTTTATAATATTACTAACCACATTATATTTAGTAAAAAGTAGCGTTAGAAACTTTGATGATCATACCAGTCATTAGAATCAGACTATTTGTAAGGTTTAGGCGACATCTGGCGTTTTGTTTCGGGACCACTCGCTAAACCAATCAAAATGCACTTGATGGTCATGTGACTCGGCGGACGACGTACGAACTCACCAAAGTAAAAATGGCGCCTACTAGGAAGAAAGCGAGGAAGGCAAAGCCCGCAGTGAAAAAACGTTCACCTGTCACTCCAAGGGCCGGGAAAGGAGATGCCCACAACTGGACAAATGAGCAGGAGAAGACATTAATTGACTGGTATGAGGCACGCCCTTTTTACTACGACACAGACCACGAACAGTACAAAAACACAACCATGAAGAATCGTCTGCTCGAGAACCTAGCAACCAAAATGGAAATTTCTGGTAAGTATGTCGTCTGCTGACTAACTAACCATCTAAATTCATCAAGGATGTAATACAGATAGAGCAAGTAGTACTTTAATGGTTCGTGTAAAATTTCAGAAAATGAAACATTTGATTATTTGAATATTGATGTTTACAATTAATAAAATTAATTATGATTATGTATTAATTTGTATTTCTAGTGTCATTGAAGTTGCATATAGTACTGGGGTTTAATTTGGACAGACGTATATTATAGGTACCCCATACTATTTCCGTAGTAGTATATACAAAAAAATACATGAATATTTTTAAATTAAAGTGATTTCAAGTGTTTTTTTGCCTTTTTAGTTCATGTAGAAATGTATAGGTTTTCGTAAGGACCAATGAGGTTGAACATTTTAATAAAATTAATAACAGGAGATACATTGTAAACAAATATATTTATAATCTAACCAACTATCATATACATATTTAATAATCATATATTTATTGATTTATTTTTTAAATTCTTATTTGAGTATAACTTTTTATTTTACAGTGAAAGAAATAAAAAATCGTTGGAAAGGGTACCGGTCACAACTGACCAAACACATTGCAGTTCCACCTAGCGGCAGTGGAGCCAAGTCGCTGTCCTCGCGGAAAATTTGGCTATTTAGTCGAATCAACTTTCTGCGTCCTTATTCCAAAGGCCGAAAATCTGTCTCCAATTTCCAGGTACATGTATGTTTTATGGACATGAAATTAAAGAAAATATAAAATAAAAGTAAAAAAAACGTATATCTAAATTAAATCTTTACTAAACTTAATGAAATTATGTTCATGTTATCAATAAATCTTTCACAAGTAATATTAATTTGTTGACGACCACTGTTATAAAAAAAAAATGAGTTCCTATAAAATAGTATAAATTTTATTTAAATGTATCTTTCTAAACATACATAAAGTAAAAATTATATTATATTTAAATGTATTTGCAGAGCAAAAGACAAGCAGCTCGCGAGACTCCGGCTGACCGCACACGTTCCCGTGGATCCGTAACGCGATCTACTAATGCCAGTTCGTCTGAGGACGATGCACCAGATAATGACGATAATAGGTCGTTGGACGACGAACATCATTCTCAGAACGAAGAAGAGGAGGAAGAGGAGGACGATGGTGGAGAAGAAGAGGAGGAGGAGGAGGAGGAGGAGGAGCGTGATGGGGAGGAGCCGGAGGAAGAGGAGGACGAGGAGGATGTTGAAGAGGAGGTTGAAGAGGAAGAAGATGAAGAGGACCAAGTGGAGGGGGTTGAAGAGGAAGACAGAGAGGGTCAAGTGGAGGAGAGTCACGACGGAGACAATGACGTTGATGTTCAACACAAACTAAATGAGGAAGATGAAGAAGATATCCCTGAGTTCGAAAGACAAACTGACAAGAAAGTGTTACATCCTAGCGACCATAGAAAAAAGGGTATTGTACAAGAGGGAGGGAAGGTAGAGAAGGTTGCCGGTGTGGAGTCAAATGAAAAGGATGAGCAGACGAACGAGGAGAAGCAGAAGGAGGAGGAGGAGGAGGAAGAGGAGGAGGAGGAGGAGGAGGAGGAGGAGGAGGAGGAGGAGGAGGAGGAGGAGGAGGAGGAGGAGGAGGAGGAGGGGTGTGTGGATGAACCGAAGGTAGAACGACAGCCTGTTAATGAGGAAATGAAGGATAAACATGCTGTCCCAACTAATCAACCGGATGCAGAAGCTGATGTTCTCGAGAGAGTAATCCCGTTTGCGGATAAACCGAACATTAAGAAGAAAGTGGATTGTGATCAGAGATTAAAGGAACGTAGTACAAAAGGGCCAGATGAACATGTTGATGGTACTCAGGATACAGAAATGGAAAATTCATTGGGAAAAGGGAAAATGGTTAAAATGATAAACAAAAAAACAACAAACGATAAACAGGTGAAGGAAGTAAAGAAATATGGTCAAGTTGTAAAAAAAAATGATGGTGTATGTGCACGTAAGGGAAAGTCAGCGAGCAAAAATAAATCTAGTATATCTTCCGACGATAAAATTAAGAAATCAAAGAAAGTGTTGTCGGTCCTAGGAATACCAATAACAAAGTGCCACACCGACAGTGAAGAAGAAGGTACTGAAAGAACAGTGGTGGACGCAAAAGAAAAACATGAAACTCAGTTGATTGATGACATGGCAATGGCAGTCTATCATGATGACATCCGCGACATAGAAAAAGTTAAAAAAGTTCGTGTAAAAAAAGAAAAAATTCAAAGTAATAAAAACTTTGAGGGTGCCAAAGAGGAGGACAATGAGGATAATGACTTAGAAGCTTTTCCTATGCCAGAATTTGGTGACAAGAGCACACCAAAAAACAAATCTGGAGGAAAACAGAAGGCAAAAAAATCTAGAACAGTAAAAACACAATCACAGACGTCGAGTCCACGGTCCCCCACACCACCAAGTTCGCCAAAGAAGTCTCAGGATGACCAACCTGTAACCTCTTTGTACAGCTCTTTCTTTAAGGATGATGAGAAAGGAAAGTATGACTTTTTTGGTACACCCCCAGATGTAGATGACGATGTTTTATCGGAAGTTGCAAACAAGACGCCGAGTGCTAACAAAACATCCATGATTCCTACTACTAAGGTTCAAAAAAATGTGAGCTCATTCAACAGGGAAAAAAAAAAAAAAACTGTGACAGCAAAAAAGGGTAAGGAAACTGTCAAACTGTCACAATCAAGTACGCGCAGTAGTGAGCCGCAAAATAAAATTCTTGTAAAATCAACATCCTCACAAGATAGTAACTCCACAATGCAGAGTGATAAACAGGGACAATCGGCTAGTCAACGCATCCGAAAGTTCATAGAAGATTATGATGACGCCGGAGGAGCAGGGGGATCGAAGGATGAGAGCATCTCTAAGAAAACGGAACCGTCTAAAGCAAAGAATGTAGTACCATTGTCCTTGAAGGCTTCAAAAAAAAGAAATGAAAAATCCAAAGAAAAGTATCCTCCAAAAAAAAAAATTTCAGAGACAGTCAAGGACAAGAAGAGTTACGAACAACAAAAAATCGAAATTCTTCAATCGTTTGGGGAAAAAAACCACCAACCCCAGTTTTTCATAAACCCACAGTGCTCTGGTCATTCAGCAAGTCCTCCAAGGAAAAAGGCAAGAATGTTTGAAGATGAAGACCCGGAGGATGACATTGCGATGTGGGGTCGTCATTGTGTGTCCAGGATGCGCCTTATAGAAGAGCGAGATCCGGAATTAGCGGAAGATACCCAGGACTTCATACGACAAGTCTTGAAGGAGTCGTATCGCGGCACTTGGAGAGCACCCAAACTGATGTCTCTCTCGGCTTTCTTTGAACAGAACAAACAGACGGCCGAAAGTGGAAAGAAAGACCCATCAAGGGCACAGACCACAGGAGAAGAAGATAGTCGTCCACAGATAAACAAAGAAGTAGGTAATCACACTACTAAGGAGAACAATGTACGTCAGCCGTCGACTAACAAGACAACGACAAAAAAAAAAACACAAGGACAAAAACAAGTACCACTGAACGTACCGACAAGCGACAGGAGTGCATGCGTTGCACCTTCAAACACACACAACACCAACAGCAATGTTCGTCCAACCCAGAGTGCCTTAGTAGGTGACAATGTTGCACCGATTACCAACCCAAACCCTCCGACATTTGTGCCACAACCAATGTCATACTCAAACCCAAATTCCATCCAAAGGCCCCAGTTCCAGTACCCATGGGACAGTCTTGGCGTTTCTGGAGGAGATGGGACTGTGAACACTTTCTTCAATCCCCAGTTCAACCCATACACCTCTGACAACACATGCAGTCAAGGCAATCCAACTAATACGTATCACAACTTATAGAATTTGACATGATATTTTGTACAGATCATTCTTTTCTGATAATGGTCCCTATCAACTTTTAAGTCATAACCGAAATGTCTTGGTTCAATTTTAAAGAAGTTAAAATTTTTCTTAACATGAAAAATCTAATGGACGCACATTTTTTAAATCGTGGTAATTTAACATTTATAATTAGAGTAATGAAGACAATGCGAAATTGAAGGAAAAGGTCATTATATGAAAATGTAGCCTTCAAATCATATTACTATTAGGCTGATTTTTTTTTTTTTTTTTTTTTCATTAATTTATATGTAAGCGTTACACACATGTTATAAGGTTTAATATAATTTTGCAATAACAATATGGCAAACTTTTATGTAACATAGCGAATTATAGAATAATTTATTTAATTGGTAGAAGGTTATCGGTTTTGATTAAAATGTTTCCGCTGTTGCAGAATCTCTGTTGGTCTGATTAAATTATGTCTTGTTTTAATAGTTTATCCTCCGACTATGTACAATGTGTGTAAACACGTTGTTGTTGTTTATTGAAAATATTTTTATTATTGATAAAAAACTTGAATTTACAACTTGATTAATATAATGATCTCTGTTAAGACATATTATATTATTTTGTTTATATTAAATTTTTTAAAGGTTTGTAGGTCTTTGTTATTTTTTTCTAAACAACCTACCTCAAGTTAATACTCCTGTACTGCACGATCCTGCCATGGCACAGAGCCCTCCGATGTCAAAAAGTAGTTCTTCAGACGTTTGCGTTGTGCTTTAGAGTAGGCGTCGGTGTTTTTTTGCTTTGCCGATTCAAGCCCGACAAGGGTTACATCTTTGCGCCAGGCTCCGGGAACGACGTTGAGGTCGCAATCCTCGCTGTCGATGGAACCCGGGATGAGGTAGGACTTGCCGCAACGTCGTCGTAGTAGGTTGTGGAGGCAGCAACCAGCCAGCACGATGTTGGTCACCCGATCCGGACTTGCGTGAATTTCCGTTTGGAAAATTCTGAAACGACTAGCCATGATACCAAAGGCATTTTCGGCCACACGCCTAGCGCGACTTAATCTGTAATTAAAGATACGCTCGTCCTGGCTCAAACGTCGATGACCGAATGGTTTCACCAGATGGGGGGACAAGGCGAAGGCATCGTCTGCTACTATAACCATCTCGGTGGCAACATCCGACCCTGGGAGGTTACGGGGTCCAGGGAGGTCGGCGTCTCCATCTTCTATGCCCTCCATCAATGAGCTGTGCGCCCAAATGCCGCCGTCGGATTGTCTCCCTTCTTGTCCCACATCCACAAAAAGGAACTCGTAGTTGGCATCAACCAGTGCCATGAGCACTATGCTATGAAAGTGCTTGTAGTTGTAAAAAGTTGAACCAGAGTTGTTTGGTTTGCGTATTCGGATGTGTTTTCCGTCTAGGGCACCGATGCAATTCGGAAAGTTCCACCGGTGCCTGAACAACTTCGCCACATCATTCCATTCTTCTTTAGAGTTTGGTGTCTGTAATTAAAAATTTAGGTATTTCTTTAGTAAAAAAAAAAAAAACATAATATAATGTTGATTATATATTTTTTTAATTTCAAAAATAATTACACAATTTAATCTTTACAGAGGGTGTTAACTTATGCATTTTATTAGAAAAAAAAAAATTCAATTATAATATGAAACAGGAGGATCAATTGATTTTTCAATAATATATCTTTGGCCGATGTACTTTCTTATTGAATTTTAATGCCCAACATTCATTTTTAAAGAAATGAAGAACGTGATAATATATGTGCGTGCAATGCTTACTGAAAGAAACTCTTCCCCCAATGCGGAGACAATTGCAGCCACAGTTTCATCAATTATGCGATGCACTGACGATTTGCAGACTATGAACTGATGGATCAATGAGGGGCAGTTGTGTCCTTAAACAAAAAAGGAAAATTTAAAAACAAGTTAAACAACTTTACATGCGTGGAAATGTTTGTTCAATTACATTTTTTTAATTATACTGTCATTTTTTTTTCTTATTTGTTTTATGTTTCTAAATTCCACATGATTATAACTTCATTAAATAATTGTAGATACCATGGGCGAGGTAACGCATTGTCACTGAAAGACGATGGCCTGGAGTGATAGCGGCCCGCATGAAAGTGTCTTGTTTCTCGATGAACGGTGTAACCTTACTGAGAAGGAAATCATAGGTGGCCTCATCCATCCGCATCATTCGTCGGAATTCAGCTGTGTCCTCCAACTGAAAACAAAAATATATATTATAAATTTATTATTAAAGTATTCGAAATAAAACACCAATATTAATCCATTTTAAAAAATATAAATAATATTAATAGATTATATGTGTCAACATACTTGAATATAATATAACTAATTATATAACATTAATAGAGGAATTTTGTTATTCAATCAGTTAAACACATGTATATAGTATGATGTCAAATAATGAATGTCAGCTATACCTCACGCAGAAGGTTCATTAGAGTGTAAACATTCTCGCAGGCTGGGTCGACACGTCGGGAAAGCCAAGGCCTCTCCCAAATAAAGGGTGATTTGCGTTTTTTTTTAGGAGGCTGGTCTTGTGCTTCCTCATCCTCTTCCAACAAGAAGAACGTGGTTACGAACTCGAGAGATATTGGGTCCATGTTTCTTCCCTTCTGGCCTCATGTAGATTTGGAAAAGAAATGGGGTTTCACCTCTGTTAGCCAGGGGCAATCAAGTGAAATGAACACCCTTTGTCGCTGTCGCAGATATTAATAACTTTGGTCGCTCAGGTTGGGACGCGAAAAAGGACCGAACAAGTTAGTCGTCCGACGACTAACACACACATTACCAAACTAATCGCCCGCCAAGCCGTCGCCGGTTATAATTGGTCGACGTCTACTAAAGTTAATCGTCCGCCGACTAACTCATGCTTAGTCGCCGGCCAAAAAAAAAAGTTTGTCGGCCAAGTGGGGACCAGGCATAAAGGGTCTCCCATACTGAGACCTGGGTAGGACCGAGACAGAAAGTCAAACTCTCCTTCGCTGAGAAAAAGGGAAAGCCCCGACTCCCTGAAGAATATCACACTAGGCAATTCTTGATGTAACGTTTTCTGTCTCATGGATGAGACAGATTTCTCCTTGCTTCGATGCTCGCATGGGGGCGATTTTTCTTGCATCATAAGGAAATCAAGAAATAATTGACTTTACAGAGCTCCTTGCGACAGAAACATTGGCCCCTACCCTTACAGGGGTCATTTCTGGTTACATGCTACCTTCATTATTTTGTGCATTCATTCTTTAAATCATACCAACATGTCATTTTGTTTCTACAGGCCAATTAACTATATCTTTTAACAATTTGGTCAATTCTGTTAATTCTACATCTTTTACTAATAATTATGGCCAACTTACAGCCTTCTCATATTCGTGCCTATAATCACGGAGTGGTCTACAATTCATCATACTAAATATATATACAGTTCAACTGTAGCAAAAGAAAAATATCCCCATCATTGGGGAGTTTTAATGAGTTCTAGATCTATGCTGACCTTAACCTAGAACTTAGGAAATAAGGATCATGAAATATGCCAACCTCACTAGAATCCATCTGTGCAACAGAATTTGCATTGTTATTTCCTATGCCAGCCATGTAAAACGCACTGTTTTGATTTAATCCAAGGCCTAATTCTTGTCATATTAGTATGACAATTATTGGTAAATACAATAAATACATTCAAATACTAAAGAAGGTAATCTGATAAAAGGAATAATAGCCTGACTGTATTCTTTTGAATTCCTGTACAATGTGTAAAGCATCCTTCTATATGTCAATATTGCTGTCAGATAGAATTCTGAGGACACATTATAAAATAGTCATGTCGCAAGCAGTCAATTCTATAATCCAATTTATTATGAATGATGAGTCTCATTCAGCTCTTAACCCTTTCCACACGCCACCCACATTTCATTCATGGTTTTAAAATATGCCAAGCTACTATAATAAAGAGTCTCAAAAGACGCCACATAATTCACAATGACCTTATCTCAACCAATAATTCAAGCTCCAAGTGAAATAAAACACATTATTTTTAACCTTTTTTTTGTGAGACATATCACATTATGGATTGCTCAGTGTCTTAAAACAGCAATTGTTAATTTTTCTTTTATAACTAGCATTAAATCCATGATAATGACATATATGGAAAAGATGCCTCAATGCATCTGGCGTGTTTTAGGTGGTGATGCTTCAATGCATCTGGCGTGTTTTCGGTGGTGATGCCTCAATGCATCTGGCGGGTGGAAAGGGTTAAGAGATTAGTTCTAAAACAACTCAAACATTGATATCAAAAGAATCGCTATTGAAAGGGAGGTATTCCTTCCGGCTTTCCCCTTATCCCCGCCTCCCCACCCTTCAACCCTCTCATGCCATTAGTTAAATCAAATAAGATAATAATTATAATGATAGCTTTCTGTATCTAGATATTAATCATGCACATATATATGAGGTGCGTCCCTTCAGATTACTGTATGGCTTTTCAAATGTGAAGGTCCAGAGAGGGGGCGCCCCCTTTTTAAAAAAAATCCTTTGTATTTCTTAATGTAAAATTCGGCCAAAGGGAAGTTTAGGGAAAAAAACTTGCAAAGGCGCAGGCCCCCCCCCCCCCCTTTTTTTTTTCTTCTCCAAAATCCTGGATCCGCCACTGGATCTGTATCTATCTTATGTAAGATTTTCTGAACGGCAATCAAAAAGTATCTTCCAATAGCGCACCTCCATTCCTTTGTCACCTCCGTATAGATGAGACACTGTTACTTGTCAGTCATCATTTGGCGGGTGTACCACAAAGGCCTTGTGCCAATCGGGCTTCCAGATTTCAATAGTACTAGTGGAATTAAGGTGCTGTTGGTGGGGGACCCATTGAGCAATACAAAAGAGATTTTGCACTGGCGGATCTAGAGGGGGGGGCACCCCTCCCTTTTTTCCGGAAAATCTTGAGATTTTAAATGCAAAATTTGGCCGAAAAGTCATTAAGGAATTTTTTTGCAATAGCACACTCCACAATCCTGGAGCCGCCATGATTTTGGTCGAATAACGAATAAGACATCGATAGTGACAAATATTGTCAGACAATGTCAGATATTTTCAAGGCGATTAACGTTTTTGGATAAATCATTATTTTGGATATATCAACGTTTGTTGATAAATTTACTGAATCAGAACACAAATCTGTAAACTTGATTTGAGTGGCCGAAAGAACCCCATGTCCATTTTTTAAAATCCTAGAGCTGCCCAAAATCCTGTTGATATATTATTTATCGTGGGGGATTCAAATAAATTCCTGGTTGTTCAAAATAACAGAACTTGTTCTAGAATCCCAGTCGCATCTTGCAAAGGCCGGCCGCGGGTACCTTATTTAACGGTCAAGAAGCCACGAGTACAGTCATTATTTAATGTAAATATGAAAAACATATGTTTATTATGTTCAATTGGTTGAGTGTTCAAAACTGTATCTAAAAAAGTAGCATTTACAAGTTGAAGAATTGAATCTCACGGTTGAAGCGCCTTCGTCCATTTCCGGTTTATATTCTTATGACGGCGTTGGTTCATGGACGCGCTGAACCCCCACCGAACATGGAAGTCATATTGGCATTTCAACAACTGGAAAATACACCAAGATATTATTTTGATCTAGCAAATTTACAGTTTTTCGTCTGAAATTCATGAAGAGCAATGCTTTTTTTAATAATTGTGTATGTCTCCCTTGAAAATAGCTTGTATGTATGCCACACGCTGGTGTGCCGTCAATTAGGAATGATGTGTGCAATAGGTGTGACACTGTCACCAGTACTAGCACCATACTTAGTTCTAGATATTTCAAATATGTTATCAACGTTCTCTAGAGTATCCACCGGATTTGTCCAAAGCGAGATGGTTTTGGCTTTTTGTATGTTACCAGCAAATGATATTAGATTTCAGATAATTGTATTTAGACAAAGCGGTAATATTCTTCACTTGGGGCGCTTGTAAGTCGGTGTTTGAACTGAGTCCAGACAAAAAGCTCATGTTAATAAAAACGGAAAAGTTGTGACAGCATCGGCCTAGTTCTCTGTGTCGGACATTGGCCAACCTTCCAGTCGGTTGAATAGACTGGAGTTTCGGCCAGTGGAACAGAAAATCCGAAGCCACTGTGGGATTGCCGTTTCTTTTGCAGGCCAAGATATATTTGGCGTTAACACAGTTGGCTAATTTCCCAAATGCCTCCTGGCCAGCGGATGACTGGATGAGGAAATGGGTGGGGGATTATTAATAATAAGTGGGTATATCGATAGGTGTGGGTGTGAGTGGAGGGGGTGTGAGGGGGGATGGGTGGGTGGGTGGGTGGGTGGGTGGAAAAGGTGGGTGGGGGCCTTCCATTAAGTATTTACGCACCAATGGGGGAGGGGGTGGGGTGGCAGGTCTGATATTGTTGAAAATTTGCGTACATTTCTGTAAAAATCCAATGCGTATTTAAGGTCAATATGGTTGTTGGGGGGTCTAAAATTTGAGAAATTTTGCGTATGTACTAAATGGAAGGCCCGGCGGGTGTAGGAGGAAGGTGGGTGGGAGTATGGGCTCAGGTCGCAGTGCTGGTTGGCCCACCCCGCTCACACAATGTTACCATTGGCCTGGCCCCCGTCACAGACCCAACCCCTGGCTCTGGGCGGGAGGCCCCGTGCTCCGCCTCCATTGGCTGCTCGCTCACTGATTTTGAATCCTGGAACCTCCCCCAACCTGGCCGGAGTGAGGCCTTTTCTTTCCAGTTATCGCTTCTCCCACTTCAAGCCGCGGCTCATACGGATAAGTAAGGACTTTTTCCCACATGGTTTTATGTCTAACGCTCCTTGTAGGTCTTAGTGGCTTTGCTTTTGGCAATATGCCTTCTTCTGAGTTATTGGCTTAGCTGGGATTTCCCAAAAATGTTATCAAGTAGTTTTCTATCATGAAACGCTAGGGACTTCGCGCAATTGTTGAAACGTATTTAGCCTAACCCGTCGCCTCACTTGCAAGTCGCACAAAAAGATGAAACGGGATATTTCGAATATTTTTTCCATTGATATTGCAACTCAAAATGCGACCTAAATTGAAAACAAGTATCTGCCTCTAGAACGAGAGTCTAAAAAGACTATGGTATCTTACTACAATGTATAATGAGCCGTTTTGCGTCTTGCTTTGCATGCAATAATTGCCTTTCATTCTTTCCAGGTCCGTATCGTTATATTTCGCATATTTTTTTCTAGTATCTGTATATATGGACATAACTTTTAGTTTGTATGAGTTATGAGCACTAACAATATTATTGAATATTATTTTAATAGGGACCAATTTTTCGAATAGCAAATATATACTTATAAGATGTTGGAAAATTCTGGGCAAATTTAAATTCTAGGCATATCTTTAGTTAAATAATGATTTAGTACTATAACATAGATTTAACGAGTCAGGAGAGTCAAGGAAAATTGGCTACAAATGAATTGTTTATACTGCCCCTATGAATAACAATAAGCTGTCCCAAAAAAATAGAATTTAAAAATAGGAAAGAAATGTGTTGTAGGACTTTAGAAATAACTTTTCAGTAAAAGGGAACATTTTATTACTATTTTCCCTGATTTTATTGGCCTAACTGGACCTCTCATTCTTTTAGCCCTCTCACCAGTTATATAAAGTGACACCTTCATGTCCCCAAGCAGACATAACATAAACAGGAGGCACTGAGGCTTGCTCAAGTTGCCATAAAACATAGACACGTATTGCACTTTGGGACACTTTTCTTTAACTACCTTGTAACATGAGGTGTTTTCCGAAGGTTAAATCAGTGCAAATCTATTTGAACTTTTTCATTTTTCAGCATTTTTAGAAAATATCAAAAATCGATTAGAAATGATATTTTTCTGTATTGGGAACTGTGGCTATCAATCAGTGAATGCTCCTGTATTCAAATACATTTATCGTCATGACCTGTACACTTAAAGTGTAAGTTATCCAAAGGAAAGTGTTTCAGAAATGGAATCCAAAAAAAAGTTTTTATTTTGTTCTTAGTTTCCTGCAACAAGTAGGTCATAATTTTCCTGAATCCTGTTTTTAAAATGACAGGCTTTCATGCAATTCAATTTATCTCTTTGACACGTCTAGTCTTTTCAAAAACTAGTAGAGATTTGCCAAGACAGGTTTTCAGAAATGAATGCCCCCTAACTTCATTGCTTTAACCATTTCATGATGCACCGTTGTTGCCCCTGCTAAACAATCGCTGGCCCCGTAGTTCAGTTCATCGCTCGGCCAACATGGCGGTGAACTCTCTGTGGCAGAAGTGTGCTTCGAAGCCAACAACAGTGGTTTAAGTGGTAAACTCCATGGCTTTTTTCCAAAGACAGATGCTGGGACTAGCTGTCTGAGTAGACCTGTACACTGTATGTATGTGTGGCTGTCTGGCTGGTTTAGCCCACCAGACGCTTTCTGCTTTTTACAAGTAGAAGCCCGCGGAGCTTGTCTGGACTACCTAACTGATATGCGCTCTTGACTTTGGTCTAAGGCTATTGCCAAAGTAAAGAGTCTAGCACCACTATCCTAATACTCTCTCTGGATGTGCTATTCCTGAAACAGTTAACGTTAGTAACATATACGTTTCAGTTTGAATTATTGACGCCATTTCTGAATCGTGTCCACGAAGTAATATTCTGTGTGAGCGGGCGCATGCGCACTTCAAACCCAACGGACCACCGGCAAATAGCTAACCTACAAACTGGATTGATCTTTCAAAAACTACTTGGCACGCAGACACTTGGATAAAACTTTGGACATGGCATGTTTTACCGAAAGGTTTTTACCATGGATGTATGATATTTGGAACACAGTTTATGTTCATAAGTGGATCAAGAGGCAGAAAAACTTAGTATACTGGAGCCGCGATACTTTTTGCTTTGTGCCAGGTTAACTTGTACCTTATCGCGCCAACTCGGTGAGTCACAGTTTCATCGTTTCTTCGTTATGATATTATATTTGATCTTTGGATTCATATCAAAAGTTTCAGAATTTTCATAGCATAATAGATCAATCACTAACTGTTATTAATATCAAAGATGTATGATGACTTAAACATGTAGTTGGCCTACAACCTCTAGTTGGTGACCGGTACATACGATGGCGGACGGCCCGCTTCTACTCACGAGACCCGCTTTATCAAAAGCTGGAAGCAGAGTTCATTAAATGTACCAAACTTTAAGTCTTGGAATTTCACTAAGAAAGACTGATTAATTATCCTGAAGGCATAATACTCAATACTTGTGTGATAGAGAATGGTTTTATTAGAGGATCCAATTTTTTACATATCTTGTTTAAAATGGGGCATAACGGTCGAAGTAGGTCCGCCATGTCAGCTCGCTCTTTTACGTCGAAACTTGATTCAAATCCAATTTATGCTCCATTCTTGTTATGTAAAGACTAAGTAACATTTGGAATAATGTTCTGTAGTGTGCAAATGAATATATGTCTCTGATTTGCACCTTGTTAGAACAATAGTTGTATCAAAAAAATTGTATTGGTTTTCGGACATACACTCGAAACCGGCTGTAGCCGTTGACGTTAGTCCGCCATGTTACTTTGCGCTTCTTCATAGGAACATGACAAAGTCTGATACAGATTATATTTCTGATAGCTTATTCTCACATTGTCTATAAGATTATTCTAAAGTTTACAAACCATTATATCTCTGACTTTTAAACAGTGATATCACAATAATTTAGTTCATATTGATTAGTTTAGAAATTTGAAAGTAAAAAGGCTATAGTTGTTCAAAAAGTCTGCTATGGATCTATCCATCCTATTTTAATCCTTTTGATAGAAAGTAATAAGATATGATAAAAATACAACAATCATATAAATACTAGTGAGATTGTGATAGAGGTCTGGTCTTTCTTAATTTCTGTACATGATGGGCCATAATCTCCAAAGTAGTACATAGCAAGCCTCAATATGTTCTACATTATCAGACTAAAGATAATATATAAGAATGAATATATAAAAAGCACATAGGCTTAGTCTGTCATACATAGCCACTGTGAAAGTACTACAGTTGTATTAGTGGATTAAATTAGTTTAAAGGTGAAAAGATCACGGACATTGAGGTCATTTTGCCATATCACTTCATTTTTACCCTTGTTCCTACAGGTGATCGAGTCATCATTATTCATATTATATATTCAGTTTGTTATCTTTAGATTGCTTAGGGTCATGAAAGTTTATTAAGTTTGAGTAGCCTTAATCTTCATATATGCATTATGATATTGATATTGGTTAGCTTCATTAAGGAAGTCAAAGCATCTATGTTTGTATTGCAGTAGTATTTTAAACTGGGTTTGCCGAGGTCTTTGTGGGGACCTTTTACGACCAGCTTTACCTAATTCATTTCCTCTACCACAATATGAGTGAGACCTGCAATAAGGAAGATGCACTCAATTACTTGCATTTTTCTTAGAAATAAAAGTTCTGTTGACACAGCAAACACATAGATTTAATCCAGATAGTATGAGTAATCTGCATGAAATGATGGAAGTATTCAATATAATATTATAGTTAGTTCAATGGAAACATAGATAAAAGAGGGGATGAAAAAGCAAGGGTCGCCCTAGCTTCTTAGATTAAGTCACCAGAAGAACGCCAATGTCTCATTTTAGTCACAATTTTGTATATCCTACTATGAGTGCCATATCAGAATGTAAAAGCCATATTAAAAGATGACATAGGAAATGGTAAGGCACAATAACCAAAATCCAGTCATTTTCAATATCGAATATCAAAATGGAAAGCGTATTGAAATTAAAGTAATTTTGTCATCAAATAAATTGTTTAATCGAACATACAAAACTATTCAGCTTATAGTTTTTCTTTACTTAGGTGGTGTTTATCAAACTTGTCCATAGGTAAGACATGTGCAATACCATTTGATGAGAGGAGCCCTGCTTTTTAGTACAAAATAATAACTTCATCCCAGTTCTCAAAATATTAATCATAAATACAGTACTCTTGACCTGCCTCTTGTAACAACTTTTGTAAACTATCATACGGTTCAATATCTCCCCCCTTCCATGTTTAAGCCACCTACCTCTTCCCTGATAAAGTAAGAGGAGCCTCTGATTTGAAGGGAATTTAGTATTAGTTACTGCTTTAAGGGGCAATTAGAATTCTAGCAAAAAGAAAGATGGGTGACTAAAGTATCGGTATACTGATTAGATCAGGCAAAGAATTCAGTTGATAAAATACATATAACATGTCATTCTGTGGTATGCAAAGTCAACATGGCATTAAATAAAATTCACTGAGGTGGCAATTTCCTTTAATTGGGTATCATTTGTAACATTGTATTGAGTATCTTCTGACAAGGCCCACTATCTAGTATTTTTAATGTCAAGAAGTGGGAGTCGGCGGAAGATCGGCACAGCCCAGCCAATAGACCCAAATGAAAACAATTCAAAAAAAAAATTCCTTATTTTATTCTCTCAAACATGTTAGTAATTTTCTTACCAAAATTTTAAAATGTAAGGAATACAAACATGGAAGTTAATGGTCAGATTCTTCAACATGTATCATGCAAGTCTGAAATAGTCACCATCAATTTAGCTGATCTCTACAGAGAACTACAAAACATTTATTAAAGCGCCAAATTATCTGTTCACATCCTCATTCCACGGGTGGGTCCAGGGGGGGGGATCAAGGGAGTCCAGAATCCCCTGTCTTTTGGTGGGCCTCTTAACTACAGAAAGAGGGGAAATGCCCGCCGTTTTAGTACTTAGCTATAGCCTTTATGCTGATCCCACCACCCCCTCCTTTCAGAAATCCTGTATCCGCCCCTCTTCACTCTGAAGTTTGTATGGCCCGCAAAATGACCCCTGGAAGGGTAGACTCTAAAGCCCCAGACACGCTAGGCTGAAGTGGGGCATAAATGATTTGATTATTAACAGGATAATTGGCTGATTTTTGCACAGAGTCGAATCAGCAATCATTATACAATATTGAAGTTTACGTACATGTTTGATATGAAGCGGTTCTAAAATTCTAGTCTTCTGGTAGAATCAGCTGATTTTTGCGCCAATCAGTTGGCCAACTTGGTCAGAATTGCTTAGTGAGTATGAGTCTTAATGCTTCTCTGATAAAAGATGTTCACAAGAGATCGGGCCAGCAAAAGATATGAGACAGCCTGGTCTCTGTAATTAAAGTTACTAGAATGTGAAAAAGTCATCCAAGTTTTGTTGAATCAAAAACTGCTAGGACACAGTCCTCGTGACTTTGCTAACCAAAGCATGTTGGGTTGTTGGTCAACCAAGTTGTACTCACTTCAATGCAGTTAGAGTGTTAAACATACGTCTTACATACGGGGAACCAACTTTGAAACACTTATTAAAACAACACCTCACAGCAAATCTTGATTACTGCCTGAACACCTTTGTAGGGCATGGTTTGGGGCCCTTAAAAATATGTAGGACCCCCAGATTACAAGAAAGAGGTGCCCGACAGGCCCTCTAGAAATCTAAAAACTTAAGCTACACAGAGTCAGGTCCGTTTAAACTTGACTTGGTCCCCAAACTGATGTAAGCAAGGGGCCCGACTGGCCCCTATGTTGCTGGACCTTGTCCCGACCCCTGTAGGGGTACGTAAAGTTTAGTAAGTAATGGTCAGGCATCAGTAGGATGGACTAATTTACCAGAAGTGTTGGGTTATTGTAATCATCATTAATTTGTTCAGAAAATCTGAGTAATAAAGTAAGGTCACTGGGCGAAACTTATCGGGATATCTACCCTCCCCTTTTAGTTTCCTTTCTTATCAATGGGGGATTTGCAATTACTTACATCAGTCTAGTAAGTTACTACCATATAAGCATATGGCCATATAGAACCTTACCAAAGTCAATATCGATACCACCCCTACCCCCGCCTGGTGGGAAACCCAGGTACTAAGTCTCCATATATGATGATAGTGTGCTTCAATAGTGAACCATTCCCTCAAACTGAGATCCATTTTAGTGGCATCGGATGTATACCGCCTTCATCTTTTATTCACATCTAGGCAATCAGAATGCATAATTATCATTTTTTTAGTTTTTGAAGACTTGATATATTTTAAAATGATTACACTTATGGTCATGTCCGGGGTTTCAACTAAAACGCTCAAGCTTTAATATTTATCACCATTGCATTTGTTTTTACATTGAGGCAATCCAAAATTTTTTGATAATTTTTATAGGGCTCCTGGTTTTTAATAAATTTCAGTAATGCTGCATTAAGCATGGTCACTTTTCCTGTTTTCCCCCTGGAGGGTCTATATGGTCTGCAGGGGCGGATCGGGAGGGGGGAAGAGAGTAAATCCAGGGGGTTCTGACCACCCCCCCCCCCCCCCCCCCACTTTAGTGTAGACCTCAACGACAAAAATGTCGCTCGCCCATGTGCTCGTAATAAGCAACATTTTAGTAATAAGCTTTTTTGTGGATTCTCCCTTTCCGAAATCCTGTCTCCGCTCCTGGTCTGTGAACTCCACTTGGTGGGTCAGTCGTCGGACCTTGGCCCGGGACCAATGAGATGCGGCGTGCCTGGGACCAACGTACGGCCGCCCTTTGTTGGGCTATGGTCCTCTTTCATGCGCATGCGTAGGGAATACTTCCCATAGACGCCTTTTTCCCAAACGGTTGATCCCGGGCTCATGGGAATGCATATCATCTCAAACTATTGGGTTCAGGTCTATCTGCGAGTAGGGCACCACACTATTGAAAAAGGTAAAGATGTGGGGTGCCATTACAGAAAAGGGTCTGTAGGGGCCGGTACAGAGAGAGGGTAGTTAATGGAGGGGCGAATTGGTTACAAGTTGTCCGAAAATATGAAAACTCAGGCGGTCAGAGATCTTTTTTGGATTTTTGTTGTACTTTGCATTATAGATCATTGCAGCAAATATCGATCAATGGACATATTAAGGGGCCTTCCATTAAGTACGTATAGGCAGCAAGGGGGCGGGGGGTGGGGGTCTGAGATTTTAGAAAACTTGCGTACGTTCCTGTATAATTCCAATGCGTACTTTCAATAGTCCAAGGGGGGGGGGGATTCTAAAATTTAGGAAAATTTGCATACGTACTAAATGGAAGGCCCCTTAACTTTTCCAAGGTTTTGAACTGTGATAAAAAGGAGTATCATCAATTAATTGCATACATCATGAGAGACAAATGTACTAAGGAACCTTCTCTTGAGTTTCAGATAGTTTGAAACATTTTCTGCCCTGTAAATTGACAAATTCTCACCTCAGCCTTCTGATTCTGCTCATTTACTGAATAATACTTGCATAAAGGGTCAATGACACAACATAGATTCCAAATTATTTTAGTCTCTTGTTGAAAAAAAAAATGAAATTAAATGTAAATTGAAGATTCTATTTAGAATTAAATCAGGAAAAATCCAAAATTTCAGCCAATCTCTGGAAAACATTCCAAACATGTAGTTTATGACAGTGTTGATCACAAACTTTCACATGATCCTATGTATTGTGACATTGTGGACAGGGAATGAATTATCTTTCCCATCATTTCCCACTTTGAGCGTCCTAAAACCTACGATTCTCGTCGGAACAAACTTAAATATTATTTCCTTATTGAAGTATTATTTATCATCGTCGATTTACTAGATTTGCTTATTCCGAGATGAAGAGACATTCACACTTAGGATTTTTTTTGTCTTGTTTCTAACATTTTGAATCTTAAAATGAGATGGTTTACACATTCCTGTATGGAATACAGAAACATCGGATCGCTATAGGACTGCATGCATTATAGGCAAAATAATAATTTTCTATCGTTGAGTTAGCACAACTATTTGAGTTCAGTTATTTTTAATTTAAATGTATAAAACCATGGTATTTATATTTTTTCAGGCTTATGAACATCTAGATCACGAGGGGTAAGTTTATCACATCCTAGTATAATTCCTAACCTCTCAGCTCGCATTACATGTTGACTTCGGTTCGTCAAAGGGACCTACATTTGTTATGATATCTATTTCAATAAAGCATCAGATCCTATATCGCATGTTTTGACAAGGGAAATTAATGGAAAGCTAATGTTTTGTGAACATATTAACATTTTAGAGTTTCCAATCTGTTTATCATATGGGTGGGAATTTTGTGACTAGAATAAGGATGTTTAAGCCTGGTAGGCTGGTTTACATGAAATAATTCCAGTAGGTTGTTAAATTATGGAAGAATACAGATCGAGAAAAACAATTTACTTGTCTCGAAAACGTCAACAGCCTTCTGGAAATATATTTGTTTAAAACTTTGTTTTCATCATGAGGCTGCTATCAAGGTACATAAACACTGATTATGACTGCTTTCATGGAACTAGAAGTTGAATACATAAAGAACATTCGGACTAATGTGTCTTCTCAGAAATCTAAAGGGTGTCATTTTCTGTAGCTGCGAAATCATTGAGCTCATTTACAGTTGTTGATAGTCGCCCTACACACGTTGATCAATTTTATCAAAAACCACCATCGATTACTTATCACTTACTTATTTTTGGCGATCATGAAAGATAGTATATTTAATAAATATACTATCTTTCATGATCGCCAAAAATCCTTTTCACAAACTAATTTTTTGTAAAGCGGGCATAATGCCAGTTTAATTGTTTATCAAACAGTTAAGGCTGTAGAAAGCTGTAGAATTATTTTGGAATATTTGTAACTTGGTCTATTCCTTCTCGTAGTAACCTACTCAATATTTAGAAATAAGTCAAGATCTATTATATGAAATTCATGTCTGACCAAACAGGCAGTATACTGATGTGAAAAATGATGACTCAGCTTCTTGTGAGTAGTTTTAAATCAATTCTGTTTAAGATGAAATGGTTTCCATAAAATACGATTTTACCATCTCATATGACGGTTATTCTCCTTTGTAATATTGTCCTGACTAATTTGAGGCTGTTCAGCTTTGATTTTGTTGTCTTCCTTCCTGAAATATGACATTTCTCTTGTTATTAAAAGTTATATGAATGGGATAATCTTCGAGCCTAGAATAAGGTATTGTGAATGTCTCTCTGTTGTTCAATTTAATGAATCTTCTCAATTGTTTAACGTTCAATGTGGCACACCTGCCTGGCTGCTATGTAAGCCCTCCCACTTTCCTCGGTGATTAACATAACATTACACCTCTATCACTCCCCAGTTACCCCTCCATCAATGACCAGTACTATTTTACCCTTCCACCAATGCTCATTGAATACCCCTCAATTAATGCCCAGTGAAATATATTACCCCTCCCTCAATGACCAGTGAATATATTAAATGTCAATTAATTACTAGTGAATATGTTACCCCTCCATCAATGACCAGTGACTATGTTAACCCTCTATCCATGACCAGTGAGACTGATCAATGTATTACCCCTCCATCAATGACCAGTGACTATGTTAACCCTCTATCCATGACCAGTGAGACTGATCAATTTATTACCCCTCCATCAATGACCAGTGAATATATTGCATTTCCATTAATGACCAGTGACATTTTACACCTTTATCACTCCCTGGTTACTGGTCCATCCATGACCGGTCACTATGTTTTTCATCATTTCCATCACATTTCATCCTATCAATTGATCAACTGGAAGACCATGACTGTGTGTGAAGTTGACAATAAACGATTTCAAAATGTCACCCCTACATCAATGACAAGTGTCAGAATGTGTTACCCATCCATTAGAAACCAGCCACTATTGATCCTTTTATCATTACCTGGTACCTTACCCTGTTACCTCCAGTTTACTTTCCAGTGAAAATCTTTTACCTCCATCACTCTGCATAGAATTCATCAATTACCGACATGTTACCCTCCTTTGATTCCCCATTGAATGCACTGGTTTTCTTGTACTCTCTTTAGGATGTCATGCTTTAATACAAACACCCATTGATTATTTATTCATCTACCGATCCCCAGGGCAAAATTAAAGCTGGCTATTTATGACCCAAAGATCTAAAAGCCAGTCAAGAGATACATTTTTTTGGATGAATGCTTTCTATATTCTAATGTATTTTGGTCAGCTCCACGTATTAAAAGCTGGCCGATCAGAATTTAAAGCTGGTCGGCAGAGCCAGAAATAAGGGCCTAGGGAAAATCCTGTATCACTATAGAAAATGTTGCATGGGAAGACCAATTGAAGATCCCTTCCCTGGGTTTATCCCAATTGGAGATCTTGCCCCTTTATTAATCCCCATTAAAGATCTCTTCTCTCAATCCCTCTCCAGTTAAGATATTTCCTCTATGCCCAATCAATGTTGCCTCTTTATCACCTACCAATGGAGAACCTAGATTGACGTGCTTTTCGGCCATTTCAGGGTGCATTTCCCGAAGATTACATTCAATATTTACAGAGGGAGGAAGGTGGGCAGGGGCGGACATATTGTTGTTGCCAGGGTGATATTAGTCTGTTTCCATGGCAACACTCAGCCTCCGTTGCCTGTGATTTTCCTGTCTAGACGCATCCATCAAATAGGGGGGAGTTGGGGGGGGGATCCAGAGGGTCTGTCTCAAAAGTCCTCTCGTCAGGCGGTTTGGTAGGACCTGGGACCGACTCAAAATTAGGGACCATGCATCAATGGCCCTTTGCATAATCCAAATCACCCCGAGACTCAGAGTGATTGACATTATTGTTGTTCGAAATAGACACTAATTTTAGATCTTTTAAAGCTTTTTAGTGTTGTTTTTTTCTCAATTTTTACCACATTATTTTAGGTACATTAATAAAGTCCTTTTTTGCATTTATACAATATTTTACAATATGATTTGAGCAAATAGAAAAGCTGTAAATTAAACAGCAATGCCCATCGCAACAGCAATTAATGCCCTGTTGCAATAACTAGGTTTGAAGGCAACAGCGATGTCCTTTGTGCAAAGGACCATTGTGGCCCACCTCAATTCATCCTTATATTGAGAGGTAATGAATGTCTTGTGACAATGATGTCCTTGTCATGATAGGTACCCTTGTTAAGATTGAAGCTGTTCTATTGCTTCGAGTTGAATTCTAAGTATACCAGCAATAGAAAAGGAATTATTGCAATATAATATTGTGATAAAGATTCCGAATAAAACTAAAACTTAGAAATTTAAGATTTGAATATAACTGTCATTTGTGTGACGTCACACACAGACGTCCTTTGTAAGGTGTGCAGGGGGTTCAATGTGTGATCTGAATTATGAACAAGGTTTTCTAAGCAAGACATCAATTTATAAATATAGAAATGGTTTGTATTCATACTCAAGCATCATAACTATGGTTTAAGACGAGAATTTTACAAAATTAAAATTTCACTGGGCCCTCTCTTTAAAGGGATTTAGTATACTCTATACGTATGTAGACATTAAACATGTGAAACTACTAGAAGAACATGCAAATACATGATGAAGTCATTAAACACTTCAATACTGTTGCCCTTGCAGCAGTATCATTAGTTATGTCAATATGTATATATTAACGTCTTTGTTAAGGAACATATTTTACCTGTGACCATTGGATATACGAAAGGATATAACACAAAAGAATTGCTGCCGTGTACTGTGCCATTACTTGTGCCAAAGATAACAAAAAAGTTCAAGTATTTTAGAATATAACTGGATCTCTAATTATTGCCAATGAGGTGAATATTAAGGGAAATATAAGGCCATTCATCTATTCAAAACAAAAGCACTCATTTGAAAGGGCATAAAACATGAAGAATCAAATGACAGTTAGTCTAGAATGCGGGCTAATAATAAATAGGTCAAAAAGAAAGAGCTAAATCTAGAAAGAAAAGATGGAACGATGGTGAAGGCCATAAGAAAGAGTGGTTCCATATCTGCTTCCCCCCAGCAGTCCTTACCTTAGTCTGTAAACCATCAGGTTAATTAATTTATTTACCTTCCCCTCTGCCCTTAGCTCTATACCCTGGGACATCATGTCTAGACAGTGTGTGGCTGATACTGAGGGGACTTGGCACATCTAGGCTGTAATTAGCAGCAGATAAAAGTGGTTCATGAGACACAATGGGCAATTATATGGAGGTATCTCCTGAAACCAGGCCAGGATCAAAGCCCAGTCTAAAACCAGTTGGTTTCCTGGGTAGCCAACCAAAGAAAAGCCTCCATAAGATTAGTTGTTAAAACAAAAAGGACCACAACGCTGTGTGTAATAAGAATAATATTATGATATTTTGTTTTTCAATATAATCTATGTATAGGGGCTGATCCAAGAATTGCAAAAGGGGGGGCCGCCCTGATGTAAAGGCCGGAACAAACGGCAATGGACACTTCCTGAATCAGTATGTCCGAAATATTCAAATGAGCTACTGGTATACTACTGAATGTAATACTGATTTTTACTGACAGCTCATTTATTTCGGACATACTGATTGACCACTGCTCAGCCGCTGTATTTCCACTTGTGTCCACTGATTTCACACTGACATACTACTGAAAGGTGACACTGATTCTCCACTTAGTATACACTGTTTTTCCACTGCTTTTTGTTTCGGTTTTCAATTCATCCCTACCCCCCTTCCCTCCTCCTCACCTTGATACACGACTGCTGATGTGTGTGTGCTCGCGAAATATCGAAAATTTCTTCTAGCAGATCTCTTTATTGTAGTCTTAAATATGTATGGTGAATTTTCTTTGCTTAGGTCAATGTTCCCCAGATATACATATTCAACAATCAAATTTCGAGACTAATACATGCATACACACATGCCATTTGCATGTTAGAGTTATAGCATTATGATCAAGCTCCTATGAACTTCACTTCGATTACTTCAATAAACATACACTGTAGAAAAAAGAAAAGAAAAGATAGGTGTATGTGTCGGACCAGACCTCACCATGCAGGTCCAGCGTCCTGGGTGTCCTGTCCACCTCCCTAAATCCCCAGGACACCCTGACAGGACCCTCTGGATGTCCTGTGGACACCCTGGAAATTATACCCCAATATCAAAGTTGAGCCTATTGGACCCCAAGGTTTACGCGACGAACACATGTGAGTCATAGACTGGGTGTCAGGGTGAAGCCCCATTCGCCCTGGTTGATATTTCTATCGCAGAGAGCTACGAAAAATTGATCGCATTCAGTCGCAAATAATCTCATGGAAGAGAAAATTATCGCAAGCTATAGAAATTGGTCGCATAGCATTCACACTGAGAATTGAGGTCCATTACGATCATTTTCGGAAGGCATTTCGTACTGAATCGCACAGAATCTCTACGAAAATATTAAACATGTTGAATAATTTCGCAAGGAAATACGTCGTAGAGGGCTACGATAATGCAACGTTGCCAACGTTCAGAGATCGCAGAGCTCTACGAAAACCCAAGGTTACCACGGCGAGTGGGGCTTGAATGGGGCTTTAGCTGAGATCTTGGAACGTTGAAAAAGTTATCATGTTTTCGTAGCCCTGGTTGCAGGGGTTCCAAAATCACAAAAGACAAAAATATCCAACACGTTGGATTTATTTTGTTACTCCCATGAGAATTAGTGGAAATAATTACATCCGATTGCAGGGGTCCTTGTTTCATAGGGCATATGCCACTTCTTGGTTTTCTGATCAAGCTCACAACAAAAATCACGCCACTGCAATTTGTTATTTGTCGCAGCAAGCAGACATATGTCTCATTCACGAGACATAAAACGTCTCAGCAAAAATTTGCATCGCCGAATACAATTTCAATTTACCTTCTACCTCTTCCTTTTACCATTGGAAAAAGACACGGTAAAATTGAAATGGAGTGTATTTCTATTATCCTTTGGAAATTGTCAATAACTACAATTTGAATTGATATCCTTCATCTCATCCACATTGCTCATGTTAATCACCGAAGTCTGAAAGAACTTGTATGCAAGAAGAATTCGAAATAAAAAGATAGCAAAACAAATTAAACTGCCCTGGGTTAGCAGAGAGCCAAGCCAAATATGTGACGTCACAGAATATTCCACTAACGTCACAGAACGTTACTAGAAGGTCACAGGACATGACCTTCATGTCGCTCCTAGGCTTGAAAAGTCCGTAGGAGTTCCAGCGGCTTATATAAATGGGGAAAAGAATACGGTACTGTTATTCTACTTGTTACCTTCCCTCCAGGTTGTCAGGGGTTAAAGGGAGCAACTACAGTTTGAAGGTCATAGCTGGGGGCGTCAAAGGTCAAATGGCAGTTAGAAGTATCCAATGAAGGTGTCAGTAAGGATATGTTAAGGATTTCAATGGTTTCGGATCACTGGCTGATCCAGAGGGGGGCGCACGGGCTCGCGCCCCTCCCTTTTCTTGGAAAGTTTTGAGTTTTTTTAATGTAATTTTTTTCCAATAACGCCCCCCCCCTCCCCCCCCCCCCCTTTTCAAAATCCTGGATCCGCCAGCGAGGATCCCGCCTGGTCATTATCCAAATCAGGAAAAGAATCAACAGGGGAATAACTATGGTCTTTATGAATAAATCGGGTATTGTCGTCCTATTATCAGCTTTTAAAACAGATTATACAGACAAGATTCTTCTTTTAAATGTTTTCTAGTAGTGTGATATCCTTCTCCCAGTTAGTAAGAGAAAATTAATAAATTAATAAATGTTATAAACTGTAGCTCTTAATATTACAATCAAGTAGTCAATATCAAACGCCTAGGACTATAATGACTATGAAACAAAACCGTGCGGACATAATCTGTATACCAATAGTATACTGGATATGAGCCCAAGTAGGTTATATAGGCTTTGATCTCGATGATCCACCGAAATGAAAGCAATAACTGGCCGTCTTTAATCATTGACATGCCTCGGACGGCTCGGTCACGCAGGCAATTCGGTGGTTTCCCAGAGAGGGAGGAGGAGGAGGGGGACGGGGGACGGGGGAAAACCCCAATCAGATTTCACCCAAAATATATAGGTTACAAGACTACAGAGATGTCAGAAAATCCTTTTGAAACCCCCTCATATTTATATGGAACCCTCCCTAATGGCTGATCCGTCCCTATTACAAAAGATTTCTTGGGAACCTGCGGGCCGGAGAATTTCACATTAGAAAATTGATATTTGGTCAAAAATTGGGGGAGGGGAGCGCCCCCTGTGTCCCTACCCCGCCAAGTCCACTTCTTCCAAATTTACATGGAACCTCCTTTTTTCGGGGGGAATCGCTATGATTTTGGTGCTCCATACGACCCTTGGGGTGGGGGATCTTTGTTACTATGTGACTGGTGGCGTGGTTCTCTCGGCCCCCACTAGGGGGAGTCACTCCCCAGTGGCTGCCCGAAGCCACCACCACCACCGGCCGGGACGGGTAGGCCCCGACCAGCCTAGGGCGGACGGCAACAGGCCTAAGAACACCGGCCTACAGGCCTAATAACTGTCTGAAATACCCACCCTGTACTTTTATATGGAAGAAGGTAATGTCGCTGAAGTTTTGAATTTTTGAATTTTTATCAAAATTAATGTTGGGATTTCGTGAAAGGGTGTAGTTTTGGAGAGGTGATACGATCCGGAGAGGGGGTTTCCTATGACGAAGGCGGGATGTTAACTTTGTCTGGATAAGCAATGGGTAATTGTCATGAGGCTCCCTTAATACATAGGTCTATGAGACCACATTTAATTGATTATCCAGACACCAAAATTAAATCTGCGTTGACAATAACCGATTATGTACAGATTTTCGCCCTAAAGAAATGTAAAATCAGGCTTGATTAGATGAACTTGAAATGTGTTGACAGTCCTAACGGTCACTGTCAGTGTTCATTTTGGAGAACAGGAAATGCATTTTTATTATTTACACTTGAGTGAAGTTGATTCAAATTCGCCTGCTTAACGCGAAATATCCATGGTTGAGAAATAATTGCCCCAAAATATTATTTTTGTAATTTTTGAACAGTTGCTTTGGGTGAAAAGAAGTTAAAACTTAGCCTAAATGGGGCGAGCATGGGGCGATAAACCTATGCGATGAGATCCCCCCCCCCCCCCCTCCCACTACAAATTGGCGATCCCTGATTTGCCGCATTTCAATAACTTTAGACTAAAACAGTGGGACTACAGACACAACTCTACGCATGATCACATAATCAGTGCAACTTTCAACAACAAAAAAGGGACGGGAAATTCGTCTTTTAAAAAAAGAAGAAAAACCATTCACCACGTTTTAAATTTGGGGGTTCGATCCAGCCATTTCCCGAAAGGAAATGGCTGGAAATGGCTAATACTCTGGGCGCATGCGCTGATACATATCTCATATTCTGAAAAAAAAAGTTGCCAAAATAATTATGGGGGCGATACCAAGCCCCCCCTGAATTCACCACTGCTGTTCATATCTGTAATGTCCCTATATTGTAAAAATAAGTTGTATCAGGCAAATAGAAATAAATTGATAATGCAAGAACCCTTATCCTTAATGGTCATAAGCTTTTGTGGGCCCTTTCATGTAATCGTTCGTCTTCACCAGAATTCTGCAAACTGTGTTTTGTTAAACTTGGCCAAAATGTCATTAGGAAAATCGTTTCCGATAGTACCCTACCTCCTTTTCAAAAGTCCAGACCTGCCTTTTATGAGTGAGTTTATAAGAAAGTCCTTTTCTGTTATACTATATTGCATTACACCTGCTTTCTATGCAAAGAAGAGAATTTAAATTTGAAAGGATATATGTTAAGTGCATCAATGCCAATAGCACACCTAGAATATCGTACCTAGAAGGATGGGGATAACAATAAAAACCTTAAGCCAATGCATTCATGGGTTGCGATAATTGACTTTGCATTATGCTTATACACTGATAATAGAGATAAATGCTTGTGGTTACATATTAATTGCATTTGTTTACAAAGAGGCAGAGGGTAGCCGTAACAATTCTGTGAGCCTATCAGAATTCTGCAAACTGATATAGCAGGCCTAAATGCGCTATCAAAACCCAATATTTGTAGACCACTTTTAGGCCGGTTGGACTGTATGGAGTACGGGGATAGGGACAGGGACAGGAGAGCAGTGTATATATACAGACAGGGACTGGGCCCACTCTACCTACCTCCTGTAGGATATCGATGTGTCTCGCAGGTGGCCCATACAGAGATTAAAACAGAGGTCGGGAGGGAGAGCTATATTTTATACCAGGTGAAGCACTTTCTGTATTTTCTCTTCTTTCATAATCTTTTTTCTTTTCTTTTTTTATCTAACCGTATTTATTTATATTATGTATATTTCTAATAGCAAATAATCACAGCGGGGTTATCTTCAGGTTAAGTATTACTGTAATTTTGTGAGGTCTTAAATTTAATCATTCCCACAGATTTGCCAGCCAATCATAATATAATATTACAAGACAGTCAATGGCTGCACATGATGGGCTGGGCTGGCAGACTTCAGCATTGATTCAATTTCATATGGGGAAATGACTGCTAATATAATTGGTTGCATTTCACAGACCTTAGGTGCAATTTGTGCATGGGCTTAAATTATTAGAAATACTGTTATTACACCATGTATGTATGCAGTTTATCACATAACTATTAGAAATTTACAACAACTGGAAGAGCACATTAGTTTACGCAAATGAGGTTATAGTAAAACAATGAGAAAAGAAAATGATTTGAATGGCATTTGTGAATTACAACGAACTTTATATTCCTTACCTTTGCAAAACGTCCCTCCGGTAAAGTACGTTCTTGAAAAAAGAAATAAACTCGAGCTTTTATTCGGGCAAGCAATTCCTGTTTCTCCTTTGCCACATATCCCTTTGTGGGTCGCAGGGGAATCCCCACCCTACCATGTGGCTTCGCCGGTACTTCCTGGAAAACGTAAATACGATTTTAGCGCCAAAAAGCACTTTATCATTCTTAGCTTCCTGCCAGGAAGTACATTAGTTGAACTTATGTCCCATTTTCATACAGCCTCGATAGGTACCGTGCTGCTTCTGAGAATGATTCAGATCTATCTTCTAGGGAAGAGTTGTACGTGAAGCAATAGATATCATTTCTCTTGGGTAGTGTGTAATATGTACATTAAATTTTATTAGAAGAATTCTAGTTTTATGTAATATCAAAAGTACGTTTAAGTGCAGATAACAGGCGGATTCATCTGTTGAAAAAGACATAAGATTTATATTACCGTCGTTAGCCTGTTTCAACAGTTCCAAAATACAGATATGTATGGTGGTAATAATGTGAAGAGAAGAGTGGTGAAATCAAAAATAAACAGACTTCAATTATCTATTAGAATGACAAAAATGTATGTGCGCTAAAATTACACTTATTTTACTTTAGAGCTACATGCCAATCTTTTTTCTTATCTTTGTTGATGCCAGGTTGAAATGGAATATGAATTTATTCTAAATTTTCATGGAATCTTTTTTGCTAGTTTGCTATTTTCATGGAATCTTATTTGCTAGTTCTGTAACGTCAAATTCTTGGCTCCGCTACCTGTGCCAACTCCATTATAAAGGTCTCTTTTTTTATTCTCCTTTTCTTTATAATTTTCCTTCTTAAAACACTTACCTCTCAACAGCGCCGATTTCATAGGGATCATTTATTTCAAGCACTTTCTAAGGTCAATCTTCCTTACTTTTCTTTTTGATAATCAAGGTGGAATGCATGCCATTTCCTCTTTAAGTCTTCAGTGCATGTAGAACAGTCTGCACTGTCTGCCCCCTTAACGTGCTGGGATGACACGGCCCTAACAATGGCTGAGTGCAGCAGAACAAAAGAACAGAATTCTGACTGCTGCAGTAAATAAAAGTGGAGGAGACAGTTGGGGCCTCATGCTAACAAATGGGGCTTGACAAGTGGTCTCTGCATTGTTTTAAGGGGTGGTTGGGTTTATTCCTCAAGTGCTAAATGCACCTACTTACAGCAGACTCTACAACTTACAGTTAAATTGGTTGAACTGACTTTTGCCAAATTATAACTCGCGCAAAGTTGCAATATATCAAAATAGCTGAAAATGTGTTTAAAAAAGCACAGGGCTAACGCTCTCGAATCGATTTTTATGTTGCCAAAAATGTTGCCAGACTTTTTGCTTTATGGGGGTTCCCAAAAGAAAACCAGGTGTAGTGTTGTGTTGTCTTCTCCTCAACATATAAGGGCCGGACCCAGCCCCAGAATCTGAGGGATCCAGAAATACCTGAGGGTGTTTCGGGTTAATTTCAGGGGTTCTGGGTAAATTTCAGGGGGTTTCAAACAGATCTGAGGAAATTCCGTGAGATTCTGAGGGGGTTTTAAGTCTGAGGGAGTTCCTGAAAGTCTGAGGGGGTTCTAGGTAAAATTAAAGAAGATCCAAGTAAAACTAGAGGTTCTAGCTGATAATTTTGGCAGGTTTGCTATGTTTATAGTCATCGAAACTTTAATGGGTTCCAGACACCCTCGAAACCCCTCCAGGATACCCAATTTAATGTTCTGTAGCCGTAAAATTGACAAATACCGAATGTAAGTCCTAGCTATAGTTTGATAAATGTATGAATATTGGTGACTTACCCACTGGATTGCCTGGGCCCTGCTGTAAACTGCTAAAATCAAAAGTTATTTCCATCTCCTATAGAACCGAAGCTATGACTATGGTATGACATACGGCTACTGTGTTTAAACTGAACTAAGACCACTAAAACAAGCACTTCACCTCCATCTTTAGTGATTCAGAAGTGTGTATTGAGTAGAACATTGACCATGAGAAAAATTGCCAAAACTCATATAGAATATTGATGAGTTCATAAGTATCTGGCTTATAATTTTACAAACCTTATTTGATACATCTATAAGTCTGTGTGTGCAAATAATGTATTTATCTTTTTATTTATCATTTAGATGTACTTTTCTTTTTCTATCACCTTTTGAATTGTTAGTATATGGAAACCTCGATCGGGCCATCCTTTGTTAAAATAATTTAACCCCAATAAGGATATCATTTACCCTTTGGAAAAGCTTACAAAAGCCAGAGGAAGTGCGTAGACCCGTCACCCCAATGAAAATCACTTAGCTGGCTGTAAAATTCAAATGAATCTCTTCTATCCAATCACTGTAATTATGGTGACCAAATAAAAGCATTAGGACCTACACTATTGGGTCATAAAGAGGATTGTAAAGAGAGTATCAATGTGTATCCTCCTTAACATAATTATTTCTCCTGAAGAGACATTGAGGGTTTTCTGTATATTATACCTCTCTGAAGTGTATGTTTATAATTATAACGCAGCAAAGTGTTTTTAATGATGCCATCTACTTCTGAGCGTCATTTTCAAAGAAGAAAACAATTTGAAGGATTATATATCATCTGGTTTATTGATTCATAGAATTATATAGAGTATTCTGCACTATTCCAAATCAACATCAATGAATCTTCAGAATTAGGAAATTTACCAAGTCTAATAGATTAATGTTATCCTTGTTTCTTTAACGTTTGTGACAGCACATGTGTGTTAAATCCAAGTTAAAACGAAAATTGTTACAAATATTGGCTGGAACTGCTGTTTTGCAATGATGATATGCAAAAATAGAGGGGACACATACCCTTTACCGCCCCCGCCCACTGCTACCTATTATATCCAAGTTAAAATCCAAAACTGTTACAACACTGCATGGAACTGCTCTTTTACAATGGTGACATGCATGTGCATATATATATAGAGAGAGAAAGATCCAGCCCAAGTTCTCACATGCTATTCTTCTTATTGATATTGTGGTTGACCTCAGTGGTCCCTGTTCCCACCCAGCTAGCAGGGTCTCATTTAGCCCCACCAACATGGGTGACCCTGAATCAGGCAGATTGGGGCGATCACCGCTGACATATGACCCAGGAAATACACTGAACAATATTGTCAGCACAGCGCCCTAAATGACACTTCTCTATGGGCCCACCAATGTTGGATATTTATTTAGGACTTGTACTGAAGAGTAATTCCAGGACCACTGCCCCAGGCTCTACCCATGTATTTATAGATAATAATTTTCGCGTTTTCACTTTTTGTGCGATTTTATAAATAATACATACATACATGAGATAAATACCATCCTAACTGCATGAAGTAAATCATGTTTTTCAGTTGGCCTTTGCCTGTGTTGGCTATCATACTTATTTGATTCTTCAAAAGTAACCGTTAGTAAAGTATAAATGGCCACAGATATATACATGTATTGGTGATGTAAGTAATTGAGATAAAGTACGTCAATCTGGGTAAGAGCCCTAATGTGGCCTTATAAATCTGGGGTTTGGGTACCCAAAGTTGACCAATGGCCAATCATCAGATTACCTATACTGATTCCAAAATCACTGGCCTAGAATAAAGCCTTATTTCCACCAGTCGATTTCACTACTGATTTTAAAAATCAGCAGTGGGAATATTGGTTAATCATGAACATGTTATATACCATAAGAAAGGGTCTTTAATTCTTTTTCAAACGTTATGTGAGATATATAATCTTTGTGTAATATTCCTAGTTAAAAGTAATACATTATCAAATAATCGGCTGTCCAAATTGGCTGGTGGAAACCAGGCTTAAGCTCTCCTAAACATCGCTTATATTAAGCCTCATATCGAGGGCTCTGCTGCAGTTAATATGCCCCCAAGATGTTGAGCTATACATGTACATAGTTACTTGTGCTAAACTTCGAGATTTATTTGAAAGAAGAAAATATAAAATGATGTGATGAAAATTTACAAATTATTCAGAGATTGTTCAGAAGTGACCATCAAATGGGATTTACATGCACATTCATTTTCTGAAATACCAGTAAACTCTTGATACAACAATTTCAAATTAACGAATTAGATTTCACTCTTTCTCAAACATTTTGGACCACACTCCCAGACCTATGATATTCAGGTATTGTATATTAGATTTCCGTTAAATCACATTACCAGTATATATGTCTTATTGTCATTTCAGCAATCAAATGGTCTAGTGTTATACTTATTTAAGTTTAACGGTCATAGCCTAAACAGAGGAGGCTCAGTGAGCTTAGGGTACAAAAAGAACCTAGTCAGTCTGGGACAAAAAGGCCTGTCTGAAATAAAAACGAAGACTGTCGACCGGGTCACTAGACCTCTAGGACGCAGGGGGAATGAATATATGTCAGTGGTCATAAGAAAACCTCCACAGAGTTCACTGCTCAATACAGGCCGTGTAGAGGGACTTTGTACCACAGAACCACAAGAGGGAACACAAGCCCTCAGGAAACGTACTATTTTTACTAAAATAATGATTATTAGGTGTAGATTCTTCATAAAGGTTTATATACTAACATAGTCATAATGTTTTTTAGTTTGGCGAGGATAATGTTGCCTCTTAGGACCGTTAATAATGATTATGGTTTCTTTTTTTAAAAGCTACTAAAAGAGACACATTATTTCGCAATTGGCTGACACAGCGGCGAGCTTAATATTTTAATCAATATTGTGTGTGTGTATGTGTGTCTGTGTGTGTGTGTGTGTGTTTGTATGTCTGTGTGTTTCTGTGTCTGTCTGTGTCTGTGTCTGTGTCTGTGTCTGTGTGCCTCTAAGAATGTGTCCACAACTCCTCCTATGACCCATTCCTTGACTTGCCTGACAAATCACAGAAATATTAAGTTAATAACAGATTTGGGGGGCCAGGAATCATAGGAAAGTCGCCACGGAATGCAAGCTATAATAGACTTTATTTTTATAAAGTGTATCCCCAGAAATCCCGAAAAAGCTGGAAAAATCTAATTTTTCAGGGAAAGTTCCTGGAAAAGTCATGGTTTTTAATCGTATCTTAATATTTTTCTGAGAGATTTTCATGAAAGAATAATTAGGGTGGGGCCAAAATATTTGGTGTGGGTGGTTTGGGTTGCTTAAACAAAACAATTTCTGTGATCAGCTCTAGTAATCACACGTTGAAGTTTGACTGAATCACACGCTCCAGCCTTATCAAAATATATCACTGTTACATAATTATGGTGGCTAATTCCTTCATTCATGTAGTAGGATCAAATACATCTCAGCCAGTAAGACCTATATCAAACTTGATATAAGCTTCAATCAATTCTGAATTAGGTAATAATTGTGTTTAAAGATGCCAGAGGGATCCTTCAGATTTTACCTCTTCTGAGCAAGACCAAACCACAAAAGGGTAATCTTCCGGCAGCTTTACCTGTCTGCTGTTGTCAGCAATTGTCAAATTAATTTTAGTTTAATCTAACATGTGACAAATTTGAGATCACCACTTAGAATACTCTTCAGCTGGAGAATTTTCCATTCCGATGAAGAAATAATTAATATCTAATGTAAAAACCCAAATTTATCACACAAATAAGTCTAGTTTGGTCTCCAGACTATTCAGTGAATTTGAGCTACAATAATAAAATATAAAAGAGGTTTTGTCGAATTAGTTTAGAATGCAATTTTAATACGTCCCTGATATATTATTTTGATTACCATCTCCCGATGTTAGATGGTAATTCATTATTTACCCTAGTACGAGTGTTTTGGGGTCGTCCTTTTCAACTGAAAATCGAAGTACGCCATCCAGTGGCCTACTTCACACCTAGTAGGTAGGAAAAAACTATAAAAAAAAAGTTATTCCCTACATTTTTATGTCAAACTTCTAGGGAAAGGGAAATCTTAGATTTACTACTTTTTCACAAATATAAAAATGTTGAGTTATGACCCACCATCCAGTGGCCTAATTCACAACTAGGTAGAACAACTACAGAAAGAAATGTGTTATTCCCTACATTTTTCTTTTGCCAGTTAGTTTCATCCGCCAGAATCTAGGGAAAAGGAAATCTTAGATTTACTACTTTTTCACATATATAAAAATGTTGAGTTATGACCGGGCGACAGGAAGGTGGACAGGCAGGGGAGACAGGCGAGTGACAAGCGGTTCCCCCCAGACGACATTTCCATATTTCACCCCGTATTTCCCGCCTTTTTCCCCAGAACGAGACAGCGCTCTACCGCCCCCTAGCGAGGCTTTGGCACACTACTGCCAGGGCACACGAAGAAGCCCCCCATATTTTTGTGATCATCATATTTCTGCGGCTCATGACATCCACGGATTTTCACAAATATATCCAATAACGACACGTCAATGAGATCAATGAAGTAAAGAAAAACTATGCAGTAGGAACTTTAAATTTTGTCATTCAATTTTGGATAAATTGGGGAGGACATTATGGAGCAAAACCAAATATTCTGTTCGCGAAAATGTCTGGGTTTACGACAGTCACTGATCGGCCCTTAGTGACAGATCAGGTGGAGGGAGGGAGCCCAGCTAACGGAACAGCCTGCCTGTGTCTGCGGCCAGTGAATGGGATATTCTCATTTGGTGACTCGAATGGGGACGGTTCAGAGCCCACCTTTAGGCCTACCTACCCTTTAGGCCTATCTTCCCTTCAGGCCGAGTCATTAGTGCTTAGGCCTGCAGGGAGGAATAGTGGACAGGCGATCAAATTAGAGATGGAAATGGGTTTCCGTAGATGACCTTCTTTGGGAGGTGGTGGTATAGAAGTGAAGCCAGAGAGAGGGGCCGTTGATGAAGGGAAAGGATCATTGTGTTTCATATGGACTTTGATAAATGCCTAGGTCAGATTTCACTGATGTCCAATATATCTGAATTTGTCCAAAAACATGAGCATAACGCCAAACTTATTTCAGTTATTTGAACACGTACGTAACGACGACTTCTCGTCAAATTTATCTTATTATTTGTATAATCCTTATGGAGCTACTAATCATAAATTATAACCTGGCGAATCTGTATGAGAAGAAATTCACCAAAATTGGATGTTTTGGCCATAACTATGGAAAAATGTTCTCAAAAACGACCTAAATTGGACGTCAGTCCTTCACAAAATTGAGGTGAAATAAAGAATTTTTTATTTGATTTGAAAAGGTTGGCTAATCAAAATGGCATTTGGCTAATCAAAATCGTCATGAATTCGCCAAATAGGCGAATTTAAATGAGGGCTTAGAGTAAACACAGGGTATATTAATAATATACATGTTTCTAGGCTTCCTTAGTGCGTATTTACCTATGCTGAGAAGTGCAGACCTATCTGACCTAGGCCTACGCCTACACGTGAAGCCACATCGGCCTAATCTCTCCCGTGCACCGCCTACGTCTTGGGTCTGAGGAGGTCCTTGACCCCGTGGCACAGTATACAACAAGTTGTTAAATTCCTAGGATGATGTATTACAATAGGGAGTTTCAGATCCTCCAATGTGCGACGTAACACAATCGTAACGTATCTTTTCTCTCAGTAATCATAAAGTATTTCAAAAACATTTCATTACCAATGTACAATTATATCTCAATCGTACATGATGTTTGATTACAATGACCAAATTGTTAATGTATAGCCTTATATAAGATTTGTAGATTTGTGATACGTTGAATTATCGAGATGCGTTGTGGGATCTGAAACTCCCTCATGCGCCCACCACAGCGTACGCCAAGATCAAATTTCACCATGAAATAATTATTTTCAGAATTGCATCTACGCTTATTCCTGAAAGACAGATGCATAATACAACATTGACCAAAGCAATTTGGTCAACAGATTACTCATGAAATTTGCAAAATGCACTTCATATATTGACTCTTTGTCCATAGGAACCTGTCAGCCCAATATTAATGTCCAACTCTATTTGGCCCTGAAATACAGTACTTTGGTTTGCTGACAATCCTCCATATATCTGCCAGCTGGATAAATCTAAGGAATCTTAATGTTTTAGTAGTACTTGGGGATGTAGAAAAACTCTAGGAAAAGTGTAGAAAATGAACAAATAATTGATACATTATATCCATCTACGTGTGTATAATGAATGAATTTGCTCAGAATGCTTAGAAACTTATTAAATCTATATGCATAGAAATAAAATATAATGGACTGATGTTAGAATACTTCATTGCTCATCTCATCTATCATTTGTAATATAATTATATGTAAACTACTGGAAGAACATGCTTATACATGAAGTAGCAAATAAACATATGTTTACTCAAAAAAAAAAATGGGGAAAAAATTATCTATATAGGCTCAACTGCAGGAAAAACTGAAGAAATTGGCTATCCGTGGTTGGGAGAATTAACACTGTCCCATTATATAAACTACCAGTTTATTAATTATGTCTATTTTCCGTCCTATACACTCTCGGAATTGCATTCCTAATTTGTAATTAATAAAACAGAATACTTGTTGTCGTAATATTAGACAATATCAAACAAGAGTTAGTAAGAATAATTCCAGCTCTTGTTGAAAATCAACCCGCGCGTAGTTTTATCTTAGGCCTAGACAAGGTACATGCCTTGTCTCAATTTCAAAACCAGACTGTTATATTAAATATCTTCGAGTTTTTTATGTCCGAAGCCGAACTTGCATATACTAACCATCGCCCTCAATAGTATTTTACTGTAGTTTTATTTTGTTGTTTTGCGTGTGTGCGTTTTCTGTGTGTGTGTGTGTGTGTTTTTTTTCTTTTTCAATTAAACATGAGTTAGTAACAATGTTACTTCTTTATTAAAATCATAAGACTGGATTAAACAAAATTATGTTTCATTTGTTAGAAGTATGAACTATTATAATCTGAATATATACAAACCATGTACAAACAATTCACACGGTATTTCCTTCCTTTCAGATGCCATGCACGAAGACGACACCCTACAACGTTCAGAATCAGTTTAATCACCATCTAGTCGGTAAGCATCAATTTTATACTTTAACCAAAATCGATATCAGAGCAGTTCATATCTGGTCGTTAAAAATAAGTGAACGTTGAGAACATATATAAATTCAGGCCACATGGTAAGAAGAGGTAGGTTCTTGCTCAATAGCTATATGCAATCGTTGCTCCTACGAGTATCACCCTCCACCTCCACCCCACCCCCCGAGTTGTTTCAACGGCAGAACTTTGAATGATTCAGTGTGTTCGTTTTGAGATCAGGCCCTCAAATCTGTAATAGATATAAAATTGAACCTTTGATAACATGGGTTTAGAAGTTGATGCGAATGTTGGTGCACGATTTACTGTCAATGATAGTTGGATAATTGGAGGAAGTGTCAAGTGTCACTGACAGTGCTACTGTCAATAGGAGGTGGTTGTGACAGTGACCGTTGTAATGTTATTCAATCATATGCCATGTTATTCACGGTACTTACCATTTGTATTGGACTACGTGTTTAACTTATTAGATTGAAATTATGACAATTAATACTCTGTCGCGAGGGACAAGCAGTTTTGTATTCCCATATCATTTCTTTTCTTCTTATATTTTGAAAAGAACCTACCGAATGCAAAGGTCTCTCTGGAATTTCAATGTTCCCCAAGTACCATAATTACTCTCCAATTCCTTCATTTCACGTGTAGCTTGATCACAACTTTGTTCCTGATTGTATTTTTTTCACGCTTATCTAGACTGGTTTTGTAGTCCAGGTAATATGTCAGGATCAAATATACAGTTTTAAATCGACATGATGAATAATGATAATGAAATGGAATGGTAGGTGTCAGTCGCATCACAATGTATTACAGATTTGGAGGATAGACAAGGATATATACTTAAATTCAGATATATTGAGAGATTGCACGTTTGAATATCATGAGTTTCCCTCGAAAACCTGTTCACAGATGTACCATAATGCTAGATTTTCAGACAGTCAGTGGAAACAAGGGGGTGGTGCTGATGTCCCGGAATAGTGTTTTTTTCTTTAATCTAGGGCAGAGCTTGGCGGCGAGACTTTGCATGAAAGTTATAGATTCAATAACATCCTAACATGTTGATATTCTCGAACGTTACCTCTTTTGGGTTTGGTGCATTTATAGTCCAAAAGACATGCACTAAGAATGTTTCACTTTGCTATGGTTGGTGCATTGGATATTTACAATAAGAACTTGTAATTATATTCCTTTTGTCTTCAAAATTCATGTGCTCAACTTTTTGCGATATTTAAGAAAAAGAAATGAATATACTTGGCACAGACCAATTGGCAGCATCTGAATTAGTATTGCTCAAACCTTTCAATGCGAATATGTCATTCTGTAGTTCATTAATCCTGAGATATTGCCCCATATAGGAACATGAATCTAAAAATTGTCTAACACTAGAATTTCTCTAGATTCTCCTGGTAGAATTTTTTTTATTGTAATTTTGATAAGTGTTGGCAATGTGTCAATATGACAAATTTGTATTTGTTGGCAATATCCACACTATATGAGATTTATGGGTTTCATGGCAACTAACATTTGGGGAAATTCTCATTCTATTTGTTTCAAAGCGAAGATAAAAGATTTTTGTGTTTTCACAAAAACAGTTTGCAATTATGATAGAAAAACCAAAATTATGACTTTTTGAAAATTATATAATTGTCCACTAATTTACATATTTGCATGATTTTCAATGCTTATGGCAAATTCTAATTTGCCTATGTCACTACAAGTTTGTCCAATCGAAATTTTATCATTTGGTAATGAACCAATACTAGAATTTTAGATAACCGCATCTCTGGTTTCTATAACTCTTTTCACTCCTTGATAGTTAAATACACCCTCTTTGAATGCCATTTCTATGGCAATTTACCATAAATCCACTCTATAGTAACTTCCCGCGGTGAAAGGGTTGAACCATACTCATTAGGTGAGACTATTTTCTTCCGATGAGACTTTGTTATACAGATAGGATCACGTGACCAACTTTTGGTGATTACCATGTGGTCATCACACCCATGTGTGAAATAATGTATTCACAATTTATAGACAATAATAGTTTGTTATGATTAAATTAGTTTAAACTAGCAAGATGTGAGTCTTAATTTAATTGTAACTAAGAATTACATGCTTTTATGTTATTTGGTTATTTTACAATCAGTTTTGAATGTAACCTATAAGGGAGCAAGAACGAATGAAGGCCATTTTATAAGTATGTTGTAAACAGGCTACTGATTCCATTAGTAAGCTTCAATTAACCACATAATGTATAGGCTATCACAACAGAATATTATTCCTGTCATTACTGCTTTGCTAGTAATTCAATACAATTATAATGACCATTGTAATGCCATCGACTATGATACCAAATAGTTGTAGAATATACTACCTAAAAACCATAGACATGATTAGATAGACCCATACTACCTTGAAGCATAAGCATCATGTCCTACCCTTGAAGCATGGTTTATGGACACTGAAATTCCAGTTGGGGACAAAAAGTGGACCTAAAAGTGGCTGACTGATTAGTCTGGTCTTTTTCCGCTGGCAGGTGCCATTAGGTGGATTTACTCTGATGGCATTTGTGTCTGGGCCTCTCTGGGATAAGGGCGGCTTACACCAGTATCCAGGGCCAGATACCCACCCTCTCACACTTAAACCCCCTTCACACTTTGAAATGGACATTCCAGGTGACATTCATCAGGGACATAAACATGAAGAAATTGTCTTTTGTTTGAATAAGTATCACAATGAATGTAGTATAAATTAAGTTTCTTTTCTAATTTATACGATTTTTAAGTTAGATAAAGGCTTTAGAGGTCATTATGCACATGTCCAAAAGGCTGGGAAACACACACACTTTCATGTATATTTTGTATTTACATTGCAATTGAACATGATATTTTGATTTGAAAATCTACCTCAGTATTACTTATTACCCCCTTGGTATAGCATACAAATCATTTTGATTATGAAGGTATCATAATTCTCCAGAAGTGATTCTCTGAGTCCTTGTATTTCGGAGAACATGTATACTTAATCAAGGTGAATTGTGGGTATAATGGGTATAAATAACAGGTCTGGTCCCTTGTACAATCCTCCTATCAATTGTGTATTTTTGTGAAATCTCTTTTGTGAAGTTTTTTTGTAATTGTGTATAAAACTGTTTTTCTGAGGTCGGTTTTTATATGATATTTTACAATTGTATCCCATTGGCGCTCATTACCTTTAAGGACAATGTAACCCCAGAATGTCCAATTTTAAGCCACAATGTAGGCTGGGCTGGAGAAATCTTGAGGTGGTGCTGGTGCTGGTGGTGCTCAGAGTGGTGCGGTGGTGCCGGGTCCACAGGGTGGTGGTTCCTTATTGATTATGGCGCCACAGTCTGGGTACACTGCACGCAACAAAATTTCATTCAACAAAATATTTCTTTTCACCTCATCCTTCTTCGTCCTCACGCAACATCACCTCCAAAATATATTTCCCCATTTTCTCAACACATGTACATAATTCTTTAGAAATATAATTGGGATGTTTCTGTGACATCTTGTGATATGTTAATGGGTGTCTGGGCAGAATATAATTGACTCATAAAGCGCAGTTTGAGGTATAAAGGCTATGTCTGGCAGACTTGGGGAGGCTTTGTGCCTTAGTGCAGACTTTAGTACATTGGGTGGCTGTCGGCCAAGCATGGATACCGTAAAGTCTCTACGGGTGAAAACGTTTATGGATTTTCGTTTGTTTCTGGGATTACCATACTATTAGTGTCGGACCAATGCTGTGTGTATGGTTTAGTCTGTACGACAAACAAAGACAAGAGCTTGATGTTGATATAGCAGGACGTTTTTGTCTTTGATTCACGTGGAATGTTCTACATAATAAAAGGGTCAAGCATATGTCAATTTGATAGTACATCGGTCAAAAATATACATCAAAAATATATAATTATTACATCATTATCCTATAAATTTTACTGCGACAGATTCATTTCCATCCACTTAAAAGCTTTGATAAGATTCTCCTTTCTTACCCAAGCAAGAATATGCCGTTATTGTAACATTATTGTAATGTTCTGCTTTAGTTCTGCTTTGGTTCTTGTTACATTATTTTGATGGCACCCGAAAATGTCTTTAGAACCTAACATTGCAATGTCGCACTGTGATGTTATTGTGACATTCGTGTAACATTCTTTCACATCATAATAACACTATTATAATGTTCTTTATTACGAATGTCTCAATTTCACTAAAATATAATGTTATTAAATGTTATTATAACATTCTCTTTTAGTAAGTCACAACTTAACCTAAAATAACATTACTGTTACTTGAAAATTGGGCAAGGTATATACTAACCAAAAGAGTACGGTTGCAGAACGTGCTTTTCACGTTGCTGCATGCTTGCCTGGGATTATTCAGGTTTGAGCTGTAATACATTAGCCGCTGAATGATATTACCACTAGACTCATTTCTATTAATCTAAAAACATTAATAAGCTTCTCCTATCTTATTCAGGCTTGAGGTGTATTGCGCTACTGAATAACATTACCACTTGCAATGTATTGTATGGGCATATTAGCTTATACTGGGACCCTTATATCATTAGACAGGGTATAGAATTGAATCAGGACTTTTTGGAGGGTCTATATTAATTTGTAGGGGACAATCCTTATTAAAGATCTGACCAACGGACCCTATTCTCACAACCACAGATAAAAGATGCCTGCAGGTCAGCCTAAAATAGGTTGTATGCTGAGTAATATGTCGATAAAAATCAAGGCTTTAGCATATAAATTTTCGTGAATTGTATAATTATTTGTAGGTTAACATTGTGAGAGCTAGCCATTATTATTTTTCTAATTGGTATACATATACATTTATTATTTCCTGAATAATTTGAAAATTCATCAATTGTAGATGTATTTGTGACCAGTATTTAATTATTTTCTATAGTTTCCCCAGAGGTGTTGTCAATAAAATCAGTCATCATTAGCCTGCAGGTCCTTAGAATACTGTAGATTAGCTATCCATGGTAGGGAGAATTGGTCAGTGGGATCGACCACTTGGCCTCCCTGACCTATAGCCGGATCCCGCCCCCGCCTTGACCTCTGACCTTTCACCAGAGCTGACACCTGGCGGTGATTGTATAAATACCCGGTGGGTGGGGGCAGACTGTCTAAGCTGGGAGGGGGTGGGATAACCTTTGGCTGCTACTCGTGATTTCTCACCCTATTCCACTGATTTGGCCCATCTTGTATACTGTGCAAATCATTGTTTTACTCTCGCCTACTGCCCCAATCATATCCTTACTGTTTCAACTACTCCTCTACTGCTCCCAATCTCTCCCCTATAGCTACTGCTAAAACCACTCTCCAGCTTCTCCCCTAATGCCCAATCCACTCTCCAACCTCTCCCCTATTGCCCAATCCACTCTCCAACCTCTTCCCTATTGCCCAATCCACTCTCCAACCTCTCCCCTATTGCCCAATCCACTCTCCAACCTCTCCCCTATTGCCCTATCCACTTATCAACCTGAAACACTCCCCTACTGCCCAATCTGCTCAACTACTGCCACAAACACTCCCTTAAAACTGCCCCAACAACTCCCCTACTGCCCCTAACCAATCCCCTCCTGTCCCAACCACTACATATGAAATCAATAAAATTCAAATAATTTTATATAGATACAGATATAACTATATTCTGAATTTCAAATGTCTTTGAATATCACTATAATTAGTTTCATTTCCCTTACCCCACTCCCCACACCCAGTAGAATTACAGTAAATGCTTTATTTCCTGCCACATGACCAGGATACCCCTCTCTGGCTGTGACCACTAGAATACAGCCATGTAAATCAGTCTGGGCCCAGTCAATGTAATCTGCAGGCCTGAGGCCAAGCTCCTGCAGACTAAAATTAGCCCCACTAGGTCCTGCTTAGAAGTATGCAGGCTTAATCTATATTTATCCCCCATGGATTGAAAAGGTCTGGCATAAATTAACTAAATAAAGCAGGTCTCACGGTGTAGGTATATCAATTAAATCACCTGTACATGTTTTATCAAATCATAGAAGAAAATTATCTCAAATAAATGATTCAAAATTTCGTTTAGTTACATATTATATATGCAAATTGGTTACCCCGAAAAAATTGTAATTATCAAACGGAATATAAGATATTAGGAAATCACATCGACAAGAACTTTCATTAATTTCATTTATAATGGGGGCAGAATATTGAGCGATTCGACCAGAAATCTTTCAGAAATTGGTCAATCACTTGGAAAATATCTAACAATGTTAGATATCAGCTGTTAGTAATCTTACCCAGGGTACTCCGATCTACACTGGTGCAGTAAGCGTGTCCCAGGTGCCATCTGTTACACATTTCCACAGACATCATTATCACCAACTTAAGCCCTCATTGAGACATACCAAAGATATTGATAATATATCATAACCCAACCATATGTGAGCAATAATAGGCTATAATGTGTAAAAAGAATTTAGTCACTAATAACTGTTGGATTAAAAAACAGCACTTCTTGTGTATGAAAAAATTAATGAATTATAATGTGTTACAAGGTTTGGAAGAGGTCAAACTAAACATATTTGCCTAGCAAAATTCTATCTTAGATTTGTGATAAATAATCATCCAAGTGTTAACTTGGAATGGGTTCTTGGACCTTGGAGGATTTTGATATGAAGGTACACTGGTTATTGGCCATTCTGGATAAGATAGTACTCATCATTCAACCAAAATATTAAGTCATCACTATGCAGATGTAACTTTCAGGACAATTTGGTTTTCATGACCACTGGGTAAATGTAACTTTTAGGACAATATGGTATCTGCCCAGTGGCCACAATATATAGTAACCACTAGGTAGATGTAATTTTCAGGACAATATGGTACAAGCCATGCAGCCATAATACAAAGTGACCACTGGATAGATGTAACTTTCTAAACCATATGGTTTGTGTCATACAGCCACAGTACATAGTAATCACTGGATAGATTTCAGGAAACTTTCAGGAAAATATGGTAACTGCCATGTGACCACAATACACAGTGACCACTGGCTAGATGTAACTTTCAGGACAATATAATGATGTAGAATAATGTGGTACATGTCATGTAGCCACAATACATATAGTAACCATTGGGCATATGTAACTTTCAGGACAATATGTATACATTGGTAGTGTCATGCAGATAACATTGGGTCAGGCGTGGATCCATCTGCCCCTTACCTGATGTTACATCAGTCAACATAAGCCACGCCTCACTGACTAACCAGCAATTAACCTTCAACAGACTATAGACGTTGTGCAGATGACCAGGAAAAGCTATATTGTTGATCAATTTGAATCTATTATTTTTCATAATCTTAAGATATCTATAGCCAATCTTTGTGCTGAACATATCTTATGTAATTGCATTAACTCAAACTGAACCATTTTCATTATTCAGAATTTGTAAACTTTAGATTAATCTATGAGCCACGTGGATATGATGAGCACATGGTGATCACCAAAATGTGGTCAGCTGGCCACGTCGGCACAAGGTCTATAGCTAACCCATGAACTATAGTAGGTTGATTATCAATTAAAGTTAAGGTTACATTTAAGAGGTTGATTCACCTTTGGATAATAGCTAGCTCCTATCACAGTCTACTCGCATTCGACTGCTGTCGTCCAATACATAATAATAGTTCCGGTGTTATGTAAGACATAACACTTGCGTGAAAGGATGTTCTTTTATTCATTCCTGTGTTATGACGTTTCCATGACAAGATCTCAATGACAATGAACAGTTCCAAGGATAAAACCCACTCAACCACACTCAGTCAACGCTCCCGCCATCTAAGCAGTCTATCAGCTTCAATTCCAACTCCAGGATTAAGCTTCAAGAACACAACCTTTCCAGGATCGTTAACTCACAACAATGTTCAGCTTTACTCTAACTGAGCGCCACCTGTAACGGCCCCTATGTATGATGGTACAATACACTCCACCTTTGACAAAGAGTTATAGCTAAGGTGTGTGCTGATGTAAACACTACGCTGAGCTACTGGGTATGGACTGAACACCCAAGCAAGTATGTGATGTTATTATAACATTATTATAACGTTCTGTTTAGTTCTGCTTTGGTTCATGTTACGTTATTTTGATGGCACCAAAAACGTGCACATGATTAGAACCTAACATTGTGACGTAGCACTGTGACGTTAATGTGACATTCTTGTAACATTCTTTTATGTTATAATAACATTATTATAACATTCTTTATTAGGAGGGTCTTAACTTCACTCAAAAACAATGTTATCAGCTGGTTATTTAATATTATGACATGCTTTTTCGGTAAGTCTCAACTTTACCTAAAATAACGTAACTGTTACATGAAAATTGGGCAGGTTACAGCCTAACCAAAAAAGTATGGTCGCAGAATGTGCTTGTTGCGTTGCTGCTTGCCTGGGATGGTTTCCCCAAAACGTAAATAAGGAATGTATACAACACACACAGAGGGCATTCCCCCCACCAATTTGAGCAATTCAAGTCCCCACTTAAACAAAAGGTAGAGGGAGCACCTCTTTGACCCCCCCCCCCTTCCGCCCACCCTCCGTCCTCCTGGGTCCTCTCCTGGAGGTGGTGGCGGTGGTGCTGGCAGGTGGGGACGCTCAGGAGGAGACGGTCATTGAATATTAGATGACTGAGCGGCTCGCCGGGCCGGGAATATGTTAAGGCGAGCAGCTCCCGAGCAGCTCCGAGCAGCTCCGAGGCCGGCGGTTGGCGCGGCCCTCCCCGGTTACAGCGCCCCCGCCCGCCGCCCCACCTGACGGCAGGGACGGGAATTAACGCCAAATGAGCGATAATGAAGGCACGTTTACACCTGGCAGGGCCTGGAGGATTTAGTCCGTTCTGACCCATATTAGCTATTACGCAATGGGTCCGTACACCCACAACAGTCCGTGGCTTTTATTGGCCACTTCAAATCTGTTAAAATTCTTTTTATTGGTCATCTATAAAAAGCATGGGTAATCCCTTCGGTGGTTGTTGGGCTGCTGGCTGGATTATGGTCCTACCTGCCATAAACCAGCGGCCCCAAAGCATGCCGGGATGCAGGGTGGGAAACAGTAAATGACTTCACGCACAAGGGGGTGGGTGGGTAGGTGGACTGATCGGTGTGACACTGCCTGAACAGGCCTTATTTTCATGTTTAAATCAGACAATTTTGTGTGACAGGGGGGTTGGTGGGCCCTGAAAGTACCCTGAAAAAGTGTGACATCATTTCAATATGGATGGCCCCTATGATTTGCTTAGCGTAGGTACAGTGTGTTCATTGTTTTTTGTTAGCACTTTTAACACTTAAACTAAAAAAGTGTAACTCCAAACACTGTTTCAATGTGTTGGCAATCAGCCTTTTCATTTGAAAATTCCTGGAGCCACCCCTGAATCGGCTGTTCTTGGGATATTAAAACCTTTCTAACGCCCTCTTCCCCCGCCCCCTTCCCACTGACGACCCACTGGACTGATTTGGTCCATAGATCGCCGTACTAATCTACCTGTAATAATTGCCTGATTTTTCTAGCGACACAGTTCAAACATTTAAATTTTGATACTAGATCATCACTGTCAATAATAGGTTAAAATATCATTATTGGCGCCCTCTAAATTGCCCTACTAAGTATAGGGCCAATAGGCTGGTTACTAACCAAGAAAGGATAAAGGTTTTTGATGAGAATAATAATCTATATTTTATTCAGTATCATAACAACTCTCTACCTGTTTTAGATATTCCAAATAAGGTTTAAGACTTTGATCAATTAGGAACAGTTCACGAGACGGAGACAGGACGAAATAACCTTCATTTGTGACGGACATGGCGCAAAATGAACGATAGGATATTCAATGATATACCAATATTGAAAAAATAGGAAAGACATTGAATCTATCATAATTTTGACCAGATCGTTTGTCCGAATTACAGGTCACGGTGGAATCTTCCCTTAATACTAATTATGGCTACACCAATAAAGCCTATTGTCGTTTTTGGCACTACACTCTCCAAAGACATGCTGGTATGGTCTCATCCAATGATATTCTTGTAAAAGCCGCTCGGAGATTGATGTCCCTCCGTCTGGCCCTGCGTCTCCTGCTTTCGCTGGTCTGGTTCCCCTTACCGTACTGAGGAACCAGCTACAGGCGTCACGTGGGCTCTTTAAAAGAACCAGCCTCGCTTTGGGCCCTGTTGCCATGACAACCGGAGGAAGTCTCGTCTGGGCTCGCGTCACGTGACATAAAAAAGGCGGGAGGCAGCAGACGACATTTGGAGCAGACGGTGCTCACTGCGCATGCGCCGACGGCCGTTGCTAAGGTGCTGGATTAGGAAACAAGGGTGGCTGGTTCCCGCAACTAAAGGTCAGCTTGGAACGCCTAGGGTTATGAGGTGGGGTGAAGGTTGGGTACCGACATAGCATCAGGTAGGTTTTGTAGTTAAGGGTACGTCACAGGTACCGGCAGCTACCATTGTTTTGTGACCACCATCATTATCAAATCCGATGCTGTCTGGAAGCCCCTCAAATTTCTAAAAGTTTAGGTCAAAACACTTCAGCTAGAACTAATATGGAGAAAATTCTCAGCAGAAATTTTCAGAAAAAAAAGGAGGGAGGGGGTGCCCCATTGTAAGAAAAATTTCCACCAGACCCTCCAGGTTCAAGAAATTTACAATAATTAAATTCAATATTTGTCCAATGGACACAAATAGCAGAGGGTGCGTACCCCTGCGAGCAGTGCCACTGATTCTAAAAAGGCTTAAACAATGTTTCAAGGCTAAAACCTAACGACTAGCTGACTTTTACTTACATTAATATTATACTACAATATCTTTGGTTGTACCTATTGGCTGTGTACCCGGGCTGTGTATTACTACATGTGTGTGGAAACTCAAAATTGCACGGAACAACAGTATCGTCGCTTCGACCAATCTATGTACTTATTAGATACTGAATACGTAGAGGCTTTTATATAATATATTATAGAAGATTGTGGTTACACCTAGACTATCGTTCCCCCTCCAATAATACTATCATGAGTCATGAATATGTCTTGTAGTTGTATTTAGTTGCGGGATTATGAGTTGATTTTAATAAATTCATGGCCGGTTAGGATTAAATAGGTGCAATATGAGTACGTCCATTCATATTCCCCTTATTCAAATTGAGTATTATTAATAAAGTTAGTGTTGCGCTGCTTGTATTGTTAATAAAAGCGAGGCTCGTAGTATATGGTATCGAAATCCAGACTGAAAATAGCATAGGTTTACATTTTATCCTGTAAGGAAAGGCCAACAGTGTAAATACAATCTTTACAACATGACCGATGGGCATGCGATCGCCTCTTAAGTTATAAGGGTACGTGACACTAAAATTTGAATGCCAATTGCCCTCAGTGAAAATTCAAATTATACCTCTTTTCATGCCACAGAGGATTTTCTAGTTATAATGATAAAATTGGAGAAATTGCCAATTGACCGATTTGGCAGGGAACCAAGGGTGTGAGATGATTCTGTCTGTCTGAAGACGGTAATATAATGTGACTGGAATGCACAAAATGTTGAGCGTGTGCACGCGAATGAATGCCGTTGTAGTATACTTAGGTTTTACCCTGATGAGCAATGAAAAGATGAATTCAATTTCAACTTAAGTCAAAATCCGTTAGACAGTCTAGTTCAAATACATCGTTTGGATACATACAATAGGGCATATGTGCTGATAATTAATGTTATTGACACATTATGCGTAATAATTTTCTTAAATTTAACCTTGGTCGTCGACCTTCTTTTTCTCTTTTGCTTTAACTCAACGTTATTATGACTTCGCAGATTTACTTCTGGCCTTCTTACTTCCATTTTTCATCTCAATCTACCCTGGCGGTACATCACACTAAATACCAAGGTCATGTCACATGATGCCAATATAAAACTCTATATTAAAAGGCAGATTTGTACAACCCTTAAAGGTTTTAGCTATAGAGATGGAATTCCAGTCTATATTGGTAAGGATATGATAGAATAAGGATGCAATGATACCAATATCAAAAACGGATTTTACCTTATCTTCCATGTAATTATGCATGCAACCATTCAGATTATTATAACAATGGTTTGTCAAACGACCAATCGATACTGAACTTTTTTACAACAGTGGATATCTCAACAAGAATGTTTTGGTTGCGTTCTAACCTCACCAAAAAATAATGTTATGACAACATTCTGATTTGGTGAGGTTTCAACCTCACCATCAATAACGTAATGGTTACATACCACCTTAGTAAGTTACAAACTGACTAAAATGTATGGTTGCAGAACGTTTCCATTACGTTGCAAGCTGGCTGGGTTCTAGCTGGGCGGGTCAGTACAGGTCGGAAAGCTGGTTTCAGTATGGGGGTTGTACTGCCACACTTGGCCAGTGTCCAGATTTTTACAGTCGATTTGCCAACTTCAGAGGTGACCCATATTCAAGGATGAAATGCATAGGTCAATCTGTCCAAGCCTGTTCAATAATTTATCAAAGAGCGATTTGTAGTGAGTAATTATGTGATATATATGTGACACGGCATTGTATTATTAAAGAAATTGATCAATGAAATCAATGCATAAACACATATTAGTTTGGTCAGGGTTCATTAATAAGTCCCTGCTACATATACACCAAAGTCCTTGCAGTTTTCGATCTGGCTGCCCCTGCCTAGGGTCCACACTGTTAGATTACAGAAAGATCGGATTTGGATGTTGAAACCCTAAATTTCATTTATTTTATTGCAGCATAATTATGAAACAAACAATCCGACCGACAGCTTAGATAAAATTGCGGGTCTATGCTATTCCGTATGCTGCTTATTTTATTTCTTTTCTAAATTTGGCCAATGATGATTTTTATTTTCTAAAAATGGATACGTTTATTCTGAGACGGTTGGTGGCCCCAGGCTTTCACTGGGTTGGCCCTGGTCGCCATATAGGCTGGGCGACCAGTGGGACTACTCCAGAGTGTAGGCCACCACCGCCACCACCACCACCCACCACATGGATCTAATTTGGATCTCTATTGTTTCAGACCCCAGAGGATCAAAGAGTCATGGCCCCCGGAGGAAAAGGTGAGTTCTACTTTAATCCCTACCCTTAGTTAGGTGTGTTGGACAGAGGCAGATCCAGGATTTCCAAAAGGAGGTGATCAGCATATATATAGGCTAAGTACTAAAAATGCATGTATTCACACACACGCCTGCGAAATTTCCCCCTCTTTCCCTAGTTTAGGGGTCCACCAAAAGGAGGGGATCAGGACCCCCTGGACCTCTTCTCTGGATCCTCCCCTGGTTGAATATAGGGGGTAGTAGTGGTGTCTGGAGTGGGAGTGTGAGGGGTGTGGTGGGTTTCAACGTCTATATATACTGATGATGTCTGCATGCAAATATCCGCAGACAGAAGTGCTGATGTTAGGACTGTACTCGGCCCGACGTTTACACACAGTCATTTATCATCTCAGTCTGCCAAGGCCATTCAGGGCCTGACGTAAGACTGACATATATTTACATACCGATTTTAAGTTGCCTTTTATAATATTGCAAAGATTTCAATAATATAAAAATGCATCCGTCGTGAAATTTCTTTTTAAAAAATTATTACAACATATCTTCGAATTTACATTGAAGTTCTTCCGATGCGGGTGAATGATGAAACAAATTATGTATACAATTGATGAACATAAATAATGATAAAATTTACGGCCTTTTTATACAATATAATATACTTAATAGCATTTTCAGACCATGCTTAAAAACACCAATATTCTTTGCTCTCTGTGTCGTCCTTGATAACTCATTCCATTTTTCTTGGAAACTAAGAATATGATATTTAGTATTAAAAAACAGTGTAATTATTGTGCGTCTGATGTAAAAGGTATACTTGATAAATCATATAAAAGTTCTCACATTATCAACTAGATGGCACTCAAAATTACAGCTAGAATCCTGATAATATGGTTATTTTCCATGTCCTAAGTGGTTCAGCTGTTATGATAGAAACTAAGGATATGATATCTTTTATAGAAATATAGTATAACTATTGTGCTTCTCATATAAAAGGTATACTTGAAAAATGATATACATTCAAATACTTTCAAAGATTCATCTGGTAAATACGAACCGTCACGCATACATATATTTTATATCTACCACAGCCAGTAAGCAGGAGCATAAAATATATGAGTTACACATGACAAGGTTCAATAGACTGTATGAAAAATAAATGTGGCACCTGCCCTTGCAGTGCTGTTCATACATGTCCAGATATGTTACTTTCCAGTGCTTTCAGTCTCAAGAATATCAATGATTGATATAACTCTTAGATCAGTTCAAAGTTATTCAAACGGAAATTCTATTTCTAGCTCATACCGTATTTGATATATTTAGTGGCTTCAAAAAATGTAACCCAGAAATATTTTTCCACTTTTCCTAATTTTCTTCTGTCCACATTGCATTTCCCAATTTCTTTCAGAGCATTTTTGGTCAAAAATATAATCAGAATTATCAAAGAAAGGACATATAATGGTATACTACTCTGCTGGAGATTGATGCTATTTTATAGATGAACGGAGAATATAGGCCGTATTCCACTTTGCAGTAGTTATCATTTGCGGTTGCCATTTCTAGGTACCACAAGTAGTTTGCAGTTTTGATACCAACATGTTGGTATCCCTGACTGCAAGCAATCCACAGAAAACCAATATAACATAGCAAGTACCTATTCCACCTTGTGGCACCCTACTGCAAGCAAGTTTGCAGCAGTTTGCTTGCGTCTTTTCATGGAACCACAAGAAAATACCGCATAGTGGGATATGGCCTTAACTCTTTGCCATATTAAATCAGGGGGTCCAGAGTTAAGGCGGTGTGTACAGGAGGTCCATATTGCACCAGGTGCTCCGCTCAATGTTATGTAACAGCCAGACGCCATAGACCGGCCAGCCACCGTAAATACCCTACTGTAAACTATACCACTACTTATGTGTAAACCATACTCATGACCAAAAGAATAATATTGTTCCTTTTTTTATTCTATGAAATTGTGCCCATGATATTTTATTGCTACAAAGATACCTATTTTCTTGTAGTTTCTATTGCATAAAATTTAAAATGTGTTATCAGGAGTTAGGGATTTTTGAAATTATGTTTCAGAAACTAATTCCAGGATTGCAAGGATTATCCTTTGGTTATTCCTCTTGTACCTTTTGGCATAGAGGTTGAATCCGAGACTTGTACTGAATTATATGGATCATGTATTAATAGTTAAGGCGGCGTCAAACGGGTCGGTCCTGTTAGAGTGTACTTTGATCACAGCAAGTTTAAACCAGCCGAGCAGAGGTTTCCAAGTCCGGTAGGTCCACCAGATAGAACATCTATATGGAACTTAGCGCATGACAAACAGTTGTAGCATTAACCTTACCATAGAAAAACATATGTTTGTGGGATAATTCAAAGTTTTGACTGTAGGAATTTAAAGTGTACTTTTCCAAACAGACTCCAGTCAATTACATTTTGAAGAAATCGACACAGACTACAGTATTTAATTGTTATCAAGGTTTTAGAATAATATTCTAAACGTGGAAACTGATTAAATAATATAGCAGCCAGTGTAGGGAGAAATGCATTGCAGTAATTTTACCTACATTGGGCAGTAAAAGTGCTTATATTCCATACTTTCACCATTCTATAAATTCAAAAAATCATATGTTTGTATAGAATGTTGTGGAGTTTCATGGGTCAAAGTTGGCCTCAGTAGGAAAAAGAAATAGCTTTTCTGAAAATATAAGGTACTGCAGTTATAATGAGTTGGATAAATATAGCCTTCTGTACCTTGGCCACCTCAAATATCACTTAGAATTATAAGTTTGTCGTTTGCAAAATATATGATCAAAATGGTTCAACACGTTCAAGTAGCACACAAAATATTCATCCATTAATAACCGAAATATGTTTTCACAACGGAAGGGTCCAGGGATGAACATGTGAGGCACATATGAACTTGTATACATGTATGCAATATTATTGTGTTGCTAAATAATGTTGCTTATTATACAAAATGAGGGAAAATGTGTTTTAAAATTTGGCAGTTGGAGAGTTCTTTTCATAACTCCATTCACTGCAATATGGCCATAAGCAGCTTATCAACCCTACATTTTATCAAAATGAGTAAGAGACAGATTCATTTTCAAGTGGGCTTTCATATAGGCACAATCATTTAGCACTTATAACACAAAAGCATGATTATTTTGGATTACTGGTGGAAGTGTGACTAAGGGCAGTGGTTAATGGGATTTACTGTAGTGGTCAGTGCCCGGGGGAGGGGGGGGGGGTGACCGGCTGACCAGTGACCAGACGCAGGTTCTCTCACGGCTTAAGGTAGAGGTAAGTGACCGTTAATTGTTGGTGACGTCACCCAGACTGCAACCCCCCTCCTACACTGGTTCCCCGTGGTAATTCCGCTACTCTACATATACCACTGGTCTTGAGAAATGTGCGACCTTCACCTTCCCAGAAACCACTCTATGTAAACAAATAAAAATAATCATGTTGTCTAGATAGTTCAATGCATTAAGGTAGGAAGATACTTCACAAGATGGGGGTGAGAGGCTATGTGACTTTGAAGGGGATTTCTGAAGTTATTTCACAGTTCAGAGTGAGAGGCTTTGAGGGTGGTTTCCCTAAGTCAGCTGTCAGGTGGACATCCAAATCCGCTTGGTGCTCAAACTAGGACTGTTAACCAGCAACCATTTGAGGTGGGAATTCCACCCTGCTTCCCAGCATGCTTTTGGGCCGCTGGTTTATGGCAGGTAGGAACATAAACCAACCAGTAGAGCAAGAACCATTCATAGAGGGCCAATAACAGAATTCCTTACAGAGTTTAGGTGACCTCTAGGAGCCATGGGCTCTTGTTGGTGTAAGGACCTATTATGCAAGAGGTATCTAAGTCAATGAAGGACTACCTCCAGACTTCCATGATATCAGCCCAACTATACTGTATGGTGCCAGTTGAGCCACGATTGCACATCGACAAGGGTTTTTCTTGTAAGAGTAAATAATTCAGGCTATCAAAAATTGCTTCCCTTATAGACTTTATGCAGACATGGTCACGTAAACACTCTTTGGTGATCACCATGTGTTTATCATGTCCATTAGGTTATAATATAAATCTAAAATGTATGAATTCTGAATAATAAATATAGCTTAATTTATACATACATGTGTGGTCATATCCGATAAATTCAGCACCAATATTAATTTTGTTGTAGATATTGTAAACTGAAAAATTATAATTTTAAAATGATGACCAATATGGCGCCAAGACTATTTCATGGTGGTTGTGACGTCATCTGCACAACCAATATTGACAGTTTGAGGTCAGAAGAGTTTTTCAGTCTATATCTGTAAGATATTTTGCTAATCAGTTAAGGTTATTTTTGACTGGTGGTTGGTCATACCTTATGAATGACCGTGTGGATTTAAGACTGGATTGTTGGAATAAGGACTCATCCACTCATTCCTCTCACAAATTCACTCATTTCTCCAATTTGCTCACCCAACCTGTTACGAGCTCACCCACTCACCCACTCACCCACCCTACCCCTACCCCTAACAGCTAGGTCAATGACACTCTACAATGGTAAAACTCCCTTTTCACTGAACTCACAAAGAAGACAATGACCTCCTAAGAAGGATCTAGGGCAACTGGAGAAGGCTATTATATCATAGTTTAGAGGGCTTTGAGCATAGATCACGTTGTCCTGACCACAAGCTCTCAGACACTTTTAAGTCTATTGTCAAATTGAAGTAGCTTTGTCCAAACTCTACTAGCACTAGGTCTGGACTGTGTTACGCCCGTCTCAAAGTAAAATGAAGCCTGTGTTATTTAATATTTGAATACGAACCGGATTTTAACCGGCTCTTAAATGTTAGGTTCATGAAAATGAATCTAGGAACATATTCACAGTGTAAGTAATAGCACCATCTATCATAGCATTATCATAGATAGCAGTCTATGTAATTTAAAATTAAATTATATCATTATATCCCATCTTCCACCGAATGAATTTGGTTCTTTCAAGTTCCTTCTACTTCACTTTAAAGGGAACAAACCAAATAAAATCATGATCATATATATATACTTAAGCGAACATCCAAACATCTAAACTGACCATATTTACATTTTATTCCTCACTTAGAGATGTTTACGGTGCAGCTTTCTCTCAAGTTTCTTTCAGAATCACAGTACAGGTTCGGGCCTTTCTGATTGGCTAAATCCTTGTGGGGTGTAGACACATACAGCTTGTATTGCACACTCATCCTGCAGAGCCTACAGGGCCATTTGCGCTAGGCAATGACGTGTGGTGCGATATTGTAACGTTGGAAACGTTACATACTTGCAGCCCTGATTGTAAAGGTTCCAAAATTGGAAGAGACAAAATAACCAACATGTTGGAACCTTTTTGTCTCAGGCATGAGATTTTAGTGAGAGGTCTGTTGTGGAGAAGAAAAAAATCACATCTGATGAATTATCTATATCTCATAGGGCGAATGCTACTTCTTGATTTTCTCATGCTTGCAACAAAAATTGCGCCCATGATATCATTTTATCGCAGGAAGGAGATATCTATCTCATCCATGAAAAAGAAACATCACAGCAAAGATTGCATAGCGCAAATAAGCCTTAAGCCCCATTCGCCCTGGGCACTTTCTCATTGCGATCTGAGATATAATTGCAATCTTCTTGTATCTAGAGTAGTCTGATTATTTATGGGAAATATGTGTGTGGTTTACTAATGATCCATCGATGTATATGAGGGGTCCTTTCAAAGATCACTGACCAGAAATATGAGGTAAAAACTGGAGTACTTTTTTTACTTCGGAGGCCAAAACTCAAAGAGCTGCCACAAAATAACTGGAATAGTGGCTGTCCTGATTTTTTAGGACATGAACCAGCAACCCCTGTACTATCCGAAACAGGCATTATAATGGGCCTAGAACACTTTTTTTAAGTGCCTAACCCCACTGGTGACGGTTTTGTGAGCCTGACCCATAAGGTTAGGTGATTATTTAGTCAGAAGGCTAGTTCTTTATGCTTGTGATTTTAAGATTGGAGTGAAAAAATGGCCAGGGCGAATGAGGCATAAATACCAAATCTAACGGTAGAAAGACATAATATTATTGAATAGCCACCTTTACTAGCATCCTTGTTAACTATTTGAAGGGGCGTGATCAACCAAAGTTTGAGTCCTCTTCTGCCTGGTACTTTATGTTCTATTCCGCAGTTCCGTCCATATAATTATAGGTTCTCATGAATTACATTAGTCTCATGGTATATCAATAAATAAACAGAATATCGTTTACATTTCATCAACATGACATCAACATGAGCTTTATTTATGGGTGTAAGGACCGGGAAATTTGAAATTAATTTGGAACTGGATTGGGACAGAGTTAAACTATGGATGTGATGCAGTGGTATAATACATACATGTGTGTGTGTGTGTCTGTGTGTGTGTGTGTGTGTGTGTGTGTGTGTGTGTGTGTGTGTGGGTGTGTGTGGGTGTGTCTGTGTGTGTCTGTGTCTGTGTGTCTGTGTCTGTGTATGTGTCTGTGTCTGTGTCTGTGAATGCACATTAAGTATTTGTGTGATACAATTACTGGACATATATTTCCCCTTTTTTCTGTGTGTATTATATACATGTATGTATGTATGTATGTATGTATGTATGTATGTATGTATGTATGTCTATGATACAATAAACTATGTCACATGATATTCCAGATAATGATTGCCTTGAAGTAAGAGTCCCGCATTGTCCTATGCTTAGACAAATTGTATAGACACGTATAAGTTTTATAGCATGTGGAAACATCATTAATCATACAAAAGTCATATTGATGTCTGACACTGTGACAGTGTATATTATATGTACCGATGTTAAATGTGCAAAAACAGAGAGTATGATACAGCAGACACAAAGGCAGAGGAGATATAGTTGAGCCCCATGTTCATGTGTATAGGTAATTCCCAGGCTTAAGCTTGTATTCCACCAGGCCATTTTCACTTTGTTATTTCTGAATTTTCTCTAGGAACATCATAGAAACCCATACCCATTACAGGTCACTTGAAAGAGAATTGAAAGACCTTTCTAATGATATATAACATCTCTATTATACCGTTATTCTCACTCGCGGTTTCTGAAATCACGAGTATGATAGTCTATTGGAGTACAGCCTTCATTGTAAGTTAATGTAAGAAGGAAGAATCTTTTTAAAAGCTGAATATATAGGGAGTTTTGAAGAGAAAGGGTCATATGAAAAGCTGAATGTAGGGTATTGTAAAAGGTATTATATGCTAAAGCTGTATGTAGGGAGTTATGGATAGATAGAAACATCATCAAAGTTGAATGTGGAGAGTTACAGATACATATAATATTGTAGATAGAAACATCTTTTAAGTTGAATGTAGAGAAGCAAGGATAGATAGAAACATCTTTAAAGCTAAATGTAGGGAGTTATGGATAGATAGAAACATCTTTTAAGCATAATGAAGCGAGTTCATTAAAGCTGAATATAGGGAGTTCTGAAGAAATATGATCTGACATAACACTAAACTAAAGCTGAATGCAGGGAGTCTTTGAGAGATGTGATTATGCATTAAAGCTGAATAATTGATAGATCATGCTTTGATGATAAGCTGAAGTGTGAATTTGTAAGTTTAAAGCCTTGTTTTAAGGCTGAAAGCACAGCGTTGCCCTGAAGTTGAATGTAAGGAGTTATAAAGTAGGAGCAATAATTACTAAAGATGAATACAAAGAGTTGAGATGAGGGAGGTAGGCCTACTCATTGTAAAGTTTCCATATAAATGAGAGGTAGTAAGAATACACTTCAGTTTCATGTTGTTTGAGGCTGGAACTTTATGAAAGGGCAGAGGGGAGTTATTATACAGTTTGAGTATGTGGTTAAAGATGAAATTATTATGACTTCTACCCCCACTTTTACCTCATGACTACTGTACTGCTAATTTAGTAATAATAGAGATAGATTAACAAATGGAAGATTCTCATTTATGATGAGCACAATGAATAAACTAAAGTTACAAGGTGCAAAGTTCCATATCATTTTCTTATGATTTCTCAAACTAGGGAACATTACTAGTGCAGAGAGGTCAGTGAACGTGTGGGTTACAGTGTACAGTACTGTGATTACGAAAATTGGCCGCAGTTTAGGTGGTAATCCCTGAGTATTGTACGGTTAACTACTGGTGGGCCAAGGTTTGCAATGATTAACAACAAGATCCAGTAAGCAGGTTCCAGATGTCATGGTTTTGAGATTGATTTTGATATTTTATCAAAACTTAGTTCATCTTATACAATGCAGCATAACTTTTATGGTGACATTATATTTTAAAACGGTCCTGAATAATACAAACATGAGTACAAACTGTTGGGATATGAATGAAAAGTTGAGAATCATCAAAGCAATAGGCAGAAGCCTGCATTGATTGGTATGTGGTTACTATTTGGATAACACTCAGTTCTTTACCCAGCAAATGCAATATCTCATTATTCAAGATATCTTTTTCTTAGACCTTCTGAGGTAGATATTCAGTTTATAAGGATACATCATCTTTGAATCATAACTATTTTCCCAAAAGCGTGTACATTAGATGTTTCTCATTACATCTTTGAATGAATCTGTGTACATCAACTACAGATCAGATCTGGATGTATTAACCAGACACTTGAAATAAGACCCTGAAAGATGAAAGCAGGCGTTTCAGATTATTGTATAGACTGGTCACTAAACAGAATGTCAATAATAATGGGGGTATAATTTGGCCTTATCATGTTACCTAATAGAAGGCTCTATGTAAAAGTAGAGGGTCTGGGTCAGAATGGAGGTTTTAATCATAAAGCCAATGAGTCGATTGAGGCAGGCTGGTCATTTTAATAGAGGCAGGTGTGGGTAGGTAGGCTGGGGTAGCCGTAGGTAGGCTGATGTGGCTGTAGGTAGGCTGGGGTGGCTGTAGGCAGGCTGGGGTGGTGGTAGGTAGGTTGTGGTGGTGGTAGGTAGTCTGGGGTGGCGGTAAGTAGGCTGGGGTGGCGGTAGGTAGGCTGGGGTGAGGGTAGGTAGGCTGGGGTGGCGGTAGGTAGGCTGGGGTGGCGGTAGGTAGGCTGGGGTGGCGGTAGGTAGGATGGGGTGGCAGTAGGTAGGCTGGGGTGGTGGTAGGTAGGCTGGGGTGGTGGTAGGCAGGTTGGGGTGGTAGGTAGGTAGGCTTGGGTGGTGATAGGTAGGCTGGGGTGGCGGGAGATGGTAGGCTGGGGTGGTGGTATGTAGGCTTGGGTGGCGGTAAGTAGGTTGGGGTGGTAGGTAGGTAGGCTGGGGTGGCGGTAGGCAGGTTGGGGTGGTAGGTAGGTAGGCTTGGGTGGTGGTATGTAGGCTGGGGTGGCGGGAGATGGTAGGCTGGGGTGGCGGTAGGTAGGCTAGGGTGGCGGTAAGTAGGCTAGGGTGGCGGTAGGCAGGTTGGGGTGGTAGGTAGGTAGGCTTGGGTGGTGGTATGTAGGCTGGGGTGGCAGGAGATGGTAGGCTGGGGTGGCAGTAGGTAGGCTAGGGTGGCGGTAAGTAGGCTGGGGTGTCGGGAGGCAGGCTGGGGTGGTGGGACGTAGGCTGGGGTGGCGGGAGATGGTAGGCTGGGGTGTGGGTAAGTAGGCTGGGGTGTGGGTAGGTAGGCTGGGGTGGCAGTAGGTAGGCTGGGGTGGTAGGTGCTGGTAAGCAGGAGGTAGGCTGGGGTGGTGGTAGGTAGGCTGGGGTGGTAGGTGCTGGTAAGCAGGAGGTAGGCTGGGGTGGTGGTAGGTAGGCTGGGGTGGTAGGTGCTGGTAAGCAGGAGGTAGGCTGGGGTGGTGGTAGGTAGGCTGGGGTGGTAGGTGTGGGTAAGTAGGAGGTGGTTGGGTGTTGGGGCTGGCACACACTCCACAGACAGGCGCCATGGAGCCTGGTCCCAGCCTGTCGGGAGGAGGAGAAGGAGAAGAAGGGGAGGGCCTGCTCCCAGCCCAGACCCCCGGCCGCCGCGCTTTTAGTAGACCTAGACAGGAAAGTGGTACTGGATACCCACTATTTCTACTGCACGCCAATTTTCGCGGGCCTCCAGCCTTGTTCCCTTGTTCCCACCCAGCCAGGCAACCAGGCCACGCCAAAATAAAAAAGCAACAAAATAAAAGTCTGGCAGCGTCATTATCTATGGCTCGGGACATCTGCCCCCTCCCCCTCCCCCCTCCTGAGAAAGGGCCATGGGTCTGGGAGGGCTACTTTGGATGGCTTGTGGGGAGGGTTATTTTTACGGGGAATAAGAATAATTTAAGGATCCGCGAAAATAAAATTTGCCACGACGGTTGGGCTCTGTGGGCAGCTCGATCCACGATCTCGGCAGCTGGGTAGCAGCCAGTCCCTGATCGACTACACTGATCACCTGCTCTTTTCTGAAAGGGGGGACACCCGCGGTGAGGTCGGGTGGAGCAAGAGCAAAAAGTACTACTCCTACTGCCTTGCGCGACTACACGCTTGGAAAATGTCACCGTAAACCGCGCCACGCTGCTAATTATTCTGCGGCCGGTTTGTTCCGTGAAAAAACACCCAGGTTAGTTGTGGGAGGAGGATTTTAAAAGGCAGACGGTCCACCTTGGCAGTTTCCCCGCGCGCCCCCCAGTCAGACAGGACCCGCCTGCCGGCCCCGTGACCCAGACAGTGGCGGAGTGACCTTGGCCCGCAAGGCTTGAGGTCAGACGGCTGTTCCGCTTTGCGCCGCCACCCCCCAGGTTAGTAACGGCCGTCGTCGTCGTCGCTGTCGCCGGGAGGAGCGGGGCGCGCGGCGGCGGGGAGTTGGCGGGCGGCGTTCCCCTGGAGGGAGGCCGGGCAGGGCCCCCGTCGGCCCCGTCCCCTCCCCGCCCGTCCTTCTGCTCCGTCTCCCGCCCTTCCTGTGTGAACCCGACGCTGCCCCGGGCCCTCTCTGAGTCTGAGTCGGCCGACGACCCCCGCTGCCGTCGCTGCCGTCGACTCCACCTCCTGCTGCTGCTGATACTACTGCTACCTCCGCCGCCTCCACTGCTGCTGCTGCTGAGGTGGGAAACACGGAGGTAGGACTGGGCGTCTGGGCCCGCCGCCCCGACAGGGCAGGTGACGACGACATGACAACAACGACGACATCGTCGACCATGGAGACGTCGCGCCTCAACTACGTACGGTGAGCACGCTGAGCCTACCACAGGGGCTTTGGATAGAGATGGGGAAGACCTCAGGAGGACAATATTACTGAGGGAAAGGGCTTGGATCAGGAGACGGGGAGAGAGGAGGAGGAGGGGCTCGACGTCTGGACCTGGAGACTTAGACCCTGGAGGAGGCGACAGACGGAGAGGTGGGAGAGGCGGACCACTGGAGGAGAGGAGGAGACCCCCACGACACGACAAGGTAGGCCCTCGTCATGCGTACAGACAGGTCTATGAATGATACAGTAAGACTAACATGATACAGGGCGTGATGCGTACAGACAGGTCCATGAATGATACAGTAAGCCTGACATGATACAGGGCGAAGTGTAGGAATGGCCCTTGGTGCATGATGCAGGGAGTCTCCAGGTGATGCAGTGAGTAGCTTAGTAATTCTAGAATCGCCATACAGTATGAGCCTCCTGGTACAATAGATGGCCATGCAATAAGCCTAAATGAAACAGAGACTTGTTATAGTATAATAATGGCATATACGTGTAGGTTCTCAGTTATACATGTGTGCCATAGGTGATGCAGTAGACCTAGAATATACCAAGACTCGTGATGCACATCATTGGGTTTTAATTTAATATGTAACTAGGTTTGATGCATGTCGGCCGATCATGATTCAATACGCCCCTATGGTACATATATCATAGGTCCGAATGATACATCCAGACCCCCATGAATGATATATGAGTCGAGCCCCAGTCATGCAGTAGATCCAATGATACCTTACTTCTTAAATATGGGTTATAGATAATTCACTGATGAGCGAGTGCACGAATGAGTGCATGTGACTGCTCATTATAACGTCGGCAAGGGCAAACCCAAATGCTTAGACTGGAGACTACTCTCTCTGGCCATACATATATTAAACCCCCGTCGTCACTGAGACAACCCCCACAACCCAAACCCATACCCACCACCCCGATCCCCACCCCCACCTCCCCCAACCTACCCTACCCGTCTATACCCTGATCCCTCTATACCTCTCCACACTCGGCCCTTATTAATGCCGTCACAGAAGGCCGTCGGCGGTCTGGTTTCCCCACGTCCGGCCGAGGGCAGCGAACCGCTGAGAGCTGTAGTACTAGACCTAGTCATCGTCGTCGGCGGCGGCGGTGACGGCGGGCGCGGCTAGCCAGACGGCGGGACCGGCTAATTTATGGCCCGGTCTTAGAGGGGGGCGGGGAGCGCGTGCCGGACGGCCGCCAGACAGAGGGGTATGGCCCGATGAGGGTAGGAGAGAGGGGGTATGGCCTCATGAGGGTAGGAGAGAGGGGGGTATGGCCTGATGAGGGTAGGAGAGAAGGGGGTATGGTCCGATGAGGGTAGGAGAAGGTGGGTATGGCCCGATGAGGGTAGGAGAGAGGGGGGTATGGCCCAATGAGGGCAGGAGAGAGGGGGTATGGCCCGATGAGGGTAGGAGAGAGGGTTGTATGGCCCTATGAGGGTAGGAGAGAAGGGGGTATGGCCCCATGAGGGTAGGAGACAGGGGGGTATGGCCCCATGAGGGTAGGAGACAGGGGGTATGGTCCGATGAGGGTAGCAGACAGGGGGGTATGGCCCCATGAGGCCAGTAGTGTTCGAAGAGCAGGGCCAAAGATTTTCATCAGAAATGGAGTCAGTCAAATTGGCCCAGATGGCCAAAAGAGATTTCTGCCATTTTTCTGAAATTTTCTAAATATAGCTAATTAATCTAAAATATGGGGGCAGCAGACAGGGGGGTATGGCCCCATGAGGCCAGCAGACAGGGGGGTATGGCCCCATGAGGCCAGCAGACAGGGGGTATGGCCCCATGAGGCCAGTAGACAGGGAGGTATGGCTCGATGAGGCCAGCAGACAGGGAGGTATGGCCCCATGAGGCCAGCAGACAGGGGGGTATGGCCCCGTGAGGCCAGCAGACAGGGGGGGTATGGCCCCGTGAGGGTAGCAGACAGGGGGGTATGGCCCCATGAGGCCAGCAGACAGGGGGGGTATGGCCCCATGAGGCCAGCAGACAGGGGGTATGGCCCCATGAGGCCAGTAGACAGGGAGGTATGGCTCGATGAGGCCAGCAGACAGGGAGGTATGGCCCCATGAGGCCAGCAGGAAGGGGGGGTATGGCCCCGCGAGGCCAGCAGACAGGGGGGGTATGGCCCCATGAGGGTAGCAGACAGGGGGGTATGGCCCCATGAGGCCAGCAGACAGGGGGGGTATGGCCCCATGAGGCCAGCAGACAGGGGGGTATGGCCCCGTGAGGCCAGCAGACAGGGGGGTATGGCCCCATGAGGCCAGCAGACAGAAGGGTATGGCCCCGTGAGGCCAGCAGACAGGGGGGTATGGCCCCATGAGGCCAGCAGACAGAAGGGTATGGCCCCATGAGGCCAGCACACAGGGGGGTATGGCCCCGTCAGGCCAGCAGACAGGAGGGTATGGCCCCATGAGGCCAGTAGACAGGGGGTATGGCCCCATGAGGCCAGCAGACAGGGAGGTATGGCCCCATGAGGCCCCATGGCCCAGGTACCCCCTCTCTCTAGAACCCTGAATATGCATCAACAATTTAAAAATTGTGGAAAAAGGGGTCTTTTGAAGGAAAGTTCGCGTGTCTGCAAAAATAAAAAATAGGGGGTATTTTTTCAACAAGAATGCGCGCTCTTTTATCAAGAAGTCACATTGGCCCAACCAGGCAATTAGGCAGGATTGGAATGGTAAAAGGATAGCTTACAAACAGGGCAAGTATGGCCCAATGATGTGAGCTAACAGGGCTAGCTATAGTTTAATAGGTCCAGTGATGACAGTTGCCAGCCAGCAGACTCATGGATAGTAGGAAGGTTAGTTTGGCCCAATAAAATCAACAGACTCGTAGACAGTAGGCAGGATCCGATAATTTGGCCCAATGAGGCCAGTATAATCCCCCAGTGAGTTCAGGAGACCCCAGAAAATCTTAATGTTATAAGGCAAAGAGTGAATGAAAATAAGATGATCAAGGAAGACACCCATTTGGTCCAGTGGAGCAAACAGAATGTCCACTAAGGCCAACATTATTCTGACAAGACCAGTAGACATCGATGGTAAGGTCTGATGAGGAATTTACAAACAGGGCCAGAATAGGCCACCAGCTAAAGCTAGAACAGCCTCCTATGGACCTAGGATTCCATGGATGAGGCTGAAATGTCCCAATGGCTAGCAGAGAGGTCTCAGAGGACCAGTTCATTGTGTTGAGGCAGGAAGGACATGATTGACTCAATGAGGCTTCCACAAGTCTGATGAGGCCAATAGGTTCCCAGCCAAGCTGCAATGTAACCGAAACATTCTGCAACCATATGTTTTTAGTCAGTCTGTTACTTTCTAAGATGGCAGATAGCAATTACGTTATTAACGATGAGGTTGAAACCTCACCAAATCAGAATATTATAACATTTTTTGGTATGGTTAGGATGAAACAAAAACAGAGGATTATAAGAACATTCTGTTTAGGTTGAAGAATTTAACCAGAACATCATGATGCAGGATTTCGAAAAGGGGGTTCTGCATATAGGGCAAGTACTAAAATGACGTATATTCACGCACACACGGACAACGTTTTTTTTTGTTTGGCATATTTAAGTCCCCACCAAAAGGGGTAGTCAGGACCCCATGGACCCCACCCCTAGATCCGCCCCTGGTATGTTGCAGCAACGTTATCAGGAGCCATAAGAAATAACGTAACAAGAACAATACAGAACCAAACAGAATATCAGTGCATTGACAAAGGCCATGACTCTCCCAGTGGTCAGGTGGGGGACAGGTTGGGACGCGTTGACCACTGACGTCACGGGGGTCTGAGAACGGACCTGTGAACGGGTCTGGTCAGGTTGTCACAACCTACACATGAACCTCGTCTGGGTCTAGGTAGGGTTTAAATTATCTAAGGCATGTCAGGCTTCCGCGGAATTCCGCGGTTTTTGATATATTTTTCAGATTCGTCCAAATCCAGTGAGAAAATTTCGTTTATGGGAGGTGGGGGGGGGGGGGCTGATAGATTTTGATGATCAACATTACATTTTTGTCAAGTTTTTTTTGGACAATTTCTTCCTGTCTTTTAAAGAGGAATTGGGTATGTGTCCCTTGCATATGACATAATAGATCCGATTCCCCTTTCCAAAAAATTTAAATGCATTTTTGATGAATTTCCGGGGAAACTGGCATGCCTGTAAAAGGTAGGCATTCCATATCTACGAGACGACGTTTTACATACCCTTTTAGAGAGAATTTAAAATCCTTTCTGATGATTATAACATGTTTTAACTAGCATTTATTCCTACTGGTGATTTCCGAAAACGCGTTCGAAATTATGGAATATATAGGCCTAAAGTTAATCAGGCAACATAGACATAATATCTGAAATCAAACCATTATTATACTATTATTCTGCATAATTCCAATATGACTGTTCAGGGGATTTACTCTGGTAAAACTCTTTGAGATTTGTGAGGGAGAAAAATGTTAAAAGACACAAGTTGAACTAATGACATTTATTTGACTCTGACAATATAACCTACATTTATAGATATATAAAAGAAACACCCACAGAAAGACTGTCGGTTTTAACCATACCTTAATAATTATGATGACTAAAGTATCAAGGAAATTATCACAAATTCTGATAATGCCATCCCCCTTTCCGGTAATGCAATGGCATCAGGGCCGTATCAACCTCTGATCTATAATCTCTAGGTTCTAGGAAAATGTGAAAGGCTTAACGAAAAGCAGAACGGTTTTGCCATGGGTAAATGTAAAGATGTGGCTGTAAAATCTTAGGGGTTTCCAAGTAAATTTGAGGGGGTCTTAAGTGGTTACTCTGACCACTTGAACGAGAATTCCTTCTGATTAAATATAACATGTCCTTAATTGGCCCCGACGTCTACTGCTGATAATTGAAATCGTGAGCAAAAGCCAGATATTAATTGGAATACAGACTTTATGTTTTGGTGCATCTCATTTCATGTAGCTCAGCTTTAGTTCAAATTACCCTTATCACAGTAGTTTCATATTGTACTGAATGAGGCAATATGATACCGATGACAAAAGTATATATATATAACAAACATTGAATGAGGTAATATGATATGATAAGAAAAAGAATGATATATAGATGTGTATGCATGTATATAGATAGTAGTTGAGGGAATTACTGTATGATTTTATCTGGCCTAGGTACCCTTGTGCACGCTACGACATTGAGGGTTGCCTTGGCCTGTCTGTGTATGCCATTAAGAAGCAATTACACTATGTGATATGGGTACAATAATTATGATCATCTGATAATTTTTTATGGGGGTTCGCCCAGGGGATGGTCCATGGGTTTTCCTTTCATTGGTTTTCGACCATACATTTTTTTTTCAATAATTATGATGATGTCGCAGACAATTCACACACATAAGAAATGCAATCATGTTTGGCACAAGTGTAAAAATCCCAAATTGCCAATTCAAATGATTATATCACTCCTGTATGTGAATTGTCTGTGATGTTGTTACATCACACCGATTTCGCAGCTCAAGTCACATAGTGTAATTCGGCCCTAACTGTCCTTAGAGATTGGCAGGGCCGGGCCAGCCGGGAGGATCCAAGTCCTTTGTCATTATCTTAGGTGCAGAGAAACCATTCTCCCTGGTGCCATTGTCTGATCCAGTGCGATGTCATTTGCCCACAATCTAGATCTGGGACACAAGAAACAACTCAAAAACCTGAACATTTTCCTGTCATCTCCTGCTAGTTCGTCTGTTCCTATGTGTTCTCGTAAATTCACCAAAATGCAACTCTAATGGCACATTCTGATTTCAAAATGTAATGACAATATGTTTCCTGTTAAATGAAGAACACAGTATATACAATAACATTTATAACGTCTAGCCAGAACTCTTAACCGTCGCTATGTCACAATAAAAGGAACACAAATGAGTTGTTTCTTGTGTCCGAGATCTATAATGCGGGAAAAGTAATGGGTACAGAGCCCTAACTAGCCAACTGTGGGGTTAGACAACACGACACAACTCGACCTTAACCTCGGGTAGTCATAGAGTGGAGCAATTTTGAATAAGAAAGTGGGTTATTCTGTAGAAAAACGATTTGCCCCCCTCCTCGCTGCCAAAATGAGTTTATGGCCCTCAGGGTATGTTACGATTATGTACTGGACGCTGAATGTTTTCAGTCATTTATGTTGGAGGATATTTTTGCAGAGAAATGTCTATATGAACTCGTCTCTCGATTAAGTGCCGGGAGCTACAAAGCAGGATGGATTTGTGATCTACCATTCTAAAGCCCTGGCCCCACTAACCAACTCAACTCAACTCGACTGTCGCAGCCTCTGACGGCGCCAGGGCCTACGACAGTCTAGTCTTAGCAAAGGAACCCTCCAATGCCATAGGTTACGACCCAACTGTCGTAGGTGAAAGGCTACATACGGTATAGGCTATACCTATGCACCCCCTCCTAAGACCCGACGATCCAGTCGTACATCTTTGACATCTCAAGATCTACGACCTGACGGATCCGTCGTAGAAAAAGCTACGACTCAAGTCGTAGAGGCATGCCACACTGAAAGACTGACCTCAACTCAACTCAACTCGACCATCGAGTTGAGTTCAGTTGGTAAGTGTGGCCGGGGCTTTAGATAATCCTATACCCTCTTATGATTGACCAAAGTTCCAGATTATTTTGGACACACGCAGTAATAATCACTTTTTTCAACCAGTGATAAATCCGGGAAATTGAAACTATGTGAGGATGCATGGGTTTGCTTAGAAAAATATATCTTTAAGAGGTTTTTCTTTCGTATACTCTAATCTTAAAAACACAGTGTGTTCCCATATAAATGCGACAATGACACACCCAAAGAAATGACGAATTCATATACATAAGCCATACTTATGGTTAGGCATGTCATATCCTCCCATATAATTTACAAATATTTACCAAATCCATTATGTGAAAAATATTTATATCATAATTTCGTTTAATATACATATTTTATGTCTAAAGTATAATAATCAAAAGATAGGTCACATATATTATTTATTGCATCATAGAGCATAGGGTAATTAGATAGTTAGCACTCCGCCTCTCCCTATTGGTCAGTTGTAATAAGGTCACTAACCAGATAAGGTGGGGAGGTGCTGGTAGACTGGAAAGACACTCTAGGTCCAGCAGCAGAACAGACACTGAGCAGTAACAGGCCTTTTGGCCTACACTCCTGTTCTATAGAGAAAAATATCTAACATCAGCAACAACTCCGGCCTTCAAGTCTTCTCTTCAGTTTAACCACATTACAAAACCTGAAGTCTCACACAGCAGCAGAGGTGAACAGTCATGTAACAGCCAAGAAGTTACAGGCCTTTTTGGCCTACACTCGTGGAACTGGCTTTGCCAATCATTTTGGTGAACACTAAAAGGCAAGAAATAGCTTAGGTTATTAGACGGATATAACAGAATAGCCTTCAGGATATGACCAGAACCCAGGTAATAGGATCTAATAAAGGTTAACCAACAGGATGTTTTTGACGTAAAAAAAACAATAGGGTTAGTACAAAAAAAGAAGTAGAAATGGAGTTGCATTGTGTGACAATCGAAACTGATAATGAAACCAACCTCTGGTTCCGAGTAATTGTGTTTGTTCTCTCACGGACATAATACCCCAGGAGCAGATCCGGGGGGTGGGGGTTCCAGGGGGTCCTGACCCCTCCCCCCCCCCTTTTTTTTTTTTTTTTTTTTTTTTTTTTTGGTGGACCGCCAAACTACAAAAAGAGGAGATAATGTTACACGCATGTCTACAAAGTAATGCACGCCATTTTATTACTTAGCCTATATGCTGACCCCCCGCCTCCCACCCCACCTTTTGCATATCCTGTGTCCGCCGCGTACATATAAGGTATACCTTTACCTTGTGTATCTGCACCTCATTATCTTCCCCTTACAACCCGGTTATATTATCTGATGGCTTGCTTTACAACAAATCATAAAACAGTATCCGGACCTTGCCTGGATCCAGGATTTCTAAAAGAAGAATGGTGGTTTGTATCAAGGTTAAGTACTAAAACGCATTTTCGTATATATATATGCACATGCAAAGAATGTTGTGCATTCGCCTATATGCACAGAGCGTTTTACCGTCTTATGTTGTTCAAGTTTCCACCACCTAAAAAAAGAAGAGAAGAAAAGGGAGCAGCCCCAAAATCTAATAGATTGTTCGAACTCGTTGATCACTATCGGAATGTCCAATAGGACCCAGATTACATGATGATCAATCAATACAACGAAAATCAATCACATGGTCACGGTTATAACAGACCTTTAGATGAGGATATCTGGGGCTAAGGGTCTAAAAGGGGGTCTTGGAAATTATTATAATGAAAAGGGTCTATAGGGGTTTATCGGGAGGGTGTTGAAAAATGTTGGAAAAGGTCCTTACATTCATTTGAGAAGGTGCTCTAAAGAAAAAGGTCTATAGCTGCATATTAGGGTATGTTATTTTTTTTTTTTTTTTGGGGGGGGGGGGCACTGAGAGGGTACCCTAAAATGGTCTATAGTTGCATCTTACAGTGTATTAATTAAAGCTTATTACGTAGGAGGGGGGGGGGGGGGCTCTGAGAAGTTGCTTTACAGAAAAAGGGCTATAGCTGCGTCTAACAGAGTCTGTTATGTTGAGGTGGGTTGTGAAGGTGTAGGCCTTGCTGGAGGAAGACGGACACCCCGACGCCCAGACCCCGACACGCCGCCTCCACGGCCCGCCTGGAGGGTTCCCAGGGTGCCTGGAAGACTTCCAGGATGCCGGGAATTCCTGGTGGTCTGGATTCCCCACAGCTATTGCCCGCATCACGCCGGGCTGGACCTTGGTTTATAGGCTATAGGCCTAGGCCTAAACTTCCTAATCTACCTAGGCTTACCTAGGCCTAGGCCTAGACTATACGGTAATCTCGCATACCAAGGAATATACCCGTAGAGAAAGGGTATAGCTGGCATAGTGCAATGCAAAGAACTGGAACGTCTTTTAGATCAGAATAAAGCTCCATACCCACTAGGCGATTTGGGCCTTGGCGATTGTATTCTCCCCTGATCCCCTGATTGCCTGTCAGTATGGTATATTAAAATATACATGTTTGATCTGAATCACCGGGAAAATCACCTGACGATTCGCCTGACAGTTTCATCAAACATGTTAATTTCAATTTAGCATACTGACGGGCGACAAAGCCCAAATCACCAAGTGGGAATGGGGCTTTACAGTGGAGATTATCCTACATTGGCTAGACAAGAAACCCTTATTAGGTCTCCATTGTGGGTGACAACAGCTCCCCAACAACCTATGATAAGCCTATGCATAGGCAGGGCGGGAAAATACAAAAACATTAAAAATTTCCCCTTAAAAACCTATAATTTGCAGAACTTTGCATAATTCTGATCACAAATATATAATAATATATAATAATATAATAATAATAATATATATATATATATATATATATATATATATATATATGTCACATATATTATATGTGACATACTCAATCTTCAGAAATTGTCATAGAAATACCCTATCACTTCCTAAAGCATGAAGTTTGATTCTTAAGCATTACACCTTTGGGGTTGTATTCACCAACAATGGCCGCCACACCAGTGTCACTTTGTCCGAAGTGTCCGGAATACCGACCCAAAGAATTGGACAGTACAGTTTTAATGTGTCAGCTGATAATAACCAGAATCTATAATGTTCTGGAGTAGCATACATCTATCTCTTGTAAGGACAGAAACTGAATTACAGGGGCTTCTCCTGCTCTCATTAACCCAATAGGAAACGGGGATCTTTTAGTGAATAGGGGATATAATTATTCCCATCCACAGCCTTTGTTTAGTTATGGGCACTCCAGGAGTAAAATGCTTGGACCTTGCCTGCTTATAATTCAAGACCCTAAGCAAAACTGGTCCGGAAATCGAACCCGAGACCTTTGGACTAGTGGATTTTACTCAGTGCAGAAATTGTTTCTTATATACAGGTCAGCCAATCAGAAACATACGGAGTTTTGACAGGATCTATTCCCCTATGAAGTTGTAACCCATTCACACCGTACAGGACTTAATGCATTTATTGGCGCCATTCTGGACAATTTTTATATAATATATAGTTATATACATGCAGATATATACATATAGATTTTACACTTACACTTTGATTAGATATAGTCATAAAACGTAATTCGTAAGGTGAGATACTTGGTACCTGGTTCTAGCTCGTTGTTTGGTTTTTGTTTCCATTGTTTTTCCTAAATTCAATTTCACCTTGCATCTAAGGGCCAGGGAAGCGTTATAGGATGGAGTATGATATTGAAAAACAGTGATCTTCAATTTGGCATGAATATGTACACCCATAAAATGAAATGTTTTTATCAACTATTGTATTGAATTGCCGGTGTTGCCAGCTCATTTCAGCTGGTTTCTCGTCCTCTTAACTGCCAAGAAGTTCTCCTTTTTTATTTCAAAAGATAACGTGAAGGTCATTCATACAGTTACATACAACTTTATGTTTTCTTTTCAAGTACTAGAGTGGCAATCCAGATGTCAGTTTTTCCATGTTGTTCAATTCTGTCAATGTTAGCTTGCAGCTGGCCCTAGGAGAGACATATTCTCCCCACGCTCGTTAAAACGTTATTGTTGGTTCTTACCTCCCCCCCCCCCTATGGGGGTAGGGGTGGTGCAGTTGGGATTGAAAGGGTACCCACTGCCAAACAGACCCGTGAAATAGGTGCGTTGAATATCAATATTAAGGGCAATCAACCAGTTTTTAGGCAAAAAGAAGGGGAGCAATGAACTACACCAATAGAACAATATAGAAGTAGTAACTTGAGCCTTATTATTTCTTTTTTTCACAAAAAAAACTAATGATATTTTATCATGACTTTTGGAAATCAATTTCAGTGACTTTTGTATATTTCCTGGTATTGATATACTCTCATTTTGAGGGGTGGTTTCCCCTAAAAATAAGGGACAGTTCACCAAATTTCAGGAGGGGTCACTGACAAATATTAGGGGAGGAGCTTTATAGTGGGTGGGTACCCTTTGTAAATGATCATATCATTATCATACTGTACCATCAGATATACGTATTAACTTTAGGGGCCTTCCATTTAGTACGTGCGCACATTTAAAAAAATCTCAGACTCCCCCCCCCCCCCCCCCCGGGGTAAAAATAAGCATTGATTTGTACAAGAACGTAGGCCAATTTTCAAACATTTAAAAAAACAACCTCCCCCCTTGATGCATACGTACCTAATGCAAGGCCCCTTAGTATTACTTATTATGAAAGTAGTACTAAAGTTAATATGTATTTCATATGATACTACTCATATTATGAATTCTAACCATATCTGGAAGACCAGGGCAACCTGAAAGTGATTTGCAAATAATAATTTAAAAAAAACAAACTCAAAGACCCCCCCCCCCCCCCCGGTTACCAGTCCCACCGACTCACCTGGTGGTAAGCAGACCGTGACGGCCCTCCCTGCTCACCAGACCGTGCCCTTATCACCCCTCTCCTTATCAAACCCACCTGGGGGCTATTATCTTATCGCACCAGTTCCGTTAGGTCAGGGTTAAGACAAATTCTGGTTGTAAAGTGTCATACTGTAACGCAACGCTGCCCTCCGCTCGTGGTTGCTGTCGATGGGAAAGATGGCTTAGTTGAGCAATGTGCTGTATGGTTTTGGTGACAACTTGACTTTTAAAAAGAGTTTTAAAAATATATGCATGCATATATGTAGGTGTGTAAGACGTATGTATACATGTATATATGTATGTAGGTGTCTGTGTATGTATGTAGATATGACTGTATTGTATGAATGTATGTATGTGTGTGTGTATGAATGTTTGTATGTATTCTTTTCTCTGTGCATGAAATGATCCCAAGTACTTTTGTGGATTAATATAAGCGGGGTGTGACCCTAGGAAAACTGGTCTCTCACCTCATGAACAGATGGTAGTACACTAACCCAGGATCATGAAGAAATGCAGACGAATTTGTTGAACATTAGAGTATTTAGTGAAATTTCTCAATGATATCAAAAGGGGAAATAATTTTAAGTATTCTACTTAACTACAAATTAATTTCCATCGTAGTTTCCAAGAGAAGGTTGGACACAATCGATGCATAACAAAGCACAACCACAATCTCCACAACTAAAGTCATTGGAAATAATTAATAATGGGTTAATTGTTACAGTAGTAGTATATATACATTATAAGTTGACCTATTTGATTAATGAGAGTGATCCAAGTTAGAGGTCATGGATTGTGGGCGGTGGTCATCGGTATTTCCCGAAATGGCCCACAAGTAAATCCTTCCTCTATTCCCACCTATCACAGATTCTATCTGCTCACCTAGAACAATGCTTCTGCCAGCCAAGTGTCAGTAGGACATAAAGAACCTTTTCATCTGACAGTTCCTTAATTTAGGGATTTAAAAAAGGCCAATTATGAGATGAAAGCTGTTTCCTCTCTTATCAACAGCCTGAATTCGATCATATTCCATATTGTCAAGAATATTTGAAATAAACCAGCTCAGTATTGAGTCACTGAGGGGGCTGGATACTGGGTATGTGTAGGACCTGAGATGTACAGGCAATGGGGAGGGAATTACTCAGTGTTAGTAAAAAGGGCTCTAGTTCCTGTTTAGACAGACTTCAAGGAAGTGGCACCAGTCCCCTGGAGGTAGATATGCAGGTAGATGAGGAGGAGATAGGAGAGGTAGGGACCCAGGAGGCGGGATCATCTATATAATCTCATACAATATTCTGCACTTACCTACACTAAACAACTGAGTCAACTCTGCAAAGAATTTTGCAAGTAAAAGACATAAAAAGATAATTTCCATTTAAAGTTCATAGGTAAATAAAACAGATTGTTATTACAGGGGCAGATGCGGGATTTCCAAATGGGGGTGGGGTAAGCATATAGGCTATGTACTAAAACGGTGTGCATTGTCACACACACGTGACATTTTCCCCTCTTTTTGTAATTTAGGGGTCCATCAAAAGGGGGGGGGGGAGTCAGGACCCCCTGGACCTCCTGGATCTGCCCCTGTAATATAAAGAGAATGTATTCAGTCTGTGTGCTAATGGTTGAGGAATGTTTTAGATAGTTATGTACCTATCTTAGTGCATGATGTTGTTGGTTATGTACATATCTTAGTGTAGTCTACTGGGTATCTCTGGGTATCTTAGTGCAGGGTTTCTTAGTGCAGTATCACCGTGTAAACATATCTATGTAGGATTAAGAGCACCCCCGTAGATCATCCCTGAGTGATGTACTACTGAGCTGTGTGGGGGCCCACATTTATCTTTTTACAAACCGCAATGTCATAACCTGAAATGATGATTCAATACAGAAGCATGCGGTTCACATCAGTTTGGAGAAAAAAATGGGATGCAGAAAGGAAAAAGTCATGATTGAATAGCGAAGAGCTGACGCATCCTAATTGCATATATATGCCCCAGTGCCAAGGCCACATTCTTCAGTGCAATAATAATGCCAGTGGGAGGTGGGATATGTTTCCGATATACTGCACTGTGTACACCTCAAATAGCTTCCTCTTCCGCTGGAATTCCACAGGGGAAGAGATTGTTTTATACCTATGACACTTAAATTTGTCCTTTTCTTTTCCATTTCTTTTCTGAGAATAATGACCTTCTTTTCAAAAACGGCCACTGGGCGGCTTTTTGGTCCAGGTGGTGAGCGGTTGGTGGCATGCCGGGCATAGCTAAGCAGGTGCCAATTGCTGGCCCGGGACTGCCCCATTGGCAGTGGGAGACGGGGCCGACGTGCCAGCTGCTGACTGCTGCAATAGCCTGTAGTTGCCGCTTGCCGGTTACAACCGGAAAAAGTAAACTCTCCAAGCAGAAACTGATGTATTTGTTTCTTATGAAAATAGTGACGAATGCTATGCTTGGAGAGTGGGAAGGCAGCTGGTTCCCAGCTGGTTCCAAGCGCGCTGAATGGCTGGTTCCCAGCATGTTTGATATAGTCAGCTTTCATGAAGCAAACTTTCTGTTTGCCAATGAAAGCAAAATGCGTGATTTAGAAAGGTGAGGTTCAGAGTCTACAAATCTTATATGACTGTTTGTGGGTGTGGGTGCATAATAAAATATCTAATATTATTATGACAGTATTATACACATGAAGGATTAGAACTAATATTTCTGATCAAGTATTTTTTGTCTAGAACTATTCCCATTAATTTCACTGATAGCTTATTAAACGACGGATCGTTAGGAAAAACATGATTGTTATTGAATAGTAATTCCCCGACGATAGATTAAGTTACGCTTAATCAATTAAGTAACGACCTTTTGAGGAGAAAGAATCTTTGTATACGCTTCCTGGCTCCATATTGATATAGAAACTTTATACGCTCGGCTTAAAGTAGTCAAAAGTGGATACTGAATAAAGATGTTTATTCAGTGTATAATTTTGACTTTTGCAGCGTCTATCTGAAAGGTTAATTAATGTTGCTCTCCAGACACATTGATCTTATAACGTCCTGACTAGACATGACGTGAGTAGGCTATTCTGGTCGGAATCATAAACCTCGACACTAAATCAAAGATGAACTCTTTAAACTCACCAGTGGCGGATCCAGGATTTTGAAAGGGGGTGGTGCGCTATTGGGAAATTTTTTTACTTTTTTGACCGAATTTTATAATAAAACAGTCTAAGTTTGACTCCAAAAAGGGGGGGAGGGCATCCCACGCCCCCCTCTAAATCTGCCACTGCTTATATTGCACTGAGGACAAGAGGATATTTTGTATATTTCATCAGTAGATTAATTCTAGATGTTTGTACACAATGTTTTCTATTTAGACTGTGAGCAGACTGAGAACCCTACCCCTTTTGAGGGGCCCCAGACACTGGATATATAAGTGGCGTGATGGGAGACTCTCACTGTCTGCCAGACGGCCGCTCATGTTTATTCATGTTGCCGGTAGGGGCTCCCAGCGGTGACATGTAGTTGGGAACCCTGTGGGAATACGTATGGATTGGGCCCGGCGAGTTGAAGGAGCTACAATATGAAGCGGGCAGCGGGAAAAAGGGTATGAAGGATTGGGGTAAAAAGGAGTGGGGTGAGACGGGGAGGTGTTGCCGGGTTCTCCTGCCGTCTGCGACTGCGGCAGCAGACGGTAATTTTTCCCGCCTATTCCATTAATGTCCTGCCCCTCCTGCACCGGCCCTAGTCCGTCCAAGACCTACTTGTCTTTTACATAATAGGTCTGTACACCCACACAGAGCCGATGGGCCTCACTGGTCAGTTAAATTTATCTATTTATGGCATAGGTAACCCCTTTAATGGTTGTTGGGCTGCTTGCTGGTTTATGGTCCCTTAGCCAGTGGCCCCAAAGCATGCTGGGATGCAGGGCGGAGTTCCCACCTAAAATGGTTGCTGGATCACAGTCCTAGTTTGAGCACCAAGCGGACTTGGACGTACCTACAGTCTACACCCGCCCTGGAGAGCCCGGCTCCTCCTGCCGCCCACCTCCACGGCCCCAGAAGCCAGACAGACGCGCGCCTTCATCAGAAATGCAGACCCATCACTCCCAGACGTTTTATAGCCAATCAGAGACCCGGACGCTCGTAAACCCGGAGCGCCGGCAGTCTGACCAATCAGAGCGTCGGCTGACCGTCGCTGCGGTGCGCGGCCGCCATGACTGGGCAGAATTTTATGATATATTTATGTGACAATTAATAAGGCGGCTAGTGGTTGTTGGGGCGTCAGGGAGGCCCGATAAAGCCCCTCCCAGATTTATTTTCCTTCTTTTAAGGAGCTTGTCTGGTGGGAGTGGGATTCATAAAGACTCATAGCAACACATAAAGGGGCAATGGCGGGGTGGGTAATGACGGAGCCAGACAGAGACCCTATCATTGATTGTTTTGTGTCTGGCCGCTAGACGGCTCTGGCCTCCGCCCCCTCCGCCCCCCCTACTCGCCCCCCCCCCCCCCATCCTAGCACCTCCTCCAGCGCCGTCTACAGGCGTAAAATAGAAGCAGTCACAGCCTCGTTTTGGACCCGTCAAAGCAGTCTGGGAAGCCACTCTCCAAGCACAGAAGCCACCCGTAGAAGCCCCCATAGAACCCAAGCCAGAATCTGCCTGGAGAACGAGCTGTCTGGTTTTGCCTGCGCTGCTGGCCCGGAAACGGAAGTGGCAGTGCGCAAGTCATTCTAGGACTGTCGTTTCTGGTGCCCGGCGTAACCTGTCTCTTCACTGTCTGATGAAAGACGGAGCGAGGACGACAAAAAAGATATTGTTGACTAAAAAAGAATGACACCAAGAACAGTGAGGTTAACGATTCAGGTATACTGTTAGGTCGATGACTTCCAGAGGACTTTCTTGAGTGGTTTATTTCTGTACAGCCCAATTTGAATTTCTTTAGTTATAAACAAAAGCAGTTGTTTACCATAAAGGGCAAAATCCTTACAGTTGAGTTGTAGGAATCACAGCACTGAAAGCATGTCTTAGTCACACATAAGACCATTAAATTAAACCGATCGCATATATTTCCCTCCTCACATTCACCTGAAGCACAACTCCAAACGGTGTGGCTTCCGGTCAAAGTCATTCATCTTCCGGTCCTTGAGAATGGGGACCCTGCTAGGCGGTATAGGGCCGTGCCCGTGTGTTTGGCTGGCAGACGGGTTGTCCCAGACACATTAATGAGACTTTGTCGTGTCTCTGGTGTATCAATCACTCACCAGGCGGCGTGCTAAGCCTCCTCTCAGGGCGCATGCGCAGGTATGACAGTGAGGCGCCCCCATGCGGCCTTTACCAGAGTTACACAATGATACCCACACCTTGTGTACTAATCGGGATAATTCATGTAAGGCAGCGATTGAGCAACGTGTTTAAACCTAATTCCAGGGGCAGATACAGAATTTCGAAAAGGGGTTCCGCATATAAACCAAGTACTAATCAGAGTAGGGTCCAGAGCTAGTGCTAGAGGTGGGAGGGGGGTCAAACCCTGACCCATCTTACAAAATGACAAAAACACCAGATGTACACAGATCTTCTAATTTTAAGATGCCAAAATTGTGTTCCCTGGATCGGGGGGCGGGGGCAATTGCCCCATTTGCACATAAGACCTTAAATAGTCCGGACCAGGCCTAAACAGCTGAATAAACTATAGGTCTGGTTCTGCAGCTATAGGTCTGTGGGTGGCATATCATAGGACGTCTACAGTTAAGGTGTTATTACACTACACAACTTCGACTGTCATATTGGGGCTATGGGAGGTATTACAGACAATTTGCATGTGGGAGCGATATTATTGACTTCTCCGCGACATCCCCATATCGCAGCTAAAGGTTCCTAGTAATGCCGCCTTTAGTCTGCGGGAGTAGGGGGTGGTTAGAATGTCAGCTCAGCCCCTAGGTCCCTTCAGGGTAGGCCCATCATAGTAGCAGAGGACAATGACCTGCTAATGACTGATTAGGTGGGTCTACATGGACTGTGAATGACGTATATACCCTGAACAGGTAACGGTATATGCCGATTGTGTCGGGTACAAATATCAAAGAGATGTTTTGTTATTACAGGATTGCTACAAATATGTTCAGGGTTTTTGCCAAAAGTATCAAAATTGTTGAAGTATCATAAAATTAAGAAGCTTTTGTTATATAGCTATCTTGGTAAGAAAACTGTTAAATTGCTGCTTGAAATGTTCGTGTTAAATGTCAGGCCTCCAAATCATGATGAAAAAGACGAGATAACTGGAAGGTTATACACTATTGACTAATTTGTAACAGCGTAGGCTGTGCTAAATCCTACCCAGTTTAAATAACCAAGACCTCTTGGTAGTGCAGACGGGGATCCCCTGTCGCCGCGTCGAATCTAAGAAAGGCCTATCTTGAATGTCGTTGTCTCTAGGCAATTTATATGTCCCATGTCGATTTTAAGCAGTTCTCATGTCCCATATAACTTTTTGTAAGGTCCTTCCGCATGTCACTAAGCCCAACGTCGACCTGTCGAATTTAAGAAACAACCATGTCGCCTTGTCGTTTGAGGGGTCGTTACCCATTTTGTTGTTCATTTAGGAAATTGATATACTTAATGGAAAAGGGGGCGGAACTAGCTTTCGAACGGAACAAAGATGTTCTCGTGTATACATCCTAACCACGACTATGCCATACTTATAGAAAATGCGAAATATTGCCGGCGTAGGCGCTTGCCCTACCTTTTTTATTTTGCAAATGGATATTTTCTCCCAAGTGGAAGCTTTCTAACCCCTTTTTCCAAATCTTATTTCAGAATACAATTTTAAACTGTGTTCAGCACAATTGTACCAGTACTACAAACACGATGGTAGTGACAAAAGTTCAGAACGGTCTTTAAAAAGATACGAGACACAATAGAGATAGCTATTTCTACCAAAATTGATATTTCAAAGAAATCTTCTACCAAAATTAAGAAATTTTGCATCATTTCAGAAAGCTCAGTTTGCAACTTTATTTGCAAAATATGCTCTTTGCATACAACATAGCAGTAGACAGCCTAGTCATGGATAAGTGGTGAAAACGAAATAGAAAATAATCTCGGTTTGTCAGAGCTTAGCCCCTAATTCATGATGATATTTTTTTTTTTTTTTTTTTTTTTTTTTTTGGGGGGGGGGGGGGCGATGTACAGAGACGTCTGGCGGCTGACAAATGAACGTCTGGGTCTGGTGGATGACGTCATTGGTCATTATGACGTCATCCCATGACATCAGCTCTATAGCTACAGTCTGCAGGTCGCCCCCCCCCCCTCCTCCAGTGCTGATATCACTCCCCAAGCCCTGACCTTTATACCTTATCACTGCCTGTTCACAGAAATCACACGTCAGGCTTCACTGAAGGAAACACCTTGTGTATTATTGGAAAGTACTCCTTCTTAGGTTTGATATAATGATAAGCCCATCCCAGTTTATACCGACATTGAAGTCTACCATGAAATATTTTTAAATTGCCTCTGTGAGTATTTCCTGAAGGAAGATGCATAATATATATTGAAAAAAGCAATATGGTTTGACAAATTGCTCTTAAATTTAGTAAAATGCAGCTTTATATTATGGCCGTTTTCCCATAGGAACCAATGTTAAAGCCTATCAGTCTAACCTGTAATGTCCAACCCTATTTGGCCCTGAAATGCAGCATTTTAATTGGCTGATAACTCTCCAAATCTGCCATTTGATAAAATCTAAGTAATCCTAATGTTTTAGCAGTGCTGGGGGGTATAGAAAAACAAAATGTTTGCTTATTTCAGTGACCCTAACTCTAGGAGACAAGGATGGGTTATAGGCCTGCGCTTATTTTTTTCAACCCTTTTCCAATCCTGGGATATACCCAATTTGGGATGGGCTTATATATAATTATTGCAGGGGCAGATACAGGATTTTGAACGTGGGGGGGGGGTCGTACATTTGTACACAATTTTTAATGCTTCTTCTCTATGTTAAATTGAACTTTCTACATAAACAAATGAATGGGAGGGGGGGGGGGGGGGGTCCTGACCCCTTGAACCACCCTCCCCGCTGCATCCACCCAAGCTCCCTGTTGGATCCACCCAAGGGTCGTGGTTGCAGTTGTTGTTGCTTTGAATCCGCAATTTGAGATAAGCATTGATATTATGAACAGTTGATTGACAGCAGGAATTAATGAAATAACTAAAGGGCTAGTTGCCTGATGACTTCAGATAAAAGATATCAACAAGAGAAATGAAAGGTAAATATCGTTGTAGATCACCACAGATTACACTTTATTTTGTTTAATACTGGGGTGGATCCAGAGAGGGGGGTCCAGGGGATCCTGACCCCCCTTTTGGTTGGGACGTAAACTCACCAAAAAGAAAAAACGTCACATGCACGCACTCAAATGCACGCCGATTTAGTACTTAGCCTAAATGTGGATCCTCCCATTTTTGAAATCCTGTATCCATCCCTGATAATATTTTGTTTAGTGAGTCCACAGTGGGGATCTATATGACATGATTCAGACTTAATATCACAATGATTCTATGCAAAAGCAATCTGTCACTAAGTCATAACAACGAAAATATAAGAATTATACCAAATACTATTGCTTTGCGATTTATTGCACTATGAATATGTATTAGCTTGAATGGTAAGATATTCCGTGTTTTCTGCTACTTAAATTTCCTTTCTTATCTTTTCAGGACGGTTACCAGTCGGTCGGTGAACTTACAAGGTAAGCACTTCAATTATTCAGGTACACAAAGTTGAGTATATTAAGAATATTAAGGATCGATCAGAAAAGGGTATGGCCTTACCACTTCTTGATACATTTATGTTAGAATATGCCGGGATAAATAGAAATTAATCAACCATTTAGCGTGTATAAATCTATTCGTGTGCACATGTTGCGGTACCGGTGAGGTGGTCGAAAGTTACTTTCTCAAAAAGAATAATTGCCGTGATGGTAATATCATACAGGTTACCAATAATATGACGTAGAGTATTCGTGCATTAATTTAAATCAGGATTCAGTACATAAACCAAGATTCGTGATATAGAATCTAAGAGTGAATTCACACAAACTTAAAATTCGCCAAAAAATTGCAGTTTCGACGGTTGGTTCTGCGATTGACAGAAACGTTCAAACGACACACATATTCTGGTTACTATTGTCTAACATATTGGCTTCTGACTTTCAAAAACCATAAGATACATGTCTACGATAAGAGAAATATTCTGAATGTGACTCGAATTTCGATATACACTGAGGTATTGCCCCACATTGATTAGATAACCACACGATGAACAAAACTGTTCGATTCGACTTCCGCCATTATACATGTGGCGTTTAGCGGTGCATGGCGAAATGTGCTGAATTTTGTAAAATAAAACAAATCCCATTTTCTCGTCCGAGAAACCGTTCAAGATGCCGAAAACATCTGCAGATTCGTCAAATTTACATATAATGTTCTTAGGACAAAAATCTTTGACTCCATGTTAATTGGAGTCAGTGGAGAGTGATATAGAATCTCTCTGATAGGATCGTACATAGTTTGTTAGTGTCAGACTCTGGTTATGTCCGCATGGTGTTGGCCAAGGGCCTGGTGTTGGCCGTTAGGAAGAGAAGGTCCATGCCGACAGTACTGACAGAGTGACAAGAGTGGGGCCCTCGATGGGGGGTATCTATGTCTCATGTCGAATTTAAGAAATGGCAATGTTGCCTATCACTTACCTCCCCATGTCGCATGTCGCCTCTAACATGAAGCCATGTCACATGTCGAATTTATGAAACAAGACATCTCATGTCATTTAAGGGCCTTCCATTAAGTACGTACGCACCAAGGGGGGGGGAGTCTGAGATATTTTGAATATTTGCGTACGTTCCTGTACAAATCCAATGCATATTTTGTCCGAAGGGGGATGGGGGGGTCTAAACATTTTGAAATTGTGTTTACGTGCTAAATCAGTAAATGGAAGGCCCTTTATCTTTTCACTTATGTCCCATATCACATGTCGATTTTAAGAAATGGCCATGTCGCTGTGTCGGATGTAATGGTGTAGGGCTCCAAGTGTGTCAGCCGTCCGCCCTACATAATGGTAACCCCGGCGTCTTCTGACCGGTCTTTATGTAAGACGCTATCAACGTGAAACCTGTATCACTGATTCACATGCTGCATGGTTGTTTTCTCTCCAAATCGTTGAAGGTTGGAATCAGGTCAATATCATTTTGATAAGAGAATCTGGCGTAAAATGTAGCAGCATTTAGTGTAAGACGGTCAGGATTTGATAATGATAAAGATGTTCGACTGGTTCGTTAACTGTTACTGTCGCTATGGGGGTCGTCACTGTGTAGTATTTAAACTGAGATATTCGTGATGCAGTCTTATTCGTCTAGCCCCTGGGATAGTGCCCTTTCAGGGGCGGATCCAGAAATTTGAAAAAGGGGGTGGGGAGGCGTGTGCTATAGCACATTTTTTCCAAGGGCCCTCCGGGCATAAGAATTTTGCATTTAAAAAAAACATTTGGCCTAAATTAGGGTGGGGGCACCCCCCCCCCCCCCCCAATCCCCGCCTGCTTGTCATCTCGATTGACCCACGTACGTGCAATTTGATATTACAAAGCAGACTTACTTCCAAGGATGTTAATTGTAAGAACCTTGTAATACAATAAATGTGTATTCATGTTTCCAAATTTCGACCATTCATTTTCTGAAATTATTCATGATAAAGGGCCATTAGACATCAGGGCCAGTGGCGTAACAAAACCCATTGGCCCGACATGAATCTAAATGCCCGGGGCACCAGACATTAGGCTTACCTTGAAAAATTAACTGGTTAAGATTAATTCATCAAATTGAGTTACGTATGTTTTAGTAAGCTGTATCTTCACTATATCATTTTCAAATCATACAAATCTAAATATCAGCCATGCTTTGTCATTTACATGATTGTTGATCAAACTGTCCTTGAAACATGGACGTGTGGGCCACATGCAACCTTCTGTCTTTTGTCTTAATTTTAAGCCCAATTCAATCACTCCAAAATATGATCCATCATACTTTTCTGAATATCTAATATAGATAAAATTGAGCAATGTGTACCTCTTGTGTCCGATATTTTTCATTGTATTCATGTGGAGTTGGTGTCATGTGCAATTTACAGAATTGATCAATAATTAGTATCCAGGTACGGGTCTGAAGTGTATATGTATGTATACAGCTGTCACCAGGTCGTTGGGTCCGTGTACATAGGCCTAATGCAAGTTATATTATGTTTACACATCTAATTGAATATGAGTACACTAATAATTATGTATTCACATAGTATTAAAATACATTTCAGAACTGGTTAGCACATTTTATATATCATATAAATTCCAAGCATTCAAAGCTATGAGCAAAAGGGTGTGCATCCTTCAGTACAGAAGATTTCATGAGAACGTGTCAGTTGACTGAATTGAGATGGACAGCGCTGACGTCTTCCTCCACTCCGCTATAAGGGTTCTGCCCCCCGCCCGTCAGCCAAGTTGGCAGCCCCCTCCCCACCTCCCCAGCCAGGCTTAACCCACTGACGACTTGGGCCCCACCCAGGTACACCCACTCCCGCTACTCACACGAACGTCAGGAGCGGATCCAGGGGGTCCAGGAGGTCCTGACCAACCCCCCACCCCTCATTTTGGAAGGGATTTAAACTTGCCAAAGAGAAAAAAAACGTTGCACACGTGCGCGCGATTGCACATTGTTTTCGTAAGTTTTACCCTATATGTGGACTCCCCCTTTTAGAAATCCTGTATCCTACCCTGGACGTAACAGGGTCTCCATGCACAGGGAAACAGGGAAAATTGCTAGAGACTTCCCTGTCAGAGAAAACACAGGGAATTTAAACATTTTACCAAAACACAGGAAATTCCATTTGACTAGGTTCTGAAATTCTTTATTTGCAAAGTATTAGGGACTTTTTGTTGTTGGGTTGTCAACATTTTTTCGGCACATGAAGGCTCGTAAGTTTGAATAATTTGCTTGAAATTTGCACGAAATTCCAGAGAAAATAGGGAATTTGAAAATGAAATTTGAGTGGGGACCCTGATGTATATGCTATATGGATCAGCATTCTAAAATAGGGGGTTTTATGTTTAAAGGTCAGTGAAAAGGGTATTTTTTTCAAGTTGATTGACACTGAGGGGTTCCTCATTGTGTATGTGAGTGGGGGTACTGTACCCCTGGCAGCCCTGAGTGCAAACTGGGTGTGGGCCACCAGCCAAAACCCTCATGCCCAGGGGGTATCTGGGTCCAATAGGGGGGAACCCGCCAAACAACCCACAAGTGCAGTGTGGTGAAAAATAAACTATGAACAGTGGATTGGTGACTGCACGAAAAATGTTACCTTTAGGAAAAGTAACTACATGTACATGCATTTGATGATTCCGTTAAAACTATAAATTAGAAAAACATTACTCTGATATTCTTAAAATTGACGTTTCCTCATTCTTATTATCTTTCCTTTCCAATGAGGCCTAGTCTTACCAAACCATGGATGTACTATGAGAGTAGACTCTATTTGGTTAAAAACTGGACTGGTTCGCCTTATTGTAGTTTCTTTGTCAGAATGTGACACTACCTTAGCATCTGGACACATGTCTGAACGTTCATCAGCATGCAGTAGACTTACCTGTGTTTGTACATGAACGAAACATGTATCAGCCAATAGTTTTACTTTTGAGAGTGAAATAGTACGTCCCTATGATTCAAGAAAACAAGAAAAAAACTATGATTCAAGTAAACAGTGTGCCTTAATACGAGCCAAAAGACAAGAGTCGGCCAAATTGGCAAACATATTATGGGGCATTGACAGCACCACACTAGCCCTCTCAAGCCCACTGGCAAAGTCATGGCCTCTGCTTCAGAGGGAGCCAAAACCAATTAATTCAAAGAAATTTTCCAAACTCAAATAATCATCAAAATCCATTCCTTGAGCATATTTTCTGGTCCATGTTAAAATCTAAACCATGGGAAATGGTACAAAATCATTAAAAACACATTTTCTGTGCTCATCTTAATTAATGCGGATCTGCAAAAATGGGGTTTATTGACAAACAAAAGGAAATATTACCATTTCTTGTGGAATTCAAATTTGGTTTGAGCTAGTTTTCACAAATGGTACTTTACCACTGACCTTTACTAGAATCATCTAACATATTTCTGGAGTTATATTGGTTTTGGCTCCCTTTAAGCTATCGCGGCCGACCGTTCCTGATTTAGTTGATTGACCCCTGTAGTTTGAGGGCTACAGATGACTCCTCTAAATCAGGGGGCAGGAGCAAAATTGGTAAACGATTCTCATACAACCGGTATACAGTAAATTAGTACATAAGTTTCAACAAGCTAAACCTAGAGGTTTTTGCCCTATCCTAATTTATCATTTCCTATTCCTGCCCAAAAACTGGGCTTGTCATCCTCTATTTCAACATGCACTTACCAGCGCATTTCTTTTTTTAGGTTCCAATTTTTATTTCTGAGTATACAATTTTTAGGTGTTGTTTCATGGTAATGCACCCCTTTAGGACCCAAGTGCCCCCCCCCCCGCAGTCAGGGTTCATGATGTATTCACAGATAATGCCTCTTACAATGACATTCAGAGTTAACTCTATGGTAGGGTCAATGCCTCACACTACTGGTATGAGGAGTATGAACAGCTCCTTTTGTGTGGTAAGCATACATTGTCATTGTTCTGAGCTCCTATGACTGGTATAGGGCCAAAAAGAACAACCTAAATCATTCACCGAATAATGTGAGCATTCCTGGCGCATAGAAAGGGGTACATTCACTCAAAACAGTTTGCTTCATGTGACATAAAGTCTGCACAGTCTCAACTCCATAGAATAGGAGTAATACAATGGCCAAAATATGGCCATTTTGTGAATTCGATATGTAACATATTTATATAATCATATGACATATTTATATAAGTGCATGACATGTGACATGAACTTTATATTTACCTTTCGACTTATAATATTGCTATTTCCATAAAGTATAACAAACATGCACATCCTGAGTAATTAAACATTAATCTAATTTCGTACATTGATCACCATAAAATGTACGGGTGAGAGAAATAGATCTCTTATACCAACTGAGTAACCTAACTGAAAAGTGGGTTTAATAGGTCTACGGGGTGTCATGGGATAAGGATCATCCATAGTGGGAATCATTGCAGTTGAAACTATTGGTACCATATCATGAAAGGATACATACTTCTAACAGTTGAATGATACATATCTCAATTCTTCCACGAATAATATTCAAGTAATGATAGTAGTTTTATGACGTTCTGGATGACGTTTTAAGAAAATGTGTATTTTGATGCCCTGCCAGCTGAATACAAGGCTATAAAGATTGGTAAGAGTAAATTAATGCTGCAGTACATGCCCAGCCAAGTTGCAACATAACAGATACGTTCTGCAACCATACGTTTTCAGTCAGTCTGGTACTTACTAAGATGCCAAATAACAATTATGTTACTGATAGTGAGGTTGAAACATCATCAAATCAGAACGTTTTTATAACATGCTTTTAGTGAGGTTAGGACAAAACCAAAACAGAATGTTATAAGAACATTCTTTTTAGGGTGAGGAACGTAACCAGAACATTATAATAATGTTGCAGTGCAATGTCACAGAAGGACATTGCAGCAACACTATTGAGAGCCATCAACATAATGTAACGAGAACCTAGACAGAACGCTGCTGCAACGTTATAATAACAGCGCATGCTTGGCTGGGTCATAATCCAAGAACAGTGTCTTAACACTATTCCCCTGGACTATTCCCCCCTATGCTATATACATAATATGTGTATGGATGTTTCAATAAGTCAATTTGCATCCCCTAGACATAGCATACTCATGCAGAGTTACAACAGTTTGGGATGCAGAATTAACACTTGTATTATCAGGTGATAGCACATAATATGGGATAATTGTGACCAATGACAGGAATTGGTGTCCTAGAAGGAAAGTATGAATTTGAATTTGCAATCCTACCTTTCAGACAATGCAAACCATTTTTATATATTCCCATTGTAGGTTGAGATTTGGGAGTTTGAAATACCCTCCATGGTACACACTGGCACAACCCTGTTTAACCACTTGTGCTCCATTTTCATATTATAGCTCCTTGAACTGAATAATATTTAGTTAAAAATTACAATGACATTTCACACAAATATTTATTCAATTAACAGTTTTTACTACTGGTAAGTGAAAAAAATTTGTTATCAAAATTGACAAAAATATTCTATGCATTCAGAACATTTTCTATTACCATTGTAAGATGACAACATTCCTTATTATAACACCCTTATTAGAAAGTACGTTCCTTGATAATACAACTTTCATTAATAAATAGAATGTTATCTTGCTCATAATCTTAATCTGGTAAATTCTGCATGGGTCACATGTCTTAAGAAAATATGCATTATTAGCTTGTTTCATCAATAACTCAATAATGGTCTTACAGCAAAATGACCTTGTCCCATAACTGGTCACATATGTCAGTTTGACCTGGCGTGGACTTACCTATATACCATACAGTGAGTGCAGGAGAGGCCCTGGAGTAGCTGTAGGTGTGTTTCCTGGTACTGCTGGCAGTATAGTACTTACTAAATGACAGGTGTCACAGACTATATGGCAGGTGCCAACAGTCCTCTGTAACTGGGGCAATGCTCCAGTCGGAAGGCACTGGAGGAGACACTTGACACCAGGACAGGGTCAGCCTGTAGGGGTCGGAGAATGGTCAGTCTCGGAGGGCAGAAACAGGAACGGACCAAAGTGGAACTAGTTATAGACCACTTGCCAGTTGGAACCGTGTGACAAATTATGGAGTGAGACACATCCCAAAAAATGTACTTCTTGTCCATAGACTCGATGCTTAAAAATCACATTTTGTCTCCCTGTATCTCTCATTAGTTCCAAGAGGAGATATTGATAGTTTTGTATAGCTGCGGGCTTCATCTATGACATATTAGAAAATCTGAATTCAGTTATGAGAAATAGCTAAGAGAACCAATGTTTTCTGCCACATCCAATGGTGTAGCATAGACAGGAAGTCCTGAGCAGTTAAGCAGCAAGAGGGAACCAGCGAACGGTATATGGAATATGTTCAGTGAAATAAAGGAGTGCAACAGGAGAAAGGTGGCATATATACAGGGCACTAATATCAGACAATATTACATACCAATGCCGGAATAAGTTACAAATACTGCACAGACTCTGCCACTTAGTAGTTTTGGTACAATGGCACAGTGGGCAAGGGTGGATACAGGATTTCCAAAGGGGGGGAGGGGTCAGCATATAGGCTATAGTATAAGTACTATAATGGTGTGCATTTGCATGCATGCGTGCAGCATTTTCCCCTCTTTTTGTACTTTGGGGGTCCACCAAAATGGGAGGGGGGGATGTAAGGACCACCCAGCCCCCCCCCCCCCAGCCCCCCCCCCCCCCCCCAGCCCCCCCTTGGATCCGCCCCTGGTGGGAAGTATTTGTGTATTTTGTGGGACATCAGAAAAGGTACAGCCCTCATCCTAACGGCCTTTGGCAGTTATTTCTGTATGCCCACCTCTTATTGATAATTCAGGGTTACACTTTCTACCTCAGAATGACCCAAGCCAGGCAGTCTACATGCTCTTAGTTTGTATCAAATTCAACTTTAGTATGTTGCTTCATTTGTCAGCCAATCACAAGCCTCAATGCTGTCTTTCCTGGCCCATATTCTCATAACTGATTAAACAAATAAGTCACTTATGAGCATATTACGATAAATGCCGCAGGGCAAGTGATTCTGTCTGTCATATAAAGCGATGAAATTACTGCAATATACCCTCCAACAAGGATTTGTCCAGTGTAATTTCTGTGACAAGAACACTATTCGCATGACAGGTATCATAACACATTTATTTATTAGTGAACCACTAGCTTAATCATTTCTGAAAATATGAGCAATTGTATAAGGCAATAGCCAGAAGTAAGGATGGATTCCAAAGGGCCGAATGCAATTCACACAGAAATACTGCTTACCATTGGGATCTGAATTAAAATAAAACACTGACAGTTGTGATATCAATTTACTTTATTCAGTCTGAGGTACATCGAGATTAACAGATAACAAACTCATTGTCCGCGTTTTCAGTATTTCTTTATTTTACACAGAGGGGTACATGTTGGAATCCTCCCAAGATATAGATATTCCTTCCTTGACAATGCTGAGAATTTCATCAGAAATCTGAAAGCAGGAAAATATAGGTTTAGACATAAATCCAAATGTATATTTCTATTTGGGATAGCAATCTAAAGAGTAAATTACTATCTATTTTCGACGGATTGGTATCTATATGGAGATCCATCGTATATAACTCTATATTTGGCATAAAACTGGTAAGATCTTGAAGATGAATATTTTACTTAAAGTCTTGAAAACTATGTAAATGAAACAGTAACAATTAAAACATTAAAATTATGTACATGATTTTAAAAATGTTGTTTTGTTTACCAGTTTAGTGTGAGATATGAATATAAGGAATACCATGATTAGTAATTAATTATAGATGTATAATTACACTAAAAAGTTCTGGAAGAGACGAATTGATTGTGAAATAGGAACTGTACATTAAGAAGCAATAATTATATTCAAATAACTTTAAGACAGAGAGGGTGATTATAGATATTGCATTATATTTGTATATATATATGATGTTTGAATTCTTTATTCTTGTTAATCAAAACCACATCAGCATGATCAGTGTCATACCCAAGGGGAGGGATTCAGTTGATGTCTGTTACTACCTCAGATTTCCAAAGTTTATGTTTGCATGACTACAAGTATGATCAACCTTGCAAATATTCACTGTTGGAATTCTTCATTCTCAAACTATGGGACCCTTAATGTTAACAGGAATCCCCACAGAATCAGGGCTGGGTACGCCCACAGGGGGCGGATACAGGATTTTGGAAAGTGGGGGGAGGGGAGTCTACATAAAGGCTAAGTATTAAAATGGCGTGCATTCGCGCATATATACGAGCAACATTTTTTTCTCTTTGGCAAGTTTAAGCTCTCACCAAAAAGGGGGGATCAGGACCCCCCCGGAAACACCCCCCCCCCCCCCCCGCTATCGCTATGCCATGTTTCAGTATTCCTGTGGCCCGTTGCACAATAGAATTTCATTGTGAGGATCAAGTTAAGATATCTTAAAGAAAAGTTTCGTTGTAACGATTTCACAAAAGTAGTAAAATCTCTGGTTCTAATAAATGAAATTGAATTCTGTAAATTGACGTAAAAAGGGAAAAAAATAGAGAAAATTCTGTAAAAGTTTCTGCTCTGTGGGGCATTCTTAATATAGAAAAAAATTGTGTCAAAACCATTGTTGTTCAAAAAAAAATTAATTTCGTTAATAATATTATTTTTCTTGCAAGGAAACCCATTGTGCAACGGGCAACTGGTGGTGTTAGTTCCTCTAACTGGCGCCAGGTGTCAGTCAGTGACAGCCCTCCCTCAGCACTCTTTGTGCTGGTGATGTAGTCAGACAAGTAGTGCTGGGGAGTATGTCAACGGGCCCTACCAACCACCAGACACAGGGGGGTGGTGAAATTAGGTGACACGACTCAACTGGTCACAGGGCTAGACCACAAAGTACACACACCAGCTATATATAGCCTCACTTAAAACCCAGAGATAGTGGTAAATTCACTGATAGGCCCTGCCAGTCAGTTGCCAAGGCTGTTTTAGGCTGGAGGAGGACCTGGTAGGACTTGTTTAATAACATTGACAGTGTGACCTGGTTTGAGTTCAGCTAGCATTGTATACATGTGGTTTGAATATATAGACTTGCTACTGTCTTCTATTTAGTAAATCAATTTAATATTTGGCTGTGCAATTTTTGGCCAAGTTTGATAATTTTGAAGTGTCATCTCAGAGATACTGTTTAACACATTCAAGCAGCTTTAATTAATTTTTGTTCTCATTCTTTTATTTATATCCCCTAATACCTTCAACGTATAAAAGATCAGTGTCAGTCTTTTCCCCTCTAAAAATCAACATATCCTGTATGTATCTTGTATGTAATTCTATAATAATTACAGAAAGAAGTCACAATTCTTTTACTATGTGTTATAGGTGTATCACAGTGCTTTGTTAAGTTCATGGGCATAATAAAATGTGTTTCCTCCAAGGTTAGATGTCAGATGATGGAATATCTAAATTTATATGTATTACAGATTGGAAGGCAGAACTATGCCAATATTCAGATTGTCTCTCTTAGCTTTGTTTCCCCAGAATTGTCCCCTATACATCAATACAGTGATCCCACTATATACGGCCCCCCTCGCCAACGGCCACCTCTCTTATGCGGCCGCATAATGCTGGGACGGACAGTTCTCTCTCTATATTCACCCCTCACCAGCGGCCACCCCTCTGACGCGGCCAGCGGCCACTCTTTTGAGGTCCCAGGTGGCCACAATACCTCTCACGAGCGGCCACTAAACTCTCAATCTCAAGTTTTAGTGTTTGGCTGGGTAGTTATTGGTCGCACCTAGAACAAAGAGGGAGCTGCCAGGAGGTGTTGAGGGGATTTGAAGGGTGAGTGGTCGCACCTGGAACAAAGAGGGAGCGACCAGGACCTGTTGAGGGGAACTGGAGGTGAGTGGTCACACCTATAACAAACAGACGCGGCCAGGAGGTGTTGAGGGGAATTGAAGGGTGAGTGGTTGCACCTGGAACAAAGAGGGAGCGACCACAATGTGTTGAGATCTTAATTCAGGTGCAGTGAAAATGTTAGGGCCGTGCCAGGTACCCTGGGCAGATTAAAGAATAAAATGGTGCATTAAAAATATAGGCACTGCACTTTTGTAACCAACTGAATTTCAAAATACTTTTGGAGAAAACCTGTCTCATTTTATATCAAATGCGACTGCACCATTGTCACATCCCAGCTTTTTCTGACATAATCACTGCAGGTGATATATACATGGTAGGACTTATCCTAGTAATCAGTAAATGTATCCAACATTTTATAACTAGGCCAAGGGTCTCTCAACTGTTAGGTAGTTTTGTCTCTTCCCCCTCACGAGCGGCCACCCCTCTTATACGGCCACTTTAATGGTTCCCCAAGGGTGGCCGCATAAGAGGGGGACCACTGTACCTCAAAGAGTTCTAATACACGAACAATGGGGGCGGCAAGATGGGACAAAAAAGTCACCAAAAAAGGAAAATAAAACAGATAATCCTAATAATAATGAGAGCGAATGGGAAAAAGTGGGTGCCATTCAATACACGGCCTTCTGTTTAGAAAACAAAGACTTGTCCAATCTGATGGGCATTATCATAATGTACACATCACGGATGGCAGGGGGCCACAAAGACAGGGGGGGTGGGTCGGGGGCAGGGGCGTTACGTAACTGGATTGAAAAGGGGGGGGGGAACTTTTTTCCTAATGGAAATAGATCAAACCCCGAGGCCTGCACATCACCAGACTGCTTGCGATAAGTTGGTCGACATTGTTCTCCAGAAATATGAAAACTATGTCCAGAGATGCAGCGTTTCCTACTTTTGTAGGATTTCCTACTTTTGTAGGATTTCCTACTTTTTGGTTGTTTTGGATTACACAAACAAATTTTCCTGCGTCTCTTTAATATCTGTTTTAGGCTATTTTTATGTAGGCCTAAGTTTCAAGCTATTCCTAAAGATTATTTCCCTCCTAGTTGCTTCTAGGAAAAAAAAGTAGAAAAAGTGTTTCCAATTTTTCCTACTTTTTCATCAGTCGAGAGTGGCATCTCTTTACATATCATGGCCATATTCAACCAGTATGGATGTACCTGAAATGTTTACCGGCGACTGGTATACATGTATGCTCATTGCCTCCTAAATAAAATGGGAGGGGAGAGAGATAGAAAGAGGGGCCAAAGGCATCCTACTCTAAGTCTTTGTGATTTTATGCCAGACCCTCCCCAAACCTGTGATGATTATTTTAACTTTTGAGGAAGATAGGGTATAAAGGGGAGACCGTCATGGTCCAGTGAATATCAGATTCCTTCCCCACCCCTTAAGCCCAGCACCTGTTCCGGGCTGCCATAGCAACCAACATTTCTTTTCCTTCTTTTTTTTAAAACAGAATTAGTTTCCGTGAAGGGGTCTGCCCTTTGTACTTCTCTGTGGAGGAGGGACTGGCTAAAAGTTGACAGGTCTTTGCAAATCTCCCCATTTGATTAGTCTTTGATTTCTGTTTTGTTTATTTTCATTTCTACCCAGATAAATGACTATGATTAGTCATAGATCCATGAATGCATGCTACATGAACAATTTAAGATTATGTATTTGCTTAATTGCTATGTAATGGCGGGTTCAGATTGAAAATTGAATTAGCTTTATAGGGAAAGGTTCCTGAACTTTTATCTCTGGGCTACTTTATATCCAGAGCTCGGGCCCCTAACCCCACTGATCTAGTTAGAGAAATCACCAAATGAAAACAAAGGGTCTAAAGGCTATATTCCACTATGCGTCACTTGCTTGCAGTACCCTGCTATGCTACAAGTGAAATTGCTTGTGGTACAGTAAGTGAGTAACTCAAGGCGGAATATAGGAAAATGCTTGCAGTTTTAACTTGTGGTGGGTGATACCGCAAATGATTTTATATAGCTGTTCTATGTCATGCTTGACATGGGGGATACAAATATGTTGGTATCTGAACCGCAAATGGCTTGCAGTGGCAACATTTAGCACTGCAAATGGTACCCTACTGCATACTGGTTTATGGCCTTTGCCCTGCACCCTGCACCCTGCACCCAGCACCCTGTACAAGGGGTGCATGATATGCCATCAGGTGCATGATTATATAAACTGAGCCCCTAAGGTGCACACTCCTTGTTGGGATTCATGGTGCATGATCTACTTAGTTCTGCACCCGGAAAATGGAGCTATCTGCAATATGATATATATTGTCAACATAGATCAGTTCTGTAACATTACCCCTTTCAGTCAGTATCCTGCATGAGGGCAGTTCACGACCCGCCCATCCACTCTCCTACTTCACACCCGATTTAGAAAATCACAAAGAGAAATAAGCGCTTATCATAGGCATGTTACATATCATAAGAAAGGATTTTGAATTACCTTTCAAATGGTATGTAACATGCAGGGGTTCTTGTAATATTTCTAAAAAGAACTTAACCGTTGACAGATTCTTAGTAGTCAAAATCGCCTAGTGTAATACCACCTTTAGACAATAGGCTATGGTGAATTTAGGCCAGGGGGCAGGACCCTGACACCTGCTGTCGGCCTACAAGGAGAGCTGTCAACCCTTGGGTGTTACTTAACACTTACTCCTACAGCCATGTGGTTCAAATTATAATGTATAATTCCTACTTTTCCAGTCTGTTGGTAACCACTCTCTTGTTTGGTTTTCTTCAGGATCACCCTTGTACTGCTGTCGTGGAGTGGGTAAGTGTTGTTTAATTATAGGTTCTAGATAAATGTTCCTGAATTTTATATCTTAAATGTAGTTATTGTCATTATTTTGTCAAATTGCTTAGCCCAATGTAATGTGTCTAGCAGAGTATAGACATTGTGCAGATAACATCACTTGTCCCAAAATGAGCTGGCCACCATATTGGCGATCGATTTCTGATCATTATAAATCATAAAAATCTTGAATACATCTTATGGTTAATTTGCTATTATTACCAATCTCACTGAATCAAAATGAGCCATCATTATCATGAGCTTTTATTTGTTTCTTAGCCACGTGATTGTAATCACCACGTGATGATCACCAAAAGGTAATCAGGTGACCACTTCTGCACAATGTATATATGTAACAAAAAGGTACAAGAAGTAATTATCCTTTTAACAGCAGAGAATATTGATTACTATGATTGTTTCTATTCATATTCTTAAGTTCTATGCAAGCGCATGTCCATGACAAAGGAAGGCAGCTTTTTTTTAAACAAAACCGGTGTGAAAATGAGATGTTACATATATTTCTACTTGGACGTTTGTTGCCTCAGTCATAATTATGCAATATCTACCCAGGAATAAATGGCAACAAAGCTGGTTAAGGTACAAATGGAAACACATGGATTCCAATAGTGTTCAACTAAGAGCATGAAGTTGAAGATTTATAAAACCTTAAAATATGTTCAGCAAAAAATATCTTTTCAGATATCAGGGATTTCTGTAAGCCAAGGAAAATGTGGAAGGCAGCTTGTATCATACTGCCTTATCAGTTCTATTTTCACTATAAAAATGTCCGGTTAATAAAACATCATAATTGTTCATTCTGTAAAGGTGAATTGAACAGATTATCAACGGGAACCTATTTTCTTTGATGCTGCACTAGCATGGCTTTCAATGTGAAAATCATACTTTTCATCCAGATTCTGTGTTATGATTTTTTTTTGATAGAGGAAGGTAGGATATAAGTGCTGTATGATTTTCTGTAGAGTTATATGGTGTTGAGCGCTGTTATCGTGTCCCTAGCGGGGCTGACTGGCTGAAAAAAAACACCCACACTTTTGATGCAATGGCATGAACAGAAAGGTCTTATATGTCTTGATTTTCAATTATTCTAATCTTCAACTGTAAAAGGTTATGTGGATACGAAAGAATTTGGGTGAATACAGGTAGGTTTTTGTCAGTTATGATATTATTCTTTAAGGCTGATAATTTTGTATCAGGGCTGATGATTTTCAGGGAAAATACATTAGAATTGGTCCGGATGGCCAATGAATTTCCTCATTTAAACATGAATATGATGCCTGTCGGTCCTGTTGGCCGATGCCCTAAAAAGTTAGTATCGGCCACTGTCTATATATCAAGTCGCAGTTCTCTTTTGTTATGATAGCTTGAATTGGTAACCCATCACAGCCATAACTCTCTGATTCAACAAAGTATTCAACAAGTTCCTGGATATAGACGGAGACGGGTATTGTCCTGGATAATATTTATGCTAAGAGTACTTTCCCCATTTCACCACATTTGATGCACTGAATATTCTTGTGAGTTGCTTTTCAATCAATACTAATACTACCTTAAAAGAAGCATTTAAAAGATGAACTTTGAGTTACTGCAACAATGTTACAAATCATGACACATTACTTCTTCTATCAGGAAAATGCCTCAAAGAAAAATTACTGTAAGGATCTTTCACAATCAGTAATTGCTTGCGTTGTTTCCACCATTTGTTGGTATGAGTCATATGGTAAGAGTCAAATTGATGTTTAAAGGTGATCATAATTGCTTAAAAGATCTTCTGATTAAAGGAAGCTTTCTAAGATTAAATGACACAAGTAGGAAACATACATTTACACATTTCGAAAAGAACTGCAATTTGCAGCAAATGTCGCCATTTGGATTCAAATAATAAGACACAACATGTGTCATTATGCTTTAAACAACGACCAGGTTGCTTGAATATATAGATTTCAAGAACTGTTATGTTGCATTGTCATAATTCTAAAACAAAATCATCGCTCTCCTCAATAGCTTTAATCGATGGTTTATTCACCCTTAGGTGCCTTAAACATTCATGATCGTTAGGCAGGAGATGGCTATATGTCCCTTGGATTTGGGGTTTGAACATAATACAGTGTACCGAGTTTGAACAAAGCAGAAATGGGGAAATACTCTTAATGACTAAACTATTCCTTTGCACCACAACAACCAATGTAAAACTATAATGGACCTATAGGAACACATGAAGACATTTCGCACCGCCAATTTTAAAGCTGAAGAACTAGACACATATCGACATACACGTTTTGAGCATGTTTGCAAAACCTCTCCTTATCTCTACCTGACATACTGAACTCTGTGACGTCACACTCGGCTAGTCACGTGGTCTACCGGTCAGCGTCCCAACGGCCGCCATCTTGACCACCGGGACCAGGGCACTGGTGGAGTGACCAGCGACAAGTATCGTGTTAACGAGAAACACACACCAAGACAGTTAATTAGTTAACTCTCCCTGAATTCCACGGTGTCCTCCCAACCAAATGGGAACAGAATGGGGTACCTACGTAGGTTGGAGGCTGCTGTCAGGTCGTAAAACTGGACACTCCGAGAGATGGTCAGTGGGCACGCGAGGAGTGGTCAGTGGGAGAGGGGTCACGGGTCAGGGGTCACTGCCTCGTTTTGGAGCTGACCGGAGGCGGGTGTTGCCGTCTGGTGGTGGGTGAGGAAACTAAGGTCAGGGTGCGGACAATGACCATGGGCAAAAATAAACATGGTCGCAATCGGAAAAAAATATCAATCCATCTGTGTGAGATTCTAAGAATGTGGGTTATGTTCTACCGCGATTATTTAAAAAAGATGCTTTAATCTCTTATTCTGAGGCAGTGCTTCATGCAGATGCGAAGGGCCCTACCTGGGTTTGGGGGATGTACGCACAATTTAGACGCAGACTGATCGTTGCAGATATATTAATATTGCTGTAAGGTCAGGCTGTAAACCCCCCTTAGGACTGAGCCCTCCCCACTCCCATCCCAACCGACAGGGCCTAGCAGTATGGGCATGACAGGGCTAAGTAGTATGGGGGCTTCGTTATACATGAAAGATGCGACTTGCACATACTTTTTTGTTCTTTTTACAATGAAAGTGCGTGTTAAAGGCAGTGAGGTGCAAGAAGGTCAAAAGGTGAGGTGACACGGATTCACATTAGGATAAAATTTTGCACCCCCCCCCTCCGCCCCAAGTTAACCGCGGCCGGCTCTGGATCCTTTGGATCCCCTCCTTGACGGTCGGGAGCGGGGGGTTGGGTAGGGGCGAAGTATGGGCTGTGGCTGTGGCTCTTGGGACATGTTTGAGACCAGGGCTAATCGCTGGCGTCCTAACCACACTCCAAAATTCTTTCTCGAAAGGGCCATACCCACTACGCGACTTTAGCAGTGATGGGCGACTGGCGACTGGGAGATTCGTTGTCGTCTTTGTCGTCATTGCCGGGCAACTGTAATATCAAGCAATTTTGATATTTTACTGCTGATTTCCCCCCCGATCCCGTCGCCCAGAATCCTTCGCCCAGAATCGGCACCATACCCACGGGGAGTTGCCCAGGGATCCTGAGTTGCCCGACAACTTAAAATTTACCGGCAATTCTCCCAGTTGCCCGTTGCCGGTAAAATCGCCCAGTGGGTATGGGGCTTTAGAAGCCAACTTGTACTGCCTCTAACCTCCCTTACACTGTATAGAACTGAAGGGCAACTCTCCCCGGCCCCTCCCCCCCCCCCTCTTCCTATCGTCATAACCGTCTTCCTTTGTTCCCACTCCCAGAGCTGCCTCTGAACTTACAAATCAATATCAACATCTCTCCCAGCGGTGCGCTATGGGGACTGGGGCCACTCTGCCTGCCCGGGGCTCTATACCTGTAAGACATGGTTAAAAGGGCTGGAGGTAAAGAGTTCGGTGCAGAGTGGGCCTGGCTGGTCTACCAAGGTGGGTAGATGGTGGGTGGTTGGATATGTCTGAGAAGTGAGGGAGGGGGTAGAGGTTGGGGGATGGGGATGGGATTGGAGGAGGGGGGTGTCTTATGGATAAGTGGTTTGTTGGGTGGCTGGGGTGGTAGAGGGGTGGGGTGGTAGAAACGTACAAACCCACCCACCCGTCCCACAGGGCTGGTGGATCTTGGATCTTGGATCTTGGATCTTTGATAACCACACCACCCCAGACGTCCGGCCTGTCCTCAGAGGTCAGGTCAGGTCACAGGTCACAGGTCACAGGTCAAAGGTAGAAGGTCACCAGTGGAGTCTGGAGGCTAGCATACAGCCTGGAGTGAAGGGGGGCGGTGCTGGGCCGCCGGTCTGGGTCATGATTTCTGTGTCATGGTTTTATTATGGCCCTCTGGGGGGATCCGGGGAGGTGGAGGGGGGAGTAGGAGACGTCTAGCAGCGGCCCACAACAGTATAAAGTGGCGAGGAACTCGTGAGGAAAGAAGGCAGGGCCCCGGGACCTTATGACTACTACCCCGGCCGCACATGGCATACAACCCCCCCCCCCCCCCCCCCTCACCAGGGGACCTCTAGCATGGATCCAGGACCCTACGGTCGGGTTGGTGGGGTCTTGGGCCGGGGGGGGGGGTAGAGAGGGGGGTTAGAGGGGAGGGGTGTAGATCAGGACAGTTTCAGTAGAGGCAGACAGACATGGCCCTTGACCCTTAAAATCGACCGGGCAACATGGGCACTTTTGATGCTTAATGACATGAGAATTTTGAAAGATAGTGACAGGGGACATTGGCATAATTATCTTAAATTCGACAGGGCGACATGGCCATTTCTTAAAATGACAGGGCAACATTGATGTTTCTTAAGATCGACATGCGACATCAGAACCCCACCCCCAATCAAGGGTCCCACATGCGCACAGACACAGACACACAGACACACACAGACACATACACACAGACACACACACAACCACACACAACCACAACCACACACACACACACACACACACACACGCACGCACACACGCACACACACACACACACACACACACACACTTGTATACATACACACATACACATATACCCACAGTGTGACTGTCTATCATATCGTACCGACGCCCCTCCAGCCTTTGATATTTAACCATGCTATACAATGTCACAGGTTGAGTTTCCAACCTAAGTAGGGGATCTAGGGGCCCATCTAGGCCATGTGGGACGTGGGGGTAGGGAGGGCTACACAAGTGCATCAGCTAGAGGGTGGTGGTGTCCTAGACTGGTGGTAGAGTCTGTGGCTGTTCTAGTCCTTTCATGACCTAGATACCTCTTGCATAATACTAGTTTGAGGACTAGCAGACTTGGATGTAACTACAGTCTATGGCTGTTCCACATCACCCCCACCTTACCCCCACCCCCCATCATATCCCCTCCATGTAGCTGCCATTCACACCACCGCCGCCAGACCCTGGGCACACAGTCCGCCCGCCAGTCAACGAAATTTTCGTGGGCAAGAAACCACATTTTTATAATCCATTTCTAACGGCATTAATTGCAATGCCATCCTATTCTTCCCAACCGGGAAACCCCAGTAAAAAAAGGGGTTGTATGGACATGTGTTAAGTTGATTATTTCTGGGTTGTGTTAGGTGATATATTGTGTGAGGGATCTGAGAAGGTGCGAATAAAAGAGGGAGTAGAGTATTGAATGAGGTTAAGGGGCTGTTGGGTGGTGGGGATGTGTTCATGGTGTTGTATATATCGGACCCAGCCCGTCTGTGCAGCAGGCAGAGATGATATTTTGGATATAGACATTGCGGTGAGTTGGCTGGCTGGCTGGCTGGTTGGTTGTTGAACTTGGCACACGGCCGGAGTGCACGGCGGGGTTGGGAGCAGCAGGGCCGGAGTGGCGGGAGTCGTCTGAATAATGTAGAGGTGCATTATGTGTGTGTGCCCCCACCACCACCACCTCCTCCCACCACCTCCCCCCACCACTAGCACCACCACACAGTGATGAGCTATGCACCTGGCGGTGGGGCCTGTCTCCTTACGACTGAGCACCTAAGTGCATGACGCTGGGGCTGGTGATGTTGCTATACAGGAGTAGTAAGGCCCGCCGCCACCACCACCGCCAGCACCACCACCACTAGAACCGCCGCCACCACCGCCCGCCGCCGACAGCCTCATTTTGAATCCAGCGGCAGGCGGGAGCCACTAAGGTTGACCTGAATGTCGACCAATCAGAGGCGGCGCTGGCGAGGGGTAGGAGCAGCGGTTAAGATGGCTGCACGTTGGTGTATGTCTGGGTAGATTCACCATAATGAGCTACAGGAGGGAAGCTTTTGTGGCCATTTACAAGGATCAGAGAGGGATTTCCATTGGCTTTTCTATGTGTGAGTGGGAAACGGTTGGAGAGTCGGACAGGCGTTGTTCGGCGTGCGGATCACCCCGGGGCAGACAGACAGACAGAGCCAGACAGGGCTCTGGCTGAACCGTTGGGATATGAACATTGTCTGTAGCGCCAGCCAACCAACGGGCATATGGAGCACCACCGGTACTGTCGATGCTGCACCGGCACGGCTTTCACTGTGAAAACCATATTTTTCATCCAGATTCTGTGTTATGATTGTGTTTTCGACAGAGGAAGGTAGGATAAATGTGCTGTGTACTCTCTGTGGAGCCGTGGTATGTGGAGCACTGCTAGACAGCGTGTCCCTAGCAGGTCAGACTGGCTGGGCCAATCATCCCCCTCTCCCAAGCCTCTCTCCACAAAGCCTCTTCATGCCACTCTGCCTTAGACACCACCGAGACAACCGATCTCTGCCCGTTGTTCCATGCAAAAACCAAGATGCGCACCATCTATTATGTGCCGGTGCCAGATTTTCTCAGATTTAGGAATATAGATCTGCGTGTTGGATTATTTTCATTGTGCTAACCGTTGGATTATTACCATGCCCAGTGTCAGTGAGAGGTTCTAGTGAACACAGGTAGGTTTATACTTCTTTTTTGATGACATCGCTTCAAGAAAGGCCGAAAGTAGGACATTAACGGTGCAGCGTGGTTTCAAAAATTCCGCGTCTGTCTCACTGCAGTTTGTATTCAAGTAACAGTTCTATATTTCTATGATGTCACATAGCAAACCATTGCAGCCATGGATGATATGATTTACCACATGAGAGAATATTAGGGTCAACATTTTTGTTTCACGAAATCTTGGACAAAAGGGTCACCGGCGGCGTCCTGGATATGGTTCGCGCCAAATGTACAATCGCCATTTCATCGGCGCGAAATAAAACAATGAATTATTTAGTCTAAAGGAATCAGGTCATGGTAAGAATTACTGACACGGTTACTGTGAACTTTATGCATGATTGAAGTAGTGCAGCCGTACTTATTGCTTCTTCGTAGTTGAATTTCGCCATTCCAATATAGTTAAGAAAGACTTTAGCGTTGCGATTGCGCACCATACCGCCACCATTTTGAGACCTCGTGATATGGCGTGAGTCAAATTCATCGTATATATGAACTCTAATAGTTGAGGTTAGATCATTTGATTAAAAGGATCATACATTTTAAGTTAAGTTTTAAGATTTCATGCAAGTAGAGAGAATAAATCAAAATATTTTCACTAAATTTCTTTGACATGATATTCCAAATAGTTTCAGTCAGCACATGTAGAACACCTTTTTGATGAATTTACATTGTTTTAAAGCTAAGCCTAGAAGCATTTCACGCCCAACTTTAGACAAAGCATTTTGCTTTAAATCTTTTTTAGTAATCATTCCAATCAAACCATGTTCACACTGAGTTCCTATACCAAAGAGGTAAAGAGGAAGCTATGGCAGAGGGCTATCCAGAACCGTACACAGACTCAAATCAAAGTCACAAGGAGCAGTGGTGGATCCAGAGGGGGATGCAGGCCCCTCCCTTTTCTTCGGAAAATTGTGTTTTTTTAATGTAAAACTCGGCCAAAATGTAATTAAGGAAAAAACTTTTCCAATAGTGCGCCCCCTCCTTTTCAAAAGCCAGGGTCCGCCAGCGAGGGGTTCCAGGCAAATGTGAGTAGGTTCCAGTTAAATTTGGTGGGTTTCCTACTAAGATTTTTGACCCTGTCTTAAATTTTTTGCGCTCACCTTTCAGAAAACTTGCAAAATTGGGAGCCTCCAGACACCCTTGATACCCTCCCCCCTTTCCCCTTCTCACAGTCTCCTCCTCCCCCCCCCCCCCTCCCTGTTGCCCTCCCCCACGGTACATCACCAGCAGAGGAGTGTGTGCTGTCTAGTCTAATTTCAAAGTGGGTCAAACTGTCTGTGCCTGCAGACTGCCTGGACCCTTCCTGTTGAGGCTGTGTCAGCATCAGCCTTAACACAGGTCAATCACAGCAGTTGGTGCAGACAGGGGATTGGTGCAGACAGGGAATTGGTGCAGACAGGGAATTGGTGCAGACAGGGAATTGGTGCAGACAGGGAATTAGTGCAGACATGGAAATGGTGCAGATAAGGTATTGGTGCAGACAGGGAAATGGTGCAGATATAGAATTGGTACACACAGGGTATTGGTGCAGACAGATAATTAGTGCAGACAGGTAATTGGTGCAGACATAGAATTGGTGCAGACATAGAATTCGAGTCTGCAAATTGGTGCAGACCTGTAGTTAGGGTCGGCAGGAAATTGGTACAGAAATCCAATTGGTGCTGAAAGTTAACAGAAATTTGGCCTCAAATTCATTCAATGGATTATAGGATAAGCTCCCCACTGGCCAACAGTAATCTCAAACAGGCAGTTTCTCCAAACTTGACATAGGCTCATAAATGTTCTATGCGATGTGCTCAACTAACCCCTATGTTCTATGAACCTATTTTCTCCCCAAGCCAGTTGGTACAGAAAAGATTCATTGATAACCCAAGCAACGTCTTAGTCATAAAAATGGCAAGTTAATAAGTTAATGCAAACAGCCAATTTGTGCAGACTGAGCTGAGAAAGTTGATGCAGGCAATTGGTGCAGACAAGCATGTGGTGAAGAAAGGCAGTTAGTGCACACAATGAAGAGTTTGTAGAGAGATAGAAAGATGCTGAAAAGGAGGCAATTAGAAACTGCATTGGTAAAAAAGCGAGTCACTTTTTAATTCTGAGTTATCCAAAACTTCAGTTTTAACATTCAATATAATTATATGCAATGAATTACATGCACAGAAGATTACAGTATTAGCTATTTATTTTTGGAAGTAAGGCTACTAACTTCCGTTGGTTTTCTACGGAATCGCGTCTTCTCTCCCAAAGTTGCACCACGTGCCAATGCAATTTAAACATAGATATTTCAGCGGAAATAAGTGGAAACTTCCTCCATACAAGGGAGTGTTGGAAAACTGAAATTATTATCTATCACCGTTTTCTTTGAGAATAGACCATTTTCTAGGAGCCAATACGGAATACGCCATAGATAAAGACTATGATTGATATCAATTTATTCTTGAATTTAATCCAAATTGAAGTATGTGGATGTGACTATTAGTGTTCCAATTTCTCTTTTAAAAAATTCTTTAGAAATTTATAGTTATGGGATTCAAATCGAAAGACGCACCCCTGTTTCACATCTTCTTGGGGTAACAAACAGGACTCCAATGTCGAGTATCAGTCACCTGCTGTATTCCAACGGGCAGAAGATCTGTCATTGACGTACCAGGCTGTACACCGGCCTGGAGAAAGGATCCAATGGCCCCTATAAAGGTCCAATGACCGTATTAATTTCCCCCGGCCAAGAGAAAGGTCTATGGACCTGTATATTAGTCCACCGGTCCAAAGAAAGGTCCACTGGTCTGTATAAACGTCCACGAGCCTGTATAAAGGTCTGCTTGCCTGTATAAGATACGCCAGCCTGCTGAAAGGTCCGCCGGCCTGAAGAAAGGTCCACTGGTCTGTATAAAGGTCCACTGGTCTGTATAAAGGTCCACTGGCCGAGAGAAAGGTCCACCAGTCTAGAGGAAGGTCCACCAGCCCACAGAAACGTCCACCGGTCATAAGAAAGATCCACGTATATGTATATAGGTCTACCAGCGATGTGGAAAGGTCCACCAGCCCTGTATAAAGGTCTAACGGTCCCTATACCAATCCACCGCAGGTAGAAAGGTTCACTGGCCCCTAGAAAGGTTCTCTGGCCCATTTAAAGGTCTAATGGTCCATAAAACGTTCCAGATGTCTAAATAAAGGTCTACTGGCCCCTATAAAAGTCCACCTGCCAACATAAAGGTCCACCGATACAGATAAATGTCCACCGGCCCAGATAAATGTCCACCAGCCCTATAAAGGTGTCCACCGGGGCATAAAGCATTCCAGTGACCTAGACTTACGTCGGCGGGTCGTTAAAGTGCCAGGTCGGAAAGGGGGGGGGGGGAGGGGGATAGACAAGGACTGAGATCTCAAAAAAAAGAAAAAGAAATTATAGAGCGAAATGGAGGCCTTATGGCGAGGGAACGAAAGACAGCATGAGGAATGGTATCCTCAAGTATAAGAGGGGTTGAAATAGCACAAACCTAGGCGTCTAGGAAAGAGGGAATGGGGAGGAGAAGTATAGAAGGAACAAGAGGAAAGAGAGGATGGGGGGAAAGGATAGGAAAGGGAAAGGGGTTCTAAGAAGATGAATCGATGAGAGAAATTAGGAGAGAAAGAAGATAAGAGATGAATGTATAAAAGGGATGATAACTTAAAGGGATGCAAGTGGTGTAGGGGTATAGTTGACTCAGGAGGTAGTAGCGTGATGGAAGGGCATGTGACGAAAGGGTAAATAAGATTATAAGTTTAGTACAAGAGTGAAAAGAGGAAAAGGAATAGAAGCTGAAGTTTTATCACAAGAGAGAAAGGAATAGATGTAGAAGTTTTCTCAAAAGAGGGAAAGAAATAGAAGCTGGATTTGAAGTTTTATCACAAGAGGGAAAAGAGGGAAAGGAATAGAAGCTGAGGTTTTGATGAGGTTGATGTTGAAGTTAATCTACAAAAGAAGAAGGAAGTTCACTTAGTTAAAAGAAAGAAGGAAGAGGATATAAAAGAAAGGAAGGTCGAAGTAGGCCTAAGGGAAGAAGGACCTAGGTATAGAAGAACTTCTCTTCTTGTGGTCAGACCGGAATTAAGGATGATTCAGAATTAAGGTAACTTTTTCACAGAACAAAACCAGTACATTCAGGACTTAATTGTATCACTCCTCATTAAGGTCAACTTCAGAAAGAAAGAAAAGTAAAACAAAAAGAAGTTAATGCAAAGGAAGGAGGAAGGGCATGTAAAGGAAGCACAAGATTGTAAAGAACAAGGGGGGTATTTAAGGAGGAGAATTGGCAAAGAAGAGCTTTTTAGGCTGTGGGCCGACAGGGCCGATTTTTCGAAAATGTTGTCGGTCCTGACAGCTTTTGGTTGGCTCTGGCATTGTTTTTTCTGTAACTGCTCTCTAAGAGACAAGGAAAAATATATAAAATATGGTCAGAATTTAAAAAAAAAAAGATTATTGGAAAAGAGACTGTGCTGATCGCTGTTGGCCATCGGGGGCCAATTTGACACTATTTTTGGTGAAAATTGTCGCCCCAGCTCTCAAATTGTCGGCCATCGGTCAACGGGCCATTGTTAATGGCAAACACTGGGAGACTGGGTGGATATTGAGTAGGGAGGCGGGGAGATGGAGAAGAACCATCTGGAGTTTAAGTATGGGATTTACAGCTCTATCCAGGGTCTTCCACTAACCCCTGAAACAATCGGTCTGGTCAGTTGTTTTACGACTGACAGAGAGGACCTGCCGACAGACAGACAGACTCTTTTACCACCTTAATGGTAAAACAGTAAGACTCTGCAGCTAAGGCCTAGAGTTTGTGTTAACAGTCTGAAAAGTTATGCCCTACACCCACTAAGTTGATGTGCGATCTTCTATATAGTCATTCTTTAGAGTGCCAGATCCCCAGAAGTATGTGGTATCAGGGGCGGATCCAGGGGAGAATTCCAGGGGGTCTTGACCCCCCCCCCCATTTTTTTGGTGGACCCCTATAAACTCTAAAAAGAGGGGGGGAATGGCGTATGATTATGCGCAAATGCACGTGGTTTTAGTAGTTAGCCTTTATGCTGACCCCCCTCCACCTTTCAAAAATCCTCTATCTGCCTATGGATATTGTAATGTGCAGGCTTAATCTGAAACACAGCGATAATCTGCAGAATCGCCCCATTTATGACCGCTTCAGACCAATGGGTATTGTGATCAAAGCTCTGTAAACCTAATTTAATTCAGTGGGGCGAAAAATAAAATGGTCATTATTGTTCTAAGGCAGTTCTTTAGGCACATACCTAAATATCAAATACAAGATAATGTTAGTTAGTTGTATTCTCTTTTTGAATATAATCATCATGCTCATCCTCATGGTATCAATTGCTATATATAAAAATTACACTTGCTATGCACTCGTGTCTGATGTTGATTTGTGACGTAAAAAACAACTGTGGCATTCAGTACACTATATATATATCTAAACTTTTCATTTGATTTAAACCCCTTTTGGTCACTGACTGACTATAATTTGTCAAGTCTGTGCTTGGCAATATTCTCTTTTCGTCTGAGAACTCCAATATGTTAAACCATATCCTTACTGCTTGTCAATTATTGAAATATTCATTTCAAATTGAGGAATCTCACTTCCTATTTTCACCAATCCCCTTGAAGTTTTCAAAACGACCAAGTTATTGAAACATACTCTCCTCCAATTCGCCTATATAAATCACAGTGCATGTCATCCTGAAAAAAACAGTCACAAAGGGAGTGTATCATTCCAGTGACTTCCACATTTCATTTCGTGCAAACCGTCGTTTTCAGACGCCAAACTCGGGTTTTTGTGGGGTTGAACATTGGCTTCCCGCCAAAAGGCTCCGTCGGGCCGCCGTGACCGGCCCGGCCCCCGTCCCCTCCCGGCGCCCAGCCCACCTCGTCCCGTCAGGTAGACCCCCGGCTGGCCGGTCTCTTCCCCCGGACACCGGCCAGAGCTTCCTCCTGTCGCAAAGTTCACTGTTCCAGTGGGCAGTGCCCAGGAGCGGATCCAGGGAGGTGGGGGGGGGGGGGGGGGAGTCAAGGGGGTCCTGATCCCCCCCCCCCCTTTTGGTGGGGACTTAAACTTACAAAAGAGGGGGGAGGGGGGGGGGATGTTGCATGTGTGTTCGCAAATGCACAATGTTTTAGTACTTAACAAAGGAATACATTGTATTGATCTTGATGTATATAGTTATAATTTACACTTAAAATGTTTATGTACTACATTTTATTCTCATTGTAATATCACCGAAACCCAGGGGCAACCCTGACGTGAATTACTTAATAAACAATTTAAAAAAAAATAATATGTGGACCCCACCCTCCCCCTCCCCTCTAGATAGCTTAGTAACCCACTAAGGGAATTGATTGGGAGGGATTAGGAGCTGATCTGGTCCTGTCTGTATATTTAGGATATATTTAAGACAGTTTATGATATAATAGTGTAGAAAGAAAGGAGTGATAAAGGATCATTTCGAAGAATAGGTAAGGCAGATCAAAGACTGCAGTAGTATTATTAGCCTACTCATGGCCTTCACTTTAGAAGCGTGCTGCTCTACTTTCTATTACTCCACTTTTTACTTTCAGTATGACTGTGGTTACGTACTCAGTGAACTGTACCTCCATATTGGGAAAATGTCTATAGAGGTTATGATAACCGTTGATAGACATCATAATAACAGGAGATAAGGGTCGTGGACGGAATAGAATTATATATATAATACATTTTAGAAAAAATACCAATTTGAAGAGGTACTCTTTGTAATACGAGATACCAATTGACGGGTTTCTAAGGATACAAACTGCTGTCACTGCTGCACAGTTTATTTCTTTGTAAAAGTTCAAACCCTGGTCCCAACATAAAAAATCTATGGACGTAAAGATTCCTGATCTATACTTGCCATTTAATATCATTACGCTTCCGAAAACCCCAAAAGTGGACCAGCATCTTGTTTGACACGACCGACTCAGAGGTAGCTGCCAACATAGAATTGACCGCACTATTGCACGCAACAAACGCCATGGAAACCACTACTAGGACATATACGGGCTGATAAATTAATCAGCTATATCTTGCCTACATATGGACTCATCTAGGCTTAGGAGGAGATAGAAACTGTCTTGTTAAAGTAAACAGATGGTATAGTTTTGTTGAAATTTGTAGGTGATAAATTAATTAATAGCGTACGGGCTGATAAATTAATCAGCTATATCTTGCCTACATATGGACTCATCTAGGCTTAGGAGGAGATAGAAACTGTCTTGTTAAAGTAAACAGATGGTATAGTTTTGTTGAAATTCGTAGGTGATGGGTTAGATAAGAACATTGCCCCTGCTAAATGAAGCAGGAATATTTCAATCTCTGCCAATCTCTGGTGAGGAAGTAGATAAGAACGTTGTCCCTACTAAATTAAGCAGGAACAAGCCAATAAAGTAATTGGCAAATTACTATCGGATTCATCATAACAGCATAATATTTCTTGTTCCACTGAAGTGTGCACGGATAATATTACTATTGATGACTGTCTTATTCAACGGACATGATAGCAGTAATGAATCTCTAGCAGTCACTGGTGATGAAGTAGATAAGAACGTTGTCCCTACTAAATTAAGCAGGAAGAAGCCAATAAAGTAATTGGCAAAATACTATTTGACTCACCATAACATCATGACAACTTTTGGTCCGTTGAAGTGTGCGCGGATATTGTATTATTGATGATTACTTGATGCAACGGACATGAAGGGATTAATAAACTATCCCACCATCTGAGGACTGTACAATCTGAGGACTGTTATTTCGAGAATATTGTGATAAGGACTTGATATTGACGCTTTGTAATCAAAATATATACATAGAATAATTCTGTATTTGTTCGAGAAGATATACTTGATAAGCTCTAGCTCACAGAACCATTCTCCGTAACTAATTTAAATTAATATTTCTTATTTCCATTTAATTTAATTTATTTTTCGAAGGGATAAATTATTAATTAACTACTACTTGTTTTATATTTATAAATTATTTATAAATTATGACATCAACGTGTTCAGTTCATGTTATAATTAAGGGTGGGGAAGAGGTATGGGAAAGCAATTATAATATTGCCCGTAATTTGTTCATTCATCTCATCCCTATTGCGAATGTCTTTTGGAAGGAACCAGACCCTGAGAATTTGTTGCTGCGCTTGATAATATTGAATAATGGTTAATAAAAGTAGTGCTGAGCTGAATGCAATGCCTGGAATGAAATTTGTCCATATGAATATTTGCAGTCTATGGCCGAAATTACCCACAATTAGATCAACAAATTATAACGTTGATTTCTTATGTTTCAGTGAAACATGGTTGACCCATTTATACAGTGATGATATGGTATCATTATCGGGTTATCGTATTTTCAGGGAGGATAGGAAAACAGGTAAGAGAGGGGGTGGCATTGCATGTTATGTGAAGGATAACATTGCTGATCATTGTACCCCAATACCTGAGATGACACTCTCACATCTTGATATTGAAATATTGACCATAGACCACCACTCGCCCAACCATAGAAAACAGCTAATTATTACTGTATACAGACCTCCTCAAGGCAATATAAATGGGTTTTTTAAAATACTGAATGACTTTTTAAATATAAAGCTCTATTCAGGCCGTGAGATAATTATCTTGGGTGATTTTAATATAAACTATAAGGATAGAAATGATGCAAAAACTAAATTGTTGAAGGATTTTGAGAAACAATTTACTCTTACACAATTGATAACAATCCCTACCAGATATGGAGTAACAAATAACTCCATCATAGACCTTATATTTACCAACAGTAGTTACGTTTTGGACGCTGGATGTATGGTGGAAATATTGAGTGACCATTTCCCAATTTTTTGTATAAAAAAGAAAATCAGAAATCAGAAAATTACACGTCTGATCAGAGGCAGAAGTTACAGGGATCATAGCCTTAACAAATTAGAATCATTTGTTAATGAACACAAAAAAGTGATTCACCATATTGGTGATAAGGCTGATGAGATGTGGAATTATCATAAGTGCTTGCTGACAGAGTACTTAGATGAAAAGTGCCCTATGGTAGATATCAAAGTTTCTAAAATTAATCAACCATGGTTAACAGCGGAAATACTAGAGGAAATTTCTGACCGAAATTATTTTGCACTGAATATACGAAAGATACATAAAATGATTGAGTCAGAAATTGATCCTGATAAGCTTGATTTGCTGAAGGAAAGTTACCAAAACAATCTATCCTTATTGAAGAATCGTAGAAACAGAGTAAATAAAATGATTAGGCAAGCCAAGGATAGTTATGTCAAATCAGCATTGAAAGACAATCAGCTTGATCATAAGAAGTTCTGGAGGGAATTGAATTCTATTCTAAAGCCTGATGCCTTTAGGGAAACACTTATCTCTTTAACTGATGCAGCCAACAATCAAATCAAAGAAGAAGAGTTGCCTGATTATATGAATAGTTATTATGCTAATCTGGGAAGTGATGACTCTAACAACCATAATGGGAATTCTCATTTGGCACAGAACTTCATTGGCCCTCTTCAAGAATTTGAATTGTTAAAATTCAATACAATAGATCAAACTGATCTGGAAGCCCTTATTCAAGATATAAATATATACAAACCTTCTGGTCACACTGACATTTCAACAAAAGTGTTAAAAGAATATCTTATGATAAATGTTGAACTTATTTTGCAACTTATCAATAGGTGTATTAATGATGGTGTCTTCCCAGATGAGTGGAAACTGGGAATAGTTTCTCCTATTCCCAAACAAGGAGACCTTACCAAAATTAATAACTGGAGACCCATTGTGATACTTCCTGTACTTGGAAAACTATTGGAAAAGATCATACATAAACAATTGTTGTTTTATTTTCAAGGCAATAAAATAATTGCACATGATCAGTACGGGTTCCAACCAGAAAAGTCCACAATGCAGGCTGTGATGAAGTTAACAAAATATGCATATGAACAAAGAGATAAGGGGAAGGTTGTTGGCTGTATATATATAGATATGTGTAAGGCATTCAATATGGTTTCACATTCGAAATTATTATATAAATTGAAATCAATAGGTGTTGCAAAGAGTGCCCTGTCATGGTTTATCAGCTACTTAGACAACCGGAAGCAAATGACCAAAGTTAATAAATCACTCTCATGTGAAGCTGTTGTTATCAATGGCGTCCCGCAAGGGTCTGTTATGGGACCACTACTCTTCATCTTTTATATAAATGATATGATGGACTATATAGAAAAGGGAAAACTACTTTTATTTGCTGATGATGCAGTAATCATGGATTCTGCACCGACCACCTTTTCACTTGAATCAAAACTACAGAAATCCTTTGATGGATCGTTGGATTGGTGTGCAGATAATTACATGAAAATGAACACTAGTAAAACCAAGTTAATGATCATCAACAATAAATCTGCTCAAGATATCACAGTCATAGCAAATGATATAGTGTTAGATGAAGTCGCAAGTTATAAATATTTGGGAGTATGGATAGTGAATACACTAGATTTTCAGAAGCATTTAAACAATGGGTATAGGACTGCTTACCAGAAAATTTACAAATTAAAAAAGCTGAGAAATTGTCTTACTACCCGCACTGCTCTGATAGTCTATAAGCAAACCATTCTCCCCTACTTTGAATACTGTGACTTCATAATAGATTCCTGTAAAAAGTCAGATCTTCTGAAATTAGAAAAGTTACAGTACAAAGCATTAAGAATAGTACATAAAATACGTTCACCCCTTGACATACATCGAAAGGACTTACTTGAGTTGTCTAAAATAAGTACACTCAAAAATAGAAGGAAATGTCATTTGTTATGCCTGATGCATCAGCTGAAAATGAATGGTCAATGGCTAAAAACTCAGAAAAGAGTAACCCGAAATCAAGCTGCTCGTCAATTTAAATTAGCCAAACCAAAAACTGAGGCAGCCAAAAAATCCCCCTTCTATAGAGGAGGAAAATTATGGCTATCGGTCCCATTAGAAATTAGATTAATAGAAAACCGGCAGGAATTTAAAACTAAGATTAAAAAGTATTTCTCTTAATATACCAACCCGGTCATTGCATTGACGCAGCACTGGGCACTTCGCTATGTATTACTACCTTTTCAATGAATATTTTTCTTGCGCAGTAGTTCTCTTTTGGGGATGGTTCCATGTAAAAGTTTATTTCTTCGAAATAATGTACTCCAGTAATAATAATATATTTCATTGTATATACCATTTCATTATCTAATATACCATAAAAGATAATATATACATGTATAGAAATATTACTGAAATATATAACTTGTAACGTCTGGAAGATCAGACATATGTTTGAAGACGACAAATAAAAGTATTATCAAAAAAAAAAAAAAAGAATTGATTCAAATTCCGATTGAAACTATTTGGATTCACTACCCATGTAGTCTGAAACATGTTAGAAACAAGAAGATCCTATAACAGTGAGTAGTTTGGCAGTCAAAGTAATCCCACATTTAGGTAGCGCGATTCGGTTGGACATGCTGAGTAGTATACCTCCCCTGCAAATTAATATTGTATGCACCAGCCTGAGCCCCCCCCCCCCTCTATATATGTAATGGTTGGTACCTGTCTAGACTAACCCCCCCCCCACCCCCCCCCCCCCCAACATAAATAAAGGCCAGTTCTCCAGGCGGTCACTCTCACCTACTCCACTGCACAGCCAGCTGGAACCAGCACACACACACCTAGTTGCAGAGACATTGTATGTATAGGATAGATAGAGACTGGAAAGTCAGGGGAAAACCTGTTATGCACTAGGCCTGCCACCTGGGTTGTGGTTGGATATGATTTGAATTGACCATTTTGATTATGGTAAAAATGGCATGGGTGGTACCATTTACTTCTCCATAAATACACTGGGAATGCTCAGTCCCTGGTCACAGTTGACTGGCCGGGTTCCAACCCGCCACCAGGGAAATGATCACATAGAGCCATAGAGAAGCTTTCCAGTCTCAATATAGTACAAGGTCTCTGCTAGTGGTGACCGGTTACCAGCAGCAGTGACCAGCGACCAGTATTGATCCTGTCTGGGGCCGCAGACAGCTTGACCTTGACCTTGTGTTTCCGGGTCAGCATGGGGTCAGCAGCAGCAGTTACCATGTGCAGTTGGTTTATACCCAGGTAATACTTGTTTGGGGTCAGAAACAATCATTGCTACGGGGAGTGGGTTTATACCTAGGTAACACTTGTTGGGGGTCAGCAGCAATCAATGATACGGGGAGTGGGTTTATACCTAGGTAACTCTTGTTGGAGGTCAGCAACAATCGTTGATTAGGGGAGTGTGTTTATACCTAGGTAGCACTTGTTGGAGGTCAGCAACAATCGTTGATACGGGGATTGGGTTTATACCCAGGAAACGCTTGTTGGGGGGCAGCAACAATCGTTGATATGGGGAGTGGGTTTATACCCAGGTACCACTTGTTGGGGGTCAGCAACAATCGTTGATATGGGGAGTGGGTTTATACCCAGGTAACACTTGTTGGGGGTCAGCAACAATCGTTGATACGGGGAGTGGGTTTATGCCCAGGTAATGCCTGTTTGGGGTCAGCAACAATCGTTGATATGGTCAGTGGGTTTACACCCAGATTTCAAGCCCAGGTAATGAATGACAGTTTTACAGGGAATATAATGTAATATCATATTACCCAGGTAACACTTATTTGGGAGCAGCATCAGCCATTTAGGCCTACAATTGACGAAGTTTAATACCATTTGTATATCCAGGGAAAACTGTCAGCAGTTGTCCTTTACTTAGACAGTGATTTTATACCTAGCTGAAACTGGCTTGGGGTCAGCAGTGAGGATTTATACAGGCAGTGATTGTATACCCAGGTGAAATTCCTGGAGGCCAGCAGTGGTGGTTTACTCCGGGTTGAATCTTATATCCAGTAAACACTGTTTGGGATTCGGAATCAGCCGATCAACTTTGTATGAGTGGCTGTGTAGTAATTACATCAGAGAGATCATTGTGACATATAGGATATTGGCTATACTGTATTTACGTATGTATGGGTACATACTTGCCATAATCAGGGTATAAGAATTAAAATGCTGCACACATGAACCACATAGCATATTTTTGTAGTTTATGACGTGTAGGATCGAATTGCCTCCCATGATCCGATCCCAGCGGACCTGGCCATGTGCCTACGTGTTCAAACTCCAGTGGCCGAGTTCAAATCAATCAGGGTTATTATTAGTTCACCACGTGTCTTTTATCAAATCCGGCAGCATTCAAGTATCACTTACACGTTTAGGTATTGTAAGGACGCTGTCGAGGTAATATCTAATGTGGACTTTGCCCAAGTATAGGCCACGTGGTGCCCTCAACACCTCAGGATGTATATGAGTGGCATTCTGATGGGAAGAGAGTGGTATTCTAGTGGGAGGGGTATTCTGAAATGAGTGGCTGCTGGCATCCTGAGGGGAGTGGTGTTCTGAGGGGAGTGGCATTCTTACAGGAGTGGCATTCTTACAGGAGTGGTGTCCTGAGGGAAGTAGTATTCTTACAGGGATTATATTGTAAAGGAATTGCATTATGATTGTAGCGGAAGTAGTATTCACATGGAAAATACATTCTAACTCGTTCTCTTCAAAGTTTACCACATATTTGGGATATGTAGGTTGGGGGAGGGGCAGTAATTCACACTCTAAGATAATAGTTTCCCCCAGCAGTGAGGCATTATTCATATCTGTCGCTAACCAGAATCCAATTAGTTGAAAAGCACTTTGTATGTGAACTGGATTAGGATCACCAAAATCTTTTTCTTCTTGAAACCATGGCCATTTTGTAGAGGTGCATACCTACAACGTTACAATGCTTCCCCCCTACCAAAAACCTATAAAATACCTCCCCAAACCACGTCCCCAACCCATCACAATACGTCATGTGTCTGGGTGCCCCGGTGGCTGCTGGGAAGGCGGCTGACTTCCGCCCCGACGACCCACCAGTGGCCCATGTCGTCGGGGGCCGTTAAGCCCTGTTTCCACCAGCCGATTTTACTACCGATTTGTTGGTAATTTATTACTTTTAACTGGTAATATGGCAAAGGATTATATATCTTACCATTTGAAAGAGGATAAAAAATCTTTTCTAATGGTATATCATGTTCATGATTAAACAATTTTCCCACTGCCGATTTCAGAAATCGGCAGTAAAATCGGCTGGTGGAAACAGGGCTTTAGAGGACGTAAAAAGTGACGCCGTCTAATGACCTCGGGTTGTCTAGACACATACATCAGGGCCCTCGTAGGGTGGGGGCCTCTGTCAGTACCAGGGACAGATCCAGAACCAGTGCTCGGGGGGGGGGGGGGCAAAACCTGCCCCCCTCCCCTTATAAAAATGAAAAATAAAAACGTGAGATTTACAAGGTTCTTCCACTTTTAAGGTGCCACAATTTTGTCCCCTGCGTCTAGGGGAGGCACTTGCCCCATTTGCCCTCCCCCCCGGATCCGCCACACACCCAGAGGCGGATCCAGGAGGGGTGGTGCAGGGGGACATTTTGGTAGGAACTACACTTGGTTAAAGAGAAGAAAAAGACGTCAAGCGTCTCCATGTGAATGGGTAATATTTTAGTACTTGGCCTATATACTGACCCCCCTCCCCCCTATATTTATGGTAAATTTTGTAAAAGGCTTATATTCCGTATACGCTTAGGAAGGCGGGGTGTTGAAGTGTGAGGTATGAGGCTCACCCACAGGTCTGTCACCCTGACGACTCCACGGTCCGCAGCCTCAGTAACTCTTATAATTCACCCTTTTCACGAGTCTGCGCAGTGAACCGTCCCATAGAAGCCTTGATCCCGACAGTTTTAGACTGATCCCATATGATCCATATGCCAATCCATTTATTGGGATCTAATATGAATGTCAGATAGAGATAATACGCTATCAGGGCGCCACACTTATGAACACCCATACCCCTCTCACAGACGGAGTAGACCGAAATGTGACTGCCTGTCCGTTGGGGGGGGGGGGGGGCTGAGACAAAAAGACTGGCATAAAATAAGGCCGACCTGTCAAGGGCAGACATACTATTTCAGAAAGTGTGTGTGTGTGTGGGGGGGGGGGGGGGGTGGCATATAGGCTAAGTACTAAAATGACATGCATTCAAGTGCATATATGTGCGACATATCTTTCTCTTTGGCAGGTTTAAGTTCCCAACAAAAGAGGGGATGGGGAGGTCAGAACCTCCTCATGGAGTCTCATGGAGTGTATTCCATAAAGGGAAACCCAATTTGTCACTGCATAAAGAAATAAGACATAACTCTTAGAGGTAAGATGTCACAGTACTCATTAATTTCCCCAGTTCTCTGAAAGGATCCGATTTGTATCTGTGTTCAGGGGGTCTTGTTACACAGCGTCTCCTGGATGTTCTCAGGATATCAGGGCGTTGCATTGGGGTTGCATTACCATCCCTGTGTTATATATCCAACCAGTTTGACGTCCCTGGATATTACTACTTTTACGTTGCCCTGCTTATCAATGGTTTAGGATTTGTCGGACATACGTCATAACTGGGTCGGGCCTGCTGGGGATCTGTTTCATTATAGCTAAGGGCAATAGAAGTTTGCTGTTCCAGGACAGAATTAGGTTACTTACATCTGTTTCAGGACAGGATAGGACCATAGACTACACTCTGCAGAAAGTTTAAAGTCATTCAGTGTTTTCCCCAGACCCATAGAGCCGCCTCTCATTGTATCAAAATATGCAAATTATTTGACCAGAAATGAATTTCCCACCGACTTTGAAATCCTATATAGATTAATAAAACAGCCCTGCAGGTTTGATTTTCTTCTGGGAGAAACCCTGAGTCAGTGATGTGAAATGAACTGTGACATTTGGATACCAATACACTATTATAGAACCTGCAGTACAATACCATTTTAAGAAAGCTAGTCATGAATTGAAGTCTATGTTCTCTGAGAGCAGCGACAGACATGGTTGACAGAAATAGAATTCATGCAAGGCTTGAAAGTTATGTTTATGAAAGGCAATGGACAATGGCTGGAAACAGAACTATTGAGAGAGGTTGCCGTGAGTGGCCTGTATGTGTTGGAAGGAGAATTAAGCTTGAGATTTAAGCAATATCTTAAAATAACGAGAATTACTTGTCTGGGCCTGTGGGTACCAGCAATAGGTTCTCAGAGTACCACGCCGGGAACTTTCTTTGCCACTGGTTTCTGCCATGGTACACCAATAGCCCATGGCCGATACCCAGTGGCCCAGAAAAGTCATTCTTCACCTCACTTAATATGTCCATGCACCCTACTTTCAGGAAGTGGTATACAGTAAGCTAAGGTGATCAGAACTACATCATTCACTGGGAAGGTAAAGAGCCAACGATGCATGACCTATTATTGTACATACATGTAGCCTATCTCTGAACGTATCAGGCATTGAGAGCCTTGGCATATTAATGCAGACCATGATTTATATCCACAGACAGTGATCAAAGATTTAAGCCCCAGACTGTCTAGGCTCCCATTAATATACAATACACACTATGGCGTGCAGCTGCTGTGCTCAGTCTACCAGCACAAAAACCACACCGTTACCCCCCCCCCCCCCTCCCCCTACCTCCTCCTCCCCAGCCCCTCTGCCCCTTTTTACCACATTTCACCTCAGTCTGGCCTAGAACCGACCTAGTTTCTGGCCTAGATTCCGGCCTAACCTGAGTCTTTGTTAGGTCGTCGCTGCCTCGGCGCTGAACGCCATCACTACCGGCGTCGGAGGACTCTCCCCGGCCGGCCTAGGAGTCAAGGCATCGAGGCTATTGTCTCCCATCAGATTCTATTATATAGGCTTTAGTCCTGAAAGCTGAGGATGTGGTCAGGATATAAAGGTGAAGTAGCAGGCCTTAGGAGACCGCCGAATAGTGCTGTAGTATACCAACATCAAGCTTATTGGAATCTACCTCCGCGGAGCAAAGCGCAATGGCATCATGTTACATGGTAATTGTGTCTGTTGAGGTGTTATGTGCGTAGCCTATACTTTTGTCAGAGGTAGTGACATAGGCCTAAGAAGGGTGGTGAGAGCAGAAGCTTCAGGCCGGCCCAACCACACAAGCCTATATTCATCACACAGGCCTATATTCACCACACAGGCCTATATTAACCACACAGGCCTATATTAACCACACAGGCCTATATTCACCGCACAGACCTAATTCACCGCACATACCTATATTCACCACTCAGGCCAACATTCACCACACAGGCCTACATTCACCACACAGGCCTATATTCACCACACAGCCCTATATTCAACACACAAACCCATATTCACCACACAGGCTTAAGTTCACCACACGGGCCCAAATTCACCACACATGCCTATAATATTCACCGCACTGGCTTAAATTTACCACACAGACCTAAATTCACCACACAGGCCTATATTCACCACACAGGCCTATATCCATAACAATCAGGTCACCCCTTACGACTCCCACTCTGAGCCAAACACGACGCCATCTAAGACCCACCACGACATCACAACGACGTCGGACGACGCCAACGTCATCCTTGGCCGGTTACCATGGTTACCACGTGTACCTGGTCGTCACGTCATGACCTCAGTCAGGTGACCGACGTCGTCTGACGTCACTGACGTCACCCCTTTCTCGGGCGTTCGGCGTCGCCATCAGTGTGTCGGCCAAATAAGTCAGTACGTAGAAGCACGCGGTCCGCTGCCCTATAAGTTGTGTTTTTTTCTCTGACCCAGTTGCTTTACTGCGTTTATCTACTATTTTCGACTTATTTTCTTTACGTTCACAAATAACCGAGAATGTTTTTCTCTACACAGAGTGTCTTATTCTTAAGAATTAGCAAAAATTACATTTGAAAAACTGGCAGTGATTATGTGATTTTGTCTATAAATGTTTTTCGTCTCATGAAGAGGTTTACATTCTACGTAGTTTTAGCATGCATGTTACAGTGAGGGTTATCGTCGTCCAACATGCGGTTAATAAGGTATCGTGTTACTGTAGTATGGCTAAAGGTTGGTTGGATTTAGTTACACTGACATACATGTACTATACAAAAAGAGCTTGTGGGTTAGCAATCATACTAGCAATGTGGTAATCGTCGATAGAATGTTGGATCCATAACTTGTCCAGATAGTGATACTGATAGCCGTTTTAATTCTAAAGTTTAAAGTATGAGTTTAGAGATATTCTGGGATGAATTCAGATGGTTAGGACAAGTATGCGTACATACAATTTTCGTATATATATGTATATGCATCTTCTTGCCAAGAATAGGCAACTTATACATAGGTTCTTGGGATTATTATGAATGTTCAGTGGGCATGAAACCGTTATTTACGTCATAATACCCACCAATACTGAATTGCTGGCAGTTAGTTCAACTATTTCTTTCACACTTTCCTGTTTGCCTTATCGGCCATAAAGGTTTCCTTTAACGACCTGTACATTTATTCCCATGAGTAGACACTTATACGGACGAAATACGCCGTATTGGCATCTCTGCTCATTCTTAGCTCCATTATGGGGGTAGCCCTTAAAATCGACAGGGCGACATTGCCATTTCTTGAATTCAACATGCAGGGGCGGATGGAGAACAAGTGTTTTAGGGGGCAAACCCTGGTCCCACCTTATAGAAACAAACATTACACAGATATCCCAATTTTAAGATCCCATCATTTTCTCACTTGGGTCTAGGGGGGTGGGGGAGATTTCCCCTTTTGCCCCCCCTCCCCCCCCCCCCCCCCCCCCCACTTCCTGGATCTGCCACTGAACAAGCCATATGAAGCTTAGTGACATAAAGAACAGAAGAAACGACATGACAAGGGGTATTCTTTAAATGTGACAAGTGACATGGAGGTTTTTAAGTCGATAGGAACATGGAAAATATAAGGACATGCGACATAGCCCTTCCTTGAATTCGACATGCGACATAGGGACCCCTCCATCTGCGCCCCTCTCTATGGCTGGGACGTAGTTAGAATCCCGGTATGTGTGGGGTGGGGGAGGGGGTGGGGGAGGGGTGGTTGTGACCATTTCCGAGAACGAATCCTTAAAACGCCATGGCAACACTCTACGAGTCAGTGACAAGAGGTAAAACGCAGAGAGTGAAACAGAAAGTTTCAAAGTGGCTTCGTCACGGGATTTCCCAGCTACGCACGTGTCCTCTAATGTCCTATTTTATGTATATTTGTAAGGCTAATGTTTGTTTGGGAGGTATTCTATTGCGTTTTTCCCTGACTTTATTGGAACAGGGACGAATCCAGATATTTCAAAAAGGCGGGGGGGGGGGGCTATTATCGGATTCGAGGTGCCCCATCCGAGGGATAGAATTTGACATTAAAATAATCTAAACTTGGCCAAACATAGCTGGGGTGGGGGGGGGGGGGGCATGCTTGGTATATTGGGGTTGCCAGAAAGCACAGAACAAAGTTTTTTAATCACTAAACTTCGAAAAACTACCAATAGGCAGATCTGATATTGCCCATCATCCATCATAAAGATTCTAGACAAATCTGAGAGGTTTTAGAGGATCAATAATGAGGGCTGATTGTTTTTCCAATTCTTATGCCAACCCTTACATGCCCTGTCAACTATATAAGCCTGCTACTATATATACAACGTGTTAAACTTGAACAAGGGATTACTTGCCAAACTTACAGGTTCCCAAGAGAGAAAACACAACTCTCTGAATAGGTTATTGTTTCATATTTTGCCCTTCTTTTTTGTCCTTTTTTCATTTCTTGACTTTATGACACATTGCCTTCGTCGCCTAGATTAAATGAATAAAAAAACAGTTGAAAAAACAAAAATAACGAAAAAAAACTTGGCGCCAAGTCACCCCTGAGTCAGCCTCTGACCCGCCTGTCTGTCTTTGTGCTTGCAGACGCCGTCGCTTCCTGGATTTTACGATTGCTGGAGGGTACTGGAGGAGACCTGGAGGGGCCGACGGACGCTACCCCGACGACGACGACCGGAAGTGAGAGTACGCATGGGCAGTGAAGGGCGCTGTGGAATAAGGAGTTATTGGTCAGTGAGAGAAAGAATGAGGAGGTGGAGTGAGGGAGGAGAGGAGGAGAGAGGAGGAGGAGTATAGAGGAGGGAGTAAGTTATGTTTTGTCACAGAACGCCGGAGTAAATTGTGACTGAAAACGAATTTAAAAGAATTGGATTACCTTTGTGTGTCCGAGCTTCTGATTGGTCCGTGGTTAAACGGGCTACTTCCGCTTCCGGTATCGTGTACTATGGCGCCCTCTGGAGGGACGACGAGGAGTTATGGCGGCACTTCCGGTTGGTCGGCTAAAGCACCGACCAACCCGGAGCATTCTGGGATACTGACAGGAAGCGCGCGTTATCTGCGCGCGACGATCGACGCGGCGACCAACAGGATCCGGAATCGTCGCTGGCGGAAGTGCTACCGCGCAGGCGCGCTGGGGAGCAGATGCGGATGGAGAAAGACGCGAGATCTCGCGAGACGTGGCGGCGTTTGTGGGTGGTCTCTTCCTGGTCACATGAACCCGTACAACCGAACTTGTGCTGTCTTGGTCCACAAGCTCGTTGTACGGGACCGTGTTGCCATGGTACCTGACAAGTAGTGAATGGTTGCTGACAAGTAGTTAATGGTTGCTGACAAGTAGTTAATGCCGCACCGCTATATGACAACCACCACCACCGCACCACACTCACTGCCACTGCACCACCAACCTAATCAACTTCCTATACTATATTTATGTGTGAAAATATCCAGGTGTATTAACCTATGAATTGTATATTTACACTCCCACTTTCAAATTGAATGCTTTTCCTTCAGTTCATTCTCTTAATAGCAGTGATATGATCAGTGTGTTGTCCATGTTTGTTTGCTTAAGTTGTTACACTTATTTAAGTTACATGCCGAATGGTTAGTTTCATATGGTAGGCTGTGCAGAGAATGCAGAATAAAGTGGCGATACAGTTAACTTAGAAATACACCGTAGGTAGTGTGTAGTATGTGTATGGATGCTGTATGTGTGTTCTCCTGGTCAGTAAAAAAGAGAAAGTACAACAGACAGGCCTCAATATTCGCAGCAGACTTCACCGACCCAGCCCTTACCCCACAACACAAAAGATACTTATGAATGAAATAAAAGAATATTTGTGTTGTTTGCCCCTCATGTGTTGAGAGCCCGCGGATGGTCTTCTTTGTCTGGTCAGAGCTCAGTCTGTTGGTTTCATGTGCACGCTTTGCTTCAGCCATCTCTGTGTCTCTCTACTAGCTGTTTTCTCCCTGTCTTAAGGTAAGTGGACATTCTCTTGTATAGTGTACGTTGACCAACACCTTAACCAACTTGTCAGATTATCTGTTTCTATAGTTCACAATAGGGATTATACCTATTTACAATATACTACTCACATTTTTCGAATTTGAATCTATTATTTGGAAATGGCCATTGTTCCTGAATATGCAGGCCCTTAAAATCCGGAAATAATAAAAAAAATTATAAAACCAAAATCTTTGAAATTCATGCGAATTCCATTCAAAGGCGCCAGATATGTGTGCTTTTGGTGATGCAATGATAAAGCATTATCATAAGGTTTCTGCTAGACAAGTTTATCAACTTTTCTCGGCATTATTTCCTAGACCAACTGCAGTATGTTGGGATGAGAGAGAAAGTGTCGACCTCAGACTGACAGACTGCCTCCAGGTTAAAACAGAAAATAGAATACCATGAAATAGAAAAATAGAAAACATAAACTTACCAGAACTAACATAAAATCAAGTTAACACATAAAACAACAATTGAACATTATCATATCTAGGCATGGATACAAACTTACCATAAATAATGCCTTTTACTTAAATAATTGCAACCTTGAATTATACTTGCCCCAAAAAAACGTTTATTGCAAAATGTAAAAATTATTAAATTTTTCATCAAAACCTCTAACTTCACAGAGATAATTATATTAATCAACTTTTTTCCAGACATTTTGTTTCAAAAATATTAGATATTGGCCTCGGGCTCTTTTCTATTTATTTTTTTTAATTATTTTTTTTTTTTTTACATTTTTTTTAACATTTTTTTTTACATCATTTGTGTGTTAGACCTAGTCCTGGCTCGTCCGGGGAGGGTGTGCCCGCTGGCCGGCCTGCCCCCCGTGCTCTCGGCCTGAGGTAGATGGTTGTATAGTATGCATTACACCGAACACAGGAGGACTCTACAACCCTCTAGCTTTCCCTGAGACATGGAGTATCGTCCCGCCCCTCCCGCCAGCAACGCGCCCTGCCCCTCCAAATTAAATCAGTTATTAATATATAGGATATTACTTAATAAAGACCTTTAAAAAATAATAATATATCATATGAAGAAAAAGCTTAAAATTTACCGCTCTCTTTTTTTCGTACGAAAAAATAATCGGAGACTATATTGACCACCATTCTTTCTTTTCTTTAATAATAAGGAGAATATTTTTACTTAGAATTTACCGCTATTTTTTTCTTAAGAAAAAATAGTCGGAGACTATAATTATTGACCACCGCTCTATTCTTTTCTTTTAATGATAAGAATCTGTTTAGATTTTACAGCAATTTTGGTTAAGAATCGTCGCAAAAATGTCCATGTGCAAGACAAAGATATTGATGCATAAGTATGTGTTTTAATATATACAAATTGGTCGGTTTAGAAAAAAAACATCTTGGTACTTTTGGTTAGGATTATCTTTTAAAGGAAATCGTAGCAATAACTTTTACGGTAAAATATAAATTATATTGTTTTAAATGATTAAACGGAGGTGTGCTATATTTACATTTATTTGACAAAAGAAACACGTTAAAACACAAAGAGACAGAGACTGGAGACATGTTTTATAGGTGTTTGGAGTTTCATCTTTGCTGCTATCAAATCTCTACACTTGTATTGCATACCCCTCAGACTTCAATTAGCTCGGACAGTAACAAAACGACTCATATTGTTATGTAGTGAGGCGCGTACTATAACATTTAATAACGTCTGTTCCTGGAAGGCCTTACAACGTTCTTTTCCTAGAAGCCCTTTAAACGTTTCTTCCTAGAAGGTCTTTTAAACATTTAGAATAGAGAGTGTTCTCATTAATGGACGCTCAAACTTCAAATACATTTCAGATCCAGCGGATTGAAACTTTAGATTGGAATTAAATATCAAAACACAATTCCACTTAAATCTGACATTTCCAACTTTATGATTAGATTTTGTTTGTAAAGTCGGCGCTGTTCAACTATGAAATATTCACAATGCCTTACAACTCGACAAAAAACGGTAAATCCCTATGTAATTAAATCTAAACACGTGAATCTCCATAAAGATGAATTTTAAATCGCTTGATATTATAGGGAAATTATTTATTTTGGACTGTGTGATGACATTGACTTTGACGCCATGAGAAAAGTTAGCAACTGGTTCTAGCTCAAATATTAATCGCTATTAACACATCATATCTTTTGGTAATCCACAATTACTTTATAATGACGGACTTCTTTTAGTTGGTTAAGGTTTGGTCAACGACGTTCAACCTTCAAGTCTTTTTTCAGTTGCTTCTCTTATTATTTACTTGTCGATCAGCTTTTGATTTATTGTAATGAGAAACTGAATAAACGTTTAGAAAAGATTATCCTAATTACGGTCTTCACTATACTATGATACCAAAGGTGGGAATTTAGAGGAATTACTTCCTATTCCCAATCATAGAATCATTTAAAGTAGTTACGGTTTCCCAAAGAAGAAGAATATTGTCTTGATGGGTCTTGGCTGGTTTCCAAATAAGTTCACTAAGTAATAGGGATTAAGATAGTAAGACAGTTTCTGTACTTTAACATCCAAATTGGCAGACTACTGACATAGTAGGCTATGTCTGCAGGGGTGAATTTTGAGGGGGTATTACCCCCCAACTCCTTTTATTTGGGTGGGGGGACCGAATGTCCTTTTTTAAATGTAAAACTCAAGGCCCTGGTCTGGTAGATATAATATTCCATATATTACCAAGTAGTATAATGAAACATCCGTCACACAAAAGTTTAGTAACATCAATGAACATTGAATTTTCACAACTCCATGCCAAAATGGAAAGAGAGAAAACCCATTGGCCATGACTATAAAAACGTATCTCGCTTAAGTTTTAAAGCAGATAGATATACCACACCGTGCACATTTTGCATCAGCCCCTCTCAGTGGCTACTCCCTGCAACTTACCCGAAGGTCCTCCCACTAGATAGGTCCCACTGAGTAGGTCCAACACGATGATCTGGAGGCTTCAATGTCTCAAGCCGCTTCCTCCACGGTCTTGTACTAAATGTCACGTTGGAATGGTGGGGGGGGGGGGGGGCGTCGTGATGAGGCGGGGTAGTGTGGGGGAGGGCGACTTGAACAGCAAATGTCAATTGATCTCCCTATCTGTGGATTCCCCCACCTCCCTTAGTACCACCCACCGCCCACCCATCCAATGAGAGCACGTGTGACATAATCATTATGGGACGGTTTGAAAACACCCGGATGTTCGTGTGATGAGGGCGCCATGTTGGTCATTTATAAAAGTGCCACGTTTCCCTCCTAGTGGAAGTGTAATCTAATCCAATAGTCATGACCCCGCCCCTGCCTGCCTACATGCGCTCTGTCATCTAGGTCCGTGGGAATTCCACGTGGCGATGATTTGAAAAAGCTGTGGTCATATTTTCCTGGCGAAATGACAACATATTTTCGCCTAGTTGGGCTCCTTCTAGAAGATTTACCATTTTTATTTGCTCTGGAGTCCCCTAGCGATAGCTGGTTTATGGCTACATCCCCCTTCCTATGTTTCATTAATCTTTAGTAACTACCCTAACCCACAAGCCTATCTCTGAAATATCTCAGCGTCATGCCATCGCTCCATTCACAAACACCTCAGAGAATAATTAATGGAAAATCAAATCTTTAAGCTTTTCATTGTTTTGTTTCTCTCTCCGACAAAATTGATCACTTTGTTCATTTCCCAGTCCACCCACTTGTTAACTCACCCACTCATGGACTTACCCATTCACCCATAGTACAATCATCCAGCTCCCGCCCACACCTGCAATCATCCTGAATTCTCTACCCCCCCCCCCTCCCCCACATCCATCCATCCATACCATCCTCTGACACACAGGCGCACACACAGACACAGACACACGCCTATACATGTACATACACCCTCCACCCCTCCACACACACACACACACACACACACACACACACACACACACACACACACACCCTCCACCCCAGTGGCGGATCTAGAGGGGGGGGGCAAATGAGGCAACTATCACCCCCCTAGACCCAGGGGACAAAATGTTGGCATCTTAAAATTAGAAGATCTGTGTAAATCTGGTGTTTTTATTTTTCATTTATATAAGGGGGGTCAGGGTTTGCCCCCCCCCCCCCCCCCCCCCAGAGCACCGGCTCTAGATCCGCCCCTGCACCCCTACACACACATACACACATCCTAACACCCTACACACACACACACCCTTCACACACACCCTACACACACACCCTACACACACACACACACACACACACACACACATACTCAACCCCCACCCCCATACCTATAAACACGTCCTCCACCCACCTATAACAATGAGAACTGTACTGTGGCGCCCCCCTCCCCCTCCCCCTCTCCCTCCCCCTCCCCCTCCCCTTCCCCACCACACCTTCCCCCTGACCAACCACCCACCCACCACCCACCACCCACCACCCACCACCACCACCAGCAGCAGCTCACTGCTCCTTAGTCAGGCCTGTGAGGTAGGAGTGATTCAGTGAGGCCCAGACACACTGAGTCAGTGCTGGCTGGAGTCTGGAGGTAGACCCCTGTAAGCTTAGGACATAGGCCTGGCCTTCAGGGTGGAATAGGACATAGGCCTGGCTCCAGTAGCATATAGGACATATACTGGCCTCTGGAGATGAGACCCCATTGGTCTGGAGTTTGTATAATAAGGACATATATATGCCTTCATCAAATTTAGGATTAGGAAAAGGGCTTTTGCCCTTCACCTGTGCCTCCAGGGCTTATTGCCTCACCACAGGGTAAGTAAGGATTCTACGCAAAAGGGCATCGTTCATGCAAGTCGTTTAGAAAGGTTCTGTTCCTTCAGGGATGTCACTATTCTAGTCATTAAATTTCTTAATTTCAAGAGTGTAAAATTCTACAAAGGCATTTGGTTGAAGTACATACCCGAAACTAGTAGTTATTTGAGTTTTTATGAAATCCATGGCAAGGAAAGGTGTTTCATGTTTCATTGATATCCCGGCTATTGAACGGTTCTTGAATTATTAAAGCGTTTAAGGAAGCGGGGGTTTCTGGGCTGAGAAAAGGTCTGATGCTTTTATGTGGGCATTATCCAGTAACCTAAAGTTAGGAGAAGGACCAGCATTTAAGGACATAAGTAAAAAGTCCCATATTAGCAGCTTCTTTGGTCGTACTTGAAGACAGATATCAGTGGCGGATCCAACGGGGGCCCTCTCCCTTTTTTAAGGAAGATTTTGCGTTTTTTAATGTAAAATTCGGCCAAGAAGTAATTAAGGGAAACAAATTTCAATGGCGCCTCCCCCCCCCCCCCCCCTTTTTTTTTTTTTTCAAAACCCCTGATCCGCCAGTGGATATTTTTCAAAGGGATGCGCTGCCGTGTTTTAATAGTGTACTGGGCAATCGTTTTTCGGGTCTCCTTTGCTATTCGTAGATTGCTTCTGGGCAGCACAGCATGTACTTCTTTGAGTACATTACTTTAATAATGTCGTGAAAGAAGAAGAATTATGTATTGAAATTATGAATAAATCAATTTAAAGGCTCATCAAGTTAGATAGAAACTAACGGAATCTGCAAGATAATTAGGTGATGTCAACTGATGACTCATAATACATACATCTCATTAAGTCACGTGACACACCCCAGATATAAGGCGCAGAGGGATATCCAATATAACAGATGTGAAAATACATTTTAGGGGTTTTCTTTTGATCCATAAATGTAGTGCCCTTCCATTAAGTACGTACACGGTTTTTCAGAAATTTCAAATCCTCTTATCCCCCACCTTCAGCTACTTTTTACAGGAATATGCACACAATCTCAAAAATAATCGGACCCTCCTTCATATTTATTTAGTTTTTTACTTAACGAGGGCCCTTTAGGCAATGGTCACCAATCCACGTTTAGGATCTAGCGCAGTTAGATGTCCACAGATTCAGCCTTTCAAATAAGACTCACAGGCCCGTACACAGGTTCTGCTTTTGGGGGGAGGCAAGGTTCCTTGAAGAGAACCTTTGCTTATAATTTCCGTAATTTTAACTGAAAAAGGGGTAGGTAAGGTTCACCAAGTGGAATTTTTCAACATCTTTCTTTTTTCTAATTTTTCAGGGTTTTCATATTGAATTTTGAAGGAATGATGCAACTTTTTGAAAAATGTTCTCTGTGTACGGGCCTCGACTCTAATGGTAACTGACCACCAGTCTATTATTTATCTTTGCACAGAATCCATCTGGTTAGCTACTTTAAAATACTACCCATTTCATTAGAATCCCAGTAGTTCATCGGCAGTGTATGGAATAGCTTGGGTTGAATCCTGGTGCCATACTCATATATCCGTTATGGGCAAACTGAAAGTAATCCCTTCCTTAGAATTAAAATGGAAAGTAGCATAATTTAGACCATCCACTTCCTTGAAATCTGTAAACATTCCTTTCCCTTAAATCCGTGAAATCACATATTTCTTAATTGTTTTTTTTATTTGATGTCCATTTAAGGTTAGGTCAGCTTACTAGTTCCGCGTTTTAGAGAAGGCAACACATAGTAGCAGAATTACAAATCGCTATACAATTCAACATATTTTAGACATCATAACAAGACTATTCTTTTTCCAAGTCTACTCAAACGTGTGCCAAAAGAACTGGCTCACTTGTGAAAGTTTATTAGAGAGAATGCATAGTCTCATTTGCTAGCATTTGATATAAGGTGGTTAGGCTCAGTGAATTGAAGTCTACAAACTCCTCCATACAAGGTCCAAACCTCTCGATAAGGGACCAAACTTCTCAATCAAAGCCCCAGAACCTCTCCAAAAGGTGCCCATACTTTAACAGGTACCTATAGATCTCTATCAAATCAGCCACGCCAGTTTTCCCCGAAAGACAACATTGCAGCCTCCGCCCACCCCAACCATGCACCAGGATCTCAGGGCTGAGTGGAATAGCCTGGGTCATCAGTTTTCAAGAGCGATGTTCAATGCTTCAGCAGTCACTGTAGATTCCAGGTATCAGTTGAAGAGATAGTTACCATGGTGCTCACTATAAATGCGTATACGTATTTAGGGTCCACAATAGTGAGATGATGGTTTGAAGGGATGGTTTTACTTCAGGGAATACTCTTGTTGTCCCATGGCCGTCTGTTAACTTTGTAATCAACTGGTTCAAAGTCCCACAATGGGATTCAATTTACCTTCCATCAATTATTCATAAGTTTTATCAATACCAGAAAACCTTTTCCTTTTTTAAAACCAATGATAACCCTACACACCAAGCAAATTAAAGTTGAAAACTCTCCCCACCCTCGCTTCGGTCATATGATTTCCGATTATGAAATATACTGCCTAAACCACTTTTTTAAAATCCTGAAAGGGGGTGGGGGGAGGAGGGGCTTGCCCCCCCCCCCCCCCCTCCGTCCCTTTCCCCGCCCCACCTGTATCATGACATACGTATTAAATACACTGAGATGCAAGCTTTTCCTACTTCCCTCACCAACCCATAGTTTATTCCATATCTTTTCTGTCCGTTGAAAAATTATGCCTACTTAGTACTACCTACCCACTCTTGATTCAGAATACTTGTATGGGAATGTGTGTGTGTAAATGGAAACTCATTCGTTGGCAACTTTATGTGTGGTCTTCCTGGTGCTGCTGTTACTTAATTATTAATGCTTCCTTCCAAGTAGCAATTTAGACACATGCTCATTTTTTAATTTTTATTGCATCCTTGCTGCTCAAAGCCTACATTAGTGGCTCCTTTCCACTGAATGTGTTGCAATGTGTAACAACCTCTCCATAGTTGAGTCATGAACACACATTTATTTTGAGGTTATTTCTCTATACGTTTGAAAGGGGAAAGCCACATATCATATCAAGAACACCCTACAACATGTTTAATTGTAGTGCAAACACATGGAAATGAACGATTTATTACATAAATCAAATGTTAAAAGAAAACCTGGTCTCTCATTTACTCAGTAATTGTTATCTTTTGCTGTGCTGGGCCTCAGTACTTACTTATTATTTCTGGTCTTTCTTGACCATAAACTTGTTGGTCAGTCTATACTAACTAAGCTCGAGTCAGTCTTTACTGAACTGCACTAAGATCGAGTCGGTCTGTACTGTTCTGACCAAGTCCTTTGGTCAGTCTCTACTGTTCTGACTAAGTGCTTTGGTCAGTCTCTATTGTTCTGAGTAAATCCTTTGGTCAGTCTCTACTGTTCTGACTAAGTGCTTTGGTCAGTCTCCACTGTTCTGACTAAGTGCTTTGGTCAGTCTCTGATGTTCTGACTAAGTGCTTTGGTCAGTCTCCACTGTTCTGACTAAGTGCTTTGGTCAGTCTCTACTGTTCTGACTAAGTGCTTTGGTCAGTCTCCACTGTTCTGACTAAGTGCTTTGGTCAGTCTCTACTGTTCTGACTAATTGACGATAACCCGCGGGGACCAGGCCGAGGCCCGTGCATGCTCCCCTGTCCCTGAGACCCTAATCTGTGACAAGACAAGGTTGCAGGTAAGGATCTTGGGACCTGGGTGGTGTGTGAAAACTTCACCTTGGCCTGGAACCCAACGGACCAATAACAGCGGCATTCTTTGTATGCAAACTGTGTGCCGTTTGATGGAGGTATTAGTGAGAGCTGTGGTGGATAAATATGTAGCATTTATGTATAATGTGAGCATTCAAAAATCTGATTGTGTCCTCTCTTATCTCAATATGTGTTCCATATCATTACAATTGTCATAATTGTGAAATGTTGATTTGTTTTTATGCTGCATATCCAAACTACAGAGGATTATTAACGATAGACCAGGCTTGATATTATTGATGATGTGTGTATACTTATTCATGAGATTTCACGGTTCTATTAAAAGTAAAAATAATAAAATATTAGGACGTATTGGTGATTGATACCCAATGACTACAAGAGTATGATAATTGGTCATATTCGTCTCCTGGTCAGGTTTATACATTTAACATGTTTATTAACGATGTACAATGTAAACCCTGTACCTGAAGTGCGTTTGCAAAGTTGACACTCAAAACAAATGAGAGTGATGGTTGATGTAATGATAATGAAATATTTACACAGTTATACATGCCTGGGTGTCGAGTACGTGTTATATGTTCATGTGGTGAGACATTATATAAAGAATGTCGAATATTAAAACGGACTTTATCCCAATGGTCAGTGGTCTTCATGGTCTATGATCGGTGAAATGGATCCGGGTGAATTAGGTTGTGAATAGGACCTGAATAAGCAACACCGCTATTCAATGTCGTATGATAATGTTTAATGTATAAAGTTGTAATTGTCAACTGTAAGCTTAGAGAGTTAACTCAGATTTAAGAGATAGCACATGATTCAAAGCGTTTTCACTATTCCGGGTAGTCCGTCAAAAGTATATCATTATATGTTCCTGATTAATTCAGGGAATTTTACCCTTTTTCAAACTGTGTTGTCAGCAGCAAAACGTCCATTTTATTGACTAAAACACGAACACACGAAGCGTTTTTCCGCCACAACTCACTCTCACACCACAAAATGGATTTTTTTTTTTTTTAAATTCATTTCAAGGCTTCACATTATTACATTTTCTTCCAGCCAACATAAATTGTGATCGCAGTCGAGATGTACAATTATGATATGAGATTAGCAGATGTCTATACTACATTTTCAAATACCAACCAGACAAAATACAAGACAGTCTTCACTTGATATGCTTGGAACAGGGTCTTACTAATAATACACTGTGTAAAAATAGGCATAGAGAGTAGAAAAATCGCTGAGGATGTTGATACCAAGAAGGACATTTATCATATTTGTATGGAAGGAAAGAAGGGGATATTTTAAGGTTTGTCATGTCAGGACAAAGAAATAGAATATTACAAGCCCGCAATATCAAAGGGGCAAAAAAGCTGTGCTTAGTCGCGGTGCTACATAATGGCTGCTTTTCCCTGAAAATATTTAAGTAATTTCAGTAATCATGCTTTTAAATGTAATGCTAAATTGAAATGAAATTGTCTGTGTGTATTCATTTTGTATGGTATGGAAGATCAGACTTGTTTTAAGATAATTATTCATATAAATCGTTATCAAAAGAAAAAGCGGTGTGTGATTTTTCCACATCAGGAACCTTATTTTTCAACCGAATTGAATGAAGCCTCATATATGCCCTTCTTTAGTTGATATATAATGAACCATGCCATTATCATCCTGATTATAGAATATACTTCATACGCCAGTAACAAAATGTACATTTTCTTCCTTCTCACTCAATACTCTGAGTTTTCTTTTTCTGATACATAAGCGGTTTTTATTCAACAGTTCGATGGAATCCTACATGGATGTTCCTAAAATAGTTTGTGGTTCAACCCGATAGTCCTGGCTATACTGACTCATGTGAGGAGACTGTAGGAGTGTCCAATCTCTGGAGGTCACTGTCTTTCTAGGTCAACTGTTTTTGTGAATAAAAGAAATGTTCTCAGATTGTTTTCACTGGTTGGGTTTTGCCTCTATGTTCACTGACTCACCCTTACATCTAATCTAATCATACGGTTCTGTAGCCATCAAACAATACTTTTGTCCCGAAATATTCAAGGGATTTAACTTTTAAGAATAACCTTTCTGGCATCAATATCTTGAGTGTTAATTTGAAAAGCCTTAGGTCTGACTTTTCCGTATCATACATAGTTATAGGTTTCGGAATGTAGATTTGGGAATTGATTTTTGATCCGAATTCACCATCCTGTGAATCGAAAATCGCGGCTTGATTCTGATCTTTTCTCGAATTGAGATTATGATATATCCTGACTATATACATCTCATACTCTTTTCCAACCCCAACAATACACCTCATCTACATTAAATTCTAAGCACACTTATATGAGCCTATAATTATGGCTTCCATATTAACATAATCTACCCTACTTGCTCCTGGTTTTTATGTATACAAGAGCTACAATTTAGTTTACAAAGGCAAAGAATCAATAGGTCGCGCCTAAAATATAGGCCAAAAGTACAGGTTCCTCACTTATGTTAGAATATTAATGAAGTTCATTTTTCTGTAAGGTACGGATGGACTGAATGTGACACTGTTTTCTGGTCTACAAGACAGCTAAAGGCCTGTTTCCACCAAACGACATTCTCGTGCCTCAAGACAGCCTAAGACTTTGGAAATCGTTGATGCTCGTTCAAAAAATCGTTCAGTAGAAACACAAAATCGTTGGTTAAGACTTTTGTTAAAGACTGCAAAAGATATTAAATTTTGCTCAAGACTAAAGTGAATGATTCACCAACGACCAAATATCTAACCTGTTAAATATTTCTGGACAACAGATGCCAAAGATTTTTTCCAAGATCAATTAAAAGCAATTAAATCTATTGTTTCCTGACTACTTCTCTAACCTCTGTCATTTGAATGTCTTAGTCGTTCAGTGGAAACAAGAAATTGTTGCTTTCTGAATGACCAAAAGGAACAAAGATTTTCTTTTTTTAAGTCGTTCATGGTCGTTAGAAACTCCCCATGAAAGTCGTTTGGTGGAAACCCGGCTATACATGATCAAAGAAATCTACATCATGTGCTAATTACATTACATTATTACATCCACGTTCAATGTCTTAAGTTAAATCATAACCCCAGATTAGCCAACCTCAAATACCCTGAAGCTGAAGACTAGTAACAAAACTGGTTACATCTACATCAAGATATTATTTTTTGAGGGAGCATGCATATGATAATTGTTTTCATGTATGTCTTTGGACGACCAATAGATGCATGAATCCTATGTTTTTGTCGATAACATATATGCCCATATTAGCCTGCAGGTTCATAAAACACAATCTCTCCGCACGTCATGTAGTATTAGTTTTTGATAGAAAGTTGCTCGGGTTCTTTCCATATCTGTGAGTGAATTTTATATTTGCGCTTTTCTATTGGGCTTTGTAGTTACCTGGATAATTACAAAATGAATAGTATCATGGGGTGTGCTTCTTATCAAAGGATATATGTGCGTGGAAATAAAAAGATCAAGCCCTTAGATATTAATATATATACATGTAACTAAAGTGTGGCCATTTATTTATGTCCGTTTGTGAATGTGGCATTTGTAATCAATCATCCAAGTTCTCCAATTGATTCGATTCTCTGAAATCGAGTTACTTCTGTCAAATCAGTGTGACACTCTCCACCTCTATACATTCAGCCTTGACTCTGCTACCAATGACATATAGTATTTCTATATCCTTCTGTCAATGTTGTCTGGGACAGTCTTTGTAGGGTCATCCTTGAAGCTAAGCTTACACATAGATTAGGAAATCAGGCTTTGGGCGGCCTTGTATTATTCATATTTTGTCTGGAAATATTATTGTTATTTCTTGCTGCTTGTATGAAGGAAATGTTGAACTTCAGTGGAGAGGGCCAATCCATAGGTCTGAACATGTTCATATAGGTTTGTTCGATTCTGACTATTGCCACTCTACCTTCACATTTCTGTAAAGCTTCTAAGTCTGCTCCGTCATGTTTATGAATAAACACTGAAATATTTCTCTTGGGTTTCTCGTTTTTACCGACAGTTTGTGTGTCTCGTGTTTAAGGTCCGATGACTACATTGTTGATACATAGAATTCAACGGTTTAGGTAAACGTTGTTAAGTTTATGTAATCGAGAAGTTAGTAACTTGAGAATCATATCATACACACTGACAGCCCTGTACATACATGTATATCAAGGAGAACTCGGTATAGTCTATAAAGATCAGTAATATTAACAGGGATACTTCTCACCTGTCAACGTTTTAAAACCAGGGCGCTATTCCACAAAAAGTGTTCGTAGGGGATGTGTTTTCTCTTTGAAATGTGCGCAAATAATGTAAGTAAGGAAAAGTGTTCGTAACGTCACTTACGTACACTTTTGTACTCAAATGTGCACATAATATGACAAAAAATTGGATTTTAATTTATTTTCTCTCTTTTCTTTGATAGCTGCGTGAGTTGTCATCCAATTCTGATTTGGTTTTCAGTCACGGATTCCTTAGAAAATAGCCTTTTTAAGCACACCTCATACATTATCGTAGCTTTATAACTTCATAATGAAAAAAATATATCAATATTAAAAACGAGTTACGAACACTACTTTATATGTGACACTCCTTGGATTTCGCATGGAGTGTCACATATGTCGTACATAATTAGAAGTTACGCACACAATTCTTGTCCTGCGCACAGTAAGCAGAAGTGTAAATGTGTGCGTATCTTTTTTCTGGAACGAAATATAATTCTTAAGATGTTCGTAATTTTTTGTGGAATGGCCCCCAGCTATAACAAAATGTTAACTGTTAATGTCTACAGTTTGAACAAGGATATACCTGATTTAATGTCGTTTATTTATCTAGATGAAGAAGTCTAATTGTTTCAAAGTATGTCGATGCTTCATAGTATTTAACAGATCACATTCATAGTAGTTAACATGTATATCAAAATCATAGTAATTAATAAATCATTAGTGTCCGTCATAATGTTGATTATTGATTATAATTTCATCTCACTATATAGTAGGTGTAAATTCTGTCATAGGAAATGGTATCAATCATTTTAGATACAATATTGAAGTGATAATGAGTTGATTGGTTAGCCAGTTTCCGTTGCTGGCCACTTGATAATTGAAGATACATGTACTTGGTTGTGTAATTGTCAAACGTTAAATCGGCTTCATATGCAACGCGTATTACACATCTAAAATAAAATAAAGTTGTCTACCCATGCTATTCTAGCTCCTATCCGACAGAAAAACAACCTTTCTGTCCTCACCGTGTTACCTTAATTATTTCTGAAGGAGGCATTCAAGCAATATAATTTAAAATCTTATTTCTTGAGGGAAACGGCATGATATTGTCAGATCAGCCTCTTATTAGAGTGTAGCGTCTTTAGGTACGCTATGAATATTCCATCCAACATAAATCCGAATTTGCAATTTTTAAAAAGACGTTATATTTCAAAGGTTTGATATGATATATCGAATCTTTGTAATAGTATGTAATTTCAGTATTGTGAAACATCAATATGACGGAGATTAACTGGAGATTAACTGTTTTTACTAAATAACCAAACCTCAGAACAAAAGTGATACAGAGACCTAATGCATTCAAGAAAAAATCCAATTGACATAGCACATAGATTGTACCATACCTTATATTCAATACATTTTAGGTGGTATTAAAACCCTACAGTTAATCATTTGAAGTCTTATAAAGTTCGACTAGCAGGAAATTCCTCTTTGTAAATGATATATCATAGCATATCGGTAAGAAAATGTGATACACGTAGTTCTAGGGATTTTTCTAGAAACGATAAAATCTGTCAGCTTTCAAATTAAGCCTCCACCCTTAGTTTCCTTATGGTATTTATGCCTACGTTTGGAAATAGCTACATTCAACTGTGTCATATATTTTGTAGGGGTTTTCTTTAAAGTTTCATTTGGTCTCTTGTACTCTCTAAAATACTTATTCTCCGAGCTATCCTGCATAAATTGTCACGGCGTCAGGGAGATCTTACGAACAAGAGCTATAAAGCATTATTTAGTTTCTGCTAATTGTCAGTATACTTAACAGATTAGTAGCCTATTCATGATAAATGTATAACTTCTGATCTATGGTTTATGAGAACAAAATATTTGATAACGTTTATAAATTACTACATTATAAAAGTTTCGTTGAAGAAAATCTAACTTTTTCTTTTCGTTGACGATTAGTACACTATGCTGTTTATATTATATGTATCTTCCTCATGCTGTTGGTAAGAATGACATACCCTTGACAGACTAGCATGAGACTGTGCGCGTGTTTTGACAAGTTTTGACAAGTTAAGTTGAGATGAGTCTGTGTAATTATCATTGTCCATATGCACACCAATCACATCACCTTTCAACTTATCGTCATCAGCTGGGAGAACATGTATTTTACGTGATGTCAGAGGCAGATCCAGAATTTCCAAAAGGAGGAAGTCAGCATATAGGCGAAGTACTAAAAATGCATATATTTGCACACACTAGTGCAGCATTTTCCCTCTTTGCCTAGTTTAGGGGTCCACCAAAAGGAGGGGATCAGGACCCCCCTGGACCCCACCTCTGGATCCGCCCCTGGATGTTGATTTAAACAATAAAGAAAGAAAGAAAAAGTTAGGCATATTACATATTCTGAGGCTAGTCTGTAAAGGGTATAAGTCCGAGGTCCCCGTCGCGGTTCGCTGTGAGCCCACAGCCCGCTGTGTGTGCCCGGCTCCCGCCTAGTAGTGTAGGAGGTTGGGCACCTGGCTCAGGCAACAGTATTGGGAGGCCATGCAGGGTGACTACTCTGGAAAGACCGGGACGTCATATGTACAGATCTCAGCCTGGGTCCCTCTTCCCCTGACCGCAACATCTCTTTTCTAAAGAACTTATTGAAATCTAATTTCCTATTTAAACAAGTTCTTATAACAAAAAGTCCTCGGCATTTTTATTCAAGACTATGTTTTTAGTATTAAGACTATAACTTTTAAAAAGTTTTAATCGATAATGCATTCTGGATAACGTACTATACATGGTCATAATTTAAGGGAAAAAACATGAGGATGAATGTAAAATGTAATATGAAGAGTAAACACACACACAAAGTTCTTCAATTGTGAACCTTAAAGTGGATACAAGTTGTCGAAACCACATTTCTATGCCCAATTGCTATATCAGATTCCTTCCCATTACAAAGTGTGTTGTTCAGTTCGCTACACATGTACATATCAAGCTTATTTCTGTGGACTTTTTAACTCCCTTCATTGATTACACTTAAAATATTCCATTTTAACATTGTACCATTGAAATATCGATGAACAGTATTGGTATATTGGGATAATGTTTGTCACAGTCGCAGACTCAACTTCATGTACCTTTTTTTTCTGTGCAAATCTTCTGAATAAACTTCTTTCATTATGTTAATTTTCATGGATTACAGTTTATTTTGCAAATGACTTTCTACATTTTGAAGTAGCTTACGGTGGATTTCTGTCCCTTGAAATTCTCCCCACAACGGTTAGAACAAAATCAAGTCGCATCCTGTTCATTTTCTCAACAAGGCAGAACTTTAGGCTATTTTTCTTTTAATCATTATGCCATTGTGTTGTTTGACAAGATGGTAGTCTAACTTTGAGTATTTTTACTCCTTGTATGCTTGTTATAATCTTTGAAGTTAGTACTTGAATATTAATTTGGCAATTGCAAGTATTGATGTAGATATATTATTTGGGACTTTCGTCCTGTTTTAGGCCTACCTTCTATCAAGTAGGTAAGCACTTGCTCGAACATTTCAGACTCTCCAAACCCTAGGCCTTGAACGGAAACATAGGCATACACACGTTTTCAAAAGGTTCAAGTTCCCTTCCCACCCCATTCCCTTGGTGCGTACGTGGTTAATTGTACCCAAAATTGGCCCCAAAACAAAATGAAATGATAAACTGAAAAGGAAGGGGGTGCAATAGTAATACATAATTATATCATATTAGAAGTGCTTTTTTTTATAGATATATTCAATCCCCTATATTATAACTTCAATTATTATAGCAAATGCAATTGAAACAATATCATCTATTTTCCATTCATATTTTCTGCGCGCCAATATATATATATATATATATATAGGTAAAATTGATTGCAATCGCTTTTTGAACCAAGTTGCGCCTATCATTCCCTCTTACATTTGAAAGCAGTTTTCAACTTCAAATAGGCATACGGGTAGGCTTTTTCCCACAAAATAAATGCCTCACTTGAAAGGTTGGTGAAAACGCACATGTGTCTAAGCCGTGTGACAACATGGCGGCCGTTGGCCTGATGTAAGCAACATGGTGACGTTGATTCAAATTCGTTAACAATTTACAGGGGCAAACTGACTGTTTTGATTAGTAGTATGTAAATATTATTTCTTATAAACTTCGAGTAGTTTGTTAGTTACGACCTTGTTACCTAGGCTGTGACAGCACCTTGTTGCCCATTGTTGCCTGACACCCCCAAAGGACCCATCGCCTTACGTCGCACTATTTGTGCTGAGTCATCGTCTGCTGACACGCTCCGAGGATTTGTCTTTTAAAAATCATTATTTAATAACCATATTTTTAAGAATTATCATCAGTATAGGTAGTGCGAATTATTACAGATGTGTTCGAAATATTTCTTAGGTTATATAAAAACTAGTGCTTATCACTATAATCTTATTACAAAATATTTATGTTCGCACAGAACTACTATGATACGTGGCCCTTTGTTGTCCCACACTTTTCAAATTCAAAGTCTAGATCTTTAGTACTATTTTGGAACTTAGTACCATTACTGTTGCATTCCAATTGGAGTCCATGCCAACCTCGTGCGCAGTTTGGGATACTGTGTATTTTGGGGGGCATTTTGAATACTGCAAACGCCTAGCCTGCTGTTTGGCTATGTTCTAGAAAAATGGATTTCGTTCAGGATTAGTGGGTCTTCTCCAGGCCCTCTGCCTTAACTCCCGGTCCTTTCCCCTCTCGGCCCTGTGGAACACCCCCTGGCCCTGTGCCTCCTCTGTCGGCCCAGAGGTTTCCCTGCCAACCCTGTGCTCCCCCTGTCGACCCTGTAACACCCCTGTAGACCTTGTGCCTCCCTGTCCGAAATGGTCCCGAACGCCTCAGATCACATGAATAAAAAGTTATCTAGTAAAGCATTTCCTGAAAGGGTTATCCCCGTGTTAAAATGAAGTTAAAATATTAACAAAACATTGACTTTTCCTCGAGGCTATCAAATGACCTCAGAATGCCTCAAATTTGATGAATGAGAGGTAATCTCTTTTGAAATTTCCTAGGGGAGGCGACCGCTTCGCCATCCATAAATGCTGCATAATATACTACTTTCAATTCATTTCAATTCCCCCCCCCCCTCCCTGCTGAACAATACCTAGATCCGTCCCTGTTCATCCTTGGGTGTTCATGATTGTCATAATGGTCTACTTCTCAAGCATAAGATAACAATAGATCAGACGTATACAGTTAAGTACCCTAAAAGACACTGGTTTATTTCGGGCAAACAAGGCACCTTTTATAGGCTACAGGTTACACCTTGACTATTTTCATACTTTCAGGTTATTTTTGAGAATTTACATTTTGAGTCAATTTCGTAAAGTTGTTTTTTTGAGTATTTACATTCAAGTATCTCGAGACACTTTCAATAATGATTATCCAATTATAACAATACATTCAGCTCACTTTTAATGGTTATTTATTTATTGCAGGGTTTTATTTAAGCTACTTCTGCTAATTTGATGACATTCAAATTAGATATACCTCATTTGGTTTTCTAGTGTTGAATCCAAGGTTATTATTATCCAAAATGCCATCATTTTTGTTGGCAACAAGACAGAATCAGGTAACTATAAGGTTTTAATTAAGTTTCCCCTAATTAGGCTAATCACTAAATCAGTTGCGAAGATATGGGCCCCGAAAGCGCCATACTCACTTGGCGATTTTAGCAGCGGCGGTGACGGGTGACCATCGGGATTACCATCAAAATCCCTGGGCAACTGGAATATCAGGCAAATTTGATATTTGTCTGGCAATTTTACTGGAGATTTTACTGGCGATCATGTCTCCCTTCATCCATAACCCAGAATGCAAACCATACCCACTGGAATTCTGCCAGGAAAATTGCCCGGTGAATCCCATCGCCCAGCGATTTGATGTTTGTGCCATTGTCCGGTATTGGTAAAATTGCCTAGTGGGTTCGGGGCTTCAAAGTTATTGAAGTAAGTTTGAAAACATCCAATTTTGTTCTTTAAAATTGTAAATGTGCCCAAGAGCAATGATAACACTTTTCTGTTGATTCAACTGACATTGATGAGCATTATTACAGTGCGCTTCTAAAAGGGGAGCAACTAAACCAGAATAATACAAAGAGATACCAGTCTGCAATTAGGAATCTTTAAGTCACTGGCGAGCCAACTACTTTTTTTGCTTGCTATTCCAAGGATTTCATAATCATCCAAATATGATATTTGACATTATCCTTTTCTATACATATATAAGTGATGTATTAGCAGTACTGATGTTCAAAAGCAGAAATTGTCCCTATCTTTAAATATAGCAACATGCTTTTCACAATGATACATTGTGTGTAATTTTTACACATAATAACACAACAACATATATATCATCTCTCATAATTTTCAACCTTATTCTTATCCATTTTTTCATGTTTCAAATGCAAGTCATATAACAAGCCAGTAGTCAAACCTCTTACAAAGTCTGTCTTTGTGGCCAAACATCATCACATCGTAACAGCTTCCAGTATCATAGCATGCCCTATATTAAATACTCAGCTTATATACTTCTTTTTCTGTTTTGGTCTAACTGCACCTTATTTCCTAAATCACTACGTAGACACATCTTTTTATCATACACATTTTGTGCCCATTATCGCTGTATAACCCTATACATTACTCTCTATAAAGTACTTACCCTCTGTTACCGTCTAACGTATAACTATCAATATTACATAATTTATGAACTCCCTCTTCATCTTTTTGTTTTACAACTGAATGCTTTCTCTTTGCGTATTTAGATTTGGATAGTACAGTTATAGGAACACGATTAGGGCATGAAACTAATCCTCAACGCGAAGGTTACCAAGAACATGCATACATAAAGAATTTTACCTTATGAATTCGAAATGAATCTCCAGGCTTAAACACAGGTTCTGGTTCTGCTGTGTGTGTGGGGGGGGGGGGGGGGGTAGGCGGGGTGGAACTTTTGCAAATAATTTCAATAATTTGAACATAGAACAGGGATATGGCGAGGTTCACCCACTGGAACTTTTCAACATTTTCTTTGCTATTTCTTAGGGCTTGACATTGACTTCTACATAGACCAAGTAAAACTGCTTCAGAGAAAGCGATCATTATCTGCAGAAATTAATTAAGATTGATAAATGAAGATTACAATTAATTGCATGGCTATAGGAATTAGGAAGTAGAAATGCATCATCAGCATCTTAAAAACCTAAATGCCTAGGCCAGAACATTATATACAAGCTGGCAATTTTCATTGAAAGTAGTGCCTGTAATGTTGAGGTTTTTAAGACACTAATAATCCATTTACACTTCCCAGTCCAAGGGTACAGGATATCCCATGGCATGTGTACAACTAGTACGAACATAGACAAGGATGTAGTCCTTGTTTTCATTTGTCATTCAAACAATAAAACGGGATGTAACTTTTATTGTACTGTCATGATTTTGAATTTGTCGTCAAGATGTTTTTTTAGATCTATCAATTTTATATTCATATAATTTTCTTCCAATAGATATAAGAACGTATTATATGAAAAGATATGTACTTTATTCAGTTTTTTCTAATGCTTAAGATTAGGCCTATTGATCATCCTCACAAATATTCTTGAAAGTTTGTGGTCCCCTAAGTGAATGAAGAACATGTATGATACATGACATGCATACCGTCACCAAAAATAATTATGGCGGATAAAAGGTCATTATCTGTTTGGAATTGAAATATGGGTTCGAAAACTGATTGCAGCCATCCACGATTTTTGTTATATGAATGAATAACATGCGGAAATCAGAAAAATCTGAAATATGTAATCTATTCAGGGTTATTATCTGAAAATACGGTTCTACGTACGCGACAAATGTATGTGAAAAGAACAAACTGTTTGGCGTTTTATCGCAATGAGTCTTGATCGATGACTGTATACTCAGGCAACGCATTATTTGATTATATTTCACACATAATTTAATTGATTCTTTATACATAAACTGTTCAGTCTTACTCCCAGCTATTGACCCTTCCAATTGTCCAACATATCTTTTATCTTCCAAGCCTGTCTCACAGAAACTTGGAATATGAACAAATGAAGTGAAACAAGTCATTTTTCATTATTTGATTATTTCAGATTTCGCAGGGGTTGATTTGGTGAATTCTGGCAAGAATAAACAAATGAAATCAGGATACGAGGTTGATGTTTGAGGGATATTAAAAAAATGAATCAATTGAATTTTGTATGAAATGTAAACAAATAATGAGTTGCCAGAGTATACTGTCATTTTGATCCTGTGGCCGCGGTACTGGGGGGTTATGGGATGAAACAAAATATTGATTCTGTATTGGTTGATGGTAAGCTTTTTATCTGTACATGTCTGTAGTTACCATGTATCCTTCTGTGCCGACCTGCTGAATGAGTGATACGTGCAACATTCATCTGTCATTGTGTGATTGCTCCCTTGAAATCAGTCAGTTAATGTTAGAGTGAAAATATGGATCATGATTATGAAGAAAGAAATAAGCATGTGCCTTTTAAAAATAGTTTTAACTTAAGGGAACGGTAGAAATAAATTTACACTTAGATAAGATTTCACTTGGAGTAAGTTTCTTTGGAATATTACATCCTTGAATAAAGAATCTGCCTAAGAGTTTCTCTACATGATCGTATTTTCTTGAGGGAACTACATTCTAGAATTAATGTTACTAGCCTTGAACAAAGAAGGATTATGCAATTGTTGAAAATGATGTTTGTACATAGTAATAAGTCAAACGTGTTACAGATTCCAGTGCGTGATACTAGGTCTGTTGTCAAAAAGGTGTTGAAGTTGCCTGCAAAAGTAAATACTAAATTTCAGAAAAGCCCTTTCTATATAGGGGTGAATACTGGAATAGTTTGAGTGCAGATACACAACACTCTGTTAGTAGAGACTCCTTCAAATAACAGATTTGTGTGTTACAGTCATTGTATCAATACTATAGTAAATCTTTGAAGTTAATTACAAATAAAACCTTAAAAACAAGTAAAGCATCAATGCAGCCATATATTTAATGGCTCTGATGACAGGAAACTTTCATTGGGATGGTTATGTATTACTTGCAGGGAGTTTCAATACCTGGCTGGAGTATTTTGAAATAGATGAATATAATTATGTACCAATATGATTATAAACGGTTATTTTGTTTTCACCGTTTTTGCATCTATATCCGTAGCTCTTTGTATATATATGTACACTTTATAAATCACACATGAAACCTTTGATTGTAAAGCACCCCAATGTAATTATTAGATCAATAAACATAACTTGACTTATTGAGATATCGAGTTTGCCTTTTCAGTGGATTAACACATAAGGTATACCATCAATCTTTACTAGTTCGCAGCTACTTTATGCTTTAATTATTTACATACATTTAAATTAATATAAAATAGAAGGTAACTATACTGTGATTTGATAATTAACGTACTATCCAGTTGGATTTGACTCTCTTGTGGGAAAAGTATTCTATATTATAAAAGTCTGGATTCTTCCTGATTTATAGAGAGCACCTTGATTATTTTTTAGATGCTTCCTAGCAATCTGTATGGTAAGTCTTTGGTCAGTTCTAGTGGTCCTATCGGTTACTTGCTATAGGTCAGATTACTGATTCATTATGTTTCAAATGGTTTTGAGAAATATCCCCTGTTTGCCTACAATGTCAAGGACTGTCCTCCTAAAACGGATTTAGAAAAGGATATCTTTAAGATCATTGTTGGCCCAGCGATGGTTTGGCATCAGTTAAAATGGCTCCATATTGTCGTCACTAATTAGGCTGATCAGGTGAATTTTGATAAGGTTATCATGACTTGTGACTTCGAAAAGTAGTAACGCCTAACAGTCCCTCTTAAGGTTATTGTGTAATGACATCACTACTTTTTATAGCGGATGGAATTGCTAATCATGCGATACTAATCAATATTTATCAGGCTGATTAGCCTGATTAGTTACGAAAATATGGACTCTTGACCGTACTACTCCAAATGTGTTTTGCAGAATAATGCAAATTCTGACCATTTCTTACAGTACTTTTAAAAACATTTAATTCAAGAAGAACCAGTGAGGTTCGAAACCTTGGACACATTGACTCAATAAAGCCTACTTAAAACCTATGATATACTTGTAGTTGTGGTGTACATGTCTGCTATACTATTTAATTCAATTATTGTTTGCAATTGGCTCCTAATCGTCTCTAATGACAGAAGTTGGACTTCGAGAAGGAACTAGCAGATTAGAACGGAAGAGTTTTCTATATTTTTCGTTTTGAAACAGAAATATGTTTCAGTTAAGTATTTTGTCTGAAAAAGATTAATGATTAATGTTTAATTTATCAGTATTCACGGATAAATCATTTTTTCAGAAAAAGCTAATGCAGTTGGCGATACAGTCAGCTTCTTTTGTTCTAGATAATCGATAAAGTGTCGGTGAAATATATGTTAAATATTGCGTATTCTACTTAGCCTAACTCATCTAGTATTAAGATAAATATGTCCCAATCGGTATCATGTTCTTTGCGATTTCGGTGATGGGATGGGTGCTGATCATTAATTTTATTTCCTTCTATGTTATCTACGAACACGAACAAAGGTGGATATGGGAATCCTTTTTAATGAAGATATATTTGGGGGGGGGGAATGCATAGTAATACTCATTTGATATTGTCTAATGGTAGTGTTATCAAAAAGGCTATCAGGGGTTGAATTCCTTAATGTTGCTTTTTTTTAAACGGTATAAAGACGTTAGAAAAAATGGCGGATACAATGTGCAAGTTATGTCTCGAATGTTTCGAATATCAAGACAAGATAAGGAAAAAAGCAAGTGTTTCCAGTTTTAAAATCTCAAGCTTTTAGTATAAGAGCCTCCTATCTACAGGCTTTCTAATTATTTTCTGTGAAATCTGTGTAAAATATTGAAAGCTCAAGGATGATCGACAGTCAAGAACAGTCTAGATGCTTTCCATGAAATCATATCTGCATACTGTGGTCATTTCTGAAAAGATAAGACACCATTATCCCATCCAGAACACTTAACTTTAACATAAATACAATCTCTTGGTGACATATATCCCAATTTAATGGAGAATAAAGATAAAGTCTTTCACTAAGGCTCTGATTATTCATGTCTGATGTCAACGTTAATGGGTCTAGTCGACATGTCCAAACACATCGTCCAGAAACGCAATTTATCTTTGGAACAGAGGTAGCATCGAACAGGGGTTAAGTTGATCAATTTGATCTTAGAAATAGGTTCTTTTTCTTCAAAATTATAACACATCAAGAGAACGTCGGCCCATGGGTCATAAATCTCCACAAATAATGCGCGCGAATATTTCAACCTTTCCATCGGTATATTTCATTAATAGACGGGCATAATCGGTCCAAAACGACTTTAGATGTAAGACATTGGTTAATATTTCCCACTGGCACGACCGGGAATGTTGTGTATGGCCTAATTTAACTTTATTTGGGAGTTTGGAGACAAAGGCTTTGGGGACCGGAAATAGAGGAGGCGTCGGCCATGAGAGGAAGCTCCCACCCGCCCCCTGGTGTGATTCTCATGTACTACAGTTAGGTCTACTCTCACCATCTTGTGGTGGTGCCTGTCTGAAATAAAGGATTTTCCCAACATAAGTCGCTCTAAAATTATAATAGGGGTGGGTTTGGGGGAAGGCGTAGTTTTATAGGCGGGGGGCGTTCCAGGTACACGCCCCCCCCCCTTTTTTTCCCCAAATATTTTTTTTTAATGTAAAATTCCCGGACACAAATTTTGCTATAGCACGCCATCTTTTCGTTTTCAAATTCATGGATCCTCCCCTGATTATAACAGGGACGGGATCGTGGGGGGGGGGTCCAGGGGGCCCTGACCCCCTCCCTCTGATGGGACCTGACAAAGAGAATTAAAATTCACAGTCTTTTATAAAAGCCTGTATCTGCCCCTGATTATATAAGGAAAAGATCATTTTTCGGGTGTATATCATTCATAAAAGAAATACTTTTAAGTGTATACTGAAGGCGAGACTGTGCACTTTGTCCCTACAACAGTGGCAGATGCAGGATTTACACAAGGGGGCGGGGTCATTTATATGAAATGATGAAAAATGATGGACTCGAGGGGGCTCCCTTACATAACACCGCAGGTTAAACCATGCAACGTTTCAGGGCACAACCACTTCTCGTCCTCAACACATATTTTCATGAAACTATAATTTATAAAAGAAATTTAAACAATTATTGCATGATCCATAGTATTGAATGCACAACTTTAATCTAGGAAAACACAACTAGAAACTTTCCATTGCTGATAAACGTTCCTTTATATAGTGACGCATTAAACATATATAGTAGTGGCGTAGCCATGGCATGGGGGGTTCCTTCGTGTCTGGAACCCCCTTCAATTTTCCAAAATATAAGTAAGATATAAGAAATCATGCCATAAATGTAAGTTGGAACCCCCTTAGATTTACCTGTAAACCCCTACATCTTTAGGGCTGGCTACGCCCCTGTATAGGTCAGCTCAAATGGACGAATCTTTAAACACTCCTTTAACAATTTGCTGTAATACCAACGACTCCTGACGACTTTTTAACATATATATCCTCGACAAGATAAATTTCTCTCTGACTAATTATCAGAAAATGAAATTCAAGATTTGCATTCTCAATATTCATATCACTTTCATCCCATTCTGCTTTTGTACCCTTGTGTAATGTGTGCCCAATACATAAAATTTGCATAAAATACAAGTTCTACCATTGACATGACTCACAGCAAGACTCAATATGATAAAGAGTGTGAGTGAGTGATCGATGTTCTATGCCGTACCAACAGCCAGGGTAATTTTAATTGTGAAAACAAGTTAGGATGAATTCTGACTTTTCAGACACAAGTTTTGACTTGGTCAGTCACTGGTGATCATATCTATGAGATGAGGTTGACAGGGCAGGAAACAGCAGGGGATCAAAACCTGAAAATAATTTTTGCTGTACCTCATCCCTTAGTGAACTTAGACACCAGCCAGGAATTTAACCCAACGAACAACTTGGTCAGTGCAGGGTCCCTCCAATCATCACCTTTTATTATCAACAGGGGCTACTGGGGGCCTATATTCTTCCCAGGGGCAGAAACCCCCATGGGAGCAATATAATATAACCTATACCAAAATTAAACAAAGTCTGTAACTTAGAACATATATTCATGATAATTATGAGAACTCATACCTATTAATCAGTTCTTTAAATTTACCTTTGTTTTCTGCCAATAACGGTATTCCATTCCACTCTCTAAAGCCCCACACCCACTAGGCGATTTTACCATCGCCGGGCAATGGCACAGGCGTCACAATCACCAGGCAATCATAATCGCCGGGCAATTTTCCATTGGTATGATACACATTCTGGGTGATAGGCGATGGATGATGGGATCGCCAGGAAAATCGTTGGGAAAATCGCCAGAAAAATATCAAACTTGCCTGATATTACCGTCGCTGGCGATGGCAACAGCCATCCTTCCAGTCATCTGTCACCAAACAACGGTAAAATGGCTTAGTTTTAGCCCTTTTACAAATGGGCTCTTATGTATTTTCATAAATTAGTGAAGGCATATTTCATTTTTGCCTTTTTTGCGCTTAGCATTGATTCATAGGCAATCCCTCTCTTATAATTCCTTTATCATCCAATATCCCATCAGGACCCTGCTTCCTATTTTAACCTAATACATCTATATCAATGGTTTGGCTAAATTTCTTTGGATTGTCCCTCAATCTATTCAATTACTCTGTAATAATTAAGCCCATCCCAGTATACATCAACATCAAAATTTACCATGAAATATCATAGCAATTTCTTTCTGATTTAATCCCCAAAGATAAAAGTGTAAAATTAAACAACCTGTGGTGGTTTGGTTGACAAATTGCTCCTAAAATAAATACAGCTTCATACATTGGCCTTTTTCCCATAGGAACCAATGTTGAGGCCTGTCAGCCCAACCTATTATGTCCAACCCTATTTTGCCTAAAATTTTGATTGGCTGACAAACCTGCAAATCTGTCAGTTGGTAAAATTTAAGACATCATAACATTTCATCAGTACTTGGGGATATCGAAAAACATAACTCTTAGTTATTCCAGTAATCCCAGCTCTAGGAGACAAGGATGGCCTATAATTATGTTAATTTTGTCCTACCCTTGTCTAACCCTTGGATAAACCCAATGTTGGATTTGCTTATTGAATTACCCTTCACTCTATGTATCCTCCTAGGAATCACTTTTTTATGAGTCCTGAAGTCGCCCTATCCTTTTTGATGTCCAGTTTTCTTTTTCCTTGATTGCGTTTCAAACTTCTCTAGATAACCAAACACGCTTATTCAATTGAACTGGCCTATTTACATAAGGATAGATATCATTCACCACTGTAGGTGTCACACTTAATTTGCCACAGATCATCTACATTCTCAGCTACAAACTAATATCTATGCCAATCAATGTTTTTCTTTGTAATTATAATCTCTCAGGATATCCAATGAAAACCCTGTATAACTATGAACTCTTATATTTTCAAGACATTTAACAAACTTTGGCTTTTCCTTTTGAATATAGATAGGGAAACGATCACTTATTGGGTACTGGTCTACCCACAACTTTCAACATATTCCACATCAGTGAATAACAAACAAATCATATTTTCAGTATTTGCTGTTATTTCACATTCATTTTGGGAATGCAATTCCCATTGACACCCATTTTGAGAATGTAAATTGCATTCACTCTCACTTTTGTGAAAGGAATTCTCCCAACCACAGATAGCCAATTTCTTGATTTTCACCTGCAGGTTAGCTTAGATCAGAATGCATGCTGGGAAATATGTCGACAAACCATAGGGCTTAAGTAAAGAAATCTTCAATAATCATGGCATTATTTGTTGTTTGAGATCATGGACATCAATGTCAATTACTTTTTCATTTGTTATCTGTATATATCTATCATTTTTTGGGGTTGGTCTGAAAATTAACCTGCAGGTGCTTAAAATACTGTAAATCAGCTATCCGTGGTAGGGAGAATTCACATTCACATTCACTTTGGGAAATGTGGCTTGCATTCACTTATTTTGTGGAATGCAACTCCCACTCACTTATTTTGGGGAATGAAATTCCTCTCACATTTAAACTGTGCCATGTGTAGGGTATTGAAGTGCTTTTTAGACAATTTCTGTGGCATTAATATACATGTTTATTATGCCAAACTGTGTTACCTATGTGTATCTAAATGTTTGTACTTCTATTAAGGTATTATTGTTACTTGTTACTCTAAATTTGGTGCAAAACTGTGTTGCACCTGAATCCCCCTGGCATCATTAGGGAGAAACTCATTTTGAGTGTTTTTTACATCTGATATGGGTGCATTTCATTGATATTATTCTAAAAATGACATGTGGTATCTTCATTTTCGCATTACAATGTGTAGTTTGTTACACTATTATGATCTTTTAATGTTATTTCATACCTAAGTTTTGTACTTTAAGCCACAAAGTGGCATTACTTTACAACACCTGTAAAACACCTCTATTGTTATATCACTCTTTTAGCAAAACCCTGAGTGTGTTTTACCATCTTCACCTATTCTGGCAAGTCAGGTCAGGTTATCAAGTTGGTTTGAAGAGATTTGTTAAAGTGAACCTTTGTTTAAATGAGGCTTATCCTAGAAAATATAGAACCATTACATTCTTTTTGTTGGTGCCTTAATCAATTGTTTTATTTCAAATTTAGATGTAATTTTCCTCAATTTCGCTCCTGTTTTCAAATTTTGCTACAAAAAGTCTAAAATTGAGAGTTGGATCAATAAAAAAAAAGATAAACACACATTAACATGGATCATGATTAAAATAGTTCTGACATAACGAAGATTCATACTGGCACAAAACCCATCAACAATAATGAGTTGGAGACGAATGTTTCATAGTATTTAACAGATGTATGGTTTATCCTATGTGTGTAATGGGGATAAGTTATAAAGAGAATTCTATTTACACTGCGTACACTAACTCATGGCTCTTGAGTTATGTTACTGGATAACAATGTGATGATTACGTTGTGCTAGCCAGGTGGTAGAGTTTCCTTCATCTAGGGTGTTCAAGCCTAAATGAAGACACTCATTAGCAGAGATACAACTGTTTTATTGGTAAGATCAAAGAAGAGGGCTGGAGAATACCAAGTCCTTTGTTCACATGACCAGTGCATGGCTCTACAGTAGACATTTACCTTCAACCATAGTTCTCAGATCGTTCAAGCCATAAACCTCCTCATAATGAAGACTGCATTTTGTTCTTATGACTACTAGTAAGGTAAATCCACAATACTATGCACATGTTTCTCTCTCCGACCATCCCTCTTAATCAGTGCTGGATCCAGAGGGGGAGGGGGGTGCAGGGGTGTGCGCCCCTCCCTTTTTTCGGAAAATTTTGCATTTTTTTAATGTAAAACTCGGCCTGAAAGCATTTAAGGAAAATTTTTTCCAATAACGCCCCCCCCCCCTTTCAAAATCCTGGATCCGCCAGTGTTAATTGTTGTTCATATACCATCCACTTCTATTGATTTTATATACTTTCACCCTGGCTTGGCATACCTACAGGAAGGTGGTACTGGTGTGATGAATTGTAGACCACACCATGATTATAGGCACAAAATTGAGAAGGCCATAAGTTGGCCATAATTATTAGGTGTTGTGCGGAATCATATGGGAAGACTTAGAGCGCCTCATCTATTTGGATGACATCTTGGTGTTCGGTCTGAATTTTCAAGTCACCTTAGTGAGACTGATCCAGGTGCTTGATCGGTTGAGGGTGGCTGGGCTGAAACTAAAGGCTCGAAAGTGCAATCTCTTCCAGAAGTGGATTCTATTCCTAGGGCATGTGGTCTCAAGTTAGGAATAGAGCCAGACCTGGAGAAATGTCAGCCACAGTAAGTGGGGCTTCAAAGGACACGCCATTTAAAATGAATTGTTAGCAGCCCCACTGTATGAATTGGCTACAGAAGACACACTATTTGAATGGAATGATAGGCTACAGAAATCATTGAAGGGCTTGAAGACGGTGTTGACTGAGGCACCCGTCTTGGGATTCCTGCAGGAGGAAGGACACTGGTGGCTGGACACGGTGATGCCAGTGATGTGGGGACCGGAGCCGTGCTGTTGCAGGAGCAGGATGGGGTGGAACGGGTGATTGCCTACGTGAGCAAAGCCCTGGAGTCTAACAAAAAGAAATACTGCACAACTTGCAGGAATTGTTGGCTGTGGTAGAGCCTTAAAACACTTTGGGTGTTACATTTATGGACAGTGTGTTATAGTTCTTATGGATAACAGTGCAGTGAGCCTGCTGCAAAGGAGTAAGGAACCCATGGGGCATGCAGCCCAGTGGATTGAGGTGGTTGACTCCCATGATGTGTCATTACAGCACTGGCCAGGACAAAAGTACGGGAACGTAGATGCCTTATCCTGATACCCATGTAAGCAGTGTGGTGGTGAGCACAAGGGTGGGCACAAAGTAAGAGCAATCAAGAGGGCTCCAGGGTATGAGCCAGGATGGTTGCCATAGTAAGTGGGGTTGGCACACTGCAAGGATAGTGACTTGGGGCCAATTATCACTCTTTTGGAAGCAGGAGATGACTGCCCTGCATAGGAGGTGATATCTGTGGAGTCACGGGAAACCAAGGTGCTGTGGAGACAGTGGGAACGATTGAGCCTAGTGGAAGGTGTGATGCATCTGAAGTTCTTCAAGCTGGAGGGCCAAGGGTGGAGGTATCAGTTGGTCGTACTGTGATAAAGGCAAGCGAGGACTGGAGCTATGTTGGAACAAGGGTTCTATTGGCCCACACTCAGGAAGGACATTCAAAGGGAGGGCTGGGAGTTTGACTGCACCCTGCTGAAGAGAAAGTTGGAAAGAGAGAACCTTTGCATCAGTACATAGTGAGAGAGCCTATGGAATGGCTGGCAATGGATATAACGAGGCTGTACCTGGTCACAGCACAAGGAAACAAATACTGTCTTATTGTGGGATGCCACTTCACAAAGTGGTTGGAATGTTTTCCCATCCCTGACCTATGTGCTATGACTGTGGCCAAGAAGCTGGGTGAGGAAGTGGTGGCAAGGTATGGAACCTTTAAAGAGCTGCATTCCGACCAGGGTACAAATTTTGAGTCTGAGGTGGTGGCCCAAGTGTGTGAGTTGTTTGGGATTTACAAAACTAGGACCACCCCCTATCATTCAAGGAGTGGCGGATACATAGAACGGAGTTTCCAGACCTTGGAAGTTGTTTTGCAACTGGCAGAGAATGGGACACAATGGTACCGCTGATTATGATGAGCTATACCCCATTCGGGAGTCCTGATCTGTGCATGTGCACACCTTTGACCCAATTTCCTATGGGTGGACAAGCGTGACTTTCAGCCAATCAGGACTCTCAATTGTTCAATATGGCAGCGCCCACTGGGGCCTCTCCCTAACGTGGTATAGGGTGACCACGGGCCAGCACGAAAGTGACCCCGAGTGATCTCATCCATCAGAGGTACGCCTATGATGGGAAGGTGACTCAGCGAGAGTTCCACGCAAGAAAGTTGGTCTGGGTGACCGATATGGTGGTTGACAAGGGCACAAAACTAAAATTCCCATGGATGGGCCTGGCACTGATCACGAAGGTGTTGGCTCTAGGCTGGGTGGTAGTCAGATGGAAACAGGGGAAACTGGGGGGGATGATTCATGTTGATTGCCTGGAACCCTAAAGAGGACAAGCCGCTCCAGCATGAATGGTGGCTGAGCATCGCAAACACAAGTCTACACATTAAGCTGTATGGGACGAGGGACGTCGATACACTTGAGGACAAGGGGAACCCCCTCTTTGTGATAGGTCTGCCCCCTGCCCGTGTCTTGTGAGGGAGGCATGGTCATGGGAATGACCAAATAGGCGCTGGACACAGAGGCAATGGTTAGAAGACTGATCAACTTCAGGCTACTGAGCCGAGGAGGCATCACTGATGGTTACTTCAGGCGTGAGATTGTGAGGCTGTTGATATAGTACCTAGCTGTAGATGAGTGACCTGTGTGCAGAATCAAGGGGAAGATTTGGGGACAGGAAGGTGCCACAGGACATGGGGCTCGGGCAAATGAACATTTACTATGTAGTCGGTTATCAGCCAGACACGAAGTGTTCACGACATTGAAGAGATGACTTCATTGACACTAAAGGGGGACCTGGTGGCAAGCTGGTGAAGCCTTGAGAGGAGATGCTGATCTGGATTATATGTGTCATGGTACAAAACTAATGGAGGGAAATTGGTGTGGCATTTTCCGTCTCGGAAGAGATGGACTTGTAACTGTTGGGGCATGAGCCCAGGAAGGGTGGAAACAAGGATAGATACTGTTTATGGAGGGGGATGCTGAGGCACTAACCAAGGCAGGCACCCATCGACAATGGCCAACCCCGTCTGACAGGATGTGTGTGGAGGACATATGTAGGTCAGCGTGGCATCACTGGTCAGTGACAGATTTGGAATACACACGAGACTGTGGACCAGGTGAATGTGTAGGCGGCATGTCAGGAGATAAGGCTCCCAGGGCTCAGACATGGTGCAGTTGGTGGCAGGGGCTGTTAGCTACCACCCACCGAGGCATGGGTAGATGGCAGGCATGAAAAAGGAAGTAGGTGGCTTCACTGGTAGCGAGGTTGGAGTGTTCAATGCCAGGAGGCTCTCAAGTATGCCACGCCCACTCTCACCGGGGGAGCACATAAGGGGGAGCACTTGAAGGAGCGGGTCACTCTGGTCCTTGGTTTGGAGGTGTCCACAACTACACATGGGAAGAAGACGAAACCAGAAGAAAACCTGCTGAGAAAACAAGCCGGGAACCACAAAAGAAAAGGTTGTGGAGGAAGATTGGGAATCGGGCAGCACGAGCAAGCTGATATGAGCTGGGAATGAGCAGCACGAGGATACTGGCCGCTGAAGCGTGCAGTGGAGGTGCCATACCGTGCTGGAGCTGAAGAGGATTATCATTCCATATATATATATATAACCAACCGAGAAGGGATAACGAGGGCGGTTATCACCCCGAGCCGGGACCCCGATATCAGCCTGAGGCCAGGGCCTGAAGGGATGGCCGAGAGCTGATATCAGGGTCCCGGCTCGGGGTGATAAACCACCCGAGTACTTCCTTGGAGGTTGGTTATGGATTTATTATACCTTATCTGTTAGATTTGAGCTCCTAAGGAAGGATGCACAGCAATCAGTGATGGTGGGCTGCGATGCTGCAAATTGTTTTAATGTTTTTTTTATTTAACTCTTTTGATATCCATCAAATCCACAAACGGTGAGCAAGTAAAATGTAGCTAGGAACATTTTGCAGATAATGCATATATATGTTAGATCTTTTATTTCTTAATAATTTCATTTTTGTATAAATTTTAGAAAAATAAGAAATTTCTGTATTGCCCTGCAGGGTGATACAAGGCTGGTTTTAACCCAGGTTTGTATCGCCCTGTGTTAAACTCTTAAACTACTAAACTTACATCACCCTAAGGTATAATAAGGCCCTAATGACTTGCTGTTTATTCTTCCTTCAACAGGTCATTCCCTCACTATGGTGGGGCTTCAGAAGGCAGTAAGGGCAGCCCTTGCCACCCTTGGTATCCCTTTGGCAAAGACTGTTAATGTTACCATTCACAGCCTCCATTGCACGGATGCACACTTTGCGGCCCTTGCCGGCACCCCTGGGAGACATTCTGGCCCATGGTACCTGGTCATCACCAGCAGTTCAGGCCTACCTCCCCGGCCTAGTTTGGCTTCCTGATGACCAAGAATCACTATTGTATTGGATCAACAACAATTTTATCTTCTTAATAGACAGGGCCAGACACACAACAGCCGTTGGCACCTGGCCTTTGATATCCCAGTTGTTGTCACTGGGAGAAACACAGAGGGGTGTAGCAGCCCTGCCTGGCCCAGCCGAGAATCGAACCAGGCTCTCCCGCATGCCAAGCGAACGCTCTAACCACTTCACCACCCTGTGCCCCATTAATGCTAAGTTCATATTCTCTCAAACTTGTGCCATTGAATTATGAAGTGATTCATCACAATAGAAACGTTGGATGACAAAATAGTTTTACTAAATAAATGAAAATTCTGTATGCTTATTGCCATAAATACTTCATTCCAAATCAATTGCAACCCAAATCGATTGTAATTGTTTTTTTTTTGAATAGATATGGTTAGTTACAGAATTCAGGGGCTAAATCTCAAGATCTATTTGGTTATGCTGAAGGAGTTTATCTTAAAAAGTCACAAAACATTTGTTTCCATGCAATGCTTTATTGAAGCCCTCTATAAGAATTATTGTTGAAATATCAAATAATATAAATCATTCCTTTTTCAATTTTGCTTTTTTCTGATCTTCACTTCTGGACATTCCTGGACATTTACCATGTCCTTTTTCTTCCTGGGTTCCATTTGTAATTTCAGATGTTTCCATGTTACAATCCAGTTTCAAACTTTTGATCATGGTTGATGTATTTAACCTCTGAAGAAACTGCAAATGAATAATACTTTTAAATACAAGTCATTTTTTGGTTAATATTGGTGGCGCAGTGTGTTAGCTTATGAAATTCAGGATTCCAGGTGATACCTATGTTATGTTTCAGGTTCTGAATAGCAAAGCTTCAATGATGTAAAATAGTTTATTTTGAATACTTACCGGTTAAAAATATATATTACATCATCAAATTTTACGAAAGTCTTTCTTTCTTGTATGTGAAAACAAACATATTTAACAAAAGTGTTAGGCTGGTCTTATTATCATTTGTATCAAAATAATTAGCAAACAAAATAAAATTTCTAAATCAATTTTCCAAGTATTTTTGGGATAATTGTCATATATTTAGACTGCTTTAGCCACAAGGTTTCCATGGTGACCTATTATTATTTTTTGCAGTTTTGGTCTCTATATAAGCATAACTTTTACTGTGTAAGGATTTAAGCAAATCTTGAAAATAGTTCTATAATGGCACGATTGTCCTAAAGAAAGAAGCACGTGCCATTCTTTTTTGTAAGAGTAAAGTGTCACACAAAAGTTGATTTTTCAAACCCAAAGTATATTTGGATAACTAAATCATTTGTTTATATAAAGAATACCATAAGAAAGAGCAATACCTAAGTTTTCTATTGGTCTAAAACCTAAGAGAGTGTCTGTATTATAGGCTATATGATCATTCACACAAAAATGTAACATTAAGGCCTCAACCAAAAAGAAATGAGCCAGTAGGACTGTGATCCTTCCCTAGAATCCAGTGTAATCAAAACAACAAACAAACAAACAAACAAACAAAACACCAGAACTCACCGACATTTACAGCGCCTGAGAAAACGAATGTTGAAGGTCCTCCACCTGATCAAGTTCCCCCTCCTACATCTAAAGCGGACTCGTCTGTTTCCCCACACATTGGGGACACATCGGCTGGACCTACTACAGGCCCTGCCACAGCGGTAGCGCCGGACCCTGGCCGTACAGATGAACCCACCCCTACGGATGATCACCAGGCGTGTGCCCAAGTTGACACGTGGACAGAACTGAAAGGAAATGATAAGCCTAGTCATTTTGCACTGGCGGATCCCGGCTTTTGAAAAGGGGGGGGGGGGGGGGGCTATTGGAAAAAATTTCCTTTATCGCTTTTTGGTCGAGTTTTTCATTTAAAAAATGAAAAACTTTCTTTAAAAAGGGAGGGGCGCGCCTCCCCGCACCCCCCTCTGGATCCGCCACTGTTGTGTCCTTAGGCAGAAAGGCAGTATATTTTTGGAATGGTCAGCAGCCCCTATAGGGGCCGTCAAAATGATCAGAAGGGAGGGGGATAATATTGGTAAAAATTATCATGACATCATTATATTTTATGGATGGTATCACAAGCTTTTGTCATTATTGCTGTGTTGGTCAATCCAAACCCAGTCCAGGTTTACCGTGGGTTTCCAGTCTCGATATACCTTTTTATGTATACGACAAGATCTCCAGCTGAGAAAAATGCTCAACAATATATTTTTTACTGCAAATTTTGTTGAGGAAAGGACATAATTATTGAGGCGCAAAATAACAATGTCACTTTTAATTGACCTGGAAACAATATTTAAAAATTAATATTTATTCTGAATTAATCATCTTTATCTTGTATGGTCTTTATAGCATAATGTAGATGAAAGATATATAAGATTCCTGTGATATTTCACTTCACTTAATTTTATAGTTTACTATTAATCCAATGCCTTTGGTAACCCATTTGGTCATCCTATAATTTTAGTTACTGAAAGAACATTGAAAGAATGAGAGTGAAGTCTTCACCAACATTGTTATTTTAAATTTGAATGTGATTATGAATAGTCTCGAGCTCACTGAGAACTGAAAGAAACCAATCTTTTACCATGGCAAATTGCATGCTAAAAACTAATCATTAGAGTACAAGAGCCATTGACAATTTCCTAAACTGTGCTTAACTACTGCTAAGCTTCTTAACTGATACTCTTCTGAGATTGTGTAAGTACAGTGGTAGCGAAGTTACTTACTGCTAAGCTAACAAAAGATTGGTCATTGTTACCCTACTATGATGAAATAAGCTTAATGTTTCTAAAATACGTAAATTTAATGCATCATAAGTGACTAGATGAAACAGAATAATGTATTCATAATAATCATGATTCCAATATCATACTTACCCTGGATGCTGAAAGGGAAATGGAAGATTGCATTAGAATATTGTAATAGATGTATGATTCCTAAACCAGCATTTTTTTTTTACCAATGCATCTGTTTTAGTTAAAGGGACAATACATAAGATTATATTCAGTTTTCATAGAGAATTCATATTAAGGAACACACACACAGGTCACAGCCAATCTGTAGATTCAACATGTAACATCCATGGGATCTCTCCTCCATCCAGAACTCCAGCGGTTCATATTGAAGTAACCCTTTCACTCAAGCTTGTGCTTGGAGACATGCTGAATTGCCTAGAAACATTCTACTTAGAATAATGATGCTTCTAAGGGATATAACAAAATGCTTCACAAAAAAGAAAGGTTTTGTCTAATTGATAAACTTGAAAATAGGAAGTCTAAGAGGCAGAATACTGCAACACACCTCTATGTGTCAACATACTATCTCTAAATTTCATGCTTTGTGTTTGAGTAGAGCTAAGGAATTTCTAAAACCTGAACTGATGTCTTATCATCATAGGAATATAACATCAGACTTATCAGAAAATATTTAGCAATTACGTGAAAATAGCTGAGTTAAGAAATATGTTACGTTTACGTTTGGTGATGCGTTAGGGTTGCTTAACCTCCCTACTAATAATATCAGAAATACACATTATAGGACAAACGCTTATATGTGGCATGCAAGGAGTATGAAAAGTATCTATATTTTGGTCTTTAGGGATAATATTCCAATCTGAGGCAGCAGATTGAAAGGGTTAACTGTTACCAATTGCTGGCTGTGAATTATAATAATTATACCAACCTTTGACTGAAACATCAGGGATGGTCAGACAAAACAGTGCCAGAAGAAGCAGCAGTAGCTTCCACGACATCCTGCGTCTGAAATGTGGAGAGTGGGCCACAGCATTGCAGCAAATTTAAAAAAGTACAAGGATATGATCACATACTGAAGCCAAAATCTCATATGGCAATCTTGACTCAATTTAAATCGTCCTTAAACCCTGCAGAGGCTGTCCCTTTATGATACCCTGTGTTATTGCAAAGATGTGAACCAACACATTTTGCACTGCTAAATTATTATTTATCCAGCATTAAGGCCAATTTTTGTACATGTTGTGCCTTTGCCTATTCCATCAGTATGATATATAGATACTATTAAGCATTCAAATTACAATTGTGTGCTTTATTAGCAGTGTGCAGAATGCAAAAAATTGTGTATAACATGTAATGTAATATATCCATGCATAAGACAGGGACAATTCTGATAAGAAACATGAAACCAGGACATGAAAAGACCTTAAAATATAACTCATAATGATAAGACATTAAGGAGGTGAGTATACGTATAATCCATTATATGTACATCCATAAATGTTTCAGTGATAGAAATTTTGAAATTTTGAAATTTGTTTCAATAGGCACAGTACATCTCCCCTTCTCTGGGTAGCTGATGTATAGTATTCTACCTGCATCGAGCCTAGATTTTTGTATAAATATGATTTTTATATTGATGCCAAAAGAGTGAACAGAGGTATAGCCTTTTGATGTGCATGTACTATTGACATAATTGTTATATAACACCAAATTCTACGATCTGATTTAACATGTTATTTGTACTATAATATGATTTCATTACTATGTATCTACACTGTATCTACAACGAAAACCAGTACCCACTGATGTAGTTTCAGTATAAATAAAGAAATTAAAAAAAAAAAAAAAAAATCAAGTTGCATGTTAGGAAATACGTTGACAATTTAAAAGGCTTAACTATATAAATTTCCATTAATGCTTGTGTTATTTGTATATTAACATGATGGAAATTAGCAATGGAAATTTTTTCAAGGTGTATCTGTATGTAAGACAACTTACCTTCCTGGACAATAGTCGGTAGTTATGAACTGTTGTCATCAACGCCTCTGTTCAATGAATGTTCTTCCTTCAAAGGACACTTTCGGCAGCAAGGACCAGTGGGACTTTTATATACCAAGAAGTTACATCAGTATGTGTGTTCTGAGGCGTTGAGGTATGAAAGTGTGGATTCTTTGCCACTCATATAAAAAATTTAAACATTTCCTTTATATTTGTCTCGTCATTCCCTTTTTTAAATGGTATACAATTATAATTGAGTTCTGTAACTGTTTTGAGTTGGCTAACCAGATGATAAGTGGTCCATGATTAAAGCCCAAGGTTCTGTCCGTCACAAAAAGTAGTCAATTGTAAAATAACAGGGAATATGAGGTGTGGATGTATAATTGTATAATATTTGTGTTGATTTTATAGAAAAATAGAATATATAACCTCTGAATCTGTGGAATTTTAGGCCATGTATTGCAATGAATATGATCACGTTCATCTGTCAATGTATGACAATTTGTAAAAAATCTAATTTTTGTGTAATTTAGGTAGTGTTTGATATAGTCAGCCCTTAAAATCATTCAGGAAAAGGGTGGAATTGGATGTAGGGTCCACAATTGTAATGATGTGATAGAGATGGTACATATTTCATATAATTTGCATGCTGTGTGTCATTCATTTCAGCTTTCCAGCAGTACATGTCTTGTTTTTCTAACTTTTTATGAGAATTTGTTTATTTGAAATACATACAAAGTTTGACAATGTGCCTTTGGGCAAGTATTTGAGGGTTGGATATCTACATTTAAAAGGTCAGTTTTACATTCTCCTGAAGGGGGGGATACATATTAGATATGTGCTCAAGTTTAGGTCCAATTTTGTCTTAGATTTGCCAATTTATATTCAACTCTGATTTGATTTCTATTGTCTACTTATTGGCCTCATGCAAATCTCACGTGCGGTCAGCATCAATGATCTCATACTCACAATAATGTCCTCTTAATGACCTCATACTTATAATATAGTGTCTTCTTACAATAGTATAACTTTCATTAGAACTTTTTCACTTTTGAGGGGTTGTTTTTATTAAAACATAAAAAAGGATTGTACATATTGCAAATATCTAGTTGCCACAATTACCATCATCCATTCACACTTTTTCATTTTCCATATTCAATTTTTCATACATACTTTGTATTTCTGGAAGGCAGCAGAAAAGATACAACAATGAGTACTGTATTGTGGTATATTCTGATAATTTTCGCTACTGGAATCACAGTAGAAAAAAATAACGACCATAATGATTCAAATTACCTACTGCCCAGAAATGATTTTTCTATATATTTTCTGAATATTCTATATTTGTTTCACCTTAAAATAAACCTGTATGGACAGGCCCGTACCCAGGGGGGGAGGTTGAGGTGGTGGGCCACCCCCCCACATAGCACCAGTCATAATTAGTTCCACCCAGGTGGAAATGTTTCCTTCTTCAACATCCTTTATAGACATTTTGCACATGATGTTATACTTCCCAAAATGTACTGGCCGCCATATTGGTAATCAATTTGAATTGATTCTTATCAGGGGTGGACATAACCAGGGGCCCGGGGGCCTGAGGCCCTAAGAAAGAGGGTGGGGCCCTTAAGTTTTCTGGCCTAGGAGCCTGACTGGCCACTAGAAATTACCAGGATTTTAAAGTTACTCATTGTGAGGGCCCCTAGATATTGCTGCAGGCCCCTTGATACCAAAAGGTTGGGGCTCCACTGGCCCCTGAATTTATGTCCTAGACTTATGTCCACCACTGCTTATTGATAATACTTAAGTAATTAGAATTTATGTATATGCCAAATTTACCTAGTGTTAACTCATGAAATCATTTTATACAAGAATTATCAATGAAATTTGGATATATGTCATAGCCATGTGGTTGTGGTGACGCCATGTTGATCACCAAAACCAGATCACATGACCCTGTTTGCACAAGGTCTATATTCAAACAATAGAAGGAAGGTTCCACTGAAACACTTTAACTAAAATATCTTTTATCCGTTTCAATAACTTTTGAAATGCCACCTTAAAAAGATACTATCCGGTTAAGGAAAGCTGATTTAACCCTTTAGACCCCTAACGTTGCTATCATGAATAGCTGGATTTCCCCGGGATTTCCATGGATTTCCCCCAAGATTTCCTTAAATATATTGTACTTGAGGAAGTTCAAGGGTTGATCCACCCATGTAAATTAGAATTATAGAAATCTGAGTTGAAGCATCGAGTAGGGAATTTCGTCAGCATTAAAATGATATATTTGTTGTTTCAGTATGTGTAATAGTCTTTTGACTATTCTGTTCTGGAAAAATATGAGAAAAGTATGGGAAAATGACGTTTTTCCAGGCGGCTACAGCCAAATTGGGGAGTACACCCTCAGGCAACCATGGCCGGATTGGGGTCTTAAGGGTTAATTAACCACATGATTCAGTAGACATACTGTTATAACAAAACCATCTACCTTGATCCTAGTTTTGTATTTGTGAAAAATAGAATAATTATGACGTTTGATAAATATACGTCCCCCACCATTGGGGTTGCCCCACCATTTTCATATCCAAATCTAAATATTGCTTGATGCATAGTGGCATGACTTCATGTATACACGGGACATGCTCTGCTCCCATTTATACATTTAAGTTGTACATGGAAATTATGAGGTGTTTTCCCAATATAACTTCCTCAAAATATATAAGAGTTCCACTGTCTACCTCACCACCCCCCCCCCCCCCCCCCGCCAACCCTGGGTACGGCCCTGATGGATCATTGTAAAGTGAATCCTTTTTGTGAGATAAGACTGTATTCCATATACTGGACACATGTATTTGGACACTGGCAATTTTGTATTTGTTTTATTCTCTCAGAAATTATGGCATGAAATCATACATCCTATGTACTTGTAAAAGGCACAAAAATCTGTGTGTGGAATGTAAGCAGAGGAGTAAGACTTTTTTGTAGGTGAGCGAATGAGACAATCAGTTTGTTATGTCACTTCCATAGCCTTCAGGAATACAAGGAACCACAATGAGATGACAGATCTGACCAACATAATAATTTGATTACTTTTTGGCCTCTTTTGACAAAGTGCCAGTTAATTAACATCCAAATGAAGGAGTGACATAGCAGAAACATACTAAGACATTCTGATAGCATTCTTTGGCGTTCTACTATGTTATTAGACTGTTCTGCAATGTCACATCCTTGGCTGGATGTTGCCAGGAATATAAGTTAATTCAATAAAAACACATTTGAATTTTAAAGAGGGAGTTTTACCTATCAAATGAATAAAGGAGCAAACTTTCCAAGAAAATGAAGTCATGTCTTTGAAAAACATTTCCTTTATTTTGTAAGAGAAATGTATCAGGAATCCAGTATACATTAAGCTTCCCAAGAAAAGATGTGATACTTAAATTTAGAATCTATAAAATGACAGTCATTTTTGTAAAGCCCATGGGTAGTGATCTGAAAGAAATTCAAAGATCTCAATAGATCCACAACTTTGGAAGCATATATTCGCGATTTGCAAAAAAAAAAATTGTTGTTTGGGGTGTTTTTGTATAATCATTGTATAACCATTTCACATATATGGATGTTTCCCACAGTTTGTAAGGATTATGCCTATATCCTCTTGTTAAGAGTTTTAGTCCACGAATCTATTTTTGGATACATCCAATTGCAATACATTTTCAATGAGTCACAGTGTATGAAAAGGAAAAAGCTCTGTCTCTTCTCCATGGTTTAATATGTACTCCAAATGTCTGTTTAAATAGGATCTAGAGGTATGTTATATGCATGATTATCTTGATGTAAACTTGAAGTAGAGAATCAAAGGGACCTGTCGTCAACTCCATCATTCTAAGTATCTAGATTTGAAAAGAGAAAACATGGAAACCCAATATTTTATCCTTTTTGACACTGCCTAACCTCTAGTATGCAATTATTTTTCTAAATAACATATCATGGATGAAGGTAGTTTGGCTGTTGAAGTGATTTACATTGTTCTTGATTTATCATGCAGGAAATGATATTCTAAGAGCATGTGGAATATAATGACAGTTTCATAACTGATTTTGGTTTTAGAGATGGACAGCTAGCCTGCCAATGCCTAATTGATAAGGGGTTATAGATATATAAATACACACAGAATCCCCCAGATTTCATAAATATGAGACTAATTTTTCAAAATTTCCCTAAGGCTGCCCCCCTTCCCATCCCCCCCCCCCAAAAAAAAAAAAAAAAAAAACATCAAGTCTCCCCCCAATGACTTCACCTTACACAGGGCTCTTCAGTAAAAACCGTTTACAATTTCAGATCAGGGATCTAGAATTGTCAAGGATAGTAAAGTCACTTCATTTTAACTGCTGGTTATTCCAGGACATTGTATATGGTTTGTATTATGTTGACCAGTCACAAGGTCTAAGCATGCTAATTTTCAATAATCATGGCATTACTAACCCTTCCAGTATTGTGTGATGAATTATAGACCACTCCATGTTTATAGGCATGAAATCATAATTATTAGTAAAAGATGTAGAATTAATCCTATGATTGAATTAATGAATGATATAGCGAATTGCCTTGTAGAAACAAAACAACATGTCGGTTCGAAATTAAGACCGAATGTACAAATTAGTTAGGAAAGCTGGAAATGACCTCTGTAAGGGTCAGCGACATCACATGATTGTAACTGACCAATAGGAAGCCGCTTTAGGCCATAAAGAGCATGGAGTTACATGAGAACAGCATGAGAATCAGAGCACGATTAGGGCAACCACGGGAAACAATGCAGTGGGCAGCTGCAGTGGGCAACCACCCGATGGCCATCCCCCAGCATAGGACCCTAAATAGTCAGTAGCACGATCACACGAAACCTAGCAAGGCTTCCCCGGGTGTGACTGAGAACACCCAGGCACCCAGCCTCCCTCGTCTTAATCCAGAGCTAGTGAACCTGTACCAGGCACACCCTAGAGCCATCCCAATTTCCAACCACCCTCACGCACGAGGCACGACTCTAAGACATATGGTCACTGGCCCAACTGCCCGCCCCTGGTCCGCAGCCCTGCGACCTGACCTAGATATTACCAATTCATAGGGTGGCGTGATAACTTATTAGGGGCGGATCCAGAAATTCTAGAAAGGGGAAGGGGGGCGCCCACATTGAACAAGTCCTGGCGCTCCTTCTTGGGACCCCAGTTTACACTAAAAAAGCTAACATTTTGACATTTCAGTTTTGATTCTGTCCCTGCTTTTACTTGTCCTGTATCATATGTACTAGATATCATAGAACTTATTATACAAAAATATTGTTCTATACTGACATAAGCATTGTATTACATACGAATTCTTACCGCACGTGAGTGCCCTCCAATAGCACTTAAACTCTTTTCATTTGCAGTCATATTATCATTCATTTGTATAGAGGCGGATCCAGGAGGGGGGGGGGAGTCTTGGATTTCCCTCCCCCCCTTTGCTGGACCTGAACTATGGTAGGTTAATTATCCATTAATGTTAGGGTTACTTTAAGAGGTTGTTTCGCCTTTGGATAATATAGCTAGCCCCTATTGCAGTCTCCTCCTCATTCGACAGCTGTTGTCCACCACATAATAATAGTTCCGGTATTATATAAGACATAACACTTGCTTGAAAGGATGTTCTTTATTTATGCCTGTGTTATTACATTTCCATGACAAGATCTTAATGACAACGAACAGTTCCAAGGATCGAATCCACTCAACCACACTCAGTCAACGCTCCCGCCATCTAAGCAGTCTATTAGCTTCAATTCCAACTCCAGGATTAAGCTTCTAGAAAACAACCTTTCCAGGATGGTTAACTCATAACAACCTTCAGCTTTACTCTAACTGAGCTTACAAATTGAATTCTCTAAAAGGACTTGTGTTTGAATTCCCACGAATCTATTTTTCTGCATCATCCTGATTATAAGTCAGTAAATATGTCAATTTTTTTCAATTTCCAGCGCCATTCCAAACATTCCAAAAATCCTGATATCCTCAGATTCCTAGCTACAAACATACACCAAGGTTTTTTAAATTGACTTAATTCATTAAAACTAATCAGCATTTTCGCAAATACAGTCAAGGCAACTTAAAGTTTAGCCTCGCTATTTAATGAATGGATCTCTATATAGTTCTAAGATTAAATATTTTAGTTCATTCATCACAATCATTGAGTTTTACACATTTTTATCGTTACTTACCTGTAGCCCTTTCATGCTGGCTATTGGTTTACAAAAAAATAATTTTGTACATTGCTGAAACCAAATAAAAGCAATATTGCATTTAATAAAACATCTTCGTTATTGACTCTTTGTAGTATTTTGAATTAAATAATCTATTGATTTATTGTTTCAGCCAAGCAGGCACAAGCTGATGGGTGAAACAAGTCCCAAGGGCCTCCAAATACGCAAGGCAGAAGAAATCGTCATTTGAAAATGAATTGATTTGGTAAATGGTTGAAATATACCTCCAATGTATGTCAAATAAGTTGCTGTAAAAAGTTTAGATTCAAACTTTGATTGAATTTGGTTTTGATATTTTGAGAGCAGATAGTCGAAGTCCTTGAATTCAATCTATACTTTACATGCTGAATAAAGTCACGCTAGCTTGAGGAATAAAATCTTCTTGAATTCATGTTGTTTATGTAGCGAGCTTAAGTTATTGATGAAAATGCTTCTATGTCCTACCATATCTAATAATTTCGCTCTTCCCACTAAAAAAACAGTCATATTTTCCGAATTCTAGCCCAACGTAGGTGCTCTTACGATGACAACGGCAACATTTTGTAGAAGGAAATTTTTCAATTTTGGCATACTCCCGTGAAAAATTGAACAACACCAAGAATGGAAAGGTGCTGGAATAAAGGATGATACGGAATTTGAAGAAACAAGTAAGTTAGTAAACAGTAAAATCAGCGTTTGGAGAATGGAGATGGTATCCTCCCTGAGGAGACGGTTTAACTGTAAAACTGAAAAGAAACTTCACCAGCTTGAGTAGTTTATCAAAAGTTCTTAACTTCAACACAAAATGGTTATCTGGAATGAGTGATCAATATGATTGCAGAACAAGAAAGATGATAAATTGGTTAAAGTCAATTGCAAAGATGTCTTCACTTGTAAATGATAAAAGATGATTAATAGAATCTTGATAATAATAATAAAAATAATATGCAGGAGTGTTTAGACTACAAAATTAATGTGTTTAAATATATAGTGTAATGGGAATGAAGCAGGCCCTGGCTGCCCACGAGAGTTCCCCCTCCCTTTTACCCCCATTATTCTATAGATGGCTTGCTAGTCTGGGGATGGTTCAGTCACACTGCTAAAGGTGGTGTGGGAGCTGAGCCCCACCCCTTTTGGTAATGATTTACAGCGATCCTGGCTTGGGGTCTAGACCTTCCTCTCTGAATGATTAACCTTAGCCAATCAGAGTGCTTGAGCCCTTCTCTTGCATACTGGGAAGGTACATACCCCTGCCTCAGCCAATCATAGTCCCCCTTCAGGGTTGGATCCAGGATTTTCAAAAGTGTGTGTGTGTGTGGGGGGGGGGGGGGGGGGGCATGTATTCCCAAAAATGTCCCCTTGCCCTTCAGGCAGGAATATCTTCATAATCTGGAGGGGGATCCAAGCTCTTCCAGGAGCTCTCCCTGAAGGAGCCAGATTTGGAACTTTGGAGAAAAAGCCAGTGTAACACTGCAAAGGTTCTCTCTTCTTCAAATCCACCACCACCCAACAACTCACCTTCTTCTCATATCTATCATTGTAAGTAGCATCACTTGTAAGGATTTGCCACTTGTCATATTGAATTGCCATTTGTCATGTTGTACTGATGTGGCGTCAGTCCTAAGTTAAAGAAACCAGATGCATAAGGCAATGTAAGGGCTGAGAGTGAAACATTACAGCAAAGATATGGTGTAAAACCGCTGACTCTGAGAAGGAAAAGAAACATGTTAAGGATTATGTATAATCAAAGTCAAAGGGCAAAAAACAATTCCTCTTTATAGAGGAGTCCAGTTGTTGGATGAATGGCCACATACTGTGCAAAATGAGCGGGACATCTGTAAATTTAAAGATTTTCGAAAAGCTATGGGTAAAGTATCGTTATATCATGATTGTGGCCATTATATTGTTATAAGAATTGATACTTGTTGCTAATTAACTGTATATGTATTATAATTCCTAATGTTCACTCTGTATATGCGTTTACTTGTAATGTTCAATGATGTAATGTGACAGACATAATTATAGGCTACTGTTTGAAGATCTTTCACCTGTAGGAAATAGTGGGAGGGGGGGGGGGAATAGGGCATTAATTTTGTGTATAGTTTATGGTATTCGAAACCAGATGGATGTCCCAAGAAATGAACTTCCTCATAGATCCGGACTGACAAATTTTAAAAGAAGGAGGAAATTGAAAACTTGTTGAATTTGGTATACAAATTTAAAGAAAGGAATGAGTGGATTAAAACACAAAATTCGAGAACCAGAAATAAGGTAGCAGTACAATCTCATTTCAAGAAACCACGATCTGAAACTGCAAAACAATCTCCCTTTTTTTTTTATAGAGGAGCCAAATTATGGCTGTCCATACAGATATTTATCAGAAATATTGAGACAAGTGTTGAATTTAAACAAGCAATCAAAAAGCATTTGGCTTGATAAAAGTTGCCAACGAACTACTCAGTCTTTTTCTTCCTTTTAGGGTTTTTCTGTCATGTTTTATCAAGTGGTCTCATTTGGGTGAATTGAATTTCGATTTAAAAGCTCGGAGTTAAACTGACGTTCATATAATCTCGTTGTAATTATCACCATCGTTGGTAAAATATAAAAATGATAATACTTAATATTGTATTGTAAACAAGCTTGATATTTTGGAACATCTGGAAGATCAGATACCTCTGAAAATGACAAATAAAAAAACACACAAAAAAACACCTTGAAGCATCTATGTGATACTGTATAATCTAAACAAGGCACATCTACAAAAATTCCACAACATAATTTTCCACTCATAATAATATCTAATACATTTCATATTCATAAACATTCTACAACACTAAAATAATTTTCTACAATTTGTAATGAATCAATATCAACATTTGCAGAAAGCACTAAGAACTGCACAACTAGACTGTCATCCCCTTCCACCTGTTGGAGAAAAATGGAACTACACTTTAGGTAAATGAAGTTGGCTATTGCCAGGCGCTGAGTTTCCAGGCCCTATTGTTAGAGTATATTTATTGGCATTAGTGATAAGTCAGTCTGATCGAGGCCTGTTGGCACTGCTGATAACTTTTTCCTGTTTTTAAGTCAATTTGTACAATGTCATTTACGTCAATTATTGTTCAAAAAGAAGTTATGCAAAGAATACCAAACAACTAACATAGATTGAGCAAAGTCCAGAAATTACAAATAATTTAATTGTTTTGAAACGCTTTCGTTCAGCTATAACTAATAACACTATACCCCTTTATGGAGGGCTAAGACAAGTCTACCTTCCATCAGGAATAGAGCAAATGAGGAATAAAGGGGCCGTCAATAATGACGTCATGCTATTTTTGACCATTCTTAACCCCCCCCCCCCCCTCCCTCGGTCATGTTTTTACTATAGGAATGTATAGGGAGCTGGATGCCTGGTGTATGATGTCACTTAAGGACCGTCCATAAATGATGTCATACATCAGGGGAATAAGAAAGTCAAGAGCTATTTTATAGGTATCAGAATGATATATTCCAAAACCAACGCCGACAATAGAGTACCAATCATTAATTCATTTTCTCTATACCATTTAATCTATAGATGTGTATGATTAAGAACTCATATCTCTAGAGTTAACAATGATGTACAAAATGTAAAAAAGAAGACAACATGAGGTGTATACATCTAACTGCAATGTGTGGAAGATCAGAATAAAATATTACTGACGACCTGAAAACAAAACTTTTAAAAACATGAAGGTATTACCACCTTGAATTCTTTCCTGTTCACATATTCTCAGATGAGATAAGTTTTGTTTTATTTATCTATTGTAACCAATTTCCATGTACAAGTTCTTTCATGGTACAGGATTGGAGTTATGTGCACGGCAATAACAATACAGCACATCAGAATTGGCATGCCAACTTGTAGATATACCGCAGTGTAGCCGGGGTGTGGGTGTGTGGAAGACAGCCTTTAATTTTGAAAAAAAAAGAAGAAATTTATGGGAAAAATCTGGATTAGAACCAGCGGCGGATGCAGCTTTTGGAAAAGTGGGAGGGGGCTGGCGCTAGTAGAAAGGGGGGCCAAACCCTTTTCCCCAGAATTTTACGTTAAAAATATCTAAATTTGGTCCCAAAAAAGGGGATGGGCGCCCCGTCAACCACCTCTAAATCCGCCACTAAGAACCAATTAAAGTCAACCTAAAACTTCTCAAACTTACTTAATGGGTCTGGACCACTAAATTCGACACGGCGACATGGCCAATTTTCTCCTTACCGACATGCGACAGGGGCTATTTTTAAATTCGACATGGTGACATGGCCTATTCTTATAATCGACATGCGACATAGCTTATAGTGACAATCGACAGGGCTCATTCTTAAATTCGACACGGCGACAGAGCCTTTTCTTATCTCCGACATGTGACATCGGCACCCCTCCATCAAGGGCCCCTACTTAAACCGTTTGAGTGCAATGGTTGGTCCAGCAATTTGAAAGAGATTGAAACATAATATCTTATATTGATTTTTGGACCGAATTTCATATTAGCCTCTTTCCTACATGCCTTCTAAATCAACCAAAAAATGTTTGTTACCAAACATTACAGGAATTATGGTATGTGAATCTGGAGGTATCAGTTCCCTATTTACACTGTAGGTGGCGCAGTGTTTCCCAACCCTGCAGTTTATAACTGTGCTGACCAGAGGGGGGGGGGGGGGGGGGGGGGCACTGTACGTTCAGAAGGCTACGTATCGTACTACTTTGATTTAATTGTTGATGTAAAGAATTGATATTGTCTAACAACTATCATCTGTGATCATAACCGGTGGTCTTCTAGAAGCTAAGGTCTACTTCACAGATTTTACGTTGCATGTTATATTGCCATCGACGTGTTTTCCTCTTATTTCTGGATAGAGGTGGCGCCACTCGTGTTCAGATCCTACATGTAAAATGCGCTAAGATGAACCCTTCAAAAAGATTTGTCTTGTATTTAAATCAAAGATAGAAGCTATATGACTTCGAGACATCGTTAACTCTATATTGATCATATTGACAATTCTATGCACTCCGAACTTCTGGTTAAAAACAAAGTAACAAGAAAAGTTACACAAAATAAAATGTTATATTATCTAACGATTGTATGGAGAAAAATTACCTTTCATTCCATTATTATTACGACTGAATAACCCCAAGATTAGAATAGTACACTCTTTTCAAACCAGCAGCTGATCACCATAGTTTAACCATAATCAAAAGAACAATAATTTAACAGAGGATAAATATTTTCATAGGCTTTTATTATCAGTACAATACGTATAACCAATTTCACCTTCGTTACCAATGTAACATTTTATACAAACTTAGTGACAGACTATCAGGACTCTCCTGACATTTTGGTGGACGGAATGTAGCGCGAAACTAAATAATTCATCAATAGTTGAGAACTCAGTGGGCATGCGAGATTACAATCGTTATTTTTACTGACACAAGTGCCTTCGGCAAATTTGACAAAAGATGGTTGAAAAAGAAATAAACTCTTCCTTACAAATTTGTTAGATGTGATGACTACATTGAGATTGATAAATGAATTCTCTGATAGATCCATCCTCATAGGGATTGCTAGTCTACAGATATACATGTCTACATAGTGGTTACTGCACAGACATATGTCTGCACAGTGGCTACTGTACAGGCTAATACTGGTGCTGCCACCTAGCAGATTTTGATGGAGTAACTTGGAATGGAGTGCACCTCAGCCAATCAGATTACTGCATTCTGTGGATGGCTAGCATTCAGTGTAACATAGTGCAACCTGCATATGATGTCTGCACAGTGGCTACTGTACAGGCTAATACTGGTGCTGCCACCTAGCATATTTGGATGGAGTGCACCTCAGCCAATCAGATTGCTGCATTCCGTGGATGGCTAACATTCAGTGTAACATAGACCAACCTGTATATAGAGTTGGTACTGACCTCTTGAAATTAAGCAAAAAAATTTGGCCTTTATCTATCTAAATAAGAAATAATAAATCTAAACAAAAATTAGGAGAAGATTAGTGTTACACTGAATTATTTATCAACATCTTGGTGTGCTTATTTCATTCATAGATAGAAGGGGAAGTATGCCCCAAAATTGTCTCATTCTAGCATGTGTTCAATGGAGGCAAATTTGGTCAGTTATTTGGGAGATTTGCACACGGCCCACTTTTGAATTCCAACAGTTCCTTCTATATAGTGAAATGAATTACGGAATCATCTCAAATATATTTCCCCCATTTTTTTCCATACAATATTGTCCAAGCGCATGCAGTGATCCCAACAACAAAAGACAATTCTTATTTACCAACTACTACTCATTCTTATTTGTATTTGATTTCATTTTCATTATAGCAGAGACGAAAGGCATTTCTTCTATAGATGGATCATTATCATCATATAGCCTGGGACACTTTATACAATACATCTTTGTGATTTTCAAATACCTGTAAACTTATACAGCAATACAGTTCTTCCTATGTGAATAACCAGCTTAATTATCCGTAAACTATACAAATAAATACATGGTGAGAAATCCAATAACACACATATTTGCCTTCATGTTGTGTAGCCGTATTGCATTAATAAATTCCAATCCTCCTTCCAAATAATATTTTTTTGTAACGTTTAGAAAAATATGTTCTTTTCCCTCAAAAATACGATAAAATGACAACAAAGTTGAGACATAGACCTTTGACTAGCGAACAACATAAGACAAAAACTGACAGTTAAACCCCACATCCTCAGAAAGGAAGGAGCAGTGTGGTAGTTTTTGAGAGACAGAGCAGTCGGTTGTACAGAATAGTAGAAACGATAGACTTTTAGAGTCTGTAAGTTAAGACAGGTGTTCAGAGAACATATCGTTCCTAGACTATAATTTAAGGATAGATGTTTAGAGAACATGTCGTTCCTCAACTATAAGTTAAGGATAGATGTTCAAACTTGTCGTTCCTCAACTATAAGTTAAGGATAGATGCTCAGAGAACATGTCTTTCCAAAACTATAAGTTGAGGATAGATTTTCAGAGAACATGTCACTCCTCATCTATAAGTTAAAGATAGATGTTCAGAGAACATGTCGTTCCTCGACTATAGATTATGGATAGATGTTCATACTACAAGTTGGTCCTCATCTATAGGTTAAGGATAGATGTTCAAACTTGTCGTTCCTCAACTATAAGTTAAGGATAGATGTTCAGAGAACATGTCGTTCCTCAACTATAAGTTAAGATAGATGTTCATACAACATGTCAGTCCTCAACTATAGGCTAAGGATAGATGTTTGGAGAACATGTTGTTCCTTGTCTATAAGTTAAGGATAGATGTTCAGACTACAAGTTGGTCCTCATCTATAGGTTAAAGGTAGATGTTCAGAGTACAAGTCGATCCTCGTCCCCAAAAGCTCCCGCCGAGCTCTCTCCCTTCAGGGCGTTGTCCAGCTTATTTTCTCCCGCCAATGAGCGGAAATGCTGAAAAAGATAAAAACCAATTTGTATTACTTAAATTTATATGTCTGCAATTTATGGATGTATTTCTTGAATTTATAGCTTTCAGCTCAAATCTACCCTCTATTGGCATTCACATACATTTATTTCAAAATTTTGTGATTTTTTTTTTCATTTTAAATCTTGCGAAGGATACATACTCGACTGGTAAAGCTGAAGTTAATCAATACTTCTAGTGCTTTTAACAAACTGATGCATATGCTGAAACCATTTTTAGATATTTCAGTAAATACAATTCTCAGGTGAGACTTACCTGGGAGTTCTTGAACTCAGAGTAAAGGGTGAACAAAACGTGAAGCGACTGGATCTTGGATTTGTAAATCGGGATGTCGAGAATGGCTGAAAATAAAAACACCATGCAGTAAAATCTGTTTTCTTAAATCTTTACAGAACTGTTTAGATTAACTTTGTTTCTGCATATCCGTCATAATCTACTTGGGTAGGAATAAAACTACAGTGCTGCTGGTGACTTGAAAACATATATAAGAAATTTAATATATTTGTGAATATTTCGTACATGTTTATTTTTGTCCTTATCAAAATAAACACCTTCTGCACATTTTCGACATTTTTGTATGCCTAGCAAAAACGTAACGATGTTCTTGCTTATTTATTTCTTTTTATCATTTTTAGAAGCAAAGTTTGAGAGAGTACTATAACTCCGCCTGTGCCACTTACCACAGATCATGTCCACGTATGTCGATAGGTCACAGTCCAGCTCAGCTGTCGGCAATGATATCTGGACACAGAAAGGGCAGATTTCGTGAAGAAACAAACAAAAATCGATTTTCAGGCAGGCTAAAAGGGCTGAGTGAAGTGGTATTCATTTTTAGAATTTAAGAGTCCTGAAATTGTTATGATAATACGCATACACATAGCCAAGTTTTTAAACATTTCTTTTTTTCTGAATAAAACTTGCAAAAATAATGTGAACATAGATATAAACGCGCTCCTTAATAGCTACACGGTCAGAATTAAGATGCTCGGTGCAGTAATTATTTGGTTGCAAATCTGCACGTGTATCTATATTCCGTTTAACAAAAGTGCATTTTCCCAATCACATAACTAATGTGCAAGATTAAAATTGATAAATTTAAAGCATCTTTAAGTGCTTCCCTTAAAAGAACAGTTAACTCACCTCTTTGAGAAGTTCTTCAAACTCGGGCGGCCACTCCTCCATGAGGGTGTCGATGTCCGGCATGTTCCTGACGGAGACAGAGTAAAATCATGAGTCAACGGTGGAGAATAGAGTCATCTTTATTAAACAATGAAAAAGAAAGAATGATTGTTTTAGTCGACATCTTTGTTTTCAACTATTTTAACACGCATCTACCCGGAAATTTGGTCGTCATGCGACTGATTTTGTTCAATAATAATAATAAAAAAGATTAAAAAAAGGATGATATTTTAGGGGTTGGAACTGAATGAAATTATCAATATATTCAACGTCACACATGTATATACTTATTATGGTTATTTTGAAACTTTTCTTACACTCCATCTTATCACAGAACACAGAGTTGTTTGTCGTGTTTTCAAACAGATGTAGATATCCACCTTTGACTACTGCAACACAACAACCACCCTGCATATTGAGTGAGTGAGTGTCGGGTGTTTTACGCCGTACCTACAGCCAGGGTAATTTTCCCAGCGAAAACAAGTTTGGACAAATTCTTTCTTTGGTCATCGTATCTATGAGATGAAGGTGACATGCCAGGCAAAGAGCAGGGGATCAAAACCTGGAAATTATTTTTGCTGTACTTCATCCCTTAATGAACCCAGACACCAACCGGGAATTGAACCCAAACAACCACTTGGTCAGTGCTTGGTCCCCCCTATCGTCGCCTCTTACAATCAGCAGGGGTTACTGAGGGCCTATATTCTACCCAGAAGCAAAAGCCCCACCCCGGTACCCCCACGAGGTCCCCGCATATTGATCACTTTATTTTATCAGAACGTTTTCCCCTTCTATTTAATATTTATATTTAAATTTCAGTTCTCTGATGCTTACTTGGTGTAGTGGACGTTGGGCGGAGGTTTCGAGCGGTGCAAGTCGCTGATACTTTGTATCCAGTTGTCGATGGCCTTCGGGTTCTTGTCAGCCGACTCGATACTCTTCACCACCTAGTATTGGAAAGATTGGAAAGACAAAAGTTAATTGAATTTATTACCTTTAGCTTCAATTTAAAGCATTGGTCAGACAGAAATCCTGCATTTTAATATGTCACAGAAAACGCAAATCAATAGAATTTGTTAACCTCAGATTTAATTTAAAGTCAAATAGAGAGCTTGCATCGATGGGAAAAAGAGTAAAATTGATACAATTTATCATACATTTTATCGAGTATTTGGGAATATACTGGATGGTGTGCTAGCTCAATAATCGTATATAAAGGCTTTTTCCACTAAATTAATTCTGATTAAAGTTTAAACGTAATGAGCAAATGGTTTCATGTATATTTCAGATTATTCATACTTTGATTTATAAACAATTGTTTTACGTGTTACATTATCATGATCCATACGTTTCTCTTTACAAAATTAAAGTTGCTGGGAATATCATCCCTTTTAATCATGTGGGCCCCCAAAGAGTCTTTTATCACTGATTGCAGTATTACTCCTAATCTAGGCCGCACCCTGACTCCTGGGTTGTTTTTAGGGCCTTTCTTGATAACATTTTTTCCTAAGTGCCATTCTATGCAAGCTTGTGTAAAACCCTAATTTAGGCCGCACCCTCAAGTTGAGGCCAATTTAGCCCTCATTTCTTAACCTTACCCCTATTTTACGCAAAACTTAAGTTAAGAGTTATACAGTACTTACGATGCCCTTGAGGTTGGCCTGTTTTGACATGCTGCGAAGCGTCAGATCCAGAACGGTGGGGTCCGACTGTTTGGCGCACGGCTCATCGAGAACGCTTAGACCGAGAATGTCGGGTTTACTGTCGGGACGACTAACCTGGTGATACAAATAAAAAAGGTAAAATTCAGAGAGAACTCATTTATGTTATGGATAACTACGAATCTGAAAAAGGAAAAAAATCATAATACATGGAAAAACAATTATTTGTTAACAAGAACTGCAAAAATATTCAAACTAGAGGTTCTTTTATTCTTAAAGCAAGATGCTACGTGACTACCATATTTTCGAAACGGGTCACATTGAATACTTTCGTTGATTAGATCTACAATGTTCCTGAACCAATTATAAACTTTTTCAAATATGTTTCTGAATGCTTGAGGATTTGACGTTGCTTTACAGATTGAAAAACACCAAATTGATATTATCCGACATTCTCTCCGCTGCACCTAGAGTAGATGTGAAAGGAAGGGACTGTCAAGTTTCCTTTTTACTCACTTTGAAAAAATATATAATTATTTTACTCACTTTTATAAAGGCATCAATGTCGCCAACTGCTGGGATGAAGTCAGGGATGAAAGGCTTCAGTTTGTGTTCGAGCTCAATAGTTTGTGGAGTGTAACTGTGGTGAGAGAAGTACAATAGGATAAAAGTGAGGCTAAAAAGAAATAAAATTATGTTTAATATCTTTGGTACTAATGGAGTTCATGTATTTGCCTTTTGCTCGTTCTTTCCTAATCTGTTGATAATCAATATTTTTATTTGTGATCCAATTTATCGTATGTTTAATCGTTTATATACTAATCTATCTGTACATAATACATCTCTTTTTAAATAAGAATTAATATGAAGTTCCGATATACTTGGACCAAATTTTTTTTTTTTTTTCTAATACATGAAACTTAACAGGATTCATAAACTCCTCCCAACAGGAGCAAATCTTATGCACACATAAATAATAGAAAATGAAGGTTACTTACCGAGTGATGTATTGGAAAAGTTCTTTGATTTCAGGAGTCACAGGTAAGTGTTCATAGTCGGCCGGGTCATAGGCCCTGCGAAATACGAATTTATAAATCAACATAAATTGGAAAATATGTCAAACATTTTATCGGACATAATGAAAAGAAGAAAAAAGTCAGATACCAGAATATTTTTCATTGTAGGGCTCTGAATCATACTCTGGGAGGCTTCGAAGCATTTTCTAAGCAAATGCTGGGTAATAGTTCAATCAGAGTGAAGACGCACTGGCAGACATAACAGAGATGCCTCTCTTCAAACATGAAAAATACGGAATATAGAAAACCACATTCCCGTTTTTTAGGAGGGAAACAGATAAGGTGGCCTATTCTTCTGTATAAAAGCTATATACTAAACAAATCATTTGTACATAAAATATAGTAATATGAACCCGTTTTGTTACCTGAAATTAAATACAAAAATAATTTTCTTTCAACTTTAGGGACTTTTTAAAAGATTTTCTTAAAGCAAAACATACGCAAATCCGTATTTAGATGGAAACCTGGCATCTCTGCATGATAACAGTCTGAGATTTAGAAGTCATTAATCCCAGACGAGAGGGATACAAGCTACAGCCAAATGTCAGTCAACATTACCATCCGACAACCAAAGTAATATAACAAATCTGGATGACTGATAGACTGTAGTGTAACCATTCTGATAACTATCAACTTATATCTGAACGAAGAACATGTAATCTAATGCAAGAACACGTCCATCTGATGAGAGAACATATATTAAACCTAACAGGAAACAGAACAAGTAAAACAACATGAAGCAAAATAGTTACAAAAGTTCGCCTGAGTAATGGTCGCCCCTCCATGGACTGAAAGACGCAACAAAATCATTAGAACCTATCACTACCACCAGGATCCAATCTCTTTCCCCTAAAAACACGCCTTTTATACCCAGACCAGGGTAGCTTAAATGACAGGTCACAAGTGGAATCATGTTAACATTTTTTTTCCTAAAGAAAGACATCTACAGGGTTCCAATGCATTTTTGAAAGTCAATTTAAGACCTTTAAGTCCAATTTAAGATCAATATTTGATCAATTTAAGACCCATCCACCGCATGCAAAGAAACATTGCAGAATATATCATATGATTTTAATCTCAATATGTGCTCATTTGAAAGTGGGATTTGGAATGTCCATTTTTTCTTCATTTTAACTTCTCAAAACATTCAATTTAAGACCCTTTTTAGACCTATAGAAGTTGTGCACATGACGTCACACCTCTCAACCTGGGATGGGCGCCATATTGGTGATCAATTTACTATTACTTATCTTTCAAAAGCATCCATATTGTAGATTGTTTTCTCAGAAGGAAGCTTATCAAATCCCAATAACCAAATAATTTCTATAAATTGTGGATATATTTCATAGCCACGTAGGTGTGGTGACCACATGGTGATTACCAAAATCTGGTCACGTGAATTTGAGAAAATCAATTAAATAATGCTAAGACCTTTAAGACCTGCGTGGGAACCCTGATCTATTTCTACTGACATATTACAGAATCCTTACCCTTCTACGGCTCCCCCGCTGCCCTCGTCGTCATCATCGTCCTCCTCAGACGACTCATCCTCCTCGTCTTCGTCCTCCTCCTCGTCCCCGAACACCTTCTGTGGTTGGGGGGCCTGCGCCATCGGGGCCATGGGGCCCGGCTTGGCCCGGGCCATTGCCAGCTGCGGGAAGGGGGAAAGGGTTAACATGGGCTTCATGCAATGGCAATAGGTTTATTTCTTTTCAGTTTTTTTTAATCCCAGACTTTCAGTACTATTTAAA